>CM057230.1:12342694-13064454 GCA_029891385.1 Erythroxylum novogranatense | reverse complement strand
AAGTACCGTGATTAGCATGAAGGAAGGAAGATAACCATGGAGGTTGGCGATCAAAGGGTGAGCTTCAACATGTATGAAGCAATGAAGCACCCCATGAGGATTACTCCTTTCTTAGAGTAAATATGCTTGACCACGGTTATTGATGATGCTTGTTGTGATTTTGCACAAACTTTGACATCTTTCTATCGACACTCTTCTTGGAGAACATTTGCTTGTTGATGATTTTGTAGAGAGACTTCAAGTCAAGAGTCGGATATTGAGTTTTGCACTGAGCCAAGCCATATCGATGAAGCTCGGATTTTTACCGGGTGATTATCCCAAGTTTGAGGACCCGCCATGAGACTGGTTGTTTTCACCCTACATTCTCTTTATATTCATGCATCTAGTTTAGAAGTGATGTGAATCACAGTGTTGCATGAATATCTTGATTAAATGTGGGGGAGAAACCTAGCCAGTAGAGTAGTTGTAGTTAGGTAGGATTTCTGTTCATTGTTTGAATAAATTGCTTTCCCTTTGTTAGCTTTATATCTTTCTAAAGAAGTATGACATTGCTTGGAGGATTGATTTTTGGGAGATTGATTGTTTTTAGATTGATTGTTGCTTTGGATTAAGTCAGGTTTGTATCTTTCTTTGCGAGGCGTCATGACGTATTTGCATTTATCGTCATGACGCGCCTCGTTCCTCTTTTTTGCCCTCGTCGCGACGTGATTCGCATTTATACGTCGCGACGTATCTTTGTTCTTTGGTACGATACGCCGCGACGTGTCCACATTCGACACCGCCGTCCCATCGTCTAAAATATCCTTTTACCCTTCCATCCAAATGGTTTTACGTTAATCTGAGCCCCTCTTGTCTTTTCACGTCACGGCGTTCCATCTCTCGCTTCTTTCCTTCTTCTTCTTCTTCTTCTTCTTCCTTTCTCATTTTCTTCTCCCACCGTCATTAGCCTCACTCTGCTCGCCTCTCTCTGCCTAAACCGTCTACGCGCCTAATCAGGACCCTTTGCCTCACCGTGCTCGTCATTTTAGCCATCTCCACTCTTGCATCTTCGACTTCAGTAAGTGTCCCATTCTTTTTCTTTTTCTTGTTTTTCGTCTGCGTTGTTAGAAGTATGAGTTAGGTTTCTTCGCAACGAGCGATTGCTCGCCGCGATGTGTCTGGAATCGCCGCACATCGCGAGGTCTGGTTTAGGGTTTTTCCCTCGTCGCGACGTCCAGGGTCCTTATTCTCGCCGCGACGTATGCTTTTGCACGTCGCGACGTCTAGTTGAGGACTTGGCCTCGTCGCGACGTATGACCACACGTCGCGACGAGGTGGCTGATTTTTGCTTAACTTTTTCTTAATTTTTTCTGTTCTATTTCTTTTTGTTTGCAGGATATGCCTCGCACAAAGAACGTTAGCAAGTCCCAGCGTTCCACGACCCCTTCTTCTGCCCTTCCCTCTCCTTCCCACTCGCTTGACGAGTTTGTTTCTGCTTCACCCGTTTCCCCCCTCCCCGTTGTATCCCCATCTTCCTTAGGAGTTTTCTCCGCTTCTTCCTCTCTCAACCTCACATTCTTCAAGGCCACCACCCTTCCCTACCCATTCCTCTTCTCCCCGGTGATCCGGAGTATGTCGCCTCGACCGCCAAGATCGAGGCCCGGGGCCATACTAAAGGAAAACCTTCCTTTGACACCGCTACTAACCCATTTGTCCGCCAACTCTTTACCCTTAACCTCAACACCCTTGCCCATACCCATACCACTGGGAACCTCACCTTCGTCCGCCAATATTACACCCATGCCCGTTCCTCCGGCTCTTATGGCATTGCATTCCGTGGTGTCTCTATTCCCCGTGCCTTCACTTCCATTTCTATTAGGGAACTTTTTCAGATTCCACCTATACCCCGTTGCCACTACTCTGAGCTCATACATGATTACCCTTGATGATGTTCTTTATACTTCTGCCTTTAGGTTTTGAATGGTATCAACCTAGGGCGCCAACATTATATCCACCGCACGACCTTCGTTTCAAGCCCGTCTGTGGCTCCATTTTATCTGACAACATCCTTCCCGCCACCCACCTAGCCATGGTTCCCAAGGAGGGCTGCTCAGACATTTATCTATCGATGGTGGTCGGCCAGTTCATCTTGCCATCACCTCCGCCTTCGCCAAAGGCATCCTCTCCACCAACCCCAACCATTCCCTTTATCTTCCCTCATCTCATCATCGATATGTTCCGGCCCATCTGGTTTCAAACATCCGACCGACCACCTTCGAGCTCCTCTCGCCTTCCCGTTACATCCGCCTCCGTCCTCCCTCGTGGCCTTCCTCCCCATCTAATCCTTCCCCACCTTCTTCCCTCCCCTGCTATTTGTCCCTATTCCTTCTCTCCTGTTCCTTCTGCTCCTATTCCTCCATCCAAGGCCCCACTCGTAGCCCATCCATCCACCCCTTCACCTCCCGCCTCCTCCGATTCGATCGCCCTTCTTCAGATCGACTTGCATCGCATGGAGGCTCAGATTGGTCACAATCGACAAGACACACTTCGATGTTCACCCCTGACATGGATCGGCTGCAGCTATTACTCTCTCGCCTCCCAGGATCTTTCAGCTGGTCTGGTACTTCTCGTGCTGCTCCTCCCACTCCTTGGTGATGACCTACGACTTAGTTTTGTTTCTGTTGTTTTCTTTTCTTGTATTTCTTTTCTTTTGTTTTCTTTTCTTTATGTATTTAGTTCCTTCGTTCTTTTGTGTCTTTTGTACTTGACTTACTTCACTTAATGATCAATCTTTGTTTTTGTCCCTTCATGCGCTTCTAGGCATTTATGCTTCGGTTCCATTTTCATTGAGGACAATGTGTGCTTCAAGTGTAGGGGAGTTGTTTCCCCATTTATTTTTCACATTGCACGACTGTTGATATTATGCTTCATTGAGGATCATATGAAATGTTGGTCAATTGGTGCATTCTGCTGCTAAACTTGGTGGCTTTTACATTCTGCTGTCATTCTGCACTTCTTCGCCGCGACGAGTGTCCATACGTCGCGGCGAAGCGTTCTTCAGATCGACCATACGTCACGACGTTACCCTTTATACGTCGCGACGACCATACTCATGCATGAATGATTCTGTGCTTAATTCTTCCACTCATTTCAAATTTTTTTCTTGCACTGGACTTTTGTGGCTTTTGTTTCCAAAGCTTTTACTAGTTTCAAAACGATACTTGAGTTATTGAAAACATCTTCCATCCTTTTAATGATAATTGGACTTGACAAAATCTTTCTTTCGACGCTTTCAATACAAAGTGGATGGAAGCATGCTAATAAAGTGGCATTTAAGTTTTGGGACTTCGAGATTGTTCATAGAGATCATACCCTTGTGGAAGGATATTTGAGCCAAACATTTTCATTCTATCTTTGTGTGCATCTTCTTATTTCATTCTTCTCCGAACTTGTTTTAATTCTTACTTGAAGCTTAATGAACTGAAATTTTGTTGATATGATTGAGGCGTTTCTTTCTCACCCATTTTTCTAAACAATTGCCCCTTACATTTATCCCTCGCTAGCCTTTTGAGCCTTCCTTTTTGAGCATTTGCATTCATATCTTTGTGGTGTCATTAGTTAGTTTGCTTATGTCGTAAATATATGTCAAAAAAAAGGTGTATCCAGAAAAGACAATGTCTCTAAATGTTCAAAAAAAAGGAAGAAGAAAGAGAAAGAAAGAAAAGAATAATGTTGCATTCTGCTTATGCAATTGTTTAGTTTGAATTCTCTTGCTGACATCGGGTTCACATTTAGTGCATATGCTCATATTTTCTTTCTTCTACTTCATCCATTCATTTAGCCTTCCATACATCACAACCCTCAAAGTCCTCTTGATCTTCAAAATGATAGTTCTTGTGGTGGAGAAGCAGAAATTGACACAAGCCTATGGTGGAGGTGACTTAAGTAGATTGAGAGAAAATACCCTTAGACACAAGATGGTAAGTGCCAAACACTATATCTTCGAGTGTTTCTCTTCATTTCAATCTCTTGTACTGAATTCTTTCAGGTGTTTGTTCTCATTAGCTTTCTTTTTATTTCTTTGCGGTTGAATTTCGAAAGTAACAAGGCCAATTTCATTTTATTGTTTTTGAGCATGGCTGCTATTTTCTTTTCCTCTTGTATTCTTTTTTCGACTTGTAAACTTTGTCCGGAGTACAAAGGTTTAAGTGGGAAATTTGATTGAGCCAAGTTTATACTATAAATCGACGCATTTCATAGCTACTTGTGCATGTGTCACTCCTTAGTGATGATTTTGTGCTTAAATTGGTTCCTCATATCGAGTTATTTCAATTCCCAATTTGTCAATGAAATTGTCATGATTTGATACTTATTTTCCATAATTTTATCGGGACAATTGATCGCAAACTGTTGTTATTGTTTTATTGCAGAACAAAGGAGTCAACGAAGGAAGTCAATAAATCATAGATCCTTCCGCACGTCATGACGCATGGCATCTCACACTGCTGGGCGAGCACATTTTCATACGTCACGTCGTCGACGGCGATCCACCTGACGACGACGAGCAATTGATTGCACACGTCGCGATGAATTTAAGTCATTTATTTTATTAAATCACGACGTCTGAGCGTATATCAAACCCTCTTATGGAAAGTTTGTCTCACTTGTTCCAACCCGAGCCCGTGACCCATCATATAAAGCTTACTATTTTTAGGTCATGAGAGGAGGATCTGAAGAGATAGATCGACATGAGCGAAAATACGAGACAAAGCTCGAGGCTTGGAGCAGACTGGAAGAAAGCGAAGACCTTCACATCTTCATCATCGCCTACCATCATCACCACCAATCGGCGTCTTCGCAATATGAGCATGGTTCATTCTCCGAGATTAGGATCGGCCGAGTCATGCGTAGCTAAAGCCAACCTTCCTCTTGAAGATGTAGCAATGGCTCGAGTTTACAGAGCTTCAAGGGAGTAATCACTTAGTATCTCAAGTCTAGTATATTTGTGTAAACTTCAGTTAGAGGATTGCATCGATATATTTAGATTAGCATTGTTATAGTTTAACCGTGTGTTGATACTATGTTGAGATTTGGACAAAGTAATTTGTAGAACATTTTGATGCCTAATATATGAAGTTTCATATATGTCATTGGATATTACATTTATGGTTTTAATCTGCCTAGTTGTGTTTGATTGAGATTGTTGTGTTTTATTCATTTGACCAATTGCATTTGCTTGTCCAATTTTTCACACTAAGGTTTTTAACAAAGATTTAAATGATGGAGTTCATCAATTAAATCTTTGGACCTAAAGAGTCCTTTAGGGTTGATCTTTTGAAACTTAGTGGATTTTATCCTTAAAAATCATTTTTGAACTGTGATAGCCTGAGCCTCATTTTCAAGAGGATTTTATCAATTTGATTTTTATCTCGATTCTTTGTTTATTGCATTATTTCAAAAATCCCAAAAATATTCTTTTCTGAGTTTTGCTCAATTTTGATTACTTTACCGGTTTGACCAAAATACCAAACCCCCATTTATCAACTTCGATTGTAATTTTTGACATATAGGCTAGATTAGACCATTTCTATTCGGTTCCAATTAAGTTGAGGCGACCGAGGTTGCATGCTATACCGCAATCTTGGAATTTATTTTATTTGACGGCTTCAAGGATCGATCGTAAAGATCGCATCGTGAGAGCCATGATCGTCGGTCGTCGTGATTTCTCCCCTCGGGCTCAAGGCCCGATCAGTATAGTGTTAGAGCTCGAGGCTCTTTTCAGTAATAATAGCAACTTGGGTCACATTCTATTATCAGATCATGCATTTATGCATGTAATGCATGTTCATGATTCATTGATATGGCTATAAAAGCTCAAGATTGTAGTTTTCAGTTATCATATAACAAAGACATTCAGCTTCAAGAGTAACATGCAATTCAATTCTAGCATTTACGTGTCGAATCCATTATCTACCTTTTCTCACATTCACACATAACAGATTACCACTCATGCACTTTTTCCATTATTATCCATTCTTATTCCAAGTTGGATCGAGCGCTAATCAAGAACAAGATTTGGTGTCACGCGTCTCGAGGGTGGAGAGCCCTGTGGTACGACTAATCTGCCTTCGATATTGCTCGCCATGGCGGTAACCCACCCTCACGGTTTTGTTTCACCCCTACTCGAGGATGCAAACGCGTCATCACTTTAATTGTAGGACCACACCCCACCAGAGGTGTTTGCAGAGTTTTATCACGGCGTATTTATGGGTTTTACCTCATGGCATCCTCAATTTTTAATATTGAGCTTGTAGCTCTCGATGGCGCCTCAATACAATCGCTATTAATCAATCAATTATGGAATTCCTTTATCACAATTTCCCAATGAGTTCAGCCTCAATTCCCAATGTCATACAAGAGTTCAATCATCTACAAGAGAAACAAGCAATTCGATTATATACATTTCAAAGAGCTATGCAATTCACATCGCAAGTAATTCATATAGAGCATTTAGACAATCAGAATTTGAGAAACCAACTGGTTACTCACTGAACTTCCTGGTGTTGCTGGAAGCTCCAAAGACCTTGTCTGTGGATTATCGATCCATCGGAGCCTCTATAACAATAAAATACAAATCCCATTACTAGATGCTCAATTAAACGAACAAGAATGCATATGTCTCAAAGTTGAAATTATGTACAATGCATGCTCACGATTTCCACGCTAATGCCCCAATTTTGATATCTTATGCTCAACCCTATCTCTTTGCTCAATTGATCGGTAATGATTTGATCCATTCCTATAATTCAGTCAATTTCCTCAATTCGCATTCCCTATAGTAATTTCCTATTCATTGGGTCGAAACCTCTATAGAAAATCCCAATTAAAACTCCAATAGTCTCAATTCAATACTTAAGTCACAATAGGAACCATAATTGATCTTATTCTCTATGAATCAATACCATTATAATTAAATTCTAATTCCCATAATTATCCCCAATTGTAGACCTCTTTCTCTAGTTCACAAAGAATCTGGAATCACCTCAATCGGAGGTCTACCAAAGTTATACCTAATAAACTAAAATTCATCCAATAAAATGTCCCTTCATCGCGACCTTGCGACCTTCGCATGCAAGACATAGTTGTTGCAGTCACTTGCCATGCGTAGAATTGCTCACCGCGACAAACAACTCTCATCCCTTCACCGCGACGCCCACATCTCGCCAGCCGTAGTCAAGACTTTTTAATCCACTTCGCAAGGACGTCACATGGTGGCTGCATGAAAGCACACGCTTTCTCTTGGCGGGGTGCCCATTTTGGATGCCGCGACGCTATCGCCAAACATCTTCTTCTCCGATCGATATTTCCGACTTTCTCTCTCTAAAAACCACCATTAAACACTTCCAACTACTCAAATCAACCATAATAAATGCCATAAATGCATCAGAAACCATTAATAACAACATTAATGCCATTAAAACTTACCAATCTAGCATCAATCCACAAATCTCTAAAAATCGTCGTAAACCCTAAAATCCTTCAATATCAACGATTATCCACTCTCAAACCTTCATCAATCACAAATAACCAGTTAACCTTGCACAATAAGAGGAAAACCACAAGAAATAGTCGAGATCTCTTACCAACGGAAGGGATCGACGTTCACCGTGGAAGGAGAGAAGAAGAAACTTGCGATGCCTTAGGAAATTTTTCCCAATTTCTTTCAAACCTAGTATTTATAGACCTAAGTCTCCAACTCAGTCCAATTTTCAGTCTCTAATTTCAATGACTCATCATATTTATTTCTTAACAGCCAATTCTTTCAGTACTATACAGTCAATCGGTCTGTCTCTCAAATATTTTCGGTCCGGTCATTTCCTCTCGAATTCCCCAAAAATTTCCTATAAGCCACTATCAATTACCAATTACACTTAAACTATTCCAAATCAGTCATTTGAACCCAATTTCATAATTCTCTATAATTCACGCTCCACTCGGTTTAGTCTTACCCATGCTCAATTAAATACCGAAAATCATGAATGCATGTACTTATGAATAAATGCATATGCAATAAACCTGTTCCTATATTTAGAGGCCAGAACATGCTCACCAAGAATGCAATGAAACCTATCAATCTGTCCCAATTTACCAAAATACCTAGTTAATAAAGAATTCTAGATGTTACACAAATATTTTCATTTTCACACATATGAGGCATTTCGCCTGTCACACAATTTACATTCAATCATCTACATATGCAATGCACATATGACGCTTTCCATTTTCATTTCGTTGTTGTGACCGTGCGCCTAAATAGTTTTTTTTAATGTAGAGCCCGGCCTCTACCACCATCACATCAGGTATTCAATGGACGTGTCTTAGGGGGAGGAGAGCCCTCAGGGAATGCACTTCCACCCTTCGATATTGTTCGCTTTGGCATGGTGGGCCATCCTCACGATTTTGGTTCGCCCCTACTCGAGGGATGCAAACGCGTCTGCCCCTTTTTGGGCACAATAAACGTTGAACATATAGCTCTTCACACGCCATGGATATGCCCCGATCGGTGATCGCTACCAAATACAACCGCTTTTATCTCGATCATACTTTGATGCATGTAATGCACATGCTCCAATTGCCAATTGTCACATGCCTAATTTACGTTTATGCCATATGAACCAATTTATACACATAACACTTCAATAGTAATTTCATCGACATTTTGGATACCCATGGTCCGAAACCAATCACATATAAGCACATAAACCCTCCATTCTCCGCATGGCATAATTGCATAATTTAACACACAAAGGTTGAGGAACCAACTAGGTTACTCACCTGCAACTTCCAAACTCTGACCTCAAGTCCCAAAGAATATCCGTGGAATGTTGTTCCAACGGTGCCACTAAAACAATCAAAGCAATTTCCAATTACCAAATGCACAATCAAATAATTTAATAAAGCACATGTCATAATAAAAGATGTACGGTGCATATTCATGACTTTCCGGCGCTACATCCCCATTTCACTATCTTTTGTTTAATTCTAACTTTTCAGTTCCATTTACCAAATCATATACACTAAAAACCCTTAAAACCAATTTCATTTAGAACCAGATCAAATTCACCTATTAAGGACTCCAATAGCATCAAATTTGCATTCGGAATCTCACGAATAAATCCCCAAATCTCAAGAAACTATCCATAGGTTGCAATAAGAACTTTACTCAACTTTCTTTCAATAATTGAGATCCTACTAATTTAAATTCAAACTTTCATTCTTCTCACATCAATTGTAGACCTCTTTCCTAGTTCATAACGTAATCAAGAATCACCCCAATTGGAGGTCTACACCATAAGTTATGCCCCAAAACTAAAAATACATCACTAAAAAGGGCTCGCCAGTGACTAAAGAATCCTCGCCATGGTTGTTTCATACACCTGGCCGCGTTAACAACTTCTTCGCTCTGCCACAGCGCACCTTATGCGTCATTGCGTGACGCTCTACATGGTAACTTCGCCATGGACGTTTAGTCTGCTTGTGGCGTCACGCCGTCGCGTACAATTTATCCTTCACACGACGTCTGTCTGGTTTTCTCCGATTTTTCTCACATTTTCTCTTCTAAATCACCCAAAACTCAACCTTAATAACCCCAATCTTTCATATTAAACACAATAAATGCATGTAATCATTCAGTAAACAACATAAAGACATTTCTTACCTTCTCAAGCTTCCAACTTGTCAAAATTTCCGAAAATCTCCAACCCTATCAACATATACGGTTCTCTCTCAAACCTTCACAAATCTTCATCTTCTCAAAGCTTTCGTTGATCTTTAAACAAGAAGAAGCAAACCAGCAAGCAAGAGATCGCTCAAGGTCTTGAAAGGGATCGAAAATCACCAAGGGAAGAAGAGAAGAAGAAAAGCCCTAGGTGAAAGGGATGAGTTTTTGCCAAATTAAAAAACCTAAGTATTTAAAGAGGTTTCTCTCATCTTCAATTTTCCAATGGTTCCACATTTTCATTCCTAAAATCAAGTATCTATTTTTCCCATTACCATTGGACATTTATTCCAGTACTATATAGTCAATTGGTCCGTCACCCGAAAAATTTCCGGTCCGGACATTTTCTCCCAAATCTCCCAAAAATATTTCTAAGGTTCACTAACATCTGAAATCACTCTTAGAACATTTCTCATTCACATTTTCAAACCCAATTTTCCCAAAAATTCCGAAATCACATCATTGTCACAAACACATGCCGGGAATGTCATGAATGCATGTACCCAAATGTGCATGTGCAGAAAGACTTATTCCTCTATAATTAGAGGCCAAATGTATGAACAATCAAAATATGCAATGCAAACCACTAGCCTGTCCCAATTTACTAATATAACCCTCCCATTGGTGATGGGATGTTACAATTCTCCCCTCCTAATAAAACTTTCGTCCTCGAAATTTCTCATACCATAGATCAAAAGGCAGGGGAATTGCTACAGTTATCAATATTCTATTTTCCCAAAAAAAATCACAAGTCTAATTTCAGCCAATCGACTATAGTCAATGCGATCAATTACCCTTATATTCTATTCAAATACCTCAATGTTATAATTGTTTTCTCATGAGTACTCACAATTCTACACTTTCGGTATCAATAATACATATTTCAGATCATATCAATATTTCCTAATCCTGTCCATATGACACTTTGTGAATCCGAATCATCTTTTATGTTTCCGACTGACTTATCAATCCATAGTTCCATTCACACCACAATCACATAGGGCCACTTTATAACGAATTTAGTTTCTCCAATTTACACTCATATCTTTATCTAAATACATCTTAGCCTAGGCGATACACTTCGAAGTATTTCTTTTTTTTTTTGCTTCATAGTTTGCATCTCTTTATTATTAAACCACAAATCTCATGAGATTCATAACCTCTATGTGCATTGTAACACCCCACACCCGCAGGATCCGAACCAGACATCCACAGTGATATCCTGTCCGTGCCCCCAGCGATGGTGTGTGCTAACCACCGATCGTAAATCAAGACATTACTTTTAAATAACAAATGCGTAAGTCTATCCAATTGGGTACAAACATTTTCAATAGCCACCGAGATCAATCTTACGAATACAAATAACCATTTTAGTACAAAAGTCAAGACATGCAATGCATACACGAATCGATCCCGACTTCCGACCTTCACTTGAATCCTGCGAACATACTCCGCTTGCTAGCTGGGTACTCTTCGATTTCTGAAAAATAAGTTGCAATGTTGGGTGAGTTTGTAAACTCAAAGGAGAAACCATCATCGATGGTTCACTAAATCATGATTCACGCAATCACAGATAAGACACACAAGAATATTAATTAATGATGTTATATAACGATTTAAGGGGTCTATAATTTACATTTACAAGATATACGATGTCGCGAATACTAATACAATAGCAGAAACCGTTTACGTAATAAAGGTACGTAGTCTATATCAAGGCATGATCGTAATAATATTACGGTAGCATAATGCAGTTCACGATCACATCACAATTTACAAGAAATCATGGCATCACTCAGCCAAAGAATCATCACACAATTTGGCGCTCAATCAATCATGTATATGATGCATATGAGACTCTTCCGTTATTCATGTTGTGCCCAAGTGCTCATCAATGATCGCTAGGCGCTGTGATTTTCTCCTCTGCTAAGCCTTGACGAAGACAAAGTTCGAGCTTCTAGGCTCTTTTCAATGAGATTAGCAACTGGGTCACGATCCTTATCTCGATCACGCATTTATGCATGCAATGCGATGTTCAATAAATTCAGATTCAAGAGCTCAAGATATGGCTATAAAAGCCCTAGAGGTATTTCAAGAACATACGTAAATTCAAGATTCATGATTCAAGAATTTACAATGTATAGCTATAAAGCCCAAAGGTAACAAGACTCGATTCAAGAATTGATCCAATACAAGAACACATACAATGCGATCGTATTCTTTCCAGTGAGTCATGCAATCATACAAAGGTAATTCACATTGTTCGAGTTCTATACAATGAAGAGCATGCAACTCGGTCATATACATTTCAAGAATAATACAAGGTAATCCAATCACATATAATTCAAGAATCATGTACTTCACGCTATCAAGTAATTTCAAAGGAACATTTAGACACTCAAGAATTTGAGAAACCAACTAGGTTACTTCACCAGAACTTCCGAAGCACGCTGAAGTCCCAAAGAATGCCCGTGGAACGACGATCCAACGGTGCCTTTATAACAAGACAAAGTACCATTACAAAATCGCCAATTAAATAAAGACAAAGAATGCATATGTCTCTATGAAATTATGTCCAATGCATGATCACGATTTCCGTGCTAAAACCCCATTTCGATATCCTATGATCGATCTCAACTCTTCACCAATTGATCAATACTCGATTTAGTTCAATCCTCGATTCAGTTCAATTTTCTCAATTCATATACCTATAACAATTTCATATCCATCACCAAATTATCCAAAGGAAAATCTCAATTAGAACTCCAATTGTCTCAATTCAGATGCTTAGATCACACTATAACCCATAATTAACCTTAATCTTAAGAATCGCACCATTTCAATTAAATTCCAACTCAATTTTTCCTTAATGGTAGACCTCTTTCCTAGTTCACAAGAATCGAGAATCACCTCAATCGGAGGTCTACACCATAAGTTATGTCCAATAAACCCACATATATATATTCAATCGTAAAATTGACCCTTTCGTCATGACCTACGCCCTTCGTCATGACGTGAACGCTTCGCTAAATCGTCATGACGTGGAGACCACTCAAATCATGACGTGCCAATCCACTCTCGTCTGCGCGTCTACCCGAGCTCGTCACACTAATAAGTTCAATTAAATCTAATTACTCGTCATGACGAAGCCCTTAAGCTTCTCAAGCTCAACCGTCAACGTCTACAAGACCAGATCGCCTTCTCCGATCGACTTCGCCATTAATACACATTCAAACCTCCACTAACACATTCAACTACTCTATCTAACCCAATAAATGCCATAAATATATGCAACAACCATCAAGGACAACATTAAAACCAATAAAAACTTACCAATCGATTTCTCCACAGATCTCAAATCACCTTAACCCTAGAATCCTTCAAACTCAACGATTCACTAATCCCAGAGCCTCTAACCTTTACCAATCATCATAAACATGTTAGATTAACACAATAAAGGAGAACCATAAGAAGAAATCAAGGATCTCTCACCGTTGGAGGAAAATCGAAAACGCCGTAGGAGAAGAGGAAGAACGAAGAGCTTTTCCAAAAATTTTCCCCAACTTGTCAATCCCTAGCTATTTATAGACCTAAGTCTCCATATCAGTCCACAGTCTCTAAATTTCAATAGCTCAACATATTTATTTCCTATCAGTAAAATTCTAATTTTTCCATTGCCATTGGACGCTCTTTCAAGAATATGTGGTCAATCAGCAAAGGACTCAAATATTTCGATGCAGGCAATTTCTCCCAATTTCGAAAATCTCCTATAAGCCACTATAAATTATCACCACTCAGATTCAATATTAAATCACCAATTGAACCCAATTACTCTAATTTCTCAATCAGTCCCCAGTTCGACCAAGATTCGAGTTCACCACCCAATCAATTCCCAGCTAATTCCAATTTACAATTAAATACCGAAAATCGTGGATGCATGTACCCATGAATATATGCATATCAAGAGAGCAGTTCTCTATGATTAGAGGCCAAGAATATGCTCGACCAATGAATGCGGTGAAATCCTATCGATCATCCCAATATTACCATAATACCCTCACCGACAAGAGCAGGATGTTACAATTCACCCCTCCTTATAAAAATTTCGTCCTCGAAATTTCATACACAGTGAATCAAGAGGACAAGAGAATTTTTCCACCCTTTTCTACTCTATTTCTTACTCGTATCCTTATCAATATTCACGTATTCTTACATTCAGTACCAGAAACACATTTATCAGGTCTTAACATTAATTCTTTATCCAGTCCATAACACATTTTGTCAATCAGGACCGTCTTTTGAATTTTAAACCACTTTACCAATCTATTTACATGACAGTTACATAGAGGCCATTTAATAACAAATTTATAAACTGGGATCGCTCAACCCCTATTACAGATTCACGTCACTGTCATCATTTACTCAATTCAATCATAGTCTGCGACTATGTTCAGACAATCACAACTGACTCCAAGGATATTAGTCTCACATTTTCCTCAGCAGTCACATTCATTATTCATTCCCAATTAACTATTCGATTTCACTCTCTAAACCTTTGATTACTTTTCGATGACGTTCTCGATGAAACACAACACTTCATCGATTCCTTAAAATTCTCTAATGCCTTTGACGGTAAAATACATACTTCACAATATAGTCAGAAATACCATTTTCCCAAGAGTTGAATCCCATTAAAATTTCCCAATACGGTTTACCATTTTCTGAATCGTCAATTTGTTTTGTCAATACCTTTTTATAAACAATTTATTTGGAATTTCGATAACTCATATTACTTTCTTTTTACCAGTTTGACAATTATCCATCAACAGTAACACTCTTATACGCTATTGAATTTCTGCTCAATCCATTTAATCTCTTTTGCGAATCATTCAAATTCCCAAAGTATCTCGATCATCATTGATTTGCATATCCATGGATATATCCATAACCTTTCTATACGCTAATGCCCCACACTTTTTTGGGCGCCACAATTTCAGAAAATCGATCACAAGACAAGATACAACGTTATCCTTGTCCCTAGGTACGCTTAATCACATTGCACTATAGTAACTAATTACCTCATAACCTTCTTTGGGACATTTCACTAACGTGTCGATCTTCACCATAAATCATTATTTATAACACTTATCACAAGAATCAATCCCAATTGTAACATTTCATTTCATTCCCTTTTACACACCAAACTCTGGTCATTTCTATCATATTTCTATTCCTCTATCAATCCACAAGTCTATATTCATATCACATATTTCAGCACCACTCTCTTTTGCATATCATCGTATATCCATCAATATCGGCATACACTAAATGTTCATTTGTCGATCGGACCATATACTTTTTCTCATCCTTCGATGATCGCCACTTCCTTTCATCACACTCTACCGCTTTATCATTTCCTCTCTATCTCCTCGACCGCTTATCGAATCGACACACGCCATGCATGCGACTCATACGCTTAGATCGGGATCGATTGTCACCGCTCTGTCGTGACGACTGACGACTTTAATGCATGTAACTCAAGCATCCAATTTCAAACGCCTATGTACAATCGCATTTCGGGCTCGATACATTATAAATGTAACACCCCACCCGCAGGATCCGAACCCGACATCCACGGTGGATATCCGTCCGCGCTCGCAAGAATGGCGCATAACCACTCGATCGTAAATCAAGACATTACTTTTAAATAACAAATGCGAAGTCTATCCAATTGGGTACAAACATTTTCAATAGCCACGAGATCAATCTTACGAATACAAATAACCATTTTAGTACAAAATTCAAGACATGCAATGCATACGAACTGATCCCGACTTCCGACCTTCACTTGAATCTGCGAACATACTCCCGCTTTGCTAACGGGTACTCTTCGATTTCTGAAAAATAAGTTGCAATGTCAAGGGTGAGTTTATGAACTCAATGAAGAAACCATCATCGATGGTTCACTCAAATCATGCATTACGCAAATTATGATAAAGACGACGTCAAATAATATTAATTAATGATATATATAACAATTTTACGATGGTCTATAACGATTTTTACAAAGATATCTGATGTCAAGAATACTAATACAATAGCGTAGAATCGCTTACGTAATAAAGGTACGATAGTATATCAAGATATGATATCGGTAACAATATTACAATAGTATAATGCGTTCACAAGATCACATCACAATTTACAAAATCATGGCATCACTCGATTCAAGAATCATCACACAATTTGGCGATTCAATCAATCATGTATATGATGCATATGAGACTCTTTCCTGTTATTCAAAGGTTGTGCCTAAGTGCTCAACAAGGATCGCTTGGACGCGTCGAGATTTTCCCCACGGGCTAAGCCCGGACAAGATACGATGTTCGAGCTCTAGGCTCTTTTCATGAGATTAGCAACTGGGTCACACATCCTTATCTCGATCACGATTTATGCATGCAATGCGTGTTCAATAAATTGAAGATTCAAGAGCTCAAGATATGGCTATAAAGCCCGATAGTGTATTTCAAGAATATACAGAAATTCAAGATTCAAAGATTCAAGAATTTACGGTGTATAGCTATAAAGCCCAAAGGTAATAAAGACTTCGATGGATTCAAGAATTCGATCCAATACAAGAAACACATACAATGCGATCGCATTCTTTCCAAAGAGTCATGCAATACAAAGGTAATTCACATTGTTCGCTTATATACAAGAAGAGCATGCAACTCTACCATATACATTTCAAGAATAATACAAGTGGCAATCCAATCACATATAATTCAAGAATCATGTACTTCACGTTATCAAGTAATTTACATGGAACATTTAGACACTCAAAATTCGAGAAACCAACTAGGTTACTCACCAGAACTTCTCGAGCTCTGCTTGAAGTCCCAAAGAATGCCCGTGGAACGACGATCCAACGGTGCCTTTATAACAAAGACAAAGATCCATTACAAAATCGCCAATTAAATAAAGGCAAGAATGCATATGTCTCTATGAAATTATGTCCAATGCATGATCACGATTTTCTGCTAAAACCCCATTTCGATATCCTATGATCGATCTCAACTCTTCACTCAATTGGATCAATACTCGATTTAGTTCAATCCTCGCCTCGCTTCAATTTTCTCAATTCATATACCCTATAACAATTTCATATCCATCACCAAATTATCCAAAGAAAATCTCAATTAGAACTCCAATTGTCTCAATTCAAGACTTAGATCACACTATAACCCATAATTAACCTTAATCTCAAGAATCGCACTATTTCAATTAAATTCCAACTCTCAATTTTTCCTTAATGGTAATCTCTTTCCCTAGTTCACAAGAAATTGAGAATCACCTCAATCGGAGGTCTACACCATAAGTTATGTCCAATAAACCCACATATATATATTCAATCGTAAAATTGACCCTTTCGTCTTGCGACCACGCCCTTCGTCGCGACGTGAGACCACTCGTCGCAACGCATTAATCCACTCGTCGCGACGCCTACCCGAGCTCGTCACACTAATAAGTTCAATTAAATCTAATTACTCGTCATGACGAAGCCCTTAAGCTTCAAGGCTGTCGCAACGCAGTAGAACCAGATCGCCTTCTCCCGATCGACTTCCGCCATTAATACACATTCAAACCTCCACTAACACATTCAACTACTCTATCTAACCCAATAAATGCCATAAATATATGCAACAACCATCGTGACAACATTAAAACCAATAAAACTTACCAATCGATTTCTCCACGATCTCAAATCACCGTAACCCTATAATCCTTCAAACTCAACGATTCACTAATCCAGCAGCTCTAACCTTACCAATCATCATAAACATGTTAGACAACACAATAAAGGAGAACCATAAGAAGAAATCAAGGATCTCTCACCGTTGAGGAAAATCGAAACGCCGTAGGAGAAGAGGAAGAACGAAGAGCCTTTCCAAAATTTTTCCCAACTTGTCAATCCCTTAGCTATTTATAGACCTAAGTCTCCATATCACCCAAATTTCAGTCTCTAAATTTTAATAGCTCAACATATTTATTTCTATCAAGAAAATTCTAATTTTTCCATTGCCATTGGACAGCTTCTTTCAAGAATATGTGGTCAATCAGCAACACCCAAATATTTCCTATGCAGGCAATTTCTCCAATTTCCCAAAATCTCCTATAAGCCACTATAAATTACCACCACTCAGATTCAATATTAAATCAGTCAATTGAACCCAATTACTCTAATTTCAATCACCCCCAATTCACCGACCAACAAGATTCAGCCATCACCCAATAATTCCCGCTTAATTCCAATTTACAATTAAATACCGAAAAATCGTGGATACATGTACCCATGAATATATGCATATGCAGTAGACCAGTTCCTCTATAATTAGAGGCCAGTAATATGCTCAGTCAATGAATGCAGTGAAATCCTACCAGTCTGTCCCAATATTACCATAATACCCTCACTGACAGTAACGAGATGTTACATGCATCAACTCAACCCATTGTCATTAACTCAGATTTCTAGCCCCTATTACAGATTCATTTTACTTATCATCATTATCTCACCTCAGTCATGGCCTTTTACTATTTTTAGGCCCTGTGCACTATAATATAGGGTTGAACGATTCCTTATACACTGTTCGAATAGCGACACCAATCTAACAGTTGTTATACCCACAATCAATCTGAACTATACATCAGTTCCATATCCCAATGAACTCCAAAACATCCCAATTTCACATTTGTTTCTAGCAATCAAGTTTGTTGGTAATTGACACACACAATCATTCGATTTCACATTCTAAATCTTCAATTACTCTTTCGATGTACTCTTACTAGAGCATAACGCTTCGATCATTCCTTGAGTTTTCTCTAACAGTTCTCTAGTGGATATCACACAAACATCTTAATCCAGTCATACATATCAATATCTCAAAGTTGAATTCATTTTCAATTCCTCGAAGAGGTTCGAAATTTCTAACTCCTCAATTCGAGTTTTGCCATTCCTTTTTATACACACCTGATTTGGAATTCCAATAGCTAATAATACTTTCTTTTTGCCCCCATTGCTAACTCGACAGTTAACACTTAGTGTTACACTAGGTTTAATAACCTCCTCGTCCATATAGTGATCTTTTGCTATAAACTTTTCTATTTAATACATTAAATCGCAACACAGACTAAATTTGGAAATACTCAATCTCATAATCCTCTTCAATTCTTTTAAATTTACTAATATCTCAATCATTATCAATTCACATATTCATGGATACATCCAAAAGAATAATTCTGCACAGATAACATCTCCCAACTTTCTAAACAAATCTCCAATACCATAAATTTCAGTCATCAAATTGTTCCAACATACACAGGACCACTTTACATCATTTCAATAGATCGCATCACAATCTTTACTGGGACACTTCATTACATATTGCAAAATCTCCAAATCCTGTATACATATGTCCCTCGCAATTTCGCATTTTATCAACACCTTTATCATCATTAAGTCTCCCGAAGAGTCACGTTCGAGTACTAATTCATCTACAATTTATTTAATCAAACAAGGATTCATTCTTATGAAACTTTCATGGTGTAGAATTTTCTCAACTACACCGACTATTCTCCCATGCTTTTTAGATACATTTGATATATCACTAACGATCATAGTCATCATCCAATCTAAACACAATCGAGACATTTTACTCTTCAGTAATACAATACTGTTGAGGGCATTGTTATCCCCGACAATTACAACCCAAAACTCCTTATACCCATAATTGATTCTCGTAATTGTCTCTGTTTTATAATGACATATATTCCTTTACACTAATTTCTCCACATGCTTGAATTTACTTGCCATCTTTACTCCCTGGGTTGGTAACACATATATCATATCGACTTTATACTTCCCAAACATATTTACATAACATATCCGTAAACCGATATTTTCCTCAAGTTCGCAATTACTGTCTCTTTAAGGCTCACAATTCCTAGTTCACAATCGGATTCTTTACATCAACATAACGCTTGCTTTTACAGTAATATTTATCTCTTACACTAGAGTCTCCGCTAGGGTTAGGACTCCCAATAATAGCTTTTAATTCATTTCCGATGAGTCTTAGATTTGTTCTTTCATTGCTAATTCTTTCAATTGAATCATCTGATCGACTTAATCCAATTCAGGAAAAGCCTCCTTTGGAAGAAGATTCTTAGTACTTACATCGATACCGTTCATGGAATTCCTAAACATCAACAGTCATCTCATTCCTTATTAGTCACTCTCAATGCCTTAAGGAATCAATTTATGCCACAATCATTACATACCATCAAAATCACCAATTAATCAAAATCCTTACATCTTATTGAGAAACAGATGTAGGGCAACTCACCAATTGATCGCTTATGCTAGGGATACCTCGATCTCATTTAATTTTGACAACACTCTCCCTTTTTACACCTGTCCTCCATCATGAGGATTATGCCATGATCATATCCTTCACATATAACAAATTCAATTCATTCCCAATTGATCACTATAAGCACTTTCATTTCCTATTCTAACTCGAATTGAACTTTAAACTATCAGGACTATGACTACCAATTATCCATTAATTCACCGATTGTTCCACACATATGATACATATAAACTCAATAATTCCACTGGCCTTGGTGTTCCCATTATCAGGTGTGCCTTTATATAGGTGAATCAGCTGAATCCTTGACAACTTTTTCATCGACCATACTCATCGTCTTACATTTCAATCTTTTCATTACTGCATCATACCCATGTATGTTCACACTCGAATCAATGTCATAGATGTACAATCATTCTTGATTTTCCACTAACAAATTCTACCTTCAAGTCACAAATCCCTATTCACAACCTCTCACCACGGAAATCAAGCCCAATTGTAGCATCTCTAAATCATAGAACATTTTATTTTCATCCACTTTATACACTTGAAATCCTGTCATTTCTATCACATCTCTATTTTTCTCTATCAATCCATAACTATAACTTCATATATATCTATCCACATTTAAGGATATACCCCGGTATAACACGGGTGTCGTAATTCGTAATATATCCTCCAATACCAATACACTTAATCTTCTTTTATCAGATCAAACTATACACTTTTTCTTGGTCCATACTATCCACAGTTTTCATCTATCACCTTCTAACATATCATCTTTTTCCCTCGCTATTTCTAACCGCTTAAACAATTGGGACATGCTCATGTGACTCAACTAGGATCGATTGCCCGCACATGCTACATACTTTTAATGCATGTAACTCAATACAAATTTCAGAATGCCCATGACAATCGTATTTCGGGCTCGATATTATAAATGTAGATCCCACTCTTCAAGACCCAACCCGATATCGATGGTGATATCCGAGCCCGTGCCTCACGAGGGTGGTATGCTAGAGCGACAAAACCGCTCAAATGTAAAACACTTACGCATGTGGAAATCAATAAACAACTTGGCCCACTCTTATACAAATACTTTTAAATCAAAACTCAATTTCAGTAATCACATCACAAAATAACATTTATCAATATGGGCCCTCTACAATAATAGTACTATTCTGCAGAAATTGCAGAAATACAAATCTTATACAAAAACATATTGACACAAATGCAGACGCGAACTGATCCCGATCCTAGTCTCCGACTGGCATGCAGTAGACATACTCCCGCTTGACTAACGGGGTACTCTTCAATTCCTAAAAAATAGTTGCAATGTTGGGTGAGTTTGCGAACTCAGCGAGAAACCATCACCGATGGTCCACCCAACTCATGCATATACAAACAATACACCGATAATCACACATTATTATTTACAAAATTAACACAAACATTTTCATTTTCACACATATGAGGCATTTCGCCTGTCACACAATTTACATTCAATCATCTGCATATGCAATGCACATGTGACGCTTTCCATTTTTATTTCGTTGTTGTGACCGTACGCCTAAACAGTTTTTTTTAATGTAGAGCCCGGCCTCTACCACCATCACATCAGGTATTCAATGGACGCGTCCTAGGGGGAGGAGAGCCCTCAGGGAATGCACTTCCATCCTTCGATATTGTCCGCTTTGGCATGGTGGGCCATCCTCACGGTTTTGGTTCGCCCCTACTCGAGGGATGTAAACGCGTCTGCCCCTTTTTGAGTACAATAAACGTTGAGCATATAGCTCTCTCCTACGTTGGGCGTGATATGCCCTGATCGGTGGCTGCTCCGGTCACAACTGCCTTTATCTTATCATACTTTCATGCATGTAATGCACATACTCCAATTGCCAATTGTCACATGCCTAATTTACATTTATGCCATATGAACCAATTTATACACATAACACTTCAATAGCAATTTACCGATACTTCGGACACCCATGGTCCGAAACCAATCACATTTAAGCACATAAACCCTCCATTCTCCGCATGGAATAATTGCATAATTTAACACACAAAGGTTGAGGAACCAACTAGGTTACTCACCTGCAACTTCTGAGCTACAGCCTGGAAGTCCCAGCAATATCCGTGGAATGTTGTTCCAACGGTGCCATTAAAACAATCAAAGCAATTTCCAATTACCAAATGCACAATCAAATAATTTAATAAAGCACATGTCGTAATAAAAGATGTACGGTGCATATTTATGACTTTCCGGCGCTACATCCCCATTTCACTATCTTTTGTTTAATTCTAACTTTTCAGTTCCATTTACCAAATCATATACACTAAAAACCCTTAAAACCAATTTCATTTAGAACCAGATCAAATTCACCTATTAAGGACTCCAATAGCATCAAATTTGCATTCGGAATCTCAAGAATAAATCCCCAAATCTCAAGAAACTATCCTTAGGTTGCAATAAGAACTTTACTCAACTTTCTTTCAATAATTGAGATCCTACTAATTTAAATTCAAACTTTCATTCTTCACATCAATTGTAGACCTCTTTCCCTAGTTCATAAAGAATCAAGAATCACTCCAATTGGAGGTCTACGCCATAAGTTATGCCCCAAAAACTAAAATACATCACTTCAGGAAAAGGGGCTCGCCGCGGCTAAAGAACTCTCACCACGGCGTCCTGCAGCCGTCATGCATGACTAACAACTTCTTTGGGCTCAAGCACCCTAGAGCTCGCCATGGCGTCTACATCGATAACTTCATGACGACGTCGCTCATCGCGGCATAATTTATCCTTCACGACGCCTCGCTCGTCTTCTCCATTTTCTCACATTTTCTCTTCTAAATCACCCAAAACTCAACCTTAATAACCCCAATCTTTCATATTAAACACAATAAATGCATGTAATCATTCAGTAAACAACATAAAGACATTTCTTACCTTCTCAAGCTTCCAACTTGTCAAAATTCCCGAAAATCTCCAACCCCATCAACATATACGGTTCTCTCTCAAACCTTCACAAATCTTCATCTTCTCAAAGCTTTCGTTGGTCTTTAAACAAGAAGAAGCAAACCAGCAAGCAAGAGATCACTCAAGGTCTTGAAAGGGATCGAAAATCACCAAGGGAAGAAGAGAAGAAGAAAAGCCCTAGGTGAAAGGGATGAGTTTTTGCCAAATTCAAAAACCTAAGTATTTAAAGAGGTTTCTCTCATCTTCAATTTTCCAATGGTTCCACATTTTCATTCCTAAAATCAAGTATCTATTTTTTCCATTACCATTGGACATTTATTCCAGTATTATACAGTCCATTGGTCCGTCACCCGAAAAATTTTCGGTCCGGACATTTTCTCCCAAATCTCCCAGAAATATTTCTAAGGTTCATTAACATCTGAAATCACTCCTAGAACATTTATCATTCACATTTTCAAACCCAATTTCCCCAAAAATTCCCAAATCACATCATTGTCACAAACATATGCCAGGAATGTCATGAATGCATATACCCAAATGTGCATGTGCAGAAAGACTTATTCCTCTATAATTAGAGGCCAAATGTATGAACAATCAAAATATGCAATGCAAACCACTAGCCTGTCCCAATTTACCAATATAACCCTCCCATCGGTGATGGGATGTTACATACCCATTTACACATTTACAGAATTCCACATTCATACATCCCATTTTTTATACATATATATATATCACTCGCTTACCATTTATTATCATTTGGCTGTGACAAAGTACCTAAACTGTCCCATCGAATGGCTCAATAATATATGACCCTTATCTAATGCTGGATATAGGGCTCACTATTTGTTGAGCCTAAGGCTCTGAATCATTCATGAGTTCGAAGCTCATTTTCGCACGTTGAGCTAAAAGCTCGGATCGGTGGCAACTCAGGTCAACAACACTAATATTTCATACAACACTAAACATATCATTTTTAGTCATACAATCTATAATTAAATGTACCCCATGACTGTTATCACACCAGTATATGGCATTTTGCCTATCATTCAATCAAACATATCAAAAGGGATGCAGTATGTAACACGTTTTTAATTTATTTTAGTGTTGTGACCAAGCGCTGAACTGTCCTATAAGAGCATTATTAATCAATGAGCCGAGGCTCAAATCGCCCCACTAAGGGCTCATTAATCGCCGAGCCGAGGCTATAAAACTGTCCCACTAAGGGCTCATTAATCGCTGAGCCAGAGGCTCTGAAACTGTCCTATAAAGGGCTCATAAATCATCGAGTCAGGGGCTCGAAAACTGTCGCATTAAGGGCTCATTAATCGTTGAGCCAGAGGCTTTGAAACTGTCCCATAAAGGTCTCATTAATCGTTGAGCCAGAGGCTCTGAAACTGTCCCATAAATGTCTCCTTAATCGTTGAGCCAGAGGCTCTACATCACTATGGGGCTCCGGACCCAAATATCACGTTGAGCTAAAAGCACTGATCAGTGGCTGCTTCGGTCACAACTATCATTAACTGATTTTTCGTTCATGTATGAACGGCATGTGCCATTGATTTTTTGTTCATGTATGAACGGCATGTCCCACAATTCAATCACTTTATTTACGTATTCCTATATCACAATCATTTCCAGTTTATCACAAATTGTCACATCAAGAACACAATCACACTTTCACATACCCATAACACTTCTATATACTATCACTTCATTACTCCGGACCTTTTGTCCGGAGTTCACAATCAACACTGTCTCACCCTTATACTTCAAAGAATTAAAATCACTAAATTATCGCATTAAATAATTTGAGAACCGTCTAGGTCACTCACCTGGCTTCCGCGCTAACGCCTGGAAGTTTCGGCAACGGTGGGCTGATCTTCCAAATGTGCCTCTATCCCAATTTAAAAACTCTATTTTACATATTGCCCAATTAGAAATAAAACACATGTAGCAATTTACAAAAAAAAATAAACGTATTATGCACTTTAGTGACATTCCCGGCACTATCCCAAAATTTCACCGTCAAAACAGTCCCTAAAAATCAGAACTCAATTGATACTAAAATTAGTCAATTCATTTCAGAAATCCGAAAGTTATTCTCCAATGTATACAGATTATCTATATGTCGAAACCATATTTTGCATTTAACTTCCATCTTAAAATTAAAACCTTTGACAACTGGTTCAACATTTCCCTCCTTCACAATGAGGAGACCAATGTCTCTAGTTCATAACAACTCAGAAAATATCTCCTTTGACAATATGTACAAAAAGTTATGGTTTAAAAACCAAAGCATGTTTATTCAAGAAAAGGGGTCCTCGCCGCGGCGAAGGTTTGAGCTCGCCGTGGCGTGCTCCCTTATTTATGTCGCGGCGTGTACCCTTGCGCGCATCGCTGGTATCGGACTGCGTCAAGGCCCAGTATCACATAAATTCGCACGCCGCAACGTGCGCACAAACACGTCACGACGTGCGAGCCCATCTCCTCCCCCAAATCCTGATTTTCAACCATTTCAATCCAATTCTTCCGATCTATTCGACACATAAGTCATCTAAACATTACAACATCACTCACACTCCAATTTCCAACTCATTTCCAAACCAAACACACTCACAAACATCAAAGATTAACCATAATCGTAAACCCTATAAACCCAACATCTCAATAACCCATTCTTTAGCTATAATCACTCAAAACATGAATCAATCAACTATTCAAGAGGAAAGAAACTTAAACTTACTTAAATTTGGCTTCAAAAACCTTCAAACTCTTCATGATTTCATCAAAACTCAAGCCTTTCTCTTCTCTTCTTCTCTCCCACGACATCACTCCCATTCTTTTCTTTCACAAACCCTAATTTCCCCTTTTTATACCCTCTTTAATAATGAAAAGTCCATTTTGCCCCTTCCTTTAACCTTAAACTTTATAATCTTAAGTATCTTGCCCAAAATGCCCTCATACTAATTCTTATAACTTTACTATTTCAATTCAGAAATTTTCGACCCTTAGGGACTGAATTGAGATTCAATCCTTTCAGAATCACTCGCTTTCATGCCTATCAATTTTCAATTCAATCAATTCATTTGTTTGACTTTCATAAATCTTTCCAAATTTCCATAACTCATGCTAACAAAAATTCCTAAATCATGTCTTTAATGAAGTGTCAATTGGACAATCATTTTCAGTACTAGAAATCTCATCGGTACCCACTATGCAATTTTATGCGGAATACGCATAAGTCTCTCCAATTCAATTTTTCAAACACACAAATTCACATTTTTCACAAAGACACAAAAGCCGGGAATTGTCACAAGTGCATGTACAATCTTGTGCATTTGTAATAATTACTCTTCATATCTGTATAGAGGCCATTCTATGAATGAATACCGAATTACATGAACAAAATCACAATCTGATCCAAATTTACTATTTTGTCTTTTCCATCGGTGATGGGATGTTATAGCTTTCCAGGCTCGGGATGCCGAATCGACATTGGCAATAGTGGGCGCAATGGTGGGATCGACTGAGGCCATAGGGGCATTTTGGATGAGTTGGTCCTGTCGGAACCAGAGATTGTAGGCCGGATTTGGCAGTTGATTCTCGCCGGTGGTGCGAGGAGGGATTGATTTCGTGTTGGCCCCTAAATTTTTCGTATTGAATTAAGCATGATTTAAATAAATTATGAGGGTTGATGGATAAAATTTTGGACCTATTTGCTATGTAAATGGTGGTAGAAATTATTTTATGGTTTGGTTGTATTAAAAGTGGGAAGAATACATAAGGGCATTTTGGTCATAAGACCTAAGATTTTAAGGCATAAGGCTTAAGTGAAAGGGCAAATGGACATTTGACAAGTAAGTAGGATTAAAAAAAGAAAGAAGAAGAAATAGAGGGAAGAAGAAGAGAGAAGCCGTCGGTGGAGAAAGACGAGAAGAGAAAGAGGGTTTGCTTGCCTAAGCGATTTTCGACAGATTCAAAGCGATTTTGGGTAAGTTTTGCTTCGTTTAATCTTGTTATGGTTAGATTAAACTTAAAGGATGTGGAATGGGTGAGAATCGGTGGTTTTAGGGTTTTCGAAGAAAAATGGATAGATTTCTTTGGGTTTATGATTTTGTTGTTGTTTTTGAAGTGTTAATAGGTTAGAAATGTAGTATAAGGCATGGTCTAAGGTTTAGATGTGTTGCATCTAAGTTTGGGTAAAGATTAAAGTCAAAAAATGCAAAAAAATGGGGTTCAGGGTCGGTTCCCCAGTCCGCACGTCGCGACGTGCTCATGAGCACACCGCGGCGTGCGAAGGAGAGGCACGCCTGCGTATCGGGATGCATGCCGCGGCGTCGCAAGAGATTATATGCCGCCGCGGTAACGTCCATGCATGCGGCGCTTGGCTATGCGGATCGTTGTCGCTGCACCTGAGGCCGTTCGCATTGCTGAACGTCCGTGATCTTGGCCCATGGCGCATGCGGATCGTTGCCATTGCATCGAGATCTCAGTGGTCGTCGCGCATGAAGCGTGGCCTTCGTCAGGCTAACCCCTATTTCTAAAGAGCGATGAATTTTGTTATTTTGGTTATATCTTGGGTTGTAGATATCCAAATGAGATTATTTTTGACTCGTTGTAAAATAGAGACAAAGTTCTACAAGTTTTATGAAGCAATGAAATTGAAATTCAAACTATAAGAATCTTAAAGTTTGATCAAAAGTTGGGTATAGATTCTTGTTTCAGCATAAGGATAGTCTCAACTTGTTTGGGGTATAACTTTCAGGTTTTTGATCCAAATTGAATGCTTTTGGAGTCAATAGAAATGTAAGACTATGAGGACTTTTATGGAAAGAGTGAACCGAATGTTGGACTTTGGCAGAGTTTGGGTTTGTTAGAATTTATCTTAGTGCATGTGTGATTTTTGGGTTCCTAATTTGTATTCCTATTTGAATAGGAATTTTGCATTTGATTAAGGGAATCAAGGAAGGCAAGAGGATCAAGATGAGAGGTATCTTTTATGCATGTATCCGAGCAAGGATATCAGGTGGGTTTCATGTTTATGATTTAGTAATGAGCCACTAAAGTTTTCTCCCAAATCGAGAATGATTTCAATTTCTTTATAAATATAGTTTTGTTTCGATTGAATGATTTGCAAAATTTCTACATGTTTCAAATATGAACTTTTCTAATGAATTTCAAAATAGAGATGAAAATGCATTGAACATTTTATGTCATGCCTTGGGAAAATTCATGGCATTTTGTATATTCGGAAAGAAAGAATAGAGCATGAAAAGTACGAAAGTTTCGATAAAATGCTTTGAGCACGAAACGAATGGATATGTGCTTTGTTTGGGTAAGAGAGTTACGGATGGAGTCACGTGCACGTTGACATAAAGCCTTCTCCCGGCTGCCCGCTTGAGGCCACGAGATCCTTGAGAAATCGGACTCGTTTTGTTTACGGATTTACCTTCGGTTTATCCGGATCATTTACGGAACTTTCGAGCCGTTTGTTTGTGCATTGCATTTATGAATTGTCAAGTATGTGCATAAATTGAGCATTTCATATTGGTGATTGAATGAATATGTTGTGTTGATGTGATCACATTATCCACTATGAAATTACACTTTCCAACTACGAGTTTGAACTCGAATTTGGTTTTGATTTGGAAATTTGGGAGAAGAGCATTTTATGAACTTATTATGATTTTTGTACAACAAATGAACTTTTCAACAGCTTTTGCTTGTTCTTCGTTATAAACCTGTTACCCTGACTATAAGCTCACCCCCCTTCATTCCCATCCACAGTGATGAGAAGAAGATCGGGTGAAGGGAAGTGAAGGTTTCACTTATATGTGTACATATTGTATTATTCTAAGTTAGATTGGCATTAGAAATTATGGGATCTGAATCTTTGTATATTCGGATATTCGATCTTGGTATTGTATTGTGGCGTGGAATGCCATTAAAGCTTGTAGCATTCTATCCTTTGATATTAAGTGAGAATTTGGTTTACTTGAAGGAGTTATGGTTATGATATGATTTTTGAACTGAAAATTTTGGTTATGCATATGTATTTATATATCGAAATAAGATTGTAAGCTTCACGATTTCTGTGGTATACACCAATGTTCTGGTTCAATGATCGGATTCCGAGTTCGGGGCTCATCATGTTTAGTAGCAGAGTAAGAAGAGAGCAGCAAATCACGCTTCAGTAAGACGATTTTTTTTTGTACCGAGGTTGGGTTTCGGAAACGTGGCCCGGCTTCTGCGGTATCAAACCAGGTTAGTAAGTGTTATGGTTTTGGTTTGAGTTGGATTCCAAAAACGGGGTCCAACATTTCGAACCATCAAGGTGGCCAAACAAATCGTGGTCGTGCATTAGCATCGAGACTTGGGCTTTCCAAGTTGAAAAATTGACACTTCCGGTCAGTTTAATGGGCAATTGGGACGCGGGATTAAATTGAACGATTGGTTTGGTGGTTGTGGTGTTGTCGGAGTTGATAACGGTATTGTTGTTTGCGTCGGTCATGGTGAGAGGGAGAGGAAAAAAAATTGGATCAAACTCGTTTGAGTGTGGTGGCTCTGATACCATGTAAATGCAAGTAATTGGCGAAGAAAGCTTAACCTTGTTCATTATTTACAAGAGTTTAAATACAACTGTACAAGCCATCTATCACTAATTTATAGCTAAGTAATTTAAATTTGAAAAACCTATATTGTAGCTAACACATAGCAGAGATCATTTCTTATCATAACTGTAACATTCCATCATTGATGTGAAGGGTAAAATAGTAATTTGGAACGGGTTATGAGTGTTTAGACTTGTCTCGGCATGTTCATGCATAATATGGCCTCCATATATACATGAATAGAAATTTTTGCACATGCACATGATTGTACATGCATTCATGACATTTCCCGGCATATGTGTTTATAAATGTGTTTATTGTGAAAAATATGATTTTGTGCTTGAAAATTGAATTTGAGTGGATTTTTGTGTGTTTTACATTTTTGGAAAATTTTAGAAATTTTTCTAGAAAATTTTAGAAATTTTTTTAGAAAATTTCGGAAAAAATTTTCGGACCTAAAAAATTGCCAAGTGACGGACTGATTTGATTTTCGGTACTGAAAATGACTGTTCAATGGCACTAAAAAATTAGAAACATGATTTTAGGAATTATTAATTTTGAGCCATTGGAATTTTGGGAAGAAATTGGACTACAATTTGGACTTGAATTGGAGAGAAATTAAATGGAGGATTGAGAGGTTGACATGTGGCAAGTGACATGTGTCACTTGCCTAACATGCCAAGGTTTAAATAAATACCATTCTTCTTTAGTCTTCCACGATGCTTGCTTATTTGAAGACAAAACCCCTTTGTTTTTCTTCTCTCACCCGTAGCCTCCATTTCCTCTTCTTCTCCTTTGGTTTTCTCCTTCTTATTAATTGCTACTCATCTCCACCTACACAAGCCCTCATATCCTACGTATTTCCTCTTCTTTTATTTACAAAAATTACAAACCTAAGCTTCTCCCCTTAAGAAAATGATGGTCTTGAGTGGTAGGAAAAGTTAGGAGAATTGTGAGAGTTTGAATAATTGAAGAAGTGGAAGCTTGATTAGGTAAGTAATATGGTTTATTCGATGGTTTTGTAGTTAATTACATTAATTGTGATGTTATTTAAAGTGAATTGCATGGCAATTGTGGTTGGAGTATATGGGTGTGTGTGTATGGATGTCTTGCCTAGATGAATGATAAATGATGTAGAATTGGATGTGTGTTGGAAAGGTTTTGGAAGTGAAAGTAGGTTTAGAGAGTGTAGGAAATGTATGAGTGATTGAATGAGTGATTGCTGCCATTTTGTGGACTAAAGTGCAAGGATAGGTTGTGGTTTAGTTATGGTGGATTTATGAAGTAAATTGAGTGAGAATTGGATTAGAAATGGTATGGAAGAGGTAGAAATTGAGTTAGGTTGAGAATCTAGAAAATTAAATTTGTGTATGTTTCAATTTTTTGGTCATAACTTTTTATGTGGTTAAGCAATTGAGATGAGGTTTAGCTTGAATTAAACTTGAGAAGTTTGTCTAGAATTCTTATGAAGGAAGTACTGTCCAATTGTGGCTTTAAGGGTTCTGAATTTTACCTTGAAAGTGGGCAATATGTGTTGGATGTGTTCATGATTCTAACAGTGAAGATTTGTAACCTGAAACTTTGGAAAAATTTTCTAGGCTAACATAGACAAATTTTGTGAAATTGGTCTTCATGAAAGTTAAAGATTTTCTTGTTAGCTTTCTATCACCACTAAGTATGACATTTTTCAATTTTGATATTGAAAGTTATGACTTGTGAAATTTCAGATGGTATTTCAAAGTATTAATGTGCTTTGTGTGTGAAATGTCTCTAAGTATGATTTTGTGGTTGCTGAACTGTGAAGCCAAATCTGGACTGTCGTGGTTTAAATTAGCTCAAGTGATCTTATGGAAAGTTATAGAGGAATGTCTTAGCTTTGTAATGAGGTATAATATGTTAATTTTGGATATAAGAATTGTAAGTTATGGATTTCTAAAGTATGGATATGGTTTAGGTGATATGTTGATTTAACAGTCTTTAACAGGGCAGCCACAATCATGGGAGAATTTGACCTAGTTAGAAGTGGAATTTGTTTCTAAGTCCTTCATGAGAATTGTAGCATGTTTTCTGATCTTTTCATTGATAGAAAGCATGGAATTTTTGGACAATGGGATAGGAAGTAATGAGTTTGAGAAGATTGTGGTATTGTTAGGATGACATGTGCAAGGCAGAAACTTTGATTGAGATTATAACCCATTTAGAGGTTGAATTTGCTTTCAAGTTGTTCATGAAAGTTGTATAATATGTTCTGATCTTTCTTTTGATATAAATCTTGGAATTTTTGGCAAAGGGAATGGGAAGATATGATTTTTGGAAAAATGTGCACTGTTTTGGATGATAATGAGTAGGCAGTAACTTTGAGTGCATTTTTGACACCCTTAGAGGTGAAATTGGTTTTCAAGCCCTTCAAGAAACTTATAGGGTTTTCTTTTATATTTCTAATGATACCAAATTTGTCACATTTGGATACTTATGTGAAAAGTTAGGTTTTGTGAAAGAAGAGAGGGAAATAGGTGTAAATGTGATTTTCTTTGAATTGTAACTTTTGTTCTAATTTGACCCTTTTGCCTAGGGGTGTTCATGATAGGGTAACTTTGACGCTTCATAAATAACCTAAACTCGAACTCAATGTCGTTTCAGCAATTTCACTGAACTGAACTGAACACGAACCTAAAGAACCTATAGGATTGGTTAACCTATTTTCGTGTTCAGGTTATTAGGTAACGTAACCTATTCATATCAATATATATGATAAAATTATAAAAAATTGGTGAAAAAATACAAATTATTCATAAAAGTATGCATATAAAATCCATCAAAGATTAATCCAATATGTTAAACCAAAACAAAGTAAAAATAAGCCAAACAATGTCTTATAAAAGATCCATACTAGAAAAAAGATAAAATATTAAACAATTATTATTTGAATAGAATGGTAGGATGATTCATTTGTTATACATGAAGCCACATCTATAGAAAATAAAAATAAAAGAGTTAGACTCTTTGTTTCTTTTAATTGAAAAAGAATTTTTATTTATTTGTATATTAAAACAAGGTAAAGTAAATTAGATTGCTGATTCAATTTGTTCAACTTTTTCAAGTCCCTCTTCCACATAAAAGGAACATGTGATTTTCTTAACCAATCTTGTCTACAAACAAGAGTCTCCACTATCTTTGGAGTAAGAGAGCTACTTAAATGAATCAAACACTTGACCTCTTGTACTAAAAGTCGACTCGAGATGCAATAGTGAGGAACGAATCTTTCTACTAGATCTCATTGATTAAAAAAATTAAAACTATTCTTCTAACATTATTAAATCTTATTTTATCATGTTAAAATAAATAATAATAATAATAAACTAATAAGCACAAAAATATCCTTCTTCTTATTATAACTTAGTGTAGAAAATGCAATTAATATCATAGTTAAAACTTCAAATATTATATTATAAAAGCGCGACCATATAAAAAATACAATCCTATAATCTATTACTAAATCAACTCATTTTCATTCGTTTATAATAAATAAAACTATGTTTGTATTTGTACAAGACAATATTATTATATTCTTATTATTTATTAGCAACTATATTATATACTTTTAAGAATCGTATTACTTGCTAGTTTAATGTTTATAATATCTCATGAATATCTAAACTATTATATGTGCCTTAAAAACTAAAATTGTAGGATTTTTTAATAAATGTGTTTTACATTAATTTCTTTAATAATCTCTAAACGATTATATTATTTTAGTCAATGAATGCTTTTATTAATAGTTTAATACTTGATCAATAACTTTGACACATATTAATTACTATTTGAAGTAAAAGTATTGAGTGTTATGCATTAGTTGTTACTTATAATAGCAATGTTTAATATTAACATTTAATAACATAGAAGTAAAGTAGTTTTTTTCCTTTTCTTTTTTTGCACTCAAGAATTCATATAGTAAATACTAGTAAATTTATTATTATTGATATCCTCTTAAATTGTATCTAAATATAGGATAGTTTTTTAGGTATTTCGAGTTCGAGTTTAAACTACTCTTATAAATCGAGTTGATTCGATTAATTGCTATATATGCGGTTTAGGTTGGTTAACCTAGAATCAAGTTAAAACTCGAACTGAACCATGAACCTGATTTTTCATGTTGGTTAGAACCGAACCTAAACTTCGAGTTCGATTAACCTTATTTACAGGTTCGATTCATGCGGTTCAGGTCCGGTTTACAGGTTCGCGGATTTTTTTGAACACCCCTACTTTTGCCATTTTTTTGTGTATAATTTTGTCATCCGACCTCCGATTGACTCGATTTTTGAGACGTCGGATTTGTAAGTCATTTAATTGCTCCCCATGAGAATTTGTGAATTTTTAGAGATGAAATTGACGTGGATCGATTAGGTCAAAATTAGAGGACCGAGTAATTATTTTTCTGGTCCGTGTTTTAGCGATAATTGGACCTATAGAGGTCCGAATTGAGCGATTTTGGTGTCTTTGGACTTCTAATATTTAGAGAAAATTTTTGTGATAAATATTTATGGAATAATACCGGGAATGTCACGAACATGTATTGTACACATTTTAATTGCTACATGTGCATTTTTAAATATTTCTGATTGTACATTTGGTAATGTTTGTATATTTTGACTGTTATAAAGGCGCTTTTGGAACGTCAACCCACCGACGTTGCCGAGACTTGAAAGCATTAGCTCGGAAGCTATTTGTGAGTGACCTAAATGGTTTCTCAATTATTATTTACTTATAATTCTGTGCATATAATTCTGTGGAGAATAATGGTGGGATTGTGCTTCTGATTGTGAATTCCGAACAGAAGCTCCGATGTATTGGGGAGCTATGACATAGAAGTGCTACTTGTTTGTGAATTTGTGAACTACATGCTTGAGATGTAATAATTTGTAACACATGTGTTTGATTGTGATCATATCATATTTTGAGCAATGTGAAATTATGAAATTCGGGTAATGTGATTGATATGTGTCGGACTACGGTCTGATAATATGTGAAAGTGAGTGGAAGTGACTGCTGCATCACATGGCATAAGTGTATGAAATATAATGGCTGTTGTGACCAGAGGCGCCACCGATTAGAGCTTTAAGCTCAACGAGTGAAAATGAGCTTGAGCTCGTAAGGATTGAGCCTCGGGCTCGGCGCTTAATGAGCCCTGTATCCACCAATGGATAAGAGACAGTTATTAATGAGCCCTACAAGGGACAGTTTAGGCACTCGGTCACAGCAAAATAAGAACTGGAAAGTGAGCCTCATGTGCATGTATCGATTATGAATAATGTGAACGTGGAATTCTATAAATGTGTGAATGTGAAATATTGTGAATATGTGCACTATGAAATAATGTGAGATGTATGAAAATTGTGTTATGTGATTGGGTGAACCATCGATGATGGTCACTCACTAAGTTTGCAAAACTCACCCAAAATTTGCAATTATTTTTCAGGACCCAGAAGAATACCCTGTTAGGCAACGGGCGTATAACAACCGCATGAGAGTGAGAGAAGAGGTCAGGGATCAGTTCGCGTATGCATTAGTGTCTGATAAATTCTGTATAAAATTGTATTTTCTGAATTTTTGTACAAATAATTCGGTCAATTTGTAAAGTCACCGGACTGAATTAATTTGTATTTATAAAGGGGCCGGTCATTGTACTTACTGGTGATTGTGTATGTTATTTGATTCCTGTATAGTGTATGTTGTGTTTTTAAAAAAAATTATACTGAGTTTTGACTTAGTGATGTAGCACGCCACCCTCGCAGGGCACGAACTCGGATATCACCATCGATGTCGGGTTCGGGTCATACGGGAGTGAGATGTTACAATAACAACCATTTGACATGGTCAAATTGGTTGGTAAATACACGTGCATGTGATGCTCCTATAATTACCAGCTGAGCAAACTACAAGGATCCCTTTCCGGACAGCGTGAAAAGATCCCACAGAAATAGCAGCACTGAAATAGTCGCGATGTTGAGTTCCGGTTCCAAGTGAAACAGACAAGATGTCAACCCCATCATGGATAGCTGCATCGAAGCCTGCCAATACATCAGCATCCAGGCATCCTCCCCAGTAAACCTTGTATGAAGCAAATCTTGCCATAGGTGATCCACCTTTTATTGTGCCATTGGCAGAACCAAGCAAATTTGCACCTGGAACAAAACATCCACCAGCATTGAAGAGAGTGTGTGTACCATGACCATCAGTATCCCTGGCTGTTCCATTACTAGTTTGTCCTCCACTTGCCTCATAACCCTTTTTGAAGTATCTGGCTCCAATCAGCTTCCTGTTGCCAATTGCATTTATTTTCATTTCAAAGCTTTGTAACAACAGAAGTAACTGCATAAAACACTGGGGCCTAAAGGTACCATGAAGTGTAAAAGAGAATATTTAAAGAACTGATTTCTCATTTTACAGCAATAATGAGTTAGGAAAACTTGTTGCATCTTACTCCATCTTCTGTTTCACAGTATCCTTTCCACCTTGATGGAATTGGTCCCATCCCGCTATCATTGAAACTTTCTGATTCAGGCCAAACACCTGCCATGAATCAAGTGAGCAGATCAGGGAAAGGATAAGAAAAGGAACCTTAGTTCTTGTTGCAGGCATTAGTAGATCATAGCAGATCTATAATGGCTGCAACATAAAGGAAAACCATTCTTTTCTTCCCTATTTAGCACTCAGTCCTTTTCAATGTATCAAAGCAATCTTAGGGATAAGTTTCCAATAACAGATGGATTTAATCCTGTCCAGACATGGAAGGCATGAGACATCAGATTCAAAGTTACGGTTGCAATTCAAATTACCTGTGTCAAGAGTTCTAATGATCACATCTTCCCCAAATCTTCCTTTCGTCCCCAAAGAATCAGCTGGAATCTTTCCATTTCTACTTTCCAGTCCGAGAAACTGCCATGACCTTGTAGTATGTAACTCATTTATTTCACCTGGAAACACCGATACAACTTCCGGATGCTCTACATTGGAGGCATCACAATAAATTAAGATCCATCAAGGATTCTCAGTAAAGATTAAATAAGGAATTAGTCCACAGTCTGTCATATTTTCATACGAGAGATGTTAGCTGCTTCTTCTTCTTCAAGAATGGCAGCGAAACCATTGATGTAATTGGCATATGAATATAATATGGCCTCTTTGGCCTTCTCCTTGCTGTTTAAAAAAAAACAACTTTAGTTGCATCTAAAGCTAAACGTGGAAAACATGGTGGATTAGTGAACAATGATTCATGATGACCTGGTCGTATAGGTGTTATATGCATGTGACTTGGCTCCCTCAAATGTCAAATAAGGCTGGTGGTGATTGGTTGGTTGCATTCAACAAATGTCAAATATGGAAGGCTAATTGGTTACATGTTTTGTTTGTCTCCTCTATCTTTCAGGCTTTGTATTTTGTCATGTTAGGCTGAAAATCTTCAAGCATTCCTACATGGCGAATTAGATGAGCAGATTTATATGAAACAACCTGAAGGTTTTGAAGTTGCAGGAAAGGAAGATCATGTGTGTTTATTGAAGAAATCCTTATACGGATTGAAGCAGTCCCCTAGACAGTGGTACAAAAGGTTTGATTCATTTATGTTGGGTCATGATTTCTCTAGGAGCATGTATGATAGTTGTGTTTACTTCCGGAAGTTAGATGATGGCTCATTTATCTATTTATTGTTATATGTTGATGATATGCTCATTGCTGCCAAGAATGTCATATATATTCACCATTTGAAGGCCTTATTGCATGGTGAATTTGAGATGAAATATTTGGGAGCAGTAAAGAAAATTCTTGGCATGGAGATAAGACGTGATCAAGGAGCTGGTAAATTATTCTTGACCCAGGAGAATTATCTTAATAAAATTTTGGAGAGATTTGGCATGCGAGATGCCAAAGCGGTTAGTACTCCTCTTGTTAGTCATTTTAGACTATCTGCTGCTCAATCACCACAGTCACAGGAAGAGGAAGATTATATGGCACGAGTTTTGTATTCTAGTGCTGTTGGCAGTATTATGTATACAATGGTATGTACTCGTCCTGACATTTCTCAAGCTGTTAGTGTCGTTAGCAGATATATGGCCAATCCTGGCAAAGAACATTAGCAGGCGGTGAAATGGATTCTCAGATACTTGAAAGGTACTTCAAATTTTAGTTTGGAGTTTGGTAGAACCAGCAACACTTTGTTTGGTTTTGTAGACTCAGATTATGCTGGTGATCTCGACAGACGCAGGTCTCTGACAGGTTATGTATTTTGCATTGGAGGTTGTGCTGTTAGCTGGAAAGCTACTCTACAACATGTAGTGGCTTTATCTACTACTGAGGCAGAATATATGGCAATTACTGAGGCAATCAAAGAAGCATTATGGTTGAGAGGTTTACTTGGCGAGTTATCCCTTCATCAAGGGGTTACTACTGTTTATTGTGACAGCCGGAGTGTTATTCACTTGACGAAAGATCAAATGTATCATGAGAGGACAAAGCATATCGATGTGAGTATCATTTCATTCGGATACAATTGTAGAAAAGAAGATCCTTATTCGGAAGATTAACACTAAGGACAATCCTGGCACGTGTTTACAAAGTTCTTCACATTTACAAGTTCAAGCAATGCTTGGACTTGATTGGTGTTATAGTTAGTGATATAGCCCTTTTGGGGCATTGTCGGGAGAAGGTGGAGCGGATCACTAATTGTTGGGATTATGTCAAGGTAGAGATTTGTTGCATGCATGTGACTTGGCTCCCTCGAATGTCAAATAAAATTTGGTGGTGATTTGTAACATCCCATCCCCTCTGGAAGGGTAAAATAGTAAAATTGGCATAGGATGAGATTGGTAAGAATAATTAGTCTTGTTAAGTGCATAATAGGATTGATACAGTATCAATTGTGTATATGGAATTACGGTATATGCATTCATGACATTCCCGGTAATTGGGCCTAACGGTATTTTATTGTGATTAACGTGGTTATGGGATTTGAAAAATTATTCTGAGTGCGCCATTGAGCGTTTTACATTTTTGGGATTTATAGAAATTTTTCTGAAATTTTGAAGAAACTTTCGGACCGCAAAATCGCGAGAATCGCCTAAACGTGTTTTGTGTTAGAAAAGGTGATTTTCGTGTTTGAAAAATTATTTGGAGTGCACTTTTTCATGTTTTACAATTTTAGGAATTTCAATAATTCTCGATAAATAATTTGGGAAAATTTCGAAAATTTCGAATAGGATAAATTGTCAATTAAGCGAATCGATTAGATTTTGGTGTAAAATCGCTACCCAATGGCACTGTAATATTGAGTATATTATTTTGGGACTGAAAGTAGGGTCATTTGAATTAATTGGAGTAAAATTTTGATCTGGATTAAATAAATATATCTTGACTTTCATTTGAATTGTGGACCAATCACATGTTGCCATTTAAAAGGCATCATTTAATGCCTCTCTTCATTCTTTCGGAAGTGTATGTTTTAAAGGAAGGGAAATGGATTGTTTTAAAGGCTTGGTTATTAACTCATCCGAAACTCACACAACTTAAACTCTTCTTTATAAACCAACGAAAAATTTTGCTCTCTTCTCATCTTTCTCCATAACTTTAAGCTCTTCTCTTTAATTCCATCAAAGCTAGAAGATGAGCTTTGTATACTTGAGAAGGAAGGAGGTTGATACTTTGGTGTAGAAGTTAGAAAGTGGTTGTTGAAGGTTTGAAGGAGGTTTTAATTTGGTAAGTATTCATTTAAGGTTTGATCTTTAAATGGTGTTTTGCATATGGAATTAAATGCCATGATAGTAAGGAGTGATTAATAAAAGGTTTAGAGTATTTATTAGGTTCATGTAGGCATTAAAATGATGATTAATATGGTTGGAAGAAATGGGTTTAAGGCTAGGTGTTGTTGAGTGGAAATTAATGATATGGTTTGATATTGAATTGAATATGGATAATTATTTGAGTATTTGAATTGAGGAATTTAATGCTGCCAATTTTTCAGTGTTAGCCCTAGTATATGTATGACTGTAGTAATATTTAATTTGTATTTATTTTGATGTCTAGTGATGTGAAAAAGGCATTGGAAGTGGTTGAACTAAGGTTAACCTTAAATCTGGAAAGTTGGAATTATAATTGATGTTACTATTTTGTTCATAACTTATTGTGTAGAAATGCTAGTAGGTAAGGTTAGTGGCCACTGAAACTTTGGGATGTTGGCTTCAATTTAGTGTGAAATAGGTGTTGTTGAAGGGTGAATTTTGAATGGGAAAATTCTGTTCCATTGCTATAAAAAGAATCGCAACCATGACATCTGAGTTTTGTTGATTTTATGAATTAATTGAGATGGAATTAGGGAAAATGGTTTTCATGGAAGTTGTATCATATTGAATTATCTTTCCATTGCTACTGATCTTGCTATTTTTAGAATTGTATATTGGGAGATATGAATTGATTACTAATGACTGGTTTTGAGCATTTTGGATGAAACCTAGCTTAAGTGTGATTTTGTGAGTTTACTGATTGGAGGTAATTTTAACATTTTAAGTGGACTGAATTGGTGTGAGTGAGCTTCTGAAAAGTTGTAGAGGAAGAGATTACCTTGAAAATGATTTATGGTGTGTAATTGTTAAAAGTCAGAATTTGGAGTTATGATTTTTCAAAGATTGACCCTACATTAGGTTATGAAAGGCTGATCATAACAGTAGCTTTCATAACAGATTTGAAATTGTTAGAGATCGAATTGGATGATGAGTGCTTCATGAAAATTGAAGTTTAAGATGTTATCTTTACAGGGATATAAAGTTCTGATTTTATTGACTTGTATACAGGGAGTTATTCTTCTTGTAAGGTTACTGCCCAAATTGAAGGATTTCAGGGACAGTAACATTAGATGAATTAATTGACTTGTTTAGCAATATAATTTGATGTTGGATTGTTCATGAAAGTTGTTGAGGACAATGTGAACTTATTGACCATATTTTTGTGGTAATTTATTTCTGAAGAATCAGTGAGTTATGAAATTGTCAATGTACTGCCTGTGTTAATGGGAATTGAGTAGGCAGAAGGTTTGATGGGATATTTGACACCCTTAGGGTTGGAATTGATTTTTATGGTCTTCTTGAGTATTGTAGAGGGTTTCGTGATCTTTCCAATGAGATATAGTTGGTAATTTTCTAAATTGTGTGCAATGAGTTATTGGTGTTGAAAGTTGGCTTGAAATCAAGAAATTAAAGAAGGAATAAGGGTTAGGTATATATATATATATGAATTGTTTAAATTGACTTTTGGTTTCTTTTGTCAATTTCTTTTCCGTCCGACGTCCGATTGACCTGATTCCAGAGGCATCGGATTCGTTGAATATTTAATTTCATTTATGAGAAAACGGGAATTTTAGGCGAGAATTTGGCGTAGCCCCTATCGATGAACATGTGAACCTTGTTTTATTTAAATGGGGACCTATAGAGTCCGATTGGCGCACCGTCAGCGCCTATGGATTTCTAATTTTTGATAGAATTTTATTATGAGAAAATATTGAATTAGGACCGGGATTGCCATGAACATGCATATCTCATCAACATGAGCACAAATTTCATATTTAGTGACTCGTACTTTTTCTGATTCATATAGAGGCCCAATTGGAGCATCGATTGACCGACGTCACAGAGACTTTCCGGCATTTGCTCGGAAGTAATAGGTGAGTAACCTAGTTGGTTTCTCAAATTTCTGGTTGTTTACATGCTCAATGTGAATTACGTGCAAAAGTGAATTGAATGATCAACTGCGTGACTCTTGGCATATATGGGATCGTATTGTATGATTTTACCCATTGAATGACCGACTTGATAGATCGGGCTTTATAGCCATTATCTTTGAACACTTGCTATCTTGGGCTTTATAGTCAAACACCGTACATGCCTTTGAATCTCGCATGCATGCATAATTGCATGATCGGATAATGGGCGTGCCCCAGTTGCTATTTTCTTGATAAGAGCTTGAGCTCTCATCTTCGCTTCGACCGCCCTTGAGCCCGGGGAGAAATCTGACGCGTCCCCATCAACAATCGACCGAGCACTTGGGCACAATAATGAATAATGAAAAGAGTCACATATGCATTGTATTCGCTTAAGTAATTGCTTTCGTGATGGTATGTATTCTGTGAATGGTTTCTTTATTCTCGCTATGGTTATTGATTGCTTGACCGCTTATTGGTAATTGATGATTGTTTGTATATCTTTATGCGCCATGGGCGTAATGCATGATTTGAGTGAACCATCGATGATGGTTTCTCACCGAGTTCGCAAAACTCACCCAAAATTTGCATCTATTTTCAGTCTGAAGAATACCGGTTGACACGGAGTATGTCTCTTGTAGATGAGTAAAGGTTAGAGATCGGGATCGGTTAGGTATGCGCATTAGTGTCTTAGTAAATTGTATTCCAATCACCGTATAACAAGACTTTATATTTTCTTGAGCCATTGTGGTATTAATGTTTTATTGCATTGGTGATTGTAATTATTCTTGGATGACCGTAATAATCGAAACTAGTTTTTATTGAACACGGATTTTTAATTACTTATCTTGTGTTTGCCATGTGAGCGTGGAGTTAATGGCTACAAAAGAAAAGAAAAAAGTATACTGAATTTTAAATCGATGATGTGATACGTCACTCTCGTGGGACGCGGACTCGGATATCACCAACGATATCGAGTTCGGTCTTCTGAGTGGGTGTTATTTAGGTGGTATCGAGCCCGATGATGCGTAATGTATCCAGGCACGATGTGGAATATAGGTTGCATGCATTTGAGTCGCGTCGTTGCAGCATCCGTGGTAATCGATCCCTAGTCGAGTCGCCGAGGATAAATCCTACGGTGCATAAGTGTCAGTGACTAAGTGAGAGAAGAGTGAGGCTGGATTAGAGTGAAAATCCTAAAGGGATAATCAATTAGGAAAGGATAAAGGAAAAATGGATAAGAAGGTTGATATTATGCTGGGTTAGAAACCCTCATATGTGATAGCGAGATGACTACATGTTGGCTTAGACTAATTAAGAAATTCTGAATTAAATTGACAATGTTATGGTGATGAGAAAATGCAGATGTTGAGAACTTGGAGGTCCATTAGAGATATGGGAAGCATATTGGTTATAGTAGATCTAAGTGAGATTAAATGCCCGGGATGGTTAGGTAATTACAGTTCTGACCGTATATGTCATGAAAGGGGAAATATTGGAAGTGAGTAAAATGTAGATGATCCAATCGGGCATATTTTGATTCACTGTATTTGAGTTAGAGATCAGTAGATATTATAGGCGAAAGATAATAGCGAAATGGAAAGAAGCTCAATAGAGTACTGTATGTGGTTTATTGAGAACTGAAAGAATGTAAAAGTGTACAGATAGACTGAAATGAATTCGGGAAATGGTTATGAACTAGACCGCATAAGTTTGAGACTGGAATTGTTAGGTGATTATGGTGCTTCGAGGTTGGAAATTCGTATGATAAAATCGTAAAAGAAAAAGATGATGATGATTTCTCTTGATGGTGTATCGGAAATCTTGAATTAGGTGTATATGGACACGAAAATGGTAAATGGATAGGTACTTTGTCGGTATTGGGGACTGTGAACACCTGATCATAGACTGTTTGAGGAAAATAGAAGATAAGTAGCAGAAAACAGAATGAAAAAAAAATAGGAATAATGATCATAAGCTGATAAGCCAAATTGATATGACCTTATAAGGTCAAGTTGCACGTAACGGATAGGGGAATGAGACATACAGTTTAAGGATATGGTGAGAATGAAATAAAGATCTTGGAAAATGAAACCACAATAGTAGTATATGAAGAGAGTTGTTGTATTTAAGTCGATGTACTGTTGGGGCATATTTATTGGATAGTAATATCGATTGTGACTAATGAAATATATGTTACAGACATATGGAAACCATAAAGGAAATGAGCGGTAAATGTTTAGAGTGATTTTAAGTGTGAAGTTCTTAATGGGTTAAAGTAAGACAAAAGTAGACTAAGTGCTCTGTATGAGTGGAACTGAAACTGATTCAGTATCGATCATGCGATTGAGGATGAGTATAAACAGAAAGGAATCTTAAGGAAGTCTGAATTGTATAGGTTACAAATTGGTTTCGGATAAAATCTTGTGGTATAGATTACGTAATAAGTGTGAAAGAAAATGTTTATGTGGTGACACAAGGAACCTTAGTGTAAGGAATGTTACGATATTTAAATTATGGCATAAAAGTGTTACGATTGAGATAGTGCGTATAGTGAAGAATGATTGAAAAGCAATTAGGTATAATAATTGATTGATGAGACTTTCGTGGACGGGATAAAGATGGTAGTAAGACGAGCGATCAAATGGATAGAAGTATGGACAAATTAAAAGTGAAATTGGGTCATAGCTCATCTGTGGAGGTTATCTGCACTGTGTGTATAGAAATGTAAAGTATCCAACATGAGTGAAATTTTAATAGGAGGTAATCCTATTGCAATGTGAAGTGAATCGATCCCCATTTATGATGTAAAACTGTTGAGGAATCTAGATTTGAAACGAAGAATAAAAGAGTCTGAGCGAGAAGTGAGATATTAAAATAAAATGGAAATTTTGGAGGTCCAATGCGAATGACAAGGTATTAACATATGTTGATATGAATCATATAAAAATAATTGAGAAGAGAAATGAAAAAGAGTCACCGAATAGAGACAAGAGGGTCAAAAGGAAACCGACAATGAGGTTATGTAGTGACACCTTCATAAAGAAATTGCGGATACACTCATTGTAAACTTAATGAAAAGGGTAAAAGATGTACGGTAAAGTCAATAAGACCACGATAGGGAATTATCTGAGGTAAGCAAATGGTAGTAATCGTGATTAGAGGCGAATGTGTTTGGAAGTGTTGAGCGATTGAAAAGTAAAAAGAGCGATAGGATGAATTGAGGAATCGACATCGATGATAAACATACACCGGAAGAGTGGGCGGTGCGTGTTGAGCAGAGACAATATGTTGAGCGGGTATGAAATAAATTGAACCGACTTTGATAAATGGTATTGGTGTCATGCTCATGATTGAAAGCCTTGGGACCGTAGGTTCCTATAAGGATACACCGTGTTAATTTGAGGAAAGAAACAAGTATAAATACGGCAATCTTTGAAATGAACGGACAATTCTACATACTCAACTCAACTAGTGAGCAGATAATCTTTGTAATGAACGGATCAATTCGAGACATTGGGATTTTCAATGAGTGTCAAGCAGATTATGGGTAATTGTGAAGTGTTTCGGAAAAGTTGAAATTGTAGTGATAAGAATAGTTAAGAGTGCGAGAAAGTACAAGGTAAATCTTATGATGAGTCCTAATATATGAATGGAATTGGAAAAAACAATAGTGAAAAATTCAAAGAAGTATGTGTACCGATAAAAGTGTTAGAATAAGAAAGTGAGCAATGGAAGTTAGACATTCTAGTAAGCATATGTGAAAAGTGAAATTGAATAACTATGGGTATAGAATGATGTGATTATTGATTCAAGTGTTTATAGGTTGAATGTCCAATAGGAAAAAAAGTTTGATTATGGTTGTTTTATAGAGTTTTGATTCAATCTTGGAGAATATATCTTTATTCTTCGGGAGTTAAAGACCATAATGGGTTTGAGACTAAAATGTGTGAGAAAAGGAAAGTGACTTAGGAAGCTGCATGGTTAGCTAAAGTGGAATCGGATCGGACAAATGAGATAGAGTAAATCTGTATATCCGGATGAAGTGTGTGAACACTATAGAATAGTGATTTGTCTTACGAGAATCAATTTTAAATATAAAGTGAATGGCATATAATAAATGACCGCATTAGGTACATTATTCTTGATTATAGTGTAGTGGAATTAAATATTCTTGTATTGGTACCAAGGAATGTAAATCGTCCCCGACGTGATTAAGGGAGGTACCAATGACATGGAGATGTCCTCGATGGAATACGAATTGGACTATATGGCCTTTGTGGGAAAAAAGTATTAGAGGAATAAAATGTGATAAGTGAATAGGTTCAAAATCTTGAATCGAAGTTAAATATCGAAACCAAAGGTAGTGATGATTAGAAATGGTAAGTGAGATAGCTAAGAAAATGAGATCGTCAATCGATAGTTTTGTCAAATCCGTTCTTGTACTAAGTGATAATGAGTTAGCCATAGTAATCTGAATCACGGATGAGAGTGGTTCTTGTGATCACTCAAAAGTGAATCATTAAGTGGAAAAGTGTATAGGATATATAGACTCATATGATTCTTGTCATAGTGAATCGTTGATTGAGAATTTCGAGGACGAAATTCTTATAAGGAGGGGAGAATTGTAACATCTCATCCCCTCCCGGAAGGGTAAAATAGTAAAATTGGCATAGGATGAGATTGGTAAGGAATAATTAGTACTTTGTTAGGTGCATAATAGGATTGATACAATATCAATTGTGTATATGGAATTACGGTATATGCATTCATGACATTCCCGGTAATTGAGCCTAACGGTATTTTATTGTGATTAACGTGGTTATGGGATTTGAAAATTATTACGAGTGCGCCATTGAGCGTTTTACATTTTTGGGATTTATAGAAATTTTCTGAAATTTTCTCAAGAAACTTTCGGACCGGCAAAATCGCTCAGAATGGCCTAAACGTGTTTTGTGTTAGAAAAGGTGATTTTCGTGTTTGAAAATTATTTGGAGTGCACTTTGTTTCATGTTTTACAATTTTAGGGAATTTCAATAATTCTCGATAAATAATTTGGGAAAATTTCCCGAAATTTCGGACCGGATAAATTGTCAATTGGTGAATCGATTCGATTTTGGTGCAAAAATCGCTACCCAATGGCACCGTAATATTGAGTATATTATTTTGGGACTGAAAGTAGGGTCATTTGAATTAATTGGAGTAAAATTTTGATCTGGATTAAATAAATATATCTTGACTTTCATTTGAATTGTGGACCAATCACATGTTGCCATTTAAAAGGCATCATTTAATGCCTCTCTTCATTCTTTCGAAATGTATGTTTTAAAGGAAGGAAATGGATTGTTTTAAAGGCTTGGTTATTAACTCATCCAAAACTCACACAACTTAAACTCTTCTTTATAAACCAACGAAAATTTTGCTCTCTTCTCATCTTTCTCCATAACTTTAAGCTCTTCTCTTTAATTCCATCAAAGCTAGAAGATGAGCTTTGTGTATACTGAGAAGGGAAGGAGGTTGATACTTTGGTGTAGAAGTTAGAAAGTGGTTGTTGAAGGTTTGAAGGAGGTTTTAATTTGGTAAGTATTCATTTAAGGTTTGATCTTTAAATGGTGTTTTGCATATGGAATTAAATGCCATGATAGTAAGGAGTGATTAATAAAAGATTTAGAGTATTTATTAGGTTCATGTAGGCATTAAAATGATGATTAATATGGTTGGAAGAAATGGGTTTAAGGCTAGGTGTTGTTGAGTGGAAATTAATGATATGGTTTGATATTGAATTGAATATGGATAATTATTTGAGTATTTGAATTGAGGAATTTAATGCTGCCAATTTTCAGTGTTAGCCCTAGTATATGTATGACTGTAGTAATATTTAATTTGTATTTATTTTGATGTCTAGTGATGTGAAAAGGCATTGGAAGTGGTTGAACTAAGGTTAACCTTAAATCTGGAAAGTTGGAATTATAATTAATGTTACTATTTTGTTCATAACTTATTGTGTAGAAATGCTAGTGAGGTAAGGTTAGTGGCCACTGAAACTTTGGGATGTTGGCTTCAATTTAGTGTGAAATAGGTGTTGTTGAAGGTGAATTTTGAATGGGAAAATTCTGTTCCATTGCTCGTAAACAAGAACTTGTAACCATGACATCTGAGTTTTGTTGATTTTATGAATTAATTGAGATGGAATTAGGGAAAATGGTTTTCATGGAAGTTGTATCATATTGAATTATCTTTCCATTGCTACTGATCTTGCTATTTTAGAATTGTATATTGGGAGATATGAATTGATTACTAATGACTGGTTTTGAGCATTTGGATGAAACCTAGCTTAAGTGTGATTTTGTGAGTTTACTGATTGGAGGTAATTTTAACATTTTAAGTGGACTGAATTGGTGTGAGTGAGCTTCTGAAAAGTTGTAGAGGAAGAGATTACCTTGAAAATGATTTATGGTGTGTAATTTTTAAAAGTCAGAATTTGGAGTTATGATTTTTCAAAGATTGACCCTACATTAGGTTATGAAAGGCTGATCATAACAGTAGCTTTCATAACCGATTTGAAATTGTTAGAGATCGAATTGGATGATGAGTGCTTCATGAAAATTGAATTTTAAGATGTTATCTTTACAGGGATATAAAGTTCTGATTTTATTGACTTGTATACAGGGAGTTATTCTTCTTGTAAGGTTACTGCCCAAATTGAAGGATTTCAGGGACAGTAACATTAGATGAATTAATTGACTTGTTTAGCAATATAATTTGATGTTGGATTGTTCATGAAAGTTGTTGAGGACAATGTGAACTTATTGACCATATTTTTTGGTAATTTATTTCTGAAGAATCAGTGAGTTATGAAATTGTCAATGTACTGCCCTGTGTTAATGGGAATTGAGTAGGCAGAAGGTTTGATGGGATATTTGACACCCTTAGGGTTGGAATTGATTTTTATGGTCTTCTTGAGTATTGTAGAGGGTTTCGTGATCTTTCCAATGAGATATAGTTGGTAATTTTCTAAATTGTGTGCAATGAGTTATTGGTGTTGAAAGTTGGCTTGAAATCAAGAAATTAAAGAAGGGAATAAGGGTTAGGTATATATATAGATATGAATTGTTTAAATTGACTTTTGGTTTCTTTTGTCAATTTCTTTTCCGTCCGACGTCCGATTGACCTGATTCCAGAGGCATCGGATTCGTTGAATATTTAATTTCATTTATGAGAAAACGGAATTTTAGACGAGAATTTGGCGTAGCCCTATCGAACATGTGAACCATCGTTTTATTTAATTGGGGACCTATAGAGTCCGATTGGCGCACGTCGGCGCCTATGGATTTCTAATTTTGATAGAATTTTATTATGAGAAATATTAAATTAGGACCGGATTGCCATGAACATGCATATCTCATCAACATGAGCACAAATTTCATATTTAGTGACTCGTTTCTTTTTCGATTCATATAGAGGCCCAATTGGAGCGTCGATTGACCGACGTCACAGAGACTTTCCGGCATTTGCTCGGAAGTAATAGGTGAGTAACCTAGTTGGTTTCTCAAATTTCTGGTTGTTTACATGCTCAATGTGAATTACGTGCAAAAGTGAATTGAATGATCACCTGCATGACTCTTGGCATATATGGGATCGTATTGTATGATTTTCTTGCATTGAATGACTGATATTGATAGATGGGCTTTATAGCCATTATACTGAACACTTGCTATACTGGGCTTTATAGTCAAACACTTATATGCATCGAATCTTGCACCGCATGCATAATTGCATGATCGATATAATGGGCGTGCCCCAGTTGCTATTTTCCGATAAGAGCTTGAGCTCTCATCTTGTCATCGACCGCCTTGAGCCCGAGGGGAGAAATCCCTGACGCGTCCCCACTGAACACTGACTGAGCACTTGGGCACAATAATGAATAACTGGAAAGAGTCACATATGCATTGTATTCGCATAAGTAACTGCTTTCGTGATGGTATGTATTCTTCGTGAATGGTTTATTATTATCGCTATGGTTATTGACTGCTTGACTGCTTATTGGTAATTGATGATTACTGTACTATACTGTACGCCATGGGCGTAATGCATGATTTGAGTGAACCATCGATGATGGTTTCTCACTGAGTTCGCAAAACTCACCCAAAATTTGCATCTATTTTTCAGGTCCTGAAGAATACCCCGGTTGACACGGGAGTATGTCTACTGTAGATGAGTAAAGGTTAGAGATCGGGATCAGTTCGTGTCTGCATTAGTGTCTTAGTAAATTGTATTCCGCAATCACTGTATAACAAGACTTTATATTTTTACTGAGCCATTGTGGTATTAATGTTTCTTCGCATTGGTGATTGTAATTATTCTTGGATGACCGTAATAACCTGGCTGGTTTTTATTGAACACGGATTTTTAATTACTTACTGTGTTTGCCGTGTGAACGTGGAGTTAATGGCTACAAAAAGAAAAGAAAAAAAAGTATACTGAATTTTAAATCGACTGATGTAGTACGTCACTCTCGTGGGACGCGGACTCGGATATCACCAACGATATCGAGTTCGGGTCTTACGGGAGTGGGGTGTTACATGATTGGTTGGTTGCATTCAACAAATGTCAAATATGGAAGGCTAATTGGTTGCGTGTTTTGTTTGTCTCCTCTATCTTTCAGGCTTTGTATTTTGTCATGTTAGGCTGAAAATCTTCAAGCATGTTTTGGATGGATTTTGGCTGTGCAAAGATCACGGAGGTTTGAAATTTTGAGAAAGTTGAGCTTGGACGGATGTTCTCAAAGTTTGCTATAAATATAGGAGAACCTGAGTCTTTCATAAGACACACAAAAACCACCATTTTTCTTTCCTACCAATCATCCTCTCTTCTATATACATATGAGTTGTTGAAAACCTTTTGTTCCAGCCTTTGTACTTGTATACAATTCTCCACATATTAATAAAATTGCTCACCCTCCGACCGTGGACGGAAGTCACGTTGACCGAACCACGTAAATCTTTGTGTTCTGTCCCATTTATTTTTTCTATCTTTATTTTTGTTATTATTTTTCGGGCCCTTAAATTCAACCGGTATTCGATCCGAGGGCATTTTATCTTCACAATAGGTTGGCAAGAGTCATAGTGAGAGTCAGTTCTCCCCTTAACATCCAAACCAAAAGGTTCAGATCCATGAGAATGAGCCCCTAGGTATACTATGTAAGACTGTAACATTCCATGAAACACATTACCATTCTCGAAGAAACAGCTGACATAGCAAGTAATACAACTGAAAACTGAGAAAAATTCGTATAGTTGCATACCCTTTTCAAGGATAGTGCAGGACTGTGGAAAGAACAGAAAAGTGAGATCAATAGAAGCAAAACAGGACCTGGGATCCCCATATTTCCAATTTTTGCTGCCCCCTTAACAAACCTGGAAGCGATACATACGCCAGAACACTGCAAGAAAAAGATCGCTGAACTAGAAAATCATGACAGCTCCTGTTTTGATCAAAACTAGTCGAGCTAATTAGTAAAACCTGTCGAGCTGTTTATTATCAATATATCATAACATGCTCACTATACGTAGTTCGTTACTGCATGGAAGTGGCTTTTAAAGAGTGAATTTAGCTTATTTGAATGTACAATGTTTCTTATTCTTAAAGAGCGGTAGAATTTTCAAAGCTTGATTAGATAAACATCTATAAAACCATCCTGTGAAGGCCCCCTTAGACTTTAAACATATCCACATAATGTCCCACCATGCAATTTAAGTATGCATCAACCAGTAGCAGTAAGGTAAGTTGAGTAATTAATGGAGGATGCAAGTGTGTCTTTTGCTGTTCTCCGGTATCGAGGACATGGTTCTTGACTAAATAGTAAAAGAGTTGATGATTGAAGCTTTGGGGTCCTATATCAGAGTATTCTGCCATAGCTATGGACGACAAGTTGTCCGCTTTCTTTCTAAAAACAGTAATGTGATGTCCAGACCCTGATATGTAGTTGACAAGAGGCTATTATGTATCATCTTTTGCTCTCAAATCTTTACGTTTATATGTATAAGCTAAAGTTGTTGGAAGCTTTGATGGGCTCCAAGTAAAATAACTTTCACAAAATAGGTATTTGTATTGATAACAAAATTTATGAGTACAAAGAACACTCACAGGATACAAAAATATTTCTCTCTAAGTGCTACAGCACTTTTTCTTTCACTCTTTCTTTTCTCACAAAGAGCTACGGCTCTCAAACACCTCTCTTTTCAAATGCTCTCTATTTTTTTCATATCATATATCTATAAATGGTTACAAGACCACAAATATATAGACATGCTAAAGGACTTCAAATACAATTTGGATTTTTCTTACATTAGTTAACTCATTCTTATCTTCAAGACTTCAAATACAATTTGACTACTTCTTTGACTCATCCTTATCCATAAGACTTCAAATTCAATTTGACTACTTCTTTGACTCATCCTTATCTTCGAGACTTCAAATTCAATTTGGCCACTTCTTTGACTCATCAAGTCACTCATCCTTATCTATAAGATTCTTCCATAAGCTTCTAAATTCATCCATAATGAAGGAGGGTTTGTATTTTCTAACACTCCCCCTCAAACCAGACTTCTCATCCCAAGCTTTTCTCTCAATCTACGGAACACTTCGTTATTCAATGACTTTGTAAAAATATCTGCTAGTTGATCTTCTGTTCTGTAGAACACTAATTCCATATTTCTGTTTATAACATCTCGCGACTAACCTTGCCTTATATCTTTCCACCTTTCCTTCTTGATTGGTTTTTGTCTTATATACCCACTTGACTCCAATTGGATTATGTCCTTTTGGAAGACTGGTCAATTCCCATGTATCATTTCTTTGGATGGCACCAATTTCTTCATTCATTGCTTTTTCCCACTTTTTATCTCCAGCGGCTTCTTCGTATGTCACTGGATCACATGCAGCCATTAAACAAAACAACGAATAGTCAAATGTATCTATTCGTTCAATAGTATCATAGAGATCACTAAGATTTCTTATTTTAATTGGTGCTCCCCCTGAATTGCTGCTGCTACTGCTTGACGTTGATGGTGTTGAAGCAGGTATTGTTGGTGTAGGACTTTGTGGAGGAGATTGATGATCATCTTGTTGTGCTTGTATATCCATGTCAGCATCATCCTCATCATCAAAGAACATACCTTGAATATTCCTTTCTTCTCTACTCCACTTCCAATAATCAACTTCATCGAACTCAACATCTCTTGAGATCACCTTCTTGGTTAAGGGGTTGTACAATTTATATGCTTTACTTATGTTGTCGTAGCTAATGAAAATGTATTTATCCCCTTTATCATCCAACTTCTTTCTTTTTTTGTCAGGAATATGGGCATATGCAATGCACCCAAAAATCCTGAGATGTCCAACACCTGGTTTGCTTCCACTCCACGCTTCATTAGGTGTCATAAATTTGACACTTTTTGTTGGACACCGATTTAGCAAATAAACTGCACATACAACAGCTTCAGCCCATAAATTCTTAGGTAGATGCTTTTCTTTCAACATGCTCCTTGCCATATCAAACGATTCTTTCTTTCTGCCACACCATTTTGTTGTGGTGTGTATCTTGCTGTCAGTTGATGAATAATTCCATGATCTCTACAGAAATTCTCGAACAACTTTGAGGTGTACTTGCCTCCTCTATCAGATCTGAGTATCTTCAGATAATGTCCACTTTGTTTTTCGACCATCGTTTTGAACTCTTTGAACTTATCAAGTGCCTCTGATTTTTCTTTCAAAATATACACCCAACATTTTCTACTAATATCATCAATAAAAGTTAAAAAAATACCTATTTCCTCCAGCTGATGCCACATCAAATGGGCCAGTTATATCTGTGTGGACAATCTCTAGCGGCCTTCTGGCTCTCCATGATTTTCCAGTTTCAAATCGTTGTCTGTGTAGCTTTCCTTTGATGCAGGCTTCACACAACTGCTTTGGTTGATCAACTTCCGGTAACCCGTTCACCATCTTTGACTTTGCTAATAATTTTAGTCAGGTAAAACTGAGATGACCGAACCTCAAATGCCACAACCAAGATTCATCTTTAATGACTGACTTCATGCAACTTATCAGCTCATTTTGTACGTCAAGTGTGAAAAGACGATTCTTCGTCATCTTTATTCTTACTATCAATTCTCCCTTCTGATTATGGATGGTGAGATATCCATTTTTCAATAATATAACGTATTTCTTTTCTAAGAGTTGACCGAGGCTGATGATGTTGCTTTTCAATGTAGGCACATAATAGATATCAGTAATATATGTCTTTTCTCCATTTTTCAAGGTAATTGTAATTTTACCTTTGCCTCTGATAGGAATCTTTGTTGAATTACCGAATGTAACTTCACCACGAACTGTCTCATCCATGTTTGTGAACAACTCTTTCTGACCACAGATATGGTTGCTGGCACTAGTGTCCAGATACCAAACATTATTATTGCTTTGCTCGTTGATTGGTAAAGAGATAAGCATAACATCATTATCTTTCTTGTCTTATGTTGCTGCAAGATGACTTCTTTCTTGTACCTCAGGATTTGATATGCATTCGTAACTAAAATGACCATATTTATTGCAATTATAACACTGCACTTGAGATTTATCTCTTCTTTGTTGAAATTTGCCTCGTTCTTTGTCTCTATAACCTCTTCCACGACCATATATTAGATTTCCTTCATTTGTATTTTCTCTTTCAAAAAATTGTAGGCCACGTTCACGTCCACATCGGCTGTTCCATCGACCACGTCCCCTTTGGTAGCCACCTTGACTTCCTCTGCCTTGTTTTTGACTACTCCTTGCTTGATTTTCACCAACTGATAATTTGCTTTGCAAGACTTTCTCCAAGTCGCCAGTATTATCATTCTGGTTTATTCTTTGCTCATGTGCTTGGAGAGAACCAACGACTTCATCAATTGAAAGTTCTAACAAATCTTTCGATTCTTCAATTGCAACAACGATGTAATCAAATTTGCGTGTAAGGGAACACAAAATCTTTTCCATTACACGAACATCGTCTAGAGTTTCACCATTTCTTTTCATTTCATTAGCCACCGTTTTCAAACGAGTGACACAATCACCAATATTTTCTTAGCTTTGCATTTTTAGCATCTCGAACTCAGCTCCAAGTGATTGAAGACGCACCTTTTTAGCTTTATCTACTCCTTGGAAAGATTTCTGCAGAATCTCCCATGCCTCTTTTGAAGTCTTTGCATATGAAATTTTCTCAAACGTGGGTTCATCAATACCTTAAAAGACAAAGAACAATGCCTTCTTATCTTTCTTTCGATTTTCTTTCAACGTCTTTTTCTCCGCATCTGATAAGACTGCTTCGACAGCTGCATCTACGGGCTCAGTATATCCATCATCAACAATATCCCATAAACCATGAGAACCAAGCATCACTCTCATCTGGATGCTCCAATTCCCATAATTTGTCTTTGTTAATTTCGGAACTTGAGGCTGGATCAAGTTGGCCATTGCTTCACCAATTCACGAACAAACGAACCTTGGCTCTGATACCACTTGTTGGAAGCTTTGATGGGCTCCAAGTAAAAGAACTTTCACAAAATAGGTATTTGTATTGATAACAAAATTTATGAGTACAAAAAACACTCACGAGATACAAAAACATTTCTCTCTAAGTGCTACAGCACTTTTTCTCTCACTCTTTCTTTTCTCAAAAAGAGCTACGGCTCTCAAACACCTCTCTTTTCAAATGCTCTCTATTTTTTTCATATCATATATCTATAAATGGTTACAAGACCACATATATATAGACATGCTAAAGGACTTCAAATACATTTTGGATTCTTCTTACATTAATTAACTCATTTTTATCTTCAATACTTCAAATACAATTTGACTACTTCTTTGACTCATCCTTATCCATAAGACTTCAAATTCAGTTTGACTACTTCTTTGACTCATCCTTATCTTCAAGACTTCAAATTCAATTTGGTCACTTCTTTGACTCATCAAGTCACTCATCCTTATATATAAGATTCTTCCATAAGCTTCTAAATTCATCCATAATGAAGGAGGGTTTGTATTTTCTAACAAAAGTCTCAAAAGATATGTTCTTTTGAAGTATCTGCATCTTTTTCATTTACATATTAGTAACTATAATCATATGTTCACCACTAATTAAAACAATGTTCCAGTACCATACAAGCATTTTCCATAGTCAGGTTTGGAATATCAATAAAGTCAAACTTTTGTCGGTGAATCCAACGATATACAAATAAATAAGACAGGAAAATATTAACTGCTTGGAATGCCCTCGTTGTATCGTTATCTTGAGAGGAAGAAAACAAACTTATCTTTTGTGATAATTACTTTTAGGAATAAAGATGATTTAGTAAGCATGAATGTATGTGTTTCTTTAAGATTTTATTAAAATTCACTAAAATTTTGAATATTAAGAAAATTAACACTTTTGTTAAAAATAGAACCTTAAAATGATATACATTTACTGAATGATAAAAGTTACGTTTATTAAAAGTCTAAGTTAATTTTTACCGTTATTTATAATATTAAGTTACATCTTAATATTTTCAAAATAGAATTATTTTCATCTTAAATCTTAATTAAATTAAATATTTAATAGTTTTAATATGTTAGTCATAAATTTAGTATATATCAAGAATGTGAATATTGTTTCACATAAATTGGTGTCGTATTGGACCAAATCTAATATGAAACGAATGATCAATTATACCAGTTTAAATACTAATCAATCTTGGCCAGATTCAAAATATCACTAATGTCCAAATTTTTTGTAAAATTTTCAAAAAATTAACTCTCCTTGTTTTTTCAATGTTTTAGTTAGTTATTTTATTTACTTCAACTTTTATAATTATTATGAATTTTTAACTTTTGTTTTAAAATAAAATAAATATTTTATTACTACTAATAATTATAAATTAAATAAAAACTAAGAATAAATTATTTTTATATAATTTATTTGAATATTTTATATAATATTTATTAATAAGGTATTAATAAAATATTTTATTTTTAAAATAAATAATTTAAAATTAATATTTATAAATTAATATTTATTTTATATATTTTAATATTAAATCAAAATTATTTGAAATTTATATATTTTAAAATATATTCCAAATTTAATTATATTTATTAATAATTATCAAATTAATTTTATGAATTAAATTAAAATTGTGATTATTATTTATTATTATAATTTTTGAGACAGAGTTAAAATATACTAGATAACTGCATACAATATAATAATAGACCATTTTTAATTTTAAAAATCGGAACTATTTCATAAATTTAAAAATTACTCAAACGATGCTAGTATTAATCTGTAATCGATACAATGATGCATCGTAATTTAATCTAATATCAAACATGGTGCGATATTCGTAACATTGGTATATATAATGTTATAATTAGGCAATATAGATATGTTATACCTAATGTGATCTTAAAATAATTTTTAAATACTTATTAAAAGTATACTTTTAGTTTAACTTTTGATAAAAACATGTAAATAAGTTGTTATTGTTATCTTTATTATCACTTTTACGCTACAATTAGTACTATTTTAGTATTATTAAGACACAACAAGTATTATTTTAATAATGTTAAGCCAAAAAGTGATACCAAATAAATGGTAGGGACTTGCTCGAACTTTTTTCAATACGTTGAGGTGTAAATTACGTTTTTAGCCTTTACCAATCATAAATGTGGATATCGTTTCGCACCCGTTGGTGTCGTATTGGACCAAAACTAATATGAAACGAATGGTCAGTTATACCAGGTTTAAATACTAATCAATATTGATCGCCATTCAAAATATCCGCCGGTAGTAGAAATTTTAAAAAATAGGAATTTTTTTGCAAAATTTTCAAAAAATTTTAACTCTCCTTATTTTTTCAATGATTTTAGTTAGTTATTTTATTTACTTCAACTTTTATAATTATTGTAAATTTTTAACTTTTGTTTTAAAATAAAATAAATATTTTTATTGTTAATAATAATTATAAATTAAATAAACTCAAGAATAAATTATTTTATATAATTTATTTAAATATTTTATATAATATTTATTAATAAGGTATTAATAAAAATATTTTTAAAATAAATAATTTAAAATTTATTATTTATAAACTAATATTTATTTTATATATTTTAATATTTAATCAAAATTATTTGAAGTTTATATATTTTAAAATATATTTCAAATTTAATTATATTTATTAATAATTATTAAATTAATTTTATGAATTAAATTAAAATTGTGATTACCATTTATTATTATGATTTTTGAGACGAGTTAAAAATATATAACATAATTGTACAATATAACAATAGACTATTTTGTAATTTTAAAAATCAGAACTATTTCATAAATTTAAAAAATTACTCAAAACGATACCTAGTATTAACTGGTACTAATACAAGATCGAACCGTAATTCAATTTGATATCAAGCATGGTACGATATTCGTAATATTGGTATATAAAATATTATAATTAGGCAATATAGATATATTATACCTAATGTGATCTTAAAATAATTTTTAAATACTTATTAAAAGTATACTTTTAGTTTAACTTTTGATAAAACATTAAACATGTAAATAAGTTGTTATTGTTATCTTTATTATCACTTTTACGCTACAATTAGTACTATTTTAGTATTATTAAGACACAACAAGTATTATTTTAATAATGTTAAGCTAAAAAGTGATACCAAATAAATGGTAGGGACTTGCTCCAACTTTTTCAATACGTCGAGGTGTAAATTACGTTTTTAGCCTTTACCAATTAGGTTAACAATAAAATAGTTACAGATGGATGGACGATTTGAGCCAAAATTTAATATAAGAGGGCTCGAATATTAATTTTTAAAATTTTGGAGGACCCAATGTACCATCGACTTTTAAATAACTCCGTTATATATATATATATATATATCATCATCATCATCATCATTATAACCCAGTCTGAAATTCCACAATGAAGTAAGATCTGGAGAGATCCGATAGTCTTGTGAACCTTACTCTACATAATAGAGGTTGTTTAGATGATCCACATACAAATGAAGACAATATCTGAATAGACGCAGTAATAGAAACAATTCATTAAAACATAAAATAAATGAAAATACAAGTGATGGAGAAATAATAATAATAATAATAATAATAATAATAATAATAATAATAATAATAATAATAAGAAAATACTAATAAAATTAAAGTAAAATAAAATAAAATAAAATTTAATTATTATTTTAAAATAAAATATATAAATTAAAAATTAAAAATAATATCAATAATAATAATAAATGACAATGATGATGATGATCATAATAATAATAATAATAATAATAATAATAGTTAATAAAACCACAAAATGTTACAAGTGCGAAAAACATAGTTTGAGAGTTTAAATTTGATTCATTCCTAGAATACTGTCATATGGATCACAATTCATCTAATCTAAGGACTCTTGAATTTATTCAATAAAAGGTACAAGCGCAGGATGGCAAAAACGAGAGAAATACTAGGAAAACAACAGCCTTGGGATAACATTCTAGCAGGCACTCCAAAAGTTCAAAGCACAGCTTTCTGTCATGCTGTCCTAAAGACTGAACCTGCAGATTCTGCAAGAAAAACTTAACAACTGCTTTTGCATTACTACAAGTGACTGTACCACCACTTTTCCTTCTCATCAGGGCCAAACAACCAACAACTGCACCACGTAAAGCTCTCCAATCTGTCAGCCTTTAAAAACATTTTTTTAAAAAAACTTGGGGCCTAATACACCACTGGCCCCATGTAGCTCCGTCCTTGAGTATGGAGAAAGTGTCAAATTTGAAAATAATAATCAGATAAATAATTTTTCGGTAACTCTTTCCGGCTTTCTAAGAAAGGAAAACTGTATTTTATTTATTTAAAAATTATGCATATTTTTATAATATCAAATGTTTAATAGAGAATTTGTTTTAAGTCTCTATAGTTATTTTATTAAAATTTTGTTAGAGTAGTTGTATAAACTTTGTAATGTTAGCTGATTAAAAATTGAATTGGTGAAATAGAAATTATTGTTCCTAATTTAGTTTTGAACTCAATTTTAATTTTTTTAAGATTCAATTGAACTCCAGTTTTAAAAATAAATGTAAATAATAAAAATAGCTTTAAATCTATCTAAAATTAATGTATCAAAATATTCTAAATTTATCATACTCGTTTTAATTTCTAATCATACATGCAATAATAATTCATATACTATTTTATTTAGAAATAATTTAATACATGTTTAATAAAAGTCTTATTTTAAATTTTTAATTTCACAAATAGTTTTTAATAAGTTAAAATAATAATTTTAAAAATAAAAATAACATAAGGGATCAAAAGTGTTTTTAACAAAAGAAAACAATTTGGTTAGTTTTAAAATAGACTTTTGTCTAATAACAGAAAATAAGACTTTCGGCACAAAGTGTTCCAAAGTTGTGGGGATCATACCGAAATCTCTAAACATTTGGGTAGAGTTGGCACTTGGGCTTGAGTTAGGCCCATCCTATCCTACCCCACCAAGACTAGATCTGTGATCGACGAACCAGGTCTCGGGCCTACCTCGGACTCAGACAGTCTAAACCCAGCTCAACCCCAAGTCCTGACATTTATAACAAAAATGACATGTCTAAGTCAAGTCGGGCTCAAGTTCTTGTTGTAATCCCCACGTTTGGGGTATCCTTATCTAAAAGCCACCACCATTTATCCAAACCATGACTGGTGAAGGTGACAATACCGCCTTATTATCTTCTTCCTCCAGTGAAGTCCCCAAAAGTTTTATGGCTTACCTACTGCATAGGCATACGTCCACGTACGTGGACCTAAATCTCTACATCAAAACCTAATATGGAATAGGCCAAAGTGATGGAAGTGATGGAAGCTTTAGCCGTGGACCTAAATTTCTACATCAAAATCTGAATATGGAATTGGCCGAAGTAATGGAAGGTTTAGCAATGAGAGCTTCCCACCTTAGTAGTTTGCTTTTCCTTTACTAAATTGGGTGACATTCATTGACAATTTGTGTAAATTTTATATTGCATACGAAGTGCCATATTCTACCTTTTTCTAATATTAAAATTACCTAATTGTCAATTTTAAAGTATAAAATGAACCTTTTAATAAATACATTAATTTAATTAATTTAATTCTTTGTAACTAATGATCTTATAAAATTTAAGACCCGCAAGCATATTATATATTTTTATAACAATATAAATTTTTTATGTATATTATAACTTTTAAATTAGAAATTTCAAATGATTCATTTATAAAATTAGCTATTCAAAATTAAATAACAAACTATTATTAGTTCCATAACATATTTCAAGTTTCTAATCTGAAGGCCGTCCTAAATGTTAATTCTTTTGACCTCTGTTTTATTATGGATAATGACAAATATAAGTCAAAAAATAATGAATAAATACAATAATAATAATAACAACAGAGAGACATTAAAGGAAGGGGGGGAAAAAAAGGTTGGAAGGTGCAGAAGACAGAGTTCATCAGCCGACTGGGCAATCAAAGATTCAGTTATTGGTTGGCCAGTCTTCGCACTTCCTCCGCCGCCCCATGTTCATGGACCCCCTCATTCCAGCAAAATTCCAAAAACTTACTTAAAGACAATGACATGAAGAGATTAATTTGTTCCTTTTAGGTTCTGCAGGCTCATTTGATCCAGGCGTGTAGCTGATATAAAAGAAAAAAAAAAAAGAAAAGAAACGCGCCATTGATGAGTGTTGAAATATAAGTAGGACTACATTGAAAGCATATATGGCCTTGAGTATGTATATAAGCTTAATGAGTTACTCCTCCTAATACTAATTGATTTTATAATGAAACTTCATTTAAGCTTGTATGTACTCAGTTTATTTATGCCCAATTATATAAAATTTAACATAGTATCAGAGCAGGTTGTTCTTGAATTACTCGTCACGATAATCGCAGACGTGTTGGGCGATAAATTAAATTTCACACGCGGAAGCGTGTTGAATATAAGTGGAGACTTTTTCCATATTGAAAGATATATGGCGCTTAAGTATGCGTATAAGTTTAATGAAGTTCTCTCGCTAATATCAATTGGTTTTATGATGAAACTTCGTTTAAGCTTGTATGTACCCAATTTATTTAGGTCAATTATATAAAATTTAACGATGAGTATTCTGACATGCGTGAAAGTGCTTAGCTAATTAACACGCTAGTTGAGCTTTCTGTTCTCAGAATTTTCTGGCATCCTTAAAAACTATATAGTCTTTACGTTGTTTCTTAAGGTGTAAGCTTACTCCAAATAATCTTTTAGCTTAAAAGGTGAGATCGTGTTCCACTATTGGTGGATATTAATATTATAAATAAATAAAAATTAAAATAATTTTTATTTAATAGTAATAATAACTAAAGATCATTAAAATTATATTTTATATTATTTTGTATTTAATACTGATAATAATTAAAGGTTACCAAATAATAATCATCTAATTAATTTCGATAATTAATTAAAATGACTACAAAGATTACTTAAATTGACTTTATCATTTGAATATAAATTAGGAATAATAAATAAGTTTTAGATTGTTAGGTGTACCTGATGAATCATTCAATGCACATGCAAAAGTAATAATTTATAAGTTTGGTCGATATAAAAAAATATGTACATGCATTGCTTATATTAGGTAAAATTTTAGTGTATATATAATAGTTTTCAAATTATATATTTAAATTTGAATTAAACTCAATCTCTAATATTTAATTATTTAGTAGGTATTGGTGATTATTATTATTAATCCTCCTTCAAAATACAGGAACATATATAAATTCAAAATGCTTGAGAACTCTTACTGAGAATTCAATTCAAAACCTCCAATTCTACGTACTTCTGTAAGTAAAACTAATGTCTGCAAATGACGATGAAGTAGAGTTATAATTGATAACTTATTGAGAACGGACCTGATGACTGTCCGAAAGTAACACATCCTGCGTTTGTAATACTGGCTTTTGCTTTTTACTCGTGTGATGGTTTTGGCCCTCTCGTCGTCATCAAGAAACTATCAGAAGCCGTTGAAGAATCTCCAAGTAATCAAGCAGTCTCCAATCTGAATCCAGTTCAAGACTAAACGAAAAGGGTTTCTAGAAGAATATGCACATAAATGAATTATGAATCCAAAAAAAAAAAATTTAGAGGAATAAAGTAAACATAAGTGTGTTGGAGATTAACTTTACCAAATTAAGAAGTGACAAAATGGCAACCTGTAAAACCCAGGCAACTTTGGCTCTTTCTATTGAACTTTTCCTTGAAACAGCCCTTCCTGCCGCCTTCTCCACTATCCATTCCTATTTCTTTTCCTCATGCTTTTCTCTATCTTTTTCTTAAACACTTTTTCTCTTCTTTCCAGTATTCTATTCTTCATGTTCTATAAATTCCAGGATTCTCTTAGTTGTTTATGGGGATGAAGAAGAATAATTTCCTGTCTGATACCAAACACAACAGTGAGTGCTTTCTTTAACCTGCTTTGGCATGTGTTACAAGCATCAGAATTGGAAACCTGGAGAATATGTAGTTTTGTGAATGCATGCCAATTTTCTGCAGTTTTCAGGTTGTGAAGATCGAAACAGACAGAAGGTGATGATCTACATCGGTTGGTCTTCGTCTGGAAAAATGAAAGTTCTGCCTGGCTCCCTGAATGCCATGTAAGAAGCTTTTGTCAAAAAAAATGTTGGCAACCTTCTTATTTGGCATACGGGGAGCCTGGGCAGGCTCAAAACTTTTCTTTTTTTATCAGATGATAAGACAAAGTTCCCAAGTGCATTCCTATCTAGTTGCGGCCATTGTTCATCTCCACTTCCAAGCTTTCTGGTTTGTTTACATTCCAAGCTTTTGTTCACTTCCCTTTCGTGTTTCTAATTCTAGCAGACTTGCTACTGCAAGCCAACGAGCAACTGTTCAAATGACAGAAATTCCTCTCGGAAGATTTAGGATTTATTCAACTTCAACTTAATTAAGATTTATGATTCTTGTGACTTCTGTCTATTGTATGAATAGTGGATTAGTACTTCTTGGTGCATCAAATCACGTTAATGGATGAGTACTGCTTGGTGAGTCAAATCAAGTTAATTATCTGATTAGTTCATTAATAATTGAAATAGATACACATATATCATATAGCTTGAATCTCCACTATCATATACATTCCATTCAAATGACACTTATAAATATTTTTAAATTAAGATAATTCTTAAGAGTTTGATTTGAATCTTTAATTTTTTAAATTAAGTATTTGTTTAAAGAGATTAATTTCACCATCAAGACATTGAATATTGACAAACGGATACACCTAACGCAATCTAAACATTGAATATAGATAAAAGCATACACCTAACAGAAAGTTTGGATTATTACTAATAAAGTTGATTTTGGTGTGGTTGGTTCTGGATTCCAGAGCTTTGTGGCTTGGAAGAAACAGGCAAAACGGAGAGCTTTTCTGTCGGTCTAGTGCTGGGCCATGTAGCTAGTCAAATTTCTACAGCCAATGACAATGATGGGTATGGAAAACTTTTGATTTTTCAATTCATTACATAATTATCGGATGCGGTTTTTCTTTAATTAATCATTTAAACTTATAAAATCAGATAATTAAATTTAATAATTTGCTTTTGTTAATATAAATAATTTATATAGTTTTTGTCTTCATCAATATAATTTTTAGATTATAATAATAAATATTCAAATATTAAAAATTCAACCGATTTGAACAGGTTCAATTGTAAAAATCTTGAACTGACAAACTTTTCAGCTTAATTTTAACTTTTAGTTTGATTTAATTTAATAACTTTTATAGTTAAAACTGATCAATTTATTAATTAATCGATCAATCTTTATTGATAAATAAGTTCATATAAATTAAAATAAATCAATTAATTTTTATTTAACAACCTCATTTTTAATTAAACTTCAAAATTTTCCATGAATAATGACAATCTCTTTTAATTATATTTCAAATTATTCAATTTTAATTAGTTTTATGATGTTTTAACACTGTTGAACTTTTAAACCTTAAACTTTTGTCTTATTAGTTTAACTTTTGGTCCGATTTTTAAAACATTAATTATATATTCAAATATTTAAAAATCTTATAAAAATCATGTAACTTTTGATATTACTTTAATTATATTAACAAAATATTAATGAATATAATTATTAAATTATATTACCTAATTTTCAATAAAATAGAAAAATTTAGAAGACTTGGGTTTGTAATTTATTATCCCTATACAAAATAATGAAATTTAACTTGAATGAATTTCTTGAAACTTTCGGTTTCTGCATGAAACTGATAAGCAGCAGGAACAATAGCTCTCTCACTGTTATAGAAGTTGGAACAATAAAATGGTACTCTTAAGACTAAGACTAGTAGCTTTCTACTTTGTACCTTGGAAGATTAGCTTTCTAGTTTTACCTTGGAAAATTCTAAGTCCTGTCCTGACTTCAGCTGTCGGTTTTGACTTGGCAAGACAGCGACTGGGTTTTCCTTCCATAACTACCAACCACAACAACAGTAATATGTAAAGAAGTCCGATGAGACATAATTTCTGATACTTTAAAAGTTGGACCTCAAATTAAATTAATAAGAAAAGGTTTAAAATTTAAAATTTATAAATATTTAACTGTTATAAAATTAACTAAAGATTTACCAATGAAACAAAAAGAAAGAGAAGAGCAAATAAATTTGTGTGTAAAAAATGCATATATATACATGCTAAGCTAACGAATTCTATTTTATTATTTACAGAGACTTTACGTGGGTGTACTTGCTGTTGAGGTTTATTAGAGCTATGTGTTAATCCATTCTTACATAATCAATTGCAGGATCTTAGAATCTAATAAAATTTCACAATAACATAAGCGTACCTTGATCCATTGTATTCCCGATACTTTTCGAGTAGACAATCTTCACTAATCTTTGCAAGATCTTCTTAAATTGTGTTTTTCTCTCTCTTGGCCTTTGTTTCTTTATTTTTCCGTATATTGTCGATGAAGAGATACTTGAAAACTTTATAGGTAGAGAGAGGGAGGTAGTTATCTATTTAAATTTTAAACATCACCTCCTTTCATTATCATTATCTTTACATTCCATCAATGTAAATACATCATATTATTTAATTTAATTAAACCTAATATCTCTTTACTCAAATAACTAATGGGATTTAATATACTTAAATAATTAAACCAAAATATATGGGCCACATATAATGAAATTATCTAACAGCCTCCCACTGGCCCATATAACTTAATCATGGTTTAACAATATAACATAATATGCATGTAACAAAACTTAAATCCCTTTATTTTCTTTAGGCGCAACATTAATCATAACTAAGTAATAAAACTAGAAAGGATCATAGCGGTTGTACATCTATTAATGTGACATACTTCCTTCCATGCATCACAAAACTAGTTCATAACTTAATATGATCTATTATGAGATATATCTTAATGGTTCAACAATAATGTCTTTGCAAAAGACAAATCCTGTTAACATTCACATAACCATTCATGTATACATAATAACAATAAATAACAGGATCTAATATCAGAAACAATATATATAAATGAGCTCAGAGTATCAAATACATAAAATACATAATTAATAACATGTTCAATCATGGTACCGAATGATGCCCATTCTTTCGACATGTTCATTAAATGTCTTCGGTGGCAATCCTTTTGTTAATGGATCTGCTATCATAAAATTAGTGCTAATATGTTCGATTGACACTCTTTGTTTCTGAACTTCTTCTTTAATGGCAAAGTATTTGATTTCCATATGTTTAGCACCCTTTGAATACTTGTCGTTCTTTGAAAAGAAGACTGCTGCAGAATTATCACAATAAATTTTCAGCGGCTTGGCAATACTGTCAACAATTCCAAGTCCGAAAATAAAGTTCCGCAGCCATAAACCATGAACCGTGGCTTCAAAGCATGCCACAAACTCAGCTTCCATAGTAGATGCAGCAATGACAGACTGCTTTGCACTCTTCCACGAAATAGCTCCTCCACTTAGAAGAAACAGATAGCCAAATGTTGATTTTCTTGTATCAACACATCCAGCATAGTCTGAATCTGAAAATCCAATCACTTCAAGATGATTGGATCTTCTATAAGTGAGCATATGATCTTTTGTTCCTTGTAAGTATCTTAAAACTTTCTTTGCGACTTTCCGATGTTCTAATCCAGATTACTCGGTATCGCGCTAGCATTCCAACAAAGAAACCGATGTCCGGCCTAAATACGGTTTGAGCATACATTAAACTCCCAACAATAGATGCATAAGGAATTCTTTCCATCTCTGTACGTTCCAATTCATTCTTTGGGCATTGCTTAAGACTAAATTTGTCTCCTTTTTGAATTGGAACAACACTTGCGGAGCATTTATCCATATTAAATCTCTCTAAAATCTTTTTGATATACACTTTCTGAGACAACCCTAACATTCTTTGTGATCGATTACGGAATATTTCAATTCCTATCACATAAGTTGCCTCACCCATATCTTTCATTTTGAAATTTTTAGAAAGAAACGTCTTAGTCTCATGTAACAATCCAAGATCATTAGCATTAGTAAGATATCATCAACATATAGGACTAGAAATATAAATTTGCTCCACCGATCTTCGATATATACACCGATCAACAGTGTTTTCTTTAAAACCAAAAGAAGTAATGGTATTATTAAACTTGAGATACCATTGTCGGGAGGCTTGCTTAAGTCCATATATTGATTTCTTAAGTTTACACACAACGTTATGTTTTCCTTCAACTAAAAAACCCTCAGGTTGATCCATATAGATTTCTTCTTCTAAATTTCCATTCAGAAAGGCAGTTTTCACATCCATCTGATGGAGCTCTAAATCATAATGAGCTACCATTGCCATAATAATTCTAAATGAATCCTTTTTAGAAACAGGAGAAAATGTCTCATTATAATCAACACCATTCTTTTGAGTATAACCTTTGGCGACAAGTCTAGCTTTATATCTCTCAGTATTACCATTAGAGTCGCGTTTGGTCTTGAAGACCCATTTACATCCGACTCTTTTACAACCTTCTGGTAATTCAACAAGATCCCAAACTTGATTGTCATCCATAGATTTTAACTCTTCTTTCATGGCGTCTAACCATTTATTAGAATTTTCACTTTCAATGGCTTGTGAAAACGAAACTGGATCATTATCAATACCTAAATCACCTTCTATTTCTTGTAAATAAACTACATAATCATCCGAAATTGCCGACCTCTTTTGCCGTTGAGATCTTCTTAATGCAATTTCTTGTGGCTCATTTACAATAGGTTCATTAATGGTGACTTCATTATTTGGAGCTTGGTCATGCAATTGCGGCTCTTGATCATGAATTTGTTGTTCTTGTAAGTTGTTAAAATTTTCAACAACTCTAGGAACAAACATTTGAGAAGAAGTTATAGGCAAGAAAACTTGCGTTTTAACTTCTTGAATATTCACTTTTCGTGAATCTGAACTCCCACTAATTTCTCCATTTTCGATAAATCTAGCATTTCCAGTTTCAACAATTCTTGTACTATGATTAGGACAATAAAATATGTACCCTTTAGACTTTTCTGGATAACCAATGAAAAAACCACTGGTTGTTCTTGAATCCAATTTCCTTTCATGTGGATTGTATATCCGTACTTCTGCCGGACAACCCCAAATATGTAGGTGTCTTAAACTAGGTTTCCTACCTGTCCACAGTTCAAAAGGTGTCTTCGGAACTGCTTTACTAGGAACCCTATTTAATAAATACATGGCGATTTTAATGCATACATCCACATGATGATGGTAGAGAACAATGACTCATCATACTCCTAACCATATCCATTAAGGTGCGATTAGCCTTTCTGCTACACCATTTTGTTGTGGTGTACCTGGCATTGTGTATTGAGCACATATACCACGTTTTTCAAAAAATTTAGCAAATGGGCCAGGACATTGTCCACTTTCACTATATCTTCCATAATATTCACCACCTCGATCAGATCGGACAATTTTCACTTTTCTATCTAATTGCCTTTCTACCTCATTTATAAATACTTCTAAAGCATTTACTGACTGAGATTTTTCATGAAGAAAATAAATATATCCATAACGTGAAAAATCGTCAATGAAAGTGATGAAAAACTTTTCTCCATTAAATAATGGAACATCAAAAGGCCCACATATATCAGTGTGTATAATTTCAAGGAGTTGTGTACTTCTTGTGGCTGCTTTCTTAATTGTGTGTTTTGTATGTTTGCCCTTAATACAATTTACACAAATTCCAAGATCAGTAAAATCTAATTCTGGAAGAATTTCATTCTTTACTAATCTGATCATTCTATCTTTTAATATATGACCCAAACGTTTATGCCACAAGTAAGATGAAGTTTCATTTATAAAACTTCTTTTAGTACCAACATTATGATGCAAGGTTAACAGGGTTTCAGTAAAAAGGTTATCAAGCTTTAATTTGTACAAACCATCACAGAGTATACCAGAACCAATAAGGTAATTATGTTTGAACAAACTAAAACATCCATTGCCAAATTTGAAGGAATATCCAACAGTATCAAGTTTTGACAAAGAAACTAAGTTTCGAGAAATTGTAGGAACATAAAGGGTTTCGAAAAGATCTAAATGATGTCCTGTGTCTAAAATCAAACGGTAAGTTCCAATGGCTTCAACTGTAGCTTTGGCTCGATTTCCCATGAAGACAAATTTTTCATTTGGGTTTATGGTTTGGATCGTAAGGAATCCCTGCATCGTATTAGTAACGTGAGTGGTACATCCACAATCAATCCACCAAGTATTATAAGGAACTTCTGCTAAATTAGATTCGAAACATACCAAAGCACTAGGCTTACTTTTCTTTTCGAACCATGCCTTACGTTTCAGACAATCCTTCTGATAGTGTCCAGGTTTCTTACAGAAATGACATCTATCATTCCTTGGTTCCTTCTTAGAGATTGAAGTTGATGCATTACCCTTATGTAATACATCCTTTCCCTTTCTCTTCTCCTTTTTGAACTTATTTCTAGCTCCTTGATTACCCACGAGATTAATTGAGTGAATTCCTTGTTTCTTAAGCCTTGCTTCCTCTTGAATAAGCATACTTTGTAGTTCATTCACATTCCATTTGTCTTTAATAGTATTGTAACTCATTTGGAATGGACCATACTCAGGAGGTAACGAGTTAATAATGAATTGCACAAGGAAACTTTCACTCAATTCCATTCCCATGGATCTTAATCTTGCTGCTGTATTTATCATTTCAGTAACATGCTCATGCATGGTACGAGAACCATCGAACTTTATGGTGGTCAACATACTCATTAAGGTTCCAATGAAGAGACTTATCGTGTGAATCAAACCGAAATATCTTTAACAAGCTTAAGATACTCCTTAGCATTTTCAAGATTGGGAATTGTAGCCTTAATATTGCTAGCCACAAATATTCGCATAAACATTAAACTTAGTCTATTTGATCTTTCCCAACGTTCATGAAAAGATCGTTCTTGAAAGACTACTATTATCGATAAGTGCAACGGGCTTATCGATTTGGAGTGCGAGTCAAGATCTAGGATTCCTAGGTTAAACTGAACTTGTTCACACCAATCATTAAAGTTAAGCCCATTAAACTTTATGATAGACGAAGCTTGCGATTGCATAGCAATAGAATTGAATCTTTGCAAAATTTATATAAGAAATACTCTACGTTAATGCTTTGAATCATAATTTAAATACGTAATTAAATTAAATAACAAATATCTTAACAATAAACATATATTGTGGTTTTCCTTTGGGTAAAACAACAATATATTAAACACATAAATTGATGCTTAGTAATATTTACATAATTGATAATCATGCATACTTTAATTAGATATATTAGTTATCTTTGGATATACTAAACATATCTAATAAAGTATACTAATTAATCACAATTATACTCATTGATATAAAATTAACTAATCAACCTTTGGGTGATTCTTAAATATTTTAGTATCCATGAATTTTAGTATACCCATTAAAAATATCGTTATGTCATTGCAATCATAAGCATCACATTATCATGGGTAACTATATATCTATTTTAATTTGATATTTATAACACTTTCTAATTTGGCCACTTTGATGACTAACAAATTATTCATTATATAAATATCAAATTAAATAAATAATAATAGAAGTTATAATTGTTGTTCATACACATCCGTACTTGTATTACATTAACAATCATTAATATATGATGCTGAAATCATGTATCAAAATTTACGAGCAAAACCTACAGTATTTAGTGACACAATAGGCATTTAATGCATCAAGAGGCAACAGCATTTAATGACACAAGAAGTATTCAAAAGATGTTAATTCATCACAGCAACTCACGGCAACTCTTGAAAGTATAGATATAATGAAGCATTAAAGAGTCATGGCAACTCACGGCAACGTCTTCAAAGTAGAAATACAATGAAGCATTAAAGAAGCATGATAAAAGTAACAAATAAATCACGCACATGAGGGAATAGAGAGAGAAACATAATCAATGAGAGAGAAAAACTTTTATGACCATTAATGAACCATCATTACCGAAAAATCAAAACAACGTAAGATAAAAGAAAACAGTTGCCATTAATGGCATTTCAAATTCCGTTTACGGGTTAACTTGGTAGGAAGCATTTAATAGTTTCTTTCCTTGTCTTCCTAATCGTAATAGCGTGAGTCTGGTGTAAGTTTGGTGGAAAGAAAACAGTTACCAAGTTCCATACAGAAGAAAGAGAAAAGACATGATCTTCTCTTTTAAAACGAAAACATACCGTAATTGATAATGAAATCACTGCAAAATCTCTTCTGGATCATGTATATAATAATTCTTGATTGAATATCTTAAATGGAAAATTATTGATTCTCAAATCCAAGGCTCTGATACCACATGTTAATCCATTCTTACATAATCAATTGCAGGATCTTAGAATCTAATAAAATTTCACAATAACATAAGCGTACCTTGATCCATTGTATTCCCGATACTTTCCGAGTAGACAATCTTCACTAATCTTTGCAAGATCTTTTTAAATTGTGTTTTTCTCTCTCTTGGCCTTTGTTTCTTTATTTTTCCGTATATTGTCGATGGAGAGATACTTGAAAACTTTATAGGTAGAGAGAGGGAGGTAGTTATCTATTTAAATTTTAAACATCACCTCCTTTCATTATCATTATCTTTACATTCCATCAATGTAAATACATCATATTATTTAATTTAATTAAACATAATATCTCTTTATTCAAATAACTAATGGGATTTAATATACTTAAATAATTAAACCAAAATATATGAGCCACATATAATGAAATTATCTAACACTATGTACATAATTTTGTTAGAAAGGGGGTTATCCGCTATGGTGAATTGTAAATTAACCCTTAGTGTTCACATACTTACTTTGTGGGCTCTTGCTGGCCTTTGGAGATGGATAAAGGTACCAACATCTCCTTGTCAAGTTGGAAAGTCTATGAGACCCAAGTTGGCACGAGCGATACGAATAGTTTTAGCAGAGAGAACCTTTGTAAAACTATCAGCCAATTGTTGTTTTGAAGAAACATGAGCAATAACGATGAATCCTTCCTTAACAACATTTAAATGAGATGACGATCGATTTTACATGCATAGTATGCTCGTAAAAGATAGGATTTTCATATATATGAATGGCTACTTTTGTGTCACAACACAAGGTATATAAAGATGTAGATTGCACCTATATAAATCCCATAACAAATAGAAAAGCCACCGAATTTCACAAACTATGCTAGACATGCTTCTGTATTCACCTTCTGCGAACGAACGACTAACAATAGATTGTTTTCTAGTCTTCCATGAAACCAGGGACCGTCCTAAGAATATATAGTAGCCGGTAAGTGATTTGTAGAAGAATAGACAACCGGCCTAGTCGGAATCATAAAAAGCTTGTAGCGAAACAATAGCTTGAACTGGATAAAAAAAGACACTACAAAAAAAGAATGTATTCTGCGACGTTTCATGGTGAAACGTCGCAGAAAACGGTAACCTTTCCTGACGTTTTAGAAACGTCAGGAAATGTGAGAGTTTTTAGCGACGTGGTACTTAGACGTCGTCGAATGTAGGAAGTAATGGAGACGTTTTATTATTGAAACGTGGTGAAATACATCTAGCGACGTTTTTTGAAGTAAACGTCGGGGAAGTGTTGGTTAAAAATTAAAACAAGTAGTCGTTTTTTCATTTATCTGTCTTCTTCCGTATACCTCGCCGCCTCCCGCCTCCCGCCTCCCATATTTGTCTTCTTCCATAAATCGAGTTTCTATTTGGTCAACGTCGCCGCCCCACCCGTCTTTCCCATTTCGTTCCCATTTCATTCAACGCGCGTCTTTCCTTTGTCGTCTCTCCTTTTTCGTTTTTCCATTTCGTTCCCATTTTGCTCAACGTCGCCGCCCCACCCGTCTTTCCTTTTTCGTCTGACGGCCGGATTATTCTCCCTCTCAGAATCACGCGACATCTGTCCTCACGGTTGGATTCGTAAGGTACACCCCAATGCCCATGCATTCTCTTATTCGTATATAATATGCAATATTTCGAAACTCTGTGTTATTCGAAGCACGTTAATGAAATTTCTATGTTTGAGTTTGACAGTTCCATTTGCAATTTCTATGTTTTTCCATTTTTATGCCTCATGTCTTCCATAAGCACCGCAATTTGGATGTTTATATTGCTCAACAACCTTCCATATGTGGGCATACATCCTCCATTGTGGTTCTAGTTATTACCTTTGTGGAATACGTTGGTCAAACTTGATTGATGTCGATTGGTTTATCGAAGGTGTTGCATTTAAAATGAATGAATGATAAGTTGCAGTTGTAGGTAATGGACATATTTCTTCAATATATATACTTGATAAGTTATTAAATCAACTAGATACCTGCTTAATCGCTCTATTTACATCCTCCTTGAATCCTCTATTCACCGTAAATTGTTCTTGTTAGATAACTGGTTACCATCAGCATGCTTAAACATTTGCCTCTTGAGATAATTAAACAGGAAATCAGAAGTAAAAAGAAACTTTGGTTGTCTCGTTATCTGTTAGTTGTGCATGCAAAAGAGAGCAAATATTGGATTTAATAGCAAGAAAGGTGAAATGTTGCTTTGCAAGGGTCATAGATGCTATGTTCTATCTATGGAAGGCAAACCTACTGCCTTACAGTTAAGAGGTGTTAATATGGTAAAGACTTCAAGATCGGGACTTTTTGAGAGAAGGAAAAGATAGAATAGAGAGTAGAGGTGCCATTAGTGTAGTCAAGCCTTTGGTTTAGAAGTCTTTGAGGTTCCTTAGATATACCCCATTCGTATTGTCTCTTCCTTTTCTGCTTGGCACTCTATCACTATTATATATACTTGCAGAAATTATGAAAAATGGGATTGATAGAAATTATGTTTTTCTTTTGTTGACAAATTTTCACATGACGTAGATACTACTTTGAAGTTCTTTTATTAACGAGATATGAGATAGAAATGGAATAATTTCTATGTTTATATTTCTGTTTTTGGAAGTTCTTTCAATCTTAATGTAATGGTGTCATTTGTGGTATGGGTGATCATATTATTGGACCTGAATATTTGTGTGCTAGAAAGTTCTTTCAATCTTAATCTAATGCTATCATTTGGTAATGGGTTGCTATGCTTCTTACAGTATTTGTTGCTAATTTCTCATAAATTTTAAATAATTCATTTTAAAATTGTGTTGAAAGTAGAAAATTTGAGACAATTTATTGAAAATCATCTTGATAAAATAATGCTTATTTTCCTTCTATGTCACCAAGCTCTCACCTCAATTAGAAATGGAGTTCATCGATCCTATATAATGCATAAAGAGGCTCACTTCATCATTTATTTATATTTAGGCCTCTTTATGTTTATAATATATTGATAAAATTATCAAAATGAGACAATTGGTTCGATATATCTAAGTTAACTCACTTGAAACACAAAATGTTCAAAAGTATATAACCGTTTAGGTAAGTAAAGCAACTACATCTTCCAAGAGAAAAATCATTATAATAAAGTTAGACAGTTTAATAAAATATAAAATTATAATATGCTTTAAATTCATTCTTAGATGTACAAGAATAATGCATTTAGTTTAAATAAGTGCACAAAATACCCTTAAATACAAAAATGGTATTGGATTCTTGAGTGATGCATGCGATCTAAAATGGTGATATAACTAACCTTTTAAGTGAGATCGATTAAGTTCAAGTAAAGTGAAACAATGGCGAAATACATAGATGAGTGAAATAAAGAGAGTAAAGAGGAGAGAGAAAAGAGAAAGGAAAAGTGAGAGGAAAATAGAAGAGATTGAGAATAGTTTAACAAACTTCTTTATAAAATACTTGAAATGAGAAGAAATTATAATTGTTTGTTATTATTACAAACTTAGATATGCAATAGGCATGAGAAAACATTATCTTAAATAATTATTTAATTATTTAATTATTTTAATCATTATCTTTTGTTCATATTTATACTTGTTTAAATATTGTATGATGCAATATCAACATTACTATATTTTGTTATCTGCTCTATCCATTGATAGTTTCCTTCTTGAGATTACAATATTTTGTAATGTTTGTTTCATTCTATAGCTCATCATCGGTTGGTGTTTTTCGAACTACGATCGATTCTCTTAAGGATTCGGAGGAAAATCTTGAAGTAAATTGAGTGCCCTAACATATTTCCTGCAGAAGTAGTGGATCTGGTATGAAAATTCTGCAATTTATATTATGCAATTCCAATGATTTGTACTCTTGTCTTGTGTGGCAAAATGCATGGTTTTGTTGTACTGTAAACTTTACTATTATGTGAATACTATTAACTTTACTTAGCATCATAAGGAATAAGTGTGAAATAATGAGGTCGTAATAAAAAGATAACCTTTTCAAATCATGTCATAACTTGAAAAGAATGGATGTTTGTTGTATAGGATAACTCGAATGGGATTAGATTATATGGGAGTAAAGTAAACAAGACAACATTTGTAGTCTAATAACTTATTGCCATAACCTTTTGGAAAGTAGCTATTACGTGCAATAAGTATATACAATCATGCAAGACCACATTATTAGTCCAAGTATGTTCATAATGTGTTTTGTGTAAATTGAATTCCCACCGACATAAGATAATGTTGTCATTTTATGTTAAATTAATAGGTAGTTTCGTCAATGGATAAGAGTTGGATGAGCAGTGTTAGGGTTTCCGTGAATACATTGATGGAGTGAAAGCATTTATGAAATTTGTGGTGGAAAAAAGGAAGAGATTGTGAAATATCATGCCGCTTGTAGTTGTTGCATGAATGCTTATATGAGGTCCCAAATGAATGTTTGTGAGCATTTAATGAGATTGGCATGGACCAATCATACACTCGTTGGGTTTTACACGGTGAAAAGCCAGAATATAGATTTATGTCTAGGGTAGAAAGGCTTGATAATGCAAATGTAGACATTGATGGGATGGGGAATGATATTAATGAGGGTGATGGTGATGAGGAGGATGATGGCATGCAAGATTTGCTTCATGATATGGGTACCTTCGTAAATGATTGTCCAATTGATGAGGATGGAAGGACTCGTCCTAAAGGCGTAGAAGATTTTATAGGCAAGGCTTTCATGAGTTGTTGAGTAAAAGCAATCAAGAGTTGTACCGGATGTACAAACTTTTCAAAGTTGTCGCTTTTAATAAAGTTGCTTCACTTGAAAGTATACAACAAGTGGAGCAACAAGTCATTGACATGTTACTTGGTGCATTGAAGGATGTATTACCTAATTATGAAACTTTGCAAGTCCTATTATGAAGCAAATCAATTTCTACTGAGCCTAGGTTTGGGTTATGTGTCGATACATGCATGTAAATCGATTGTTCTCTTTTTGGAAAGAGTATAGGGACTTGCAAAGTTGTCCCATATGTGGAACATGGAGATGGAGAATTAATGATGGCAAGGGTAAGAAGATACCTTGGAAAGTGTTGAGGTACTTTCCATTAAAGTCCGAGATCGCAACGATTATTCATGTCAAGTAAGACCGCTAAACAAATGACTTGGCATAATGATAGGACTAAAGGTGACGGAAATACCATGGTTCATCCTTCCGATGGAGAAGCTTGGAAGAGCTTTGATGAGCTATATCCCGACTTTGCTAGAGAACCACGTAATGTCGGACTAGGCTTAGAACAGATGGATTCAATCCACATGGCAATATGTCACTTTCATATAGCGTGTGGCTGTTGTTCTTTAGCATACAATTTACCCCATGGATGTGTATGGATGAGTCATTTTTATGTTATCGTTGGTTATTCCAGTCCGAAAGTCGTTGGTCGAGACATTGATGTCTATATGAGACCACTAGTGGATGAGTTAAGTGAGTTATGGGCAGATGGTTTTGATGTTTTTGATGCCTCAAAGGGCGAAAAGTTCCGAATGCATGCGGCTTTATTGTGGACTATCAATGACTTTCCAACCTATGGTACTATTTCTGGGTGGAGCACAAAAGGCTATAAAGCATGCCCTGTTTGTAACACACACACTCCTTCTTGTAAGTTAAGAAGTAAGATTGGTTACTTAGGACATCGTCATTTTCTTCCGTACAATCATCCATGGAGAAGAAGCAAGAAGTTTGATGGCAAGAGTGATCATCTAACTATACCTAACTTACCGGATGGAATCTTTGTGGTTGAGCAATTATGTCATGTGGAAAATATATGTTATGGAAAGCACCCGGTAATAAGAGGAGAAGGAGATCGGAAGGAGAGTTGAATTGGAATAAAAAAAGCATTCTTTTTGATCTACCATATTGGCATAAGTTAAGATTAAGACATAACCTTGATGTCATGCATATAGAAAAGAATATTTGTGACAATATTCTTGGTACGTTGATGAATGTTGAAGGTAAAACCAAGGATACAATCAAGGCTCGGCTTGATTTGGAAGATATGAATATTCGGAAAGAATTACACTTGATAAGGGCTGCTGATGGAACTATTGTGGGAAAACCTCCAGCATGCTATACAATGTCTTTGGATGAGAAGAAGAAGTTTTGTGAGTTTGTCAGCAGGTAAAGTTTCCGGATAGATGCGCATCGAATATATCTAGATGTGTTAATGTTGAGGAAAGGAAGATTAGTGGGCTTAAGTCGCATGATTGTCATATATTGTTACAAAGCATTCTTCCTTTAGGGACACGTGGCATTTTGAATAAAGATGTGATTGGAGTTTTACTGGAGTTGGGCAACTTCTTTCGCAGAATTTGTAGACGAAGTTTGAACAAGGATGACGTTCAAACTATGTGTGAGGAGATTATTTTAATCTTGTGCAAACTTGAAATGATATACCCACCCGCATTCTTTGATGTTATGATACATTTGGCTATTCATTTGCCAAATGAAGCCTTACTTGGTGGACCAATTGCGTATAGATGGATGTATCCAATTGAGAGGTATTCTTTAAATTTATCGTATTACTCTTAAATCTGAACTAAATAGTGGCCTATCTAATTATGCTGAATCATTTGTGAAGATTCCTAGGTACACTGAAGGGATTTGTCAGAAATAAAGCACGCCTAGAAGGGTCAATTGCTGAAGCATATGTTGTTAAAGAGTGCACGACATTACATTCAATGTATCGAAAGGAATTGAAACTAACTTCAACGTGCTGGACCGTTTCAATGATATGGTTGATGGTAGTAACATTTCAGTGTTCGCCAACAATGTAAGCCAATTAGGTGCAGGAAAATAATTGCGCTTCCTACAAAGAACTAGAGATTGCACATTGGTATGTGCTTATGAATTGTCATGAGATAAGTTCGTTTATCGAGTAAGTTTTGCTAAGAAACCGTTAAACTAAGATATGGAATGAATTGAGATAATTCATGGAAATTAATATAGTGGTTTTTCAATGATCCATAGTGAGCACATGGATGAGTTGAGGCGACAAAGTCCATTATATGTTGACAGAGACATAAAGAACAATTTCCTTCATGGTTTAGGCATCGGTGAGAAGAATGTTTGAGCGTGGTGTTCATTATCGATTATTTATTATAAACTAATGTTCCTTTCTTGTTATAGATGACGACATTATCTAGCTTTGATGAAGGGCAAAACTTTGAGTCTTTGTATGCATTAGCATGTGGACCTCATAGTTTGGTGCGAGGCGCGTATCTGATTTGCAATACTAATGGAATGCGATTTCGCATCAAGGTCGTGATCTGCGAAGGATTACACAAAATTGTGGTGTTGCAGTGTTAGGAAATTATGGGGAAGACAATATAACATTTTATGGGATGCTGACAGATATTATAAAGCTAGAATATATTAGGGGTAAAAGTGTTGTGCTTTTCAAATGCAAATGGTACGATCTTGGAAGTTCAAATATGAGGGTCAATGGCATTGTAAAAAGCATCAACGTTAGTAAGTTTTGGTTCAAGGATGACCCATTTATTTTGGCAAACCAAGCGAGGCAAGTTTTTTTGGTGGAAGATTTGGTACTCGGTTCAAATTGGCGGATTGTGCAAGAATGTGAAGTTAGACGTGCGTATGATATCCCTTCGCATGGTAATGAAGAAGGTTCAGATGACGTTGAAGAGTCACATGAAGTTCCCGTCGAAGTCGAGGAATGTTGCTTAGAGTTTTTAGATAGAATTGATATTGCATTTGATGTAATAAATAATGTTGTATTGAATTCCGAGCAACATTTAGATGACGAATTAGATGACTTAGAGATAAGTAGTAGTGACAATGAATGTGATATTGTATTCCAAGATACGACCGACGACGACGACGAATAATTTCTTATAATTCAGTTAACACTTTTTGGTTTGCTATTGTTTTGGTATGAAAGAAGTTGGATTGTTTATAAGAATCCTTTGATAAGTTGATTCAGTTGCTTATGATTAATATTGCTTTTGAACATTTTTCAATGTGGGTATGAGTATGATTACCTTGAAATTCCTTGAACTAACCAACTGCATACTCATCAATAGCATCAACCATATAGAGCACTTCATAATCTTTATGTTAATATAGCTATACTTCTTGATTTAACTGTCTAAAAGTAGTTGCACTTGTTGATGTAAATGTTACTATTACATTTCAGATTTCTTGGACTGAGAATTCAAAAGATCCTGCAGTTGTGCCTTTTTACAGGTAATTATGTTGCCTTTAGCATATGTTTAGGTGCATGCCTTTTACTAGCTGTATACATGTTTAGGTGCATGCCTTTTACTAGCCGAAGCACATGTTTAGGTGCATGCCTTTTTATCACTAATCACTCTCCATATTCTTTTTGCATCTAGGATTAACTTAGTCACCTATAAGGCAATCACCTTAGTCCACCATTTCTTTATATGCAGCATCCATGTTTCTCTGTGAATCCATCTTGAATAGGGCTGCAATGCCAATTCTTTGAAGAGTACACTGTCACTTTGTCACTAGCTCTACCCTATCATGAATGACTTATTGCTGTGTCATAACTTTGAAGAGTACACTGTCACTTAGTGAAAATGCACTACTGATGTGCCATGCTTCATCAACTTATTGTGCTTATGATTGCTCGGTTCAAAGAGTTTTGTTTAATCATGAATTTGCTCACTTTAATAAAATCAACATTTGCAGAAACTATATTGATGTAGTTGAACCTCTCAAGTTGACCAAAACCAACATATCCCTACACAATTGTTGAACATAATAACATGAACATGCATGCATTCCAGAAATGATCTACTAAGCAAGCAGCAGAATAATGATAGTGTCACAAAAAAATCATCTTTAAACAGTTATAGCTCTGAAGTTTTCAACATAGTTCATATCTATCAGTTTTTAATGGTCCTGGAAAGTAAGAAGGCATGCATTGCAGAAATCAATAGCAGAATAATGATAATGTCACAAAAAACCATCTTTAAACAGTTATAGCTCTGTAGTTTTCAGCATAGTTCATATCTATCGGTTTTTTATGGTTCTTCAACATTTCATGCTTCAAGTTTTCATGTTTTTCTTAAGCATTCTTGTTAGAAGGGTCGAGAGGGAGAGTTACCCCTTTAAGCTACTAAATAGTTAATTAATTAACCTAAAAGTACAAAGCTTATAGAACAAAAATCCAGAACAATGTACTTGAGAACAAGGTATTATGGACTACCGTTTGTGATCTACTCTCCACATCAATTTGAAACCAATGCATGTAAACATTAGCAGCTTGGTGTTTGAGATATATAATGCACACTAATCCTTATGTTCCTTGAACTGACAAACTGCATACTCATCAATAGCATCAACCATATAGAGCACTTCATAATCCTTATGTTAATATAGGCATGCTTCTTGATGTAAATGTCTAAAAGTAGCTGCACATGTTGATGTAAATGTTACTGTTTCATTTCAGGTATCTTTGACTGAGACTTCAACAGATCCTGCATTTGTGCCTTTGTACAGGTAATTATGTTGCTGTGTCATTAGCAACAAGGTTAGTCCTAGTATATTGCTTATAATCATAATTCTTGATATTATTTCCTTCATTTCTAGTGTCTTTGCACCTCTTCATCGACGTTTCTGCTTAGTATCCTTATGTATCCATTTCAATGATATCCATATGAAGATTGTGATTTTATTTTTAATTGTCCAACCTCACCTTTTCATCTGGTCTGCTTCCAGTAACTGTCCATCATATGTTATAAACAAGTGAAACCAAGCAGATTGCATACTATTATTGATAGCTGCAGTAACTCTTCATCTATGTCTTTTTGGAAAACTTGTTTGACTAACTTGGATTTGATTAATAATTTCTTTTCCCATTATACATATTGGTTCTTGGTGTTAAGATATAATTCAAGTTTTGTGAGATCGTATATATGTATTGAGGAAATGAGTGGGAGATAGCAGAATTTTATGTATGCATTGATGTATAGCAGTATAGGACACTGAAAGAGTTGATGCTTGTATTATTATTAAAAAGTCATTGTGCAGTATATCAAGTGAGGACTATTAATGCATGACTTCTTGCTGTCATAGATGTCATTTGAGCTTTTGAGATAACCACTCTCAACCTCAATTATGTCATGAATCTACCTCATATATCATATGTACTCCAAACTTTGAAGGCAAAGGGCTGTTTGTGTTTAATCATATGCATGTATTGATCAACTATGATCAAGCAGTCACTTTAAGTCCCAATGAGATGTGTACAGTGTAAGTGATAAGTCGACTTGTACCATGTGTAAGTCGACTTACACATGTTCGGTGCCGATAAGTCGACTTGTTCAAGGTCGGTACTGTTTATTTGTGCCCTAAAGGCAATCCCCTTTAGCGCGTTTTATTCACGATCGTATCTGGTGAATGAATAAATAAAGAAAAGGCATTATTTATTAATTTGATATTCATAAACATTGTTTATGAATTGATTTGATCTTTAATCAAATTAATGAAGTCCATGATATATGACATAGCATGAAGGAAATTATGATGTGTTCATACTCACGAGATTCCTATCATGTGCAATTATGTCAAGATCTAAATTCTCCTAGTCATAGGATTAATGAGATGGACATCTTTAATCCGGATAGACTAGCACATGTCATATTCCTTGATTGGATCAAGCGGTGGATCTCGAAGCTGTAAATATGAGATATTTAGAATTGACATGTGGATGCTTACTAGCGGTAGTAAGTTCATTGGATGACCGCCATGAGATCATCACATGGATATCTTATCTAAGTGTCAATGATAATCTCATCATAGCAATGGTGCAAGTATCCTTAGACTTGAGGTACTCGAGGATATCTTGAATCTTGATCCCGCTTTGACTCCATTCCTTGTTGCCTTCGGAGGTAACTCATAGGGTGGTGCTTGGGTGCGACTTGAGGTATTGAAGATAATTGAGTAGCCAATAAAGGATTCAACACTTCGGATTAGCGAAGAGATACCCATAGCCTCTTGTCGGGATCATTACTAAGGTGGCCAGCATGTATGTCATGAAGAGTGTCTTCATTGACATATCTGATAATGAGTCCCGTGACGAGAACCGATATCACTTAGGCTAGACTCGGTCTAGTGAGAGTTGACACTTTGACCATACTCATAACCAAGTGGGGTATAGGATGGTGAAAGGACGAATTGCACGGTAATTGTCATGGAAGGGTTCGTGATCTGGTTCGTGATGAATACATCAAACCGATTACTTTCCGGTCAATTGGGGGTCATGATGTGTTGCTAGATACCGCTCATGACTTGCTTAGATTAAGTGTTAAGCTAAGTGGCCAACATAACCGGGAGCCTAAAGGGTCACACGCATAAGAGTGATTCAGAGAATCTGTAAAATAGTAATTGGACAGAGTTCCAATTATGGAGAGCATTAGGATTAAATGGATCCTAATGGGATTGGGATATGTCCCGATGAGATCGCGACATCAATATTGCTAAGAAAGGTTTCCGGAGCTGTTACAGCACCGGGGGCCCGGTAGGCCGGTAGGACCGACCCCAGTTGGACTGGACCTTAGCAATTATGTTTTAATTAATTAATTAAGTAATTAATTAATTAATTAATATATTCTTTAAGCCATGTGTGTCGTTGGAAATGGAAAGGAGAGGATAAGATGGTTGAAAAGTCAAAGTTACTTACTTTATTCATTAAAGAATGAATGGCCATTAATCATCCATATGTAAGCTTCTTATGGAAGCCTTTTTAAGTGTTAAAAAAGAACATAAGATGGCTTATTGGTGATGATGGTCGACGGTTGGAGGTTGGGAGAGAAGAAGAAGAAAGCTTAATGGTTAAGCTTCCTTTAAATAGGTGATTTTCTTCTTCCTCATCAAGGCTACCATCGATTCTTCTCTTCTCCAAGGCAAGGATTCCAACGTTTCTCTCAAGCTCTCCAGGACAGAGGTAGGGTCTAGCAGCCTTTAATCTGTTATAGCTATTCCCGGGTCAAAGGGGTTTGATTCGGTTAGATTTTCTGATCTCTGCGTGGATCACCTTTAGAGATAGTCTCTTTTGGCTATTTAGGTTGATGTCTTCATACCGATACCTGGATCCTGGGATTCGGGAAAGTCCTGGAAACAAAAATTTTTGTTTTCCGCTGCCGGTACTTGTGATGTACCTCCCGGGATTTTCCTACAGTGGTATCAAAGCGTCTGGTATCGTTTATGCAGCTATAACCTAAGCGAGATCAGAAATCCTAATGGAATTTTCTGTTGATGCATGCTATCTGTTCAGATTTCGAATTTATATTGTGATATGTTTTTCGAAATTTTTCTGCCCAGGATTGTTCATAACATGTTAGAGAATATGTCTATGAATTTTCAGAATTTATTGATTTGATTTGATATAGTTTTGCTAATTAATTCCCTAAGGTTACAGATGTTGTTTTGTGAAACGATTCTGGAACAGGCATGAGTATAAAATCGAGAATAAATTCTAGAAACATGGTTTTTCGGATTTTCCTTCACCTACATGTCTCTAAGATGTTGGTGAATGTCTATGAGCATGGAAATTGGATTTCAAGGTGATTGGATATTTATTAACGAATTTATTCTATGCTGTTGGGAATTGCTGTGCTGATGAACACAGATTTTGAATCGGTTTTGTTATTTAGGTTGACTGAGTTTTTGATGGCATAAAATCCCGACAAAATTCATGTAGCATTTTCTGAACATTTACTAACCTATTCAATTTTCTCAGAATTTATTGAAATTGTTTCATTGATCATTTCGAGCAATGTACAGAACTGGACAGTTTTGTGAAAATTGTTGGGACTGTTTTGCTTGGCTTGATTGAGTGTGCTTTTTCAGTTCCAATGTCTTGCACCATTTTTAATGTGATTAAAAATGTGTTATCTTGATGTAGTATGATTTCCAAACTGAATTGCTTGAAGTTGCTTTTCCAAGAATTTTTGAATGCCGAATTGGTCACATTTGTGTCTCGTTAGTATATTGCATTATCTTGCTTGTTTTGGCCGTCACAATTTTTGTGACAAGTGCCGGAGTAGTTTTGAGAGTGTATACACTAGCTAGAGATGCTTAGGATGATAATTTGGGTGTTCCTAAATTGTTTGGAAATTAATGAGTTTTGACTCATTTCAAGTTTTTCATATAGTTTGACTATTTAAGGCATTCATGACTCAATGAAGTGTTCATTGAGGCATCAATTTACAGATATTACCCTAGGTATAATGGTGTTGAGAATTGGAATTTTATTGATTGAGGAATTAGCCGATTAGAGATTTTAGCAAATTTCCCTGAATAAGTCGACTTGTATAGAATAAGTCGACTTGTTCAAGATTTTAGTATAAGTCGACTTGTAGCACCTTGTAAGTCGACTTGTACATGGGCAGGTGAAATAAGTCGACTTGTGTCATACAAGGCGACTTGTGTGTGGGCAGAAGCATAAGGCGACTTGCATTTGATGAAAGTCGACTTGTGGCATCTTCAGTTGGATGATGGATGATTATAAGGATTGATTCAATTGGATTGATGAAACCTAAATCATTCCATATAGTCTGGCGACTATGATCCTTGACTTGAGTCTAGAGTTTCTAAATCCTCCTCGGTATATGAAAACTAACGCCTTCCATTAATATGGTAAGAACCGAGTTCTTATAGGGATGGGTTGTTGGGTAAACCCAAGCTCGCTCTATCTGAATATGTTGAACCATGAAAATAAGATTTTCGGATTAATGGGTGGTTTTCACTAGAAGCGTTAGTTTGTTGAGTAAACTCAAGGTCAGCGTGACAGAGGCGAAATTGGGTAGCATACATCGATGTATGCTCATCAAAGAGTTGATACCCAATGTAAGTGCACACATCAACAAGTTGATAAAGCGATCGATAGTTGTGTCTAAGATGTAATTGGTATATCTGATACCTCCCGAGACTTAAGGTGGCTTGTTGGGTAAACCCAAGGTCATTCTTAATGTCGGTTATCGATGATACAATTAGTATGACCGATACCTACCGATTGACCTAAGTTGTGGCTTGTTGGGTAAACCCAAGGTCACTCTTAGCAATGTCGGATATCGACCCACTAGGACATTATGTCACATCGTTTCTTTGGATTCGTAAAGAGGGTTATGGATTCTAGGAAACTAGTGGGAGCCATATGCATATCATGCAAGTCCTTATGATCATGCAGGCAATTCTATTCTATCATTCCTTCTCTCTATCGCGCTAGGTTGATTGAAGAAGTCTTTCAGTGTGAATTTTCGCTCTCTATTCTGGACTGAATTTTCTTGATTGGCTAAGGAATCGAGAATTGTTCTCGGATCCGAGGAACCGGATACGTCTAGATGTTCCACTTCCGGATGCACTCTTGTCGATGCTTCGATAAGGATCGAAAGCATATCGTAAGCATCTAAAGAACGATGATATGGATACTTGCATTATGCTTGTCTTGATGTCACGGAGCTGCAGCAGCAAGACGAGTCCATGGATGCTCACTCTATAGTATTTCATCTTAGGAGCTGTTTGATGAGTAAGCTCGATGCGAAAGGTTCGAGACCTCGAGGCTTCTCTTCACCATTAAAGATGGCTCGGGGATATCTCACATGCAAGATGCCACAAGATGAATGGCTATATTGAGAGATTGGCCGTCTTAGGATTTGTAATGGATTATGAGTTAAGTAGAGACTTAATTACGGTTGGATTGTCGATGGTTATTCACGGTTTGTGATAAACTATCGAGATAAACCAAATATCCACAACAATTCTGAGTGATCAATCTGCTTTCATGACCGAGTGACGTGCTATCAAGAGAGATAGCAAGTCTTAGTGGTGGATGCTTCTTCTTCGGTCCAAAGAAGAAAAGGCGAAACCAAATGGAAGTGCCATCAAGGAAAACCAAAGATCTTGCCCCAAAAGGATTTTGCTTTCATTGTGGCAAGGCCGCCACCAGAGGCTAAATGGCGTAAAGTCTATCTGGAGTTCTGAAGCGAGAAGAAGGCATCGATGCCTCTACTCCTTCAAATATGTTTGTCATTGAGGTTAATCTTATTTCGATCAAAACATATGGGTATTTGATACGGTTGTGGCTCATACATATGAAATGATATGTAGGGCCTCGTGGACGATGAGACGACTCATAAAGGAGAACTAGACCTTCGTGTAGGTAATGCAACAAGAGTTGCTACATTAGCCGTGAACACTTATGTCTTGTTACTCCCTCTTGGGCTTGTATTCAAATTGGATAATTGACATTTTGTACTGTTTTAAACAAAGAACATATTGTATGTTTTATGTTTAATTAGAATTTGGTTTCCATTGGACTTTTAGTAGCAATGGTTGTTATATTAGTTGCGATGGAATGCTCTATGGTACTCAGTACATTATGCAATGGAATTGACATATGAGATATGTCATATCCAATTAAGAATGTCAATGACGGAAAGACATAATCGAGATAATTTAAAATCAACTTACTTATGGCATTGTCGACGGCCATATAAATGAGACACGCATCGCTAAGCTCCATAAGAGTGGATGTTTAGGGTCATTTGATTATGAATCATATGACACATGCGAATCTTGTTTATTAGGCAAGATGACTAAGTAATCCTTTAAAGGAAAGGGTGAGCAGTGAATGGAATATTAGACCTAATACATTCGGATGTATGTGGTCCGATGTCCATCCATGCCGAAGTGGTTGTCTTTACTTCATTACTTTTATCGGTGATTATTCACGATATGGGTACTTATATCTGTAGAGATACAAATCAAGCGTTGAAAAGTTCAAACAATTGAAATAAAGTAGAAAACTAACTTGGTAAAAGTATGAATACATTACGATCGATCGTGGTGGAAAATATTTAGACCAACGGTTTTGGATTATCTCGAGATAATGGGATTTTATCTCGATACACTCCACCTTACACGCCGCAAACACAATGGTGTGGTGAAAGGAGATATCGAACCTTGTTAGACATAGTGCGATTGATGATAAGTTTTACCGATTTTGGGAATATCGCTCAAGACAATTTGTTTACTTGCTAAACAGAGTTCCATTAAAGGCGATTGTGGTTACTCCATATGGAGATATGGACTAGCGAAAGCCTATCTTTCTCATCGAAGTTTGGGATTGTCACCTTCGTGAAGCGGACACGGTCAGATTAGCTTGATGCAAAGTCGACAAGTGTTTGTTAAATAGGATATCGTGGGATATCAATTCTACCTTGCTTAGGAACAAAAGTTGTTTGTTTCCAAGCATCTTTGTTTTCTTAAAGAAAGAGTTTCTTTACAAGAGGACGGTGGGAGCAAAGTTGAACTTGAGAAGTTCAAGATGCTCGAACAAACGAGATCAATTGCTGAACTCGCAAATGTAACTCATATAGATGAGGTAACAGATTCAACCTTCTATTACACAAGAATTTCGTAGGTCATGAGGATCGCGACCGTTCTAGAGATATGAATTTCGTAAGTGAGCAGAATGACGTATTGCTCATATGAGATGATGCGCCTACTACTATGAGCGAGTTACGAAAAGTTGAGTCGGAACATGGCTTTGTGTCATGAAATCGAATGGATTCCATGTATGAAAACCAAGTATGGACTTTGGTTGTTACACTGAAGGATAAAACCCATGTATGCAAAGGAGTTTTCGAAGAAAATCAACATGGATGGTAATTTGATTACCTATAAAGCAATGCTTCGGTTAAAGGATTTCGTCACGCAGAAAGAGTTGACTATGACAAAACCTTGACCCGTAGCAATGCTTAAATCCATTAGGATACTCTTAGCCATTGCCACTCATTATGATTATGAGATATGGCAAATGGATGTGAAGACGACTTTCACGAGAGGAAATCTACCCGAGGATGTGTATGATGTAACCAGAGGACTTCACTTCCATCGATGGCGAAAAGGTATGCAAGCAAAATCCAGTTTGGATTGAAGCAAGCATCCGAGAGTTGGATTATCCGTTTTGATGAGTCAATCAAAGAGTTTGATTTCTCACAAAATTCGGATGATCATTGTGTGTATAAGAAGGTTAATGGGACTGCAATCGTATTCCTTGTGTTGTATGTAGATGACATCTTTACTAGGAAACGATGTCTCTATCTTTGCAATCGATTAAAATTTGGTTGTCAATCAATTTGCGATGAAAGACCTTGGTGAAGCAACTTATATCCTAGGGATATAGATTTATAGAGATAAATCAAAAGGTTGCTTGGTCTTTCACAATTATCGTACATAGATGAGATGCTAAAGAGGTTTAGCATGGAACAATGCTATGTCACGAGGCCCGATGTATCGTATGCTCTAAGTGTTACGGCGGATACCAATCGGATCTGGTGAGGGTCTTTGGGTGGTGTCGAGAATATCCTCAAGTACTTGCGAAGCACTAAGGATGTTTTCTTAATCTATGGAGATGGAAATCCCTAATTGAGCGGGCATTCAGATGCAAGTGTTTAATCTGATAAGGATGATTGTGAATCACAATCAGGTTATATACATTCACACTGAATAGCGTGGCGGTCGGTTGGAAAAGTTCCAAATAAGAGAGGACCGCGATTCATCAATCGAGGCAGAGTACATTGCGCGTGAGATGCAAAGGAAGCGGTTTGGATCGAAGTTCATTCTTGAACTTGATCGGTCCCTAGTTGTGATGGGCCCATAGGATTGTATTGTGATACAATGGGGCTAGTCTTGCAGCAAAGGAACCAAGGTCTTATCGACGATCCGAACTCGTGCTTCGCGATTCGAGATCATTAGTCGAGATGATATCTGATAGAGAGAATTCCAGAGCAAAGTGTTGTTGTTAGTTGACAAAGCCATAGTCACGGAGAATTGTGATTCTCATGGACTCGCTTATGGTATTAGATACTAAGGCGATTGGCTTTAGGTCAGTGGGAGATTTGTAAGTGATAAGTCGACTTGTACCATGTGTAAGTCGACTTACACATGTTCGGTGCCGATAAGTCGACTTGTTCAAGGTCGGTACTGTTTATTTGTGCCCTAAAGTCAATCCCCTTTAGCGCGTTTTATTCACAGTCGTATGCAGACTGAATGAATAAATAAAGAAAAGGCATTATTTATTAATTTGATATTCATAAACATTGTTTATGAATTGATTTGATCTTTAATCAAATTAATGAAGTCCATGATATATGACATAGTATGAAGGAAATTATGATGTGTTCATACTCACGAGATTCCTATCATGTGCAATTATGTCAAGATATCTAAATTCTCCTAGTCATAGGATTAATGAGATGGACATCATTAATCCGGATAGACTAGCACATGTCATATTCCTTGATTGGATCAGCGGTGGATCTCGAAGCTGTAAATATGAGATATTTAGAATTGACATGTGGATGCTTACTAGGGTAGTAAGTTCATTGGATGACTGCCATGAGATCATCACATGGATATCTTATCTAAGTGTCGGTGATAATCTCATCATAGCAATGGTGCAAGTATCCTTAGACTTGAGGTACTCGAGGATATCTTGAATCTTGATCCTGCTTTGACTCCATTCCTTGTTGCCTTCGGAGGTAACTCATAGGGTGGTGCTTGGGTGCGACTTGAGGTATTCAAGATAATTGAGTAGCCAATAAAGGATTCACCACTTCGGATTAGCGTAAGAGATACCCACGGCCTCTTGTCGGGATCATTACTAAGGTCGGCAAGATGTATGTCATGAAGAGTGTCTTCATTGACATATCTGATAATGAGTCCCGGGATTTAGAACCGATATCACTTGGGCTAGACTCGGTCTAGTGAGAGTTGACACTTTGATCATACTCATAACCAAGTGGGGTATAGGATGGTGAAAGGACGAATTGCACGGTAATTGTACATGGAAGGGTTCGTGATCCGGTTCGTGATGAATACATCAAACCGATTACTTTTCGGTCGATTAGGGGTCATGATGTGTTGCTAGATACCGCTCATGACTTGCTTAGATTAAGTGTTAAGCTAAGTGGCCAACATAACCGGAGCCTAAAGGGTCACACGATAAGAGTGATTCAGAATCAGAAAATAGTAATTGGACGAGTTCCAATTATGGAGACATTAGGATTAAATAGATCCCATGGGATTGGGATATGTCCCATGAGATCGCGACATCAATATTGCTAAGAAAGGTTTAGAGTCACATTACGACCGGGGGCCCGAGAGGCGTAGGACCGACCCAGTTGGATCGACCTTAGCAATTATGTTTTAATTAATTAATTAAGTAATTAATTAATTAATTAATATATTCTTTAAGCCATGTGTGTCGTTGGAAATGGAAAGGAGAGGATAAGATGGTTGAAAAGTCAAAGTTACTTACTTTATTCATTAAAGAATGAATGGCCATTAATCATCCATATGTAAGCTTCTTATGGAAGCCTTTTAAGTGTTAAAAAGAACATAAGATGGCTTATTGGTGATGATGGTCGACGGTTGGAGGATGGGAGAGAAGAAGAAGAAAGCAATGGTTTAGCTTCCTTTAAATAGGTGATTTTCTTCTTCCTCATCAAGGCTACCATCGATTCTTCTCTTCTCCAAGCAAGGATTCCAACGCTTCTCTCAAGCTCTCGGAGACGGAGGTAGGGTCTAGCGACCTTTAATCTGTTATAGCTATTCCGGGTCAAAGGGTTTGATTCGTTAGATTTTCGATCTCTGCGTGGATCACCTTTAGAGATAGTCTCTTTGGCTATTTAGGTTGATGTCTTCATACCGATACCGGATCCCGGATTCGAAAGTCCCAGGAACAAAAATTTTGTTTTCCACTGCCGGTACATGTGATGTACCTCCCGGGATTTTCCTACATACAGGAGTCCAACACTTGTATAATCCAAATCTATAATGAAACATATTTCTGCATGTCTTAAAAAACTAATAAACTTTTGCTTGAACACCAAATCATATTTCTGCATGTCGTAAAGTGATTCTGGAAACACCAAATCAAATAAACTTTTGCTTGAAATGTGAATTGTTGTAACTTGTGTGTCATGTAAATGGCTTTTTAGATGACATGTATAATCAGTGCATGGGAAAACATGGATTTCATTGGAGGCTCTTATAGAGAAATGTGTTGTAGATACTCTTCTTAATTTCAGTTGGAACCAAAACCCTAGCTGAACTGAGTCTGGAGTCATCATCGAATTCATTTATACAGCATTTTAAAGGAGCAAGCACACAATTCCAATTTGATAATTAACTGATCCTTCTACAGCATTTTAAAGGAGCAAGCACACAATTCCAGGAGCAAGTATATAAATATGCATTTGTATCATGTTTATATATCTACACATCTGTAGATTTGTATCATGTTTATATGCTTCAATTGTAACAGAATTGTGCATATAAATATGCATATATAGTTTTGGATCAATGATATGAACAGAATTGTGCATATATAGTTTTGCTTCAATTTGAACAGAATTGTGCATTATTCAGAATTATGATGTGCATACTTGATTTTGAACTTTGAAATCTAATCTCAATTATGATGCAGGTAATTCACATGGCACCAGGTCAACCCAAGAAGAAGAATAAGGCTGCACCAAGTAGCATCGTACCGACAAATTTGCATTAGCGTTACAAATCGACTTCTTGGGAACACACCTAATCGTCATCTTCTTGTACCTGACCACAAAACCGACATAGTTGCACCTTGTCACCTACTCCAACACCGAACGAAGTCACACATGCTTGTTCTCACTTACTCCAACACCGAGAGAAGTCACACGTGCACCTTCTCGGTATGATGCATCCTAGAGATAAATATGAAGAAATTATGAATCGGTATCGCAACATTAGTTCTCCATCCACTCAAGACATGCCTCCAACTTTGGCTTATCAGACACCAGTAAATCAAAGAATTACATCCACTGTGGGTTCTTCTTCTGCAAGCACTGCAGGTTTTATGTTACTCAATACATTGGTGAAATTTATTAACTTTACTTATTTTGCTTATCTAACAAATTAAGAGTATGTTATATGCTTTTTTCTTTGCTATTTTAGGATCAACGACTGATGTAAGAAAAACAAGAGGTCTTACAAAAGGACAGGGATTGGCAAAGATTAACAAGGCCATAGGTAAGAGATTGGAGATCGAAATCTCCCCAACTGAAGGACGACCAACCAACTCCGAACAATCTGCCAAATTCTCCAGTGAGATTGGTTTGGTATCCCGAACTTCCTTACCTGTTAAAACAAAATTTTCTAAAATTACAACTGAGGAATTGGATATTGCATTTGACAAGTTAGATGTAAGTATTCTAAACCAATCTATTTTGTATGTGTTTTTCATATGCTTAGAACATTGACCAAGAATTTATAATTTTATGCAGCAAAAGTTGGAAATCAAGGGAATGAGGACCGACAACGAAGTACATGCTCGTGAAGAAGTTTCTTGCGTTAAGGTCCAAAGATCAAAGATATAGTTTAAAAAGCATTTTACCAAGACGGAAAGGATGTTAAGCGGATAGTGTCACGATGGCGAGTGGATGGACTTACGCGAATATTGGGAGCAATCACTACAAAGGTTAGTTTATTTGGTCACTACTATTTTTACAACTTATTATATTTTAGTATTTATGAATTATGATTTATAGATTTTTAATACATTTTCTTAACGTGTGCGATTAGGAAAAAGTCAAAAAGCAAAAGTTGCTAGAGTCCGGTCAAATGTCGACCAAACTCCACTCGAAGGCCTTTGTTGCCATACGGCATGAGATTGTGAGTTATTATCTTTTTAATTATATTTTCTTTTATTGACATTTCAAATTTTATAATAAATATTATTATTTATATATTTCTATGCAACAGAGTGACAGAGACGGAGAAGAGTGTGACCGGATGAAGTTATGGTATCACACTCATTATGATGAAAGAAAAGATCAATGGACAACTCTGAATGCAAACAAAATGGGTGAGTACATAGCTTATTTATAAATATTTCTTAAATCACATTGTATATGTAATTAACTCTTTACTTTTTTAGGACTTAATGTGTCACGAATTGACACATTCAGCTGAACAAGGTCATCCGATGACAGTGGAGGAAGTGTGCGACAAAGTCCTAGGCACTAGAACAGATTACATTGTTGGCATGGGAATGGGGCCTCGACCACAAGGGAAGACTTCAGTCAGAAAGAGACTTCGAGACGAATTAGCGGAGTCCAAGAAGGTTAATGAGGGCTTACAATCTAAAGTCGATGAATTGACCAAAAAATTTGAACAAATGCAGGATAAATTAGACATAATATGTTCTACACATAATATTCACGTTGATTAGATAAGTATTCATACTGATATATTAGACACTTATGACATATTGTACATATTAATTACTATATTATGACATGTTTGGGATTTTAAATTATATAATTTATTGTCTACATCTATTAAATTCTTGTAATTTATTATTGATTATTCGCAAATCCATGATGTACTCAACAAATTGATAAATGACTAAATACAAAATTAAATATATAATATTAAATAAGTATTAAATAAATCAAATTTAATATTTGTCCCAATAATTAATTATTCAATTAGAATAATCATTCCATTAATTTTTGATTTTAATGGAATATAAATCTCACTATTCTTAATAATTTATTTAATTATATGTCATTTTAATTAAAGATATAAAATTTATAATTTATTAAATTAAAATTATTTCAATATATATAAAATAAATTTAAATAAATTATCATCTGCGGCGTTTATTCGCAAACGTCGCAGATAGTAACGCTTTCTACGACGTCTAATAGACGTCGCAAATTTTCATACTTTCTACGTCGATTAGAAGACGTCGAAGAACGTCAGGCTATCGACGACGTCTAAAAGTCGTCGCAGATTTGAAAACTTTCTACGTCGTCTAAAAGACGTCGAAGAATGTAAGGATATCTATGACGTCTAGAAGACGTCGAAGATTGTTAAGCTTTCTACGACGTCTGATACACGTCGTAGAAAGGTATGCCGTTTCCACGACGTTTACCTCAAACGTCGGACATTCGTTTAAGATTTCTCGACGTTTCCCTTAACGTCGGAAAAAATGCAAGGCTTCCTCGACGTTTTCGATCAAACGTCGATAAAGACGTTTGCTTACTCCCCTTCTACGACGTTCGATGCGACGTTTTTAAAAACGTCGATAAAACGTTTCCCCGACGTTTTTCAAACATCTGCGACATTTATAAAACGTCGCAAAATGGGTATTTTCCTTGTAGTGAGACAGCGATGTCTTGTGCCACTAGTGTATAGCAAAACATGTACGAGTGCCTCCCAATGTGGCTGCCTTGATTCGGTATTAAACTGACTGAGATACTTAAATGCGAAAGATAAATCGGGACGAGTAAAATTTAGAAAAAGCAACTGACCCACCAAATGTCGATATTCTTCAGGATTCGGTAAAATAGCCACCTCGTCGCAGGACAACTTAGTACCTCGTGGGATTGGGGTTGAGGCAGGCCGTAGCTCCTCCAAACTAGCATCAAGTAAAATATCCAAAATGTACTTAGATTGAGATATGTAAATACCATCAGTAGAAAGAGCAACCTCAACATCCGCAAAAAAATTTCATGTATTCGAAGTCCTTAATAGTGAATTTGTTGTCCATATATGCTTTAACACCAATAATTTTACACTCGTCAGGACCTAGAACTAGCAAATCAACTGCATAGATAGTAATTGCGAGAAGTGTATTAAACAAAGCTTTGTTCCATTGTTTGCTAGTCTGTTTCAGTTCATAGAGAGATTTCCGCAGGTAACAGAATTGACCATCCTGTAGTTTATCATAACCTTAGGAGGTTGAAGATATAATTCTTTGTCAATGTAATTGTGCAAATAAGTGTTGTTGACATCGATATGATGGAGTGGCCAACAATTAGCAACAACAATGGCAAATAATAATCTTATTGTTGTAACCTTATCCACTAGTGAAAACACATTAGAATAATCAACTCCGGCGCGTTGGTGGAAACCCTTAACAACAAGTCTCGCTTTCCGCCATTCTATTGAGCCATCTAGTTTCCGTTTAATCTTGTATACCCATTTCATATCCAAAGGATGTTTCCCTTTCAGTAGATCGGAGGCTACCTAAGTTTCATTTTCCTCCAAAGTCGCTAATTCTGCTTGCATTCAACCAAACCATAACGGGTAATTTTAAGCGGTTTCATATGACAGTGGTTTATAATCACTAGAAACATTAGCCATAAATGACATGTAAGTGGAAGAAAAAAAGGAAAATTTAGGTAAGGAAATGTCGAGTGTACCTGAGAAGAATGACGAGCCACTGGCAGCGGTAGTCGAAGCATTAGCGTTGGCAAGGGAGACATAGTGGTCAAGGTACTTGGGTCTGGTGCGTATACGTGTATTGGTACATGGAATAAATGAAGAAGAGGGTAATGCAGGAGGGTGGGTGGGGATAGAAATGTGCGTATCAGGTAGGATAATAGAAGTGTCGGATCTGGTAGGGTTTCATGTGAGTTGTTGAGGTCAACTGGGCCTTGGGACGTAGGATCCGATATTGGTGAAAGGAGTGGAGGTGTAATGGGCCTGGTAAGATTAATAATAAGCTTATGTGTTATAGAGGTAGGGAAATCGGGTTGGGGACAAAAAATAGTTTGATATGTGGGCTGATTTAGATATTTGGCTTGAGGTGAAGCAGGTATATATACCTAGGTCTTCATGAAATGTAACATCTCTTGAAATAATTATTTTTTTAATCCAACTCAAATAATCTATATCCTTTTTGTCTAGACATGTATCCAATGAATATACATTTTGATTCATATGGTTCAAGTTTGTCTTTGAAATGTTTAGTGTTTGTTGAAAAACAGAGGCATCCAAATGTGCGTAAATGGTCGTAATTTGGATTTTTAAGTAGAGCTTTTAAAATGGAGTCATCCATGCTAGTTTTTTTTTTAAGTAATCGATGGTCGTTAGGAGAGCTTCTCCCCAAAACATTATAGGTAATTTGGCTTGGAAAATGAGTGCTGGGGTAATTTGCAAAAGAAGTTTGTGCTTACATTCCACACCACCATTTTGTTATGGTGTGTAAGCGCAAGATTTTTGGTGAATGATGCCTTTCTCATAAAACAAAATTTGGCAAGATTTGTTTGTGAATTCGGTTCCATTATCGGTTCTTATGCATAAAGGTTTCAATGAGAATTCGGTTTCAATCATGTTGATAAAAATTTTGAGTACTTCATGAACATGGGCCTTACAATTGAGTAAGTCCATGGAGCATGTGAAACTTCATCAACTATAGTAAGAAAAAATCTTGATCCATCAATGTTCAGAGTATTATACGGACCCCAAACATCGATTTGCAATAGTTTGAAGGATTTTGTAACTATTATTTCGTGCCTTGAAAAAGGTTTTCTTTCTTGTCTTGCAAGAGGACAAATGTCACAACAAAATTTAATAGGATTTTTTGAAATAGAAATTGGCATATGCAAAAGTTTACTTGATGATTTTGTCCCAATCAATGATGCCAAAAAGTATAATCATCAAATTCAAAATTAGCAAATGATTTATGAGAGATGGACCTTTTAAGCTGGTGGTAAAATTTTGAGTAGTAAGACAATAAATGCCTCCTTCCGCTTCGACTATCGCTACAATATCGTCACTCCATGGGTCCTGTAAAAAAACTTTGTTGTCAACAAAAATGGCTATCAATTTATTATCAGTGGCAATTTTGTAAACTGACATCATATTTTGGTTAAAAGTCGGTACACATAAGGCATTCGAAAGGGTCAATTTTGGGTGTAAATTTATTTTCCCAATAGCAGTGACATTTCTATAAGAACCATCAAGTAAGGTTACTGGTTTGGTGGTGTATCCTATTGTAAGATTTTCTAATAAACTATGTTTTGATCACATATGCGCAGAGGCCCCCGAATCTACTATCCATGAATCATTGCCATATTTTTAGCTACTACAAAATGAACAGTTAGAGGTAAAGGAGTTACCTGCACAGCTATTGTAAGCTACATGATGTGCTTTAGTGACTTGTTTACCTTTGATGAATCGCATAAGTTTGTACACTTGTTTTGTGAGTGTGGCGACATCCATTTGATTCTCCTGTGTTTCTTGTCCTTCATTAATTGGACTATCCAGCGCTGTTGTCCCTGCAAATATACCCTTTCCTTTTTTGCATTGAATTTCTTTATACCATTCTTGTATCCCGATCAATTTGAAACATGTTTCCCTTAGATGTCCGATTTCATGACAGTAGCTACACAACTTGTCTTCTTTTTTCACAAAACTCCTTTTGTTTTCACCATCCTTTCTTCAATTCTACCGTTTATCATTTCCTGGAACACTTTATATACCATGATTTGCTAACAAAGCAATATTCATGTTATTCACACCTTTGGACATACTATTAATGTTCCTCTATTTTCAACAGTAACAATCTTGGAGAACGCCTTACTAACAAATGGTAACGATTCCAACAACATAATTTGACTAACTACGGTAGAAAACTCTTCTCTTATATCCATCATAAAATCCATCAATTTATTTGTATTTGCTACATCCCTATTATGTTTTGCAACATCACACAAATATTTCATCATAGGCATTAGACTATCCACATCATTCTATAACTTCTTCAATTTCGAAAAGTATTAAGTTATGGTGTCATTACCTTGACGTAGGTTGTTGACTTCCTGTGTTAACTGATACAGATGAGGACCACTGCACTCACTGTAGCAATTTCTTAGCTCCTCCCACATATCTTGTGCAGTTCTTACCATGAATGAATCGTGAATATCTTTAATTGTAGCATTTAAGAGCCAAGTAATTACCTTGTTGTCAGCAGTGATCCATTTCTTCATTAGAGTGTTGTTTCCTTTTGGTTTTTTCATTTCTCTGTTCACAAATCCTAACTTGTTCTTGGCTTTAAGAGAAATGACCATTGATCTACTACAACTCAGATAATTGTTTCTGTCAAGGACATTTGTCACCATGACTGTTCCTGGACTATCGGCCAATGAGAGGGTAAGATCGTCTGGTTGATCTTGGTATTCATCGCTTGTTTGACTATCATCTTCCATGGTTGATTCAAAATTTTATTTAGCGGTTTAGTGTTTGTAAATATATGGATCTTTTTCTCTTATACCATGCGAGTTTTGTGTTGGTATTTTCACCGACAATTGATGAAACAAAAAGAAAGAGAAAAGCAAACAAATTTTTTGCATATTGCTGCCAAACACACCGTACACAATGCATATATATACATGCTGAGCTAACAAATTCTGTTTCAATTATTTACAGAGACTTTGCATGGGTGTTCTTATTGTTGATGTTTGTGTTTTTTTTTTTTTACAGACTGTTGAGGTTTGTTACAGTTATATACAAAATTTGTTAGAAAGGGGTTACCCACTGTGGTGGATTGTAAATTAGCTCCTGGTGTTCATGTACTTATTTTGTGGGCTCTTGGTGGACTTTGGAGATGGATAAATGTACCAACAAGATTTAATAAATTAAATAATTAAAAATATAATTGAAAGGAATTATTCTTACCATTTGAAATTTAATTAAAAAGAGATTATTAAATAAAATTATTTATTTATTTTAGTTCATGAAAACTTATTAATTTCTAAAATTTATTGATTAATTAATAAACTAATTAGTTTTAATAATAAGAATTGTTAAAAATCGAGTTAAAATTAAAACCAAATTAGAAAATTAGACACTTCAAAATTTTCACGGCTTTAGACCAATCCAGCTAGATTTTTAATCATTGATAATATCCAGTAGTTAAAAAACTTAATTAGTTTAGTCAGTTTAACTATAAAAATTATAAATTGACCAAGTTTTTGTTTAGTTTTCAACTTTTTATTTAATTTACTTTAATAATTCTTTTGTAATATAGTTAATTATGAGAGTAAGAATTTTGTCAGAAATAATCTTTTATTAGTTAGAAATAAACTTGTGTACTATTAGACTTTTTATATTTTACCAATGTTTTAAAACTACACGAAAATTAAACTAGTAAATAAGAGGTCTAAGGTTTAAAAGCATCGTCAGTTATCAAATTAACTAAAGATTGAATAAAATGAATGAATTTAAAATATGATTAACATAAATTTTCTTTATTTATCGAAAAATTTGAAGCTTAATTGAATAAATATATAAAGTAGATAATAGGTCGAGTTAGTGTATTGGATTTAATTCTAACTTATTAGTCTCGAGTTTACTCAAATTATGATTTTATTAACTCAATTTGAGTTTAATTTAAAATTTAGTTAATTGAAATTTGAATTATTCATTTCAAAACTGTCCGACTTAATTTCTTTCCTTTCCTTTCCTGCAAGGAAGACGAAAGCGCTCCACATTTTACGCTGTGTTGACTCAGACTCATGAGTCTATGCATTACTGGCATCCTTGCCAGCAGAGCTTGCTTTGCTCAGTTAGTCTCCTTGTCCATAGCTACTGGCACAGCCGCACAGCCTGTAGTCGTCGTACGACGGTAGGAAATGCTTATAGTCTTTGAAGTAATTGATTGCCCAAATCGACCTTTCTCTCTTATTGTCTTCTTTCTGTGAACTGGCTAATGACCAGATAGTACACTATCTAACATCGAAAAGAGGAAGAAATATCCGATGTTTGTAAAATCTAGAATAAATTCATACAAAAATTTAATTAATTTAAATTTAAATTCGGCTTTATCCTTTCAGAACTACCCAACTTAGCTCCTTTCCTTTCCCTGCAAGCAAAGTTTTGAAATCTAGACCCAAAGTCAAACCGGAGGTTTTATTGGTCACCGATTTGACCGGTTCAATTGGTTTAAACATCGGTTGAATCGATGTGACGTTATAATTATACAATAATTATATTTAATTATATATAATATTAATAATATTAAAAAATAATAGAAAAATATACCAACTAATATAAATAAAGATAAATAATCGGTTGGGTCCTTTAGGTTTTATACTTCTGTTAGATTTTTGGAGAAAATGTGGGTTTTATTTTTAAAAATAAAAAAGCATCAACATTTTAGAAAGAAAAAAAGCAAAAAAATATTCATTGAACTAGTGACCAACCGGTTTGACCAGTTCCGATTTAATTGGTTAATTGATCAATTCTCACCGGTTCACATTGATTCAATTAGGGTCTAATTTTTAAGGGTCACTCGAATTAGATAGCCTACCGGTCACCGGTTGGACCAGTCAAACCAATTGGTCCAGTTCAGATTTCAAACCCATGCTTGCAAGGAAGACGAAAGCCCTCGACATTTCACACCATGCTGACTTAAGACTCGTGCACCAGAGCTTGCTTTGCTCAATTGGTCCGCAGCTACCAAAACTGCTTGTAGTCGTCGTACGAAGAGCTTATAATCTTAAAGTCATTGCTTGCCCAAATCGACTTTTATTGTCTTCTTTCTGTGAACTGCCTAATTAGCGGTTGTTGGGACTCTATTATAAATTTATAATAGTTGTTAAAATATAAAAAGTGGGAGTTTATTTTATATTGGAGAAAGAAAAGAAAGAAGACTAATATATAATTAGTAGACTATTCCACCTATCACTAATTGATTTTATGATATAACCTCATTTAGACTTGTATGTAGTCTAATTTTTCTTCTTGTGTGGGTCGTAGTCCTATTGTAAATTTTAACATAGTATCAGAGCAATTTACTCTTATGTTAGTTGTTAACACCTTAAAATGATAGATTATGTCACTGTGTTAGATTCACACGTGAGGGGGATGTGTTGAAATATAAAGAGTGGGAGTTTATTTCACATTAGAGAAAGAGAGGAAAGAAGACTAACATATAAGTCTAATGAGCTACTCCACCTATCACCAACTGATTTTACGATACAACTCACTTAGACTTGTATGTGGTGTAATTTTGCTTCTCGTGTAGACCGTAGGCTCATTGTAAATTCTAACATAATATCATAGTAGATTGCTCTTATGTTTGTTGTTAACACCTCAAAATAATAGATTATATCACCCGTCAGACCCACGCGTAAGGCGGATGTGTTGAAATATAAAGAGTAGAAGTTTGTTTCACATTGAAAAATGAGAGGAAAGAAGGCTAACATATAAGTTTAGCGGGCTATTCCACTTATCACCAACTAGCACTACAAGAAAAATGCAAATTAGAGACGAAAATTTAGCAACGGAATCATTTTCGTAGGCAATTAGCGACGGAAATATGCTTTCCGTCGCTAAAATTGAGTGATTTACCGACGGAACTAATATTCATCGCTAAATTTGGAGGGAATTTATCAACGAAAATTAGCGACGAAAAATATACCGTTGGAAATTAGCGACGGAAAGCATATTTCTGTCGCTAAAATTGAATAATTTAGCGACAGTACTAATATTCGTCGCTAAATTCGAAGGGAATTCGTGGCGGCAAAATTAGCGACGGAATTTAGCGATGGTATATGTTCGTCGCTAAAAATGGAGGAAATTTTTAGCGGAATAAAAAATTTTGAATTTACCTACGGAAAATTTCGTTGGTAAATTAATTTAGCGACGGAAATTTTCTTTCCGTCGGTAAAAAGGCGGGAATTATTGGCGGTATAATTTTTTTTTAAATTTACCAACGGAAAATTTCGTCGGTAATTCCGTCGGTAAATTCTTTTTAAATATAAACTCACCCGACATCTCCCTCCCACTTCTATCTTTTTTTTCTTTCTTCTTCTTCCTTCTTCCTGCATCTTCTCTTCTGTTTTCTTATAGCCCATTTCTCTGTTGTAGACTTCTTTTCTGCTCGACGATGTTGTCTTCTCCGACTATTGTCATCGTATCCTTCGGTAGAGGTATTTTTGCAACTACTGTCATTTGTTTTTTCATATATTTGATGAAAGTTAATTTGATTATTTATTACTTTCGTTTATTTTTTATTTTATTATTGAAAAACAACTTTAAGGTATAAATGTTAGTGATAGAAGAAACAAGATGTGATTTTAGTTGTGATGTGTTCATAAATTTCTGATGCATGTAAGGTGTTTGATGAAATGTTTGTTATTTGCAAAAATAATTTCAGTTCTTTATTTTCTGTTTTGTTTTAGTATGAATTTTAATATTTTAATTCTTTTACTTGAAATAATGAAGTTCTCTCCATGGTGGCTTCTAAAGAAACTAAACAGTTTGTAGATAAATTTTTAAAAATAATTTTCAACAAATTTACCGACGGAAAAAAATTCCGTTGGTAAATATATCGGATTTTACCGACGGAATTTTATCCATTGCTAATTACCGACGGAATTACAATTCCGTTGCTAATTTTCTGACAGAAAAATTTACCGACTGAATAAAACAATTGTCGGTAAATTTACCGACGGAAATTTTTTCCGTCGGTAACTTTACCAACAAAAAATATTCGTCGTTAAATTTAGCGACGACCATATCTCTGACGCCTTTTTCCGTGAATAAATTCCGTCGTTAAATAAGCTTACCGACAGAATATGTACAAATTCCGTCGGTAAATTCCGTCGTTAAAGTTTTTTTTTTGTAGTGTAGTTTTAGGATGCAACTCACTTAAACTTGTAAGTAGTGTAATTTTCCTTCTCATGTAGGCCCGTAGATCCATTGTAAATTCTAACATGGTATCAGAGCAAATTGCTCTTATGTTAGTTGTTAACACCTCAAAATAATAGATTATGTTACGTGTCAGACCCACGTGTGAGGGGGTGTGCTGAAATATAAAGAGTAGGAGTTTGTCTTACATTGAAAAATGAGAGGAAAAAGGCTAACATATAAGTTTAGTGGGCTAGTCTACCTATCACCAATTGGTTTTAAGATGGAACCTCACTTAGACTTATATATAGTCTAATTTTCCTTCTCGTGTGAATCTATAGGCCTATTGTAAATTCTAACAATAGTTGTGATACTTTTGGATCTAAATTAAAATTATTTTCAGACTATTTTAAATTTGAGGTATTACAATTTTCGATAAACTGGACAATCAGATTTAGTTTCACGCGTTAGACAATCTTATTAATTATTTGGAGAACTTACAATTTCCCTTGAAAATAGTAACATATTTATTTTTACTTCCAATTTGAAAAACGTTCAAGAAGAACATTTTCCAACTGCGTCTTCACGCTGCTCCAAGACTGACAATCTCCGTGTGTCCAACTTTCTTCCTCAACTTGGCAACCATCGCTACGACGTCGAATCCATCTCCGATCACAGCCACTTTCTCTTTCTCGTTTCCTTCTAATCCCAGAGATGTCACTCCTGAATCCATTTCAAAGTACAACATCAGTTTCTGAAATCAGTATCTACAACCTACGCATTTGTTATGCTTGAACAGAATAGGATTGGTATATTTAGAACTTAGAACAGAAAGTTAATGTTGAATAATGTTAAATTACCATGTGAATCTGCAACAATCTCGAGAGCCTTAGTCCGGCACTTCTGGCAAATCATCGTCACCTTCAACACCATCTTTTGCTGGAGAACCGTGAACAAGTTGACGTTGAAGTTAGTTTTCTGTTAACTAAGAATCAAGAGAACAAAAAGATATGTGAATTTTCAAAGCATACCTTCATTCTTTATTGTGTATACAATCGGAAGAGTTCTACAAGTAACTAGAGAGAGATGAATGACTGAATCTGTAGAGCAAAGGAACTCGGAAAGGTCTGAGTCGTTTATTGAGTGTGGTTAGGTATTTAAGCTTTAGATATTGTTCTATCCTTTGACATTGTAACCACCGTGAAAACTGGTTCAGTATTTAATTTTTAGATTTAATAATTACTTTTTATTTTTTGCAAATAATAAATTAAAATAAATCAAATAATTTTATTTAATAATCTTTATTTTTAATTAAATTTCAAATTTTTGATAAATAAAGATAATTTATTGCAACCATAATTTAATTTTTAATTTTATTTAATCTTTAACTGATTAATGATATTTTAATAATGGTTTAACATTTTAAACATTAAATTTCTTTTCTTACATGTTTAACTTCTAATCTGATTTTTAAAACATTATTATATAGTTTAACTTCTAATCTGATTTTAAAACATTATTATATAATATTATCAAAGAAATTCATAATTACAAACATATGCTAAGTATTAATTTCTTGATGTGATTATTTGCAACTGTTTATATTCATAATTAAGGATGTCAATTAATCAGGATTACTTGTGATTTTTAATGTACAAGTACACATTAAATTTGATATATTATGATCAATAAAATAAATTTGCGTTGTACGGAAATTATACAAATTTTCTAAACAAGATATCATAATGTCGTTTTTCTTTTCAAAATCACAAGTGACTGATGAACTTAGTAAGCGGATCGTACTCATTTTAGTCTCCAAAAAGAGCTAACTATATAATAAAAGCATAAAGCAATAATTAGACTTGTCTAAATTTTGAGAATCATAACGTCCAATAAGAGTGCTTGAGAAAGTCTTCTTTCTTTGGTTTAAAAAGACTTCGAAGTCTTCGTCCGTTCGTCATCGCTATGACGTAGACGACGGTCAAAGTTTAAGCCAGAAAAACGCGTCTTCACAAGTAGTCGTTGTACGATATTGTCGGAAATAGGTTTCGAATAATTTTTAAAAATTTTAATTATAAAATAATTCTTTAATATATTATACTATATAATTTATAGTTTTATATTAATACTATCTCTAAAAATTATAATAATAAAAATTTAAAATTACAAAAATTATTTATTTTTATTAACATTATTTTTCACATGTGACTTGACAGATTCTTATCCTAAAACGACTAGGCAAATTACTTGATACTTCAAGATGGGCCTCTAGTCGATATCTAATCTAACTATAAGGTTCTCGTGAAGCTAAACTTATTCTTTTTTTAATCTAAAAGACTTAACTTAACATTAAAAGATATAAGTAGCGGAATTTTTTTGAACAATCTTATTAAAAATTTCAGCAAGGCAACAACTGTATTTGGACTTTCTCAAAATTTTCAAAGTCTTTTTGAAAGTTCAAAACGCTACTATAATCACATCAAAATCTCCACTACAAATTTTAAATTTTAAGTTCATTAATAAACAATTTCAACAATCACTTCAATTATCTTTTAAAAGGTCAAACATATTCATACATTTAATTTTAAAACATTCATATACACAAAACACAGCCTAAAATAAATTTATGAATATGCAAATGTTCCCAAAAAAGCATTTACAAGCAAAAAATGTCTACAAAGTAGCATGTGACGAAGCTAAGTAGTAATGAGGTAGAGTCCCTACTACTGAAACCCCTAAGCGTGCACATGACAGATTTTATTTAAAAACAAAAAAGATATTGTAAGTTAAACGAGCTCAGTGAATACTAGATTTTCTATTCAAATTACATTTGACAATTTAAATCTCTCTAAAACAAATTCATCTCAATTCGTATAATTCAATACTAATATGAAACATATATGCTTCCAAAAATTAAATTTCTCAAATTGCTTTTCAAATAAATAGTGCGGTATGAAAAATGTCATGAATTTCTTACACGACACAGCTTATAACTATTTTCTTTATCATATGACACCCTTAGGCATAAAGTCATGGAATTGGTTATGCATTGCTTACCCGCAACTGGTAACCAGTAGTTACGGAACTGATTCTACATCGCTTGCTCGCACTAGGATAATCATTATATATCGGTAGTTATGAATCTAGTTTTGCATTGCTTACCTGTAACTAGTTAATCATTAGTTACAGAGCCGGTTCTACATCGCTTATCCATACTAGGTTAACCACTATACACCGATATAATAACATATATAAAGCCTAACAGTGTACCGTAGGCTAAACATTTTATTTCCTCTTATTCATCTAATAATATCATTTTCATGTAACTTCAAATTGTATGAAATTCAACTTTCAATTCATATATTGTTAAAAAACATAAGCTTATACTAGTAATACTCATTCATATTGCATCGTTCACATATAACTAATAATCATACAATTTAAAAATCATATGATGCATCACAGTTATGATCGATATCTAGAATTCATATCTCAATTTGTTCTTTAATTTTCACATAGCAAACATTCAAATTAGATTTTGAGGTATTCTAGACATTTGTTACCCTCTGTCTCTAGTTTTCATAGCATTAGAAATCATGTCATTTCAACTTCTAAATCATGAAACATGTACAAAATATTACAAGTTATTTCAACACATGAGCAATATCAGTTTACCATATTCAACCTCAAATTTCAATATCATTCGGTTAGAATTAGGTCAGGTCTCTTCTAGAGATTTTTAGTACTATATCTTAGGTTTCGTTTTCAATTGAAATCACTCAATTTAGAAGTTTGTAGGCTGATTTATGGCCAAAACAATGATATTGGTTCAAACTAATCTAAGACAGAATTTCACTACATGTTCCTCTCTTATTATATTCAAACAATTTCATGAAAAAAATACCAAAATAACAACACGAATCCATTGATCTTAAACACATCCATCCCACTCAAAAAACTCATAAAAATTAGAAATTTAAGTTAGGAAACTTACCACTTTTTTTAATGATCTTTTGAGTATTTGATGAATACTTCAAAATTCCTCCAAATCATCATCTAATTTCATACAAAAATATCTACAATTTTCTTCCTCTCTCTTTGGTTGAAACTTCACTATTTCTTCTTTTCTTTTTCTTCTTTTGTTTCACTCTTCCTTTTATGTTGAAAGAAGGAAGCAATTGGTCTTACTTTACTTCTTTAGTGCATTACACATGACATCTAATTGGTCATTTTTAATGACTCATCACCATTCAATTAATCATGCTTAACCCTTAAGAAAGCTTCTAATTGGTCATTAGGTGTGACTTACTAATCCACTTACACCATTTTACACAAAATACCAAATTGCCCTAATAAGTTTAATTTTCCAACTAATCAAATTACATTCCAAAAATAATTCATAATCATCTTATTATCTAATTGACTATAAAATACTCTAATTATGGTCAATATTTATTGATTGGATGCCTAAAATTTTTCGAATGAATTTAAAATTATCAATATTTATTATTTTTTCAAAATGACATTTTAGTTTGAAAATTTTGGAACTCCCAAAATTTATCCTATCGGATTTATTTTAATCAATTTTAGTATTATTGAACTCTAATAATTATTCTAGGTAATTTTAATATTTTAGAATTGAGCTCAAAAATCACTATTTATTTGAAAATACTAAAAAGATATCGTAATATTTTTTCTTTTCAAAATCGTATGTGACTAATGAATTTATCAAGTGGATCGTACTCATATTAATCCCCAAAAAGAGCTCACTATACGATAAAAACATAAAACAATAATTCAAGATTACTCCTCGTACTGTCGAATAGACAATACTCTCTCCAATTCATAATAAAAGTCGTTTTAGATACATTTTAATTATTTAAAATAAGTGTCATTCTTGACTTTGTATGTATGTTTATAATTTTTCTTCCAAAATTAACATTTCATTTCTTTCTCATCTTAATTATACAGATCACAATTTCCCTCACATGCTAATTATTGCAAATTACCTTTTCAATGCACTTCATCATGTTTTTTTTATTTGCTTCAAAACCTTTCAGTTCTCAACAACATTCATTTATTATTTATGAGAGTATTAATAAGAGTATATTTATAATTTCATTAGCTTTCTTAATAAACGATATATTTTTTCTAAAACGACACTTATTATGAATGAGAGGGAGTATTCTTTAACTGTCTCTAGATTTTGAGAATAATAATGGCCAAATACTTGCCATTGACTGACTGAGGAAGTCTTCTTTCATTGGTGTTTTACGGGACGTCGAAGTCTTCTAACGAACTTATATTAATAACTAATGGTTAAAACATTCAATTATTTTAACGAATTAATTTAAAATTTTCAATTAATTAAAATTTTAAATTAGTTTATTTTAATAATTTTATTATTTAAAATTGATCGATTTGTTATTAAATCAATCAATTTTTGCAAATTAATTAATTTTGATAAACTAAAATAAATTAATTTATTTTATTTAACAACCTTACTTTTAATTAAGTTTTAACTCCTTTAACAAATAAAGATAATCTCTTTTTCAATTATGTTTTAAATTTTTAAATTTTGTTTAAAATATAATAAAAATATTTCTATGATAAATAAAGGTAATCTCATTTGATTCACTTATCATTTAGGGTTGCCATAATGTCGCTGACACTCAACTTTCTGGCCACCAATCGGCAGATGAGAGGAAGGTAATATGGTTTGTTTAATGGGCTGACTCGAAAATGTCAATATCATTATATCAATACGATATTTTTATAATATAATAAAATGTTTATATTAATTATTTATTAAAAGGAGATGCATTGCTATTTTATTGAAAATTTTAATTTATTAAAATATGAAATATTTTTCTTTACTAACCTCAGCATTATCTGAGAGGTCTTTGTCCTAAAAGTATAATACAATATGATATTTTGATATTATAATATAATTTTATAATAATTATTTATTAAAAGAGAGGAATGACTATTTTATTTAAAATTTTATTTTATTAAAATATAAAATATTTTATTTAACTCACCTCATTGCCTCAGTCGTCTCTAAGCTAAGAGGCCTTTATCTTCAAAGTATAATACAATACAATATTTATCATCAAATTATGTTGATTTTGATATTACGATAAAATTTTATATTAATTATTTATTAAAAGAGAGGAATGACTATTTTATTTAAAATTTTGAAATATTTTTGTTTAACTCACCTCATTCTTGTCTCTTATGCCTGTACGATATTTATAATAAACATCATGTTAAATGATCTTTCAAAATTATAAAATTTTATTATTGTTAAATTTTAATTTTAAATTCAACAGTTTATTCTATTAGTATATGCTTTAAGCATTCATTGAAGGTCAATGCCTTATTGTTGATAGGATACGTGAAGTACATGGTATCTGAAACATTCGTAAACAAGCAGCACAAAAGATTGCTAGGAAACTTCCCGTGTCTTGCATACTAGGTGAAGCCATTATCAATTTCACTTAGTGAGCTTGAAGATAAACACCAAAGATGGAGCCATAGTAACATCATCCTGAATCTTCAACAATTTTCTGGCCAATTTATCACATACAGCATGTCGTCCGAGGTTACGTAGATCCTTAAATTAGGTATATATTCTTCACCTCGTTTTTTAAGGTGTAAGCTACTCCTAATAATCTTTTTGCTTGAGATTGTGTTCCACTATTAGTGGATATTAATATCATAATTAATAAAAATTATAATAATTTTTATTTAATTCTCCAATCTGAAGAATTCAAGACCAAACGAAAAGGGTTTCTAGAAGAATATGCGGATAAATGAATTATGAATCCAAAAAAAAGAAAAGATTTAGGGGTATAGATCGAGTAAGCACAAGGGTGTTGGGGATTAACATTACCAAATCAAGAAGTGACAAAAAAGGCAACCTGTAAACCCATGCAGCTTTGGCTCTTTCTCTTGAACTTATTCCTTGGAAACAATCCCTTCCTGCCGCCTTCTCCCCTATATATCTTGCCTTTTCTCTGTCTTTTGCCTAAACCCCTTTTCTCTTCTCTTCGGTCTTCTGTACTCTAGGTTGTATAAATTCCAGGATTCTCTTAGCGTATATTTGACCGGAGGTTTAATGGAATAGAATAAAGACTAGGGTTTATAATATAACGAAATAGAATAGAATAAGAGTTTTATATTACATTTTATTTTATCATAAACAGTACAAATAAAACAGTACAAATTTTCTAATTTGGAAGGTTTAGGATAGAATATAAAAGGATAAATAATTTTACATGATATTACATTATAAACTTTTCATTCAAATAATATTTTAATATATTATATTATGAACTTTTTCATCCCGTCAAACAATAATTTTCTAATATTATATTTATTTACATTCTATTCTATTATAAATCATTTCATTCCATTATGTTTCATTAAAAACTTTACGTCCAATTAAGTATAGTCTTATTTGTTTCCGGGGAAGAAGAATAATTTCTTGTTTGCTACCGAACACAACAATGAGTGATTTCTTTAACCTCCTTTGGCATGTGTTACAACATCAGAATTCGAAACCTGGAGGATATGTTTCGAAAATGCTTGTAAATTTTCTGGAAAATCCTCTGAAGTTTTCAGGTCGTGAAGATCGAAACAGACAGAAGGCGATGATTTACATCAGTTGGTCTTCTTCTGGAAAAATGAAAGCTCAGCCTGGCTCCCTGAATGCCATGTAAGAAGATTTTGTCAAAAACAATGTTGGCAACCTTCTTATTTGGCATAAGGGGAGCCTGGGCAGGCTCATAAACTTTTTCTTTTTAACAACGATAAGAGACAGTTCCCAAGTGCATTCCTACCTGGTTGGGTCGGCAATATCGGGCCTAAGTCTAATGTGACGGGCCGATCGATCGAGCATACATCTACTGCTTAATTTGGGTCTAATCCACAAAACCAAATTTCGTCAAGCATGAGAAAACCTCCCATGCACGTACGTGAGAAACGTAAGGACCTAAAACCTAGCAGGAAATCATATATAAGGTATGATTCTCTCATTATCAAGGTACGAGATCATAACCTAGTTGCTTTTCTCTGATCATATTTTATCTCACCTTCACCAAAAGACTTACTTGATCGTCGGAGGGGCTACTCGGGACACAACCCTCGATAAGCCTTCCTTGTTTTGCAGGTGATTTCACGTTGGAACCACTTCAACGAGTATAGGATCATGGATCGAATGGCAACAATCGCTTGACCGTAATCCGCAGAACCAATTGGCGCCACCGTGGGGCCCGACTTCCGCACCACGCCTAGAAACACGCAGATAAGTCAGTAGCGATGAACCCGATATAGGCTTGTTGCGGCTCATGGCGATGCAACGACGGTTTGCGATTACAGCCGATTCTGCCGCATTTGCACCACACGTCTCCGACGACGAGTCTTCCAATCTAACGATCAACTACCTACCAAGCATTGGAGCAAGAAGAACAGAGCGTGGCCGTGGAGGATAACGTTGCGCACCATGCAACCCCGAATCACCAGCACCGATTAGATGCAGACCCTCCTCCGTCCATACACGCTGCCCTGAGTCGGAAACAAATAGAAGAAGCGGTGGCTGGTAATTCGCCAGACATCGATGCAAAAGAATCAGCAAAAGCCGCCGTCTGTATGACGAATACCGACAAACCAATTATTTAATCGATCATCGCCCCTATGAAGCCCTAGAAAAAATCGCGGATGATAGGACTCATGTAGCTACGAAGCTTCGTCCGGATCGCCTGACGGCGCAGATAACTCTCCCTTCACTCCGACATTTTGGATGACCTCCCAAATACCACAAAGATACCGACTCGAGAAATATACCGAAAGACCGACCCTTTGACTACATGCAACACTTCCATCCATGATGAGCCTACATTGTGTTTGGACGCCATCCAATGTAAGGCTTCTCGCACGACCTTCCAAGAGGGAGCTCGGCGATGGTTCAATAGCTTACCCCGGGTTGTATCACATGCTTCGAGGATTTCGGTCGCTCTTCCTAATCAATTCGCCACTAGTAAGCTTAATCGCAGAAGACGGCGGCTTGGAGGTGATGCAACTCACCCAAGAAGGAATGAGAGTTCATGGAGTTCATTACTCGGTTTAACAATGAAGCGGTCGAGTACCGACCTCACCGCTTTCGTCTATCTTGGCCGCCCTTATGAGTAATACTGAGGACGAAGAGTTCAAGAAGTCACTAGCCTCGATCACCCCGATCTATTCAGAGATCGATGTCGGGCGGACAAATACATTCATTTCGAGGAGGTGTTAAAGAATACAAAACGCCGAAAGAGATGATCGTGGACCGAGTGGTAGGATGGATGAGTCTCACAAAGATGAGAGACCAATCGACTGGAGAAAGCCGAAGCGGACATTGGAATCAACAAGACTTCACTCCGCTTAATAAACGATACGCGGAAGTCTTGACTACTATCATAGCAAACGGGGAAACTATCCGAGAGCCTGAAAAAATGAAAACCCCATACAAGGACAGAAACACTAGTGTGTATTGCCGTTTCCATAAAGAGGTCGGCCATGACAATCAAGATTCTTGCAATTGAAGAAAGAGATTGAATTCCTCATACAAAAGGAAGATTAGGCCGATTTGTGGCGGGGCAAATGCCGAATAGGACCATCAACAGAGCAGTGTCGGCCAAACAATGAGACGATCACCTTGGAGGGCTAAATGACGGAATGACGGGGAGACGAACACTAATACCGATAATCAACGAGAAGAAAGGGGCAATCAAGGAAAGAAATGATGGTAACACCGGCAACCAGACGAACGACCATTTGGGGTCATCAATATGATATTCGGTGGAAATGCAAATGGGCTCCACCAAAGAAGGGAGAAAAGGTATGCCAAACAGTGACCGGGACCCATCTACCAAAAAGTCGAGGAGAGTGACGAAATGATATCATTCGATGAGTCCGACCTCGAAGGAATAAGTTGTCCTCATGACGATGCCCTCGTGGTAAACCCGAATATGGACGGATCACGAGGTGAAGCGGGTAATGATTGACACGGGGAGCTCGGTCGATTCTTGTACTATGAAGCCTTCAAGCAAATGAAGGTACCAAGAGCGCTATTACCTACAGACGGCCCCATCAAGGGAGTGACCAAGGCGTCCACCACCCGCTCGCTCGGTAAATTTAAAAGTGAAGTTCGCGAAGCCTTGTCAAATAGAAAGGGACGTTGAGTTCCTAGTTGTTAAATTTCATGGGCGCATAACGCGATAATCAGTAAGCTACAAAATGCCCTCAGATCCGCTGTCTCCACTTACTACCGGTTATTAAGTTTCCGACACCCCACGGAGTTGGGTTGTCGAGGTCAACGAGAAAATTGCTAGGGAATGCTACTTGGCGAGACGAAGACATTAGATGGGCGGAGATCGACGAGCTCTCTGGATGTGAGAGCTGACGAAGAGGTGGAAAGAATAAACCCGGTGGAAGAAACGCAAAAAGTCGTGCTGGACAAAGCCGATCTCTCTAAATTTACAAACCTAGGCTCCGAGCTGCAGGGGAACCTGGTTAAAGAAATCACAAACTGTCTGGTGGAAAACAAATCGGTCTTCGCTTGGGTACCAAGCGACATGCCCGGAATCTCTCGATCGGTCACATTTCATTCCTCGATTCGCACGACTATAAGCCGATCGATAAAAGAAGCGATGCCACAAAGAAAGAACGACGGTGGTGATCGAGAAGGAAGTGGCGAAGCTGCTGAGGCCGGCTTCATCCGAGAAGTCAAGTACCCTGAGTGGCTCGCCAACGTGGTGTTAGTAAAAAAGAAGAACGGGAAATGGAGGATGTGTATAGACTTCACCGACCTAAACAAAGATGTCCAAAGGATAGCTTTCCGCTGCCTAAGATCGATCAATTAGTGGACTCCACTTCAGGCCATGAGTTGCTCACTTCCTGGATGACTTCTCGGGTTATCATCAGATCCAAATGAGCCTGGAAGACGAAGAAAAGACCGCCTTCATAACCGACCAAGACACTTTTTGCTACCAAGTAATGCCCTTCGGCCTGAAAAACGTCGGGGCGACCTATCAACGGCTCGTCACAGAAGTCTTTAAACAACAGATAGGCCGGACGGTGGAAGCTTATGTGGACGATATGGTGGTAAAAAGTAAGACGGCCGCGGAGCATGTGCAAGATCTCAAAGAAGTCTTCCAGACCTTGAATAAATTCCAGATGAAGCTAAACCCGGAAAAATGCGTGTTTGGGGTGGCATCCGGAAAATTCCTAGGGTTTATGATCACTCAGCGGGGAATCGAAGCTAATCCCAAGAAGATTGAGGCCATCATACAGATGCCTTCGCCACAATGCTTGAAAGACGTTCAGATCTTGACCGGGCGGATAGTTTCGCGAAAGCGATTCATTTCTAGATTGGGAGACAAGTGCCTTCCATTTTTTAAGGTCCTGAGGAAAGCGAATGTAACCCAGTTTCAATGGCCAGATGAGTGCGAAAAAGCTTTCCAACACTTGAAACGATATTTGTCTAGACCACCTGTTCTGCAAAGCCCGAGCAGAGGGGAAACCCTGATCTTATATTTGGCGGTCACGGAAGGGTCGATCAGCGCGGTACTCATCCGTTCGGAAGAAGGCGTGCAACACCCCGTCTACTACGTCAGCAAAGTGTTGACCGGGCCAGAAACGCGATACGCGCCCATAGAGAAGCTAGCACTCTCTTTGATAATGGCGACCGAAAATCGAGACCTTACTTCCAAAGTCACACCGTTGAGGTATGGACTGACCAACCCCTCAGGCAGTGCCTCCAAAAGCCCGAAACCTCGGGTCGGCTGGTAAAGTGGGCGGTAGAACTGGGAGAGTTCGATATTCAATACAAGCCCCGCACGACCATTAAAGCACAAGTGTTGGCGGATTTCATTGCAGAGATGAGCCAACCGAGCTCGAGGGACGGCGCTTTCACTTTGGAACTTGTTCGCTGACGGGTCATCCAACGCCAAGGATGCGGAGCGGGTAGTGCTAATCACCCGCATATGGAAGAAAAGTGGAATACGCCCTTGGCTTAGAATTCAAGGCCTCAATAATGAGGCGTAGTACGAGGCTTTGATAGTGGCCTCCAACTAGCCCGGAGATGGAGGTGAAACATCCAAGAAGATATATAGCGACAGCCAAGTGGTGGTCGGCCAAGTCACCGGGAGTATGAGGCCGCGGAAATAACATGATCAAGTATCCGAGAGGTAAAGCGTGAATTGAGCAATTTGGACGATATTCAATCGCGAGATAGAGCGAGCTCGAGAATGCTAAGCGCCGACGCTCTCCAAAATGGCTTCCGATCGTGATGCGTAAACAATATTCGGTCGAGCGACTAAACCGCCTAGCATTGAAGGTCGGAAGTTCTCAATGTAAATACCGATCGACCGAAATGATGAACCGATCATGCAATACCTTTTAGAAGGAAAGCAACCGAAGACCCATCGAGGCCAAGAAGCTAAGGAGGAAGGCGGTAGAATACACGGCCGCCAACGAGGCTCTATATAAGCGGTCTTACCATCGGCCGCTCGATGCCCGAATGAGGAAGAAGTCGGCGAGCAATGGCGAAGTCCATGAAGGATGTCGGAAATCACATAGGGGCGAATGTTGGCTCACCGCTTAATCGGGCAGGTACCATCGCCGACGACGATGAGAAGAGATCGCGGAAAAAAGGTCGACCGGCAAGCGAGGCTTGCGAGAAACAAGAGTGCTTTGCACCACCGGTAACCGAGCGAATGCAGATCGTAAGCCATCCCGTCCCTTTCGCCAATGGGGAATGGATATATCTGGGGCCTTTCCCCTCGGTCCCGGACAAAAGAAATTCCGATAGTGGCGTAGAGTATTTCACTAAGTGGGTAGAGTCCGAATCGCACAATAACCGAGGGAAAATGGAAAGCTTCATAAAGAAAACATACTATGCCGCTCGGATGCCTATGGTGTTGATCACGATAACGGCGGCAGTTCAACAACGACAAATTTAGAGATTTCGCGGTCACTAAAAATCGAAGCTACGGTTAACTTCGGTCGCCCATCCCCAAAGTAACGGTCTCGAAAAACACCAACAAAAGATAATGAACGCCTCAAGAAGCGCTGGACGGAGAAAGACCTGGGTAGAGAAGTAGATGAAGTATTGTGGGCATATAGAACCACACCGAATGGGGCCACAGTGAAACGCCGCTTGGATGACCTTCAAGGTAAGCCCGGTTCCAGCTTGAGGCAGATTGCTTAATCGAGAGGTGTCGGGTTACGAGGAAGAGCAAAATGATGAAGCCCAGAGCGAGCTCGCTCTCCTTAGTGAGGACAGAGAAAGGGCGCGCGCCGCTCGGAAGCCATCAGCAAAAGGCAACCAAGTTCTACAATGAAGGGTTAAGTCAAGCAATGTAAAGGTCGGAGGATACGTCTTACTTAAAAGCCGAGGCGGCCGAAAGCATCCCGAAAGCTCGGACAAACATGGGAAGGACCTTACCGAGTAATCAAGCAAGTTGGGCATGGTTCTTACGTCCTCGGTGATGAAAAGGGAAGATTCTACCAAGGCCTTGAACTCGCAGAATTTGAAGGCGTTACCAAGAGCTAAGTTTTATTTATAGCCAATCTTTCCTTATTATTACTTTTGTATACGTGTAGGTACCTTTTTCCGTCCCCGCCAGACGGGTTTTTAACGGCCCACGCCTCGCTTATCATTAATAAAGGGTGTTCAAGTTTCTCAAGAATGAAAAGCTCCATTGTGGCAAAGATTAAAATCAAATTAACCATCGTTCGGCATTTTCTACAGATCGACTTTGGTCGGTCGGATCGCCAGGACTAGATCCCTGGGGCCTTGCTCGGTATCTCCTTAGATCGACTTCTTCGGTCGGGTCGCCAGACAAGATCCCCTGGGCCTTACTTCAGTATCTCCTTAGATCGACTTGGTCGGTCGGGCCGCCAGACAAGATCCCTGGGCCTTGCTTCAGTATCTCCTGATCGACTTTGGTCGGTCGGGTCGCCAGGACAAGATCCCTGGGGCCTTGCTCGGTATCTCCTTAGATCGACTTCGATCGGTCGGGTCGCTAGGACAAGATCCCTGGGGCCTCGCTCGGCATTTCCTATAGATCGACTTCGGTCGGTCGGGTCGCCAGACAAGATCCTGGGGGCCTCGCTCAGTATTTCTGCAGATCGACTTGATCGGTCGGTCGCCAGACAAGATCCTGGGCCTCGCCGACATTTCCTATAGATCGACTTCGGTCGGTCGGGTCGCCAGGACAAGATCCCTGGGGCCTCGCTCGGCATTTCCTACAGATCGACTTCGGTCGGTCGGGTCGCCAGGACAAGATCCCTGGCCTTGCTCGACACCTCCGTAGATCGACTTCGATCCGGTTGGGTCGCCAGACAAGATCCTGGGCCTTGCTCGTAAGCATTCTCAATAGGCCGACCTCGGTCGATCGGTCGTCAAGACAAGATCCTTGGGACCTCGTTAACCCAACCGCGACTCGGCCTCAATACCGATCGACCGCGCGTAACACTCGAGCCTACTACGATCCAAGCAAAGAACAAACACAAAGAATCGACTTTGAAAAATAGCTTCGAGAAGATGAAATACAAAACCCGGGTTCAATCGCATCGAATTCGCCCCGCCACAAGCCCACCAGGTGAGCTCCTACTGCAAACGATTTTATCAAGCTAGAAACCAGACTACGAACTGAAAAACGAAGAGCCAAAAACATGGGTAGTAAGTTCAAAGAAAAGAATTTTATTTCGCAATTTGGTCCCGTCACAAGCCCAACCAGTGAGCTTCAAGTGTTTCACGGGAGAAGGTGTGTATCCGGAGAATACTCTAAGCGGATGGACGCCAGGAGAAGTCTCCAAAGGGAGAGGAGCAGAGTCGAGGGAGCAACTCAAGGAACATCCTCATAGGGATCCTCCTCTTCGGGCGAGGTCTAGCTCCTCATCCTAACGCCTCTCGGCTCCCCTCGACCGCGCTTCGCCATCTCCTCCAAGGAAAGTCCGAAAACTTCGTGAATAAGCGGCCCGGATAATCTTCGAACGAGGGCACGCCACCCTCAGAGTATAAAGCTCGTGACCCTCCTCAAAGACCCTAAGGACCATGTCGCAGTAAGCTCCAAACTCTCCTCGTCAAGAACCTCGCCTTCCATCGCTTGATGGCGTCGATCCACAGCTTCCAGACAGATCGCCGCACTTCTCGCCAAGGTTTTCTACCGTCCCTTTCCACCATTGCATGGAGCGGCAATCTATCGCTGAATCGCTTATTAAGCTCCCGCTCCATTCTAACAGTTTCCCTCCACTCGGCGACCTCTCTCTCCCTCTCCATCCTCTCGATCTCCCTCTCTTTCTCTGCCTCGGCCAATCGAGCCAACAAAGACCTCTTCTCCTCCTCCAAGGATGCATTTTGAGCTTGGAGGAAGTCTTTCCCCTCCTCTACCTCCAACAGCCTGTCCTTCGAGGTCTTCGTTTGCTCATGCAGATCCCGGACTTCTTGGTCCAGCGTCTCCAAATCCGCAAAGACGGCGAGGGACATTGTCGCTGTTCAAGACACCAAGATGAACAAGTCGAGATCCCAAATTGTGGCGCTTCTTTTCCATCATCTCCTCGTCCACGGGGAGGATAATCCCCTCGGCAAGATACCGGGATACTTCGAGGTCACCGGCCGTGGCATCCTTAGCAAGCTTAAGGACGGACTCCCATTGCCCATGGTTCGCAGTCCGCACCTTCCCCTTGCCCTTCTCGCTCCTCTCCAGATCGCCACCGGACCAACTTCTTCCTCTTAAGAGAGGCTCCGCCTCCTCCTCTTCCTCCCCGCCAAGCAAACCGACCCGCCAACTGGACGAGGTAATGACGCCGAGGCGTAGGAAGGTCCCCAAGACATGAAACATCCATCTATCAGACGAGCGGGCACCCTCGCATAAAGCGGCGTCTCCACCAGCTCTCCACCTTTCCTTTTCTTCTGCAGATTTTCAACTTGGCGGCTCGGCACGATCTTCATCCACTCTCACCATGGCTGCACGATGACAAATCGAGTTAGAGAAAAACTAACACATCAAATTCAACAATCAATACAATCACGAGGAGTCAACCGGACGGGCGGCTTCCCCTAGCCCGCTAATCCGAGGCGGGACCGACGAGGAAGGAGTCACCGAGGCTCCCGTGATATCCCTCGAATGAGCCGATCGAAGTTGTATCTACCGAGCTCCTTGATACGACCAATCAACTCCCACTCCTCCCTACCGAGGGACAAGGTCGACGCGTCATTCCATTGCTCGGCCAGAGATACCTCCACTACGTAAGACTCGGAGGAAGACCGGGGCTTCACGAAAAGTACTTGACTCGCCAGATGAAACCTTGAGGCGTTACGGCCGGGCGATACCGAGCATCCTTATATCGAAGAAGGGAATCCCACCGGAGCTCGGACCGTGACTCATTCTCGAAATGGCGCAGAACGCCGGAAGGTGGATAAATGAACCGATGGCACAAAGAAGACACCCGCTTATAAACCTCCAACTGTTTGAGGAATTGCTCAGCAAGATCCCGTAGGTGGAGCACACCTCGTCAATGATTGGGGCATAGGGAGTCTCATCCCACCAACCTAAAAGAAGTCACGGAACAAATAAGTATCCACGAGTTCTTTGTGGATCCGCTGCTCGCAAAGCCAACCGAGGCCCCAAGACGAAGGATATTAAACTTAATCGCCAACCTATTCAACTCCCTACGGGTCATTGACGACGCTGCCTTTGGCGGTGCCCCACAACCGCTCCGCTTCTCTCTCTCATCAACGCCTCCGCAACTCCGCCACACTCCCGAACTACCGCTCGACATGATCAACAAGAAAAGACTTTCGAAACGAAGAGGAATGAAGAAAAGGACGTACCTAATCGGAGTTTGGAAACAGAAATCGGACGGCTAAATGAAAGGAAATTTCGTAATCACGAGTGATGATAAGCAAACGAAGGCAAAGTACAAGCGGGAGAATGAAAGGAAACGTGAAAGCATTTCAACTCACAACCATGAATATTTATAGGGGTCGAAAGGAGGAACACTTGAAGTGACCCAATCGAACATCGACATCGTGGAGACAATCCGAGCTATGTTTCGGACATGCGCACGATCCGAGCCACAGAATTAGGGTTACTCGACAACCAAGAGGCACGCGCGTTGAAAGGAAGAGGCGCGAGCGATGAAAAGACGTGACGGATACGGTATGCAAGGCTTGCAAGGACGATACGTTTCAAATTCGAACGGTTGTCGAACGCGCAGCCCAAACAATAAATGTACCAAGTCCAAGCGTGCGCGCGATGATGGCGGGCGACCTTACTATAACACGATCGTCACGCAACAAGCGACAAGACCGATCACCGAGGGACCCTCAACCAATCAATCCCAATACGAATTGCTAGCACAACGGTCGGCTATTACAAGCGCATGCACGACGACAGTCAAGACCGATCAACTAAAATCACCCGAGCCGCCCTAAACCGAAGCTATAAGGGCTAACGCTGACCGATCGGCCATATTGCCGACCCGTCCCGCTACGATTATGAAGCGGCCGACGAATCACAACAACATACCTTCGACCCTTCTCTTCGCCGACTCGAGGAGTAGGGGGGCTTATGGTTGGGTCGGCAATATCGCCTAAGTCCAATGTGACGGCCGATCGATCGAGCATACATCCACCGCTTAATTTGGGTCTAATCCACAAAACCAAACCCGTCGGACGGAAAACCTCCCACGCACGCGTGCGTGAAACGTAAAGACCTAAAACCTAGCGAAATCATATATAAAGTATGATTATCTCATTATCAGAGTGCGAGATCATAACCTAGTTGCTTTTCTCGATCATATTTTATCTCACCTTCACCAAAAGACTTACTGATCGTTTGAGGCTACTCTATTACCTGACCTCGATAAGCCTTCCTTGTTTTGCGGTGATTTCACGTTGAACCACTTCAACGAAAGTATAGTGATCATGGATCGAATGGAATAATCGATTCAAATTGAATCCCAGAACCACTACCTATTAGCAGCCACTGTTAATCTCCATTTCCAAGCTTGCTGGTTTGTTTACATTCCAAGCTTTGCTCATTTCTCTTTCGTATTTGTAATTCTAGTAGACTTGCCACTGCAAGCCAACGAGCAACAGTTCAAATGACAAAACTCGTCTCAGAAGATTTAGGATTTATTCAACTTAATTAAGATTTATGATTGTTGTGACTTCTGTCTATTGTATGAATAGTGGATTAGATTAGTACTACTTGGTACATCAAGACATGTTAATTGTCTGATTAGTTCATTAATAATTGAAATATATATACAGATATATCATATAGCTTGAATCTCAACTATCATATACATTCCATTCAAATGACATTTATAAATATTTGTATATTTTTATTGTTACTGTTATTTGAATCTGTAATTTTAAAATTAAAATTTTTTAAGACACTAATTTCACTATCAAGACATTGAATATTGATAAACGAATACACCTAACGTAAGCTAAACATTGAAAAGCATACTCCAAACAGCAAATCGGAGCGCTTTTTCTGTCGGTTGAATGCTGGGCCATGGCTAGTTAAATTTCTACACCCACTGACGGTATGGAAAAACTTTAGATTTTTTGGATGCCGCTTTTCCTCTCTAACTGTGACTGGTTTCTTCCTTTGGTAACCATGAAAGCAACATCAATACCTTAATAAAAGTTTCGGTCAAGTAACTGATGCAGAAGCTATTTCCACTAGACTTCTTCCTTTCATACGTATTAAAACGAGACTACTCTGTTGCTGCCGCATTCTCCGCATGTGAAATTGTCAATAAGTCGAGTCAGTCAGCTCGATTTAATTCTAATTTGTACGACTCAAGTTTACTGAAATTATTATTTTATTAATTCAATTTGAATTAATTTAAGTTATAGATTATTAGTTTTAAATGGATTTGGCACGACCAAAACTGTCCAACTTCATTCCTTCCCTTTCCTTGCACCGCTCCACATTTCACACTATGTCGACTTAAGTTAAGACTCGTGAGTCCATTCATTCCTTGCCGCCACCAGTTTACTTTGCTGAATTGGTTTCGTTGCCATAGCTACCGACACTGCATGTAATCGTCGTAAAAGCAAATGCTTGCCCAAATCGACTTTTCTCTTATTGTCTTCTTTCTGTGAACTGACTAATTACCAGTTGTGGGGCTTTTTAGTAAATTATCTAACATCGAAAATAGGAGGAAATAGTTTATAATTTAATATTATTACGATTTTGGTAAAATCTAGAATCTGATGTGAATATTAGAATTCTAAATTAAAACAAAGAGAAGAGGCAGAAAATTTCTTAATTTAATTATAAGAAATTTTATTAATTAACTCTTAGTTACTTATTTTAAATTTAAATTAAAGTTGTTGATAAATTAATTTGAAACTTGATATATTACAAAAATGTGACACTCTTAAATTTAAATTTAAACTTAAATTATTGTTAGAATTATTTTAAATACGAGACATTATAATTATAATTATTTGAATTTAGTTAATTTTATTGTAATTTAACATGTCTTTTGATAAAGGAAGGCAAAAAAAAAAAAGACTAAGAATGTACTTGTTTGGTGGGTATAAAAAAGAAATGTGTATGGAAAGAAAGATTATAGACTCATTATTTTGATTATTCATTTTGGATAATATCTTATTCCTCTCCTAATTTAGAAGAATGAGTATCATTGTTACGTAAGGTGCGCTTGTTACAATTAATTAAAATATAATTATTAATTAAATAAAATATTATAATTAATTAATTAATTAATTACAATATAATTAATTAAAATATTATTTATAATTAATTAATTACAATATAATTAATTAAAATACAATTCATTTATTAATTAAATATTGTAATTAATTAATTACAATATAATTAATTAAAATATTATTATTTATTTATTTATTTATTATATTTAATTAATTAAGTAACTATATTTTAATTAATAATAATAACTTAATTAATTATATTACAATTAATTAATTAAAATATAAATAAATAAATAATAAATTAAAATAATAAATTACAATATAATTGATTAAAATATAATTAATTAATTAGCTACAATATAATTAACTAAAATTAATTATAATATTTTAATTAATCAATATATTGTAATTAATTAATTACAATATTATTAATTAAATAATTAAAATATAATAAAATTTTATTTCTTAATATTTTCACAAACTAATCACTATCAATGGTAATGATAATCATTCATTTTTCTTAACTAACCATCATAATTATAATGATAATATCAATTTTTATTTCTGACTATATTCATTCTTATTCCTACTACCATTCTCCCATACAAACCAACCGCCCCCTAAATCGGACAATCATATGTAGAAAATTTCATGTGTTGGACTATCTTATTAATTATTAGGAGAAACTACAATTTCCTTTGAAAAATAGTAACATATATATCCTTAAAATTTCAATAACATCAATTAAATTTTTATTTTACTTTGAAAAAAGTTCAAGAAGTCATGAAATTTGTTATTTATCCCATCTAAACTTCATTATTCAATTTCGTAACCAAATGTATCTCGATAATGAAGAATGGTTCTTATTAATAGAAAATTTTAAATTTCCATATAGTAATTCCAACAGCTACTTCTCAAAGACCGATCAATGAGGAAATGTCAATCTCTGTCATAAATCAGTGAGAGAAGTGTCAATCAAATGATGTTCTTGCTAAATAGAAAAATGAGAACATAATTATTAACAAATAAATTAAGTAGAGAAGCAATTAATGGATCACAAAGTTGAATTTGGGTCGGTAAATTTGTTGAATAATTACTTGAAAGCAAATAATTTTTTGTTTTTTCTTATCACTATTAGTGAGACAAAGTATTCTCGTCAAAAGCTCACATTACAAATCAATATTAAGACCAAAATTCACGATTTTCCAATATAATTATACAAACCTCAACTTCAACATTAGACATGACATACTGTGATGCAACTCACTCATTACTTATAAACATTTGCTTTAACTCTTTTTTCATCATAAGAAATTAGTCGCAAATTTTGTTACAGCAGAATGACACAAATTTCTATTATTAGTAAAATTCTTCATCCTTAAATTAATCTAAGACTCATGTACAATTATAAATAAACTTGGTCATTTTCTTTGCTTTCTGCGCAGTCTCATCAATGATAAAAAATATCTAACATTTCTCATATTTTTCAACATCAGTTCATTGCAATGTATAACATAAAAAGTCCTATAAAAAGAATTATACCAGTTTTGCAATTTTTTCCAGCTACTTTGCAAACAAAATTATTGTTAGTAATGAATTGATAACTTCATCAAATATTTGAAACAATGTATCGAGATTTCTAATAAGGTCAGATGCATCAATAAATTTCAAAAATATTATCCCCGTAACAGAATAAACTAAAATACCAATAATGAGTTCACGTCTTTTATTTGTCCAACCGTCACACATGCTTGAACATCCATACATTACTCAAGTTATCTTCTTTCATCCAAATAACTATTTATTTCATAAACATAGCTATTCAAAAGTTTATCTTTACAGTCATCAATTGAAGGAGTCATATATTTTGGATCGTAAAAGATAATAACATCCACTATAGGCTGGTAATAATAAGACTAGACAGTATTGAATGGTACACCTGAATCGTACTACTATCTAGTCATTGACATGTCCACATTTTGAGCTGCTTCTTTAGATTGTCAGATACTACAGGCTGAAGACTGAGCTTCAACAGTTATTCGTGGTGAAACAAATTAGACACGTGTCTTCTTCTTTTCCTCACATTAGATGCAACATTCACTTCTTGTTGGGTACAAATATTATCACCTTTAACATCCTCACCATCATCCTAACCATTGGAAAAACAATTTCTACAACGAATTTTATAGTTTAGCCTTTGTTTTCTATCTTTTCATATTCATACTCTTCAATAGAAGAAAAATGATCTCTCCTAAAGAGATCCTTATAGTTCTCATATGTCTTTTAGCATTTTCTTCTTATAGTTAGCCTGTATTTGTAAATATGTAGTACTTGCTTCTTAAGGATTTATCCTAAGCTTTCTTTCCTTATTATTATTGATAAATCTCTAAGGATCTAGTTTCACAAAAACTTGGTTTTACCTCAATTGTTTGTAACTATATTTGTCAGTTACAAGATATAAAGCAACTATATAAGCAGCTATTAATTTTCAGCACAAATGAAAATAGAAAAATAAATACAAAGTTAAACATATCAACACCCAAGATTTGGTACTGCAGTTTGACACACCTTTCCTACGTCTGCGGAGCCCTCACCCAACTTAATACTTTCAGTAACGACAATAGTTTTATACAAGACTTTACTGAGCTGACACTACTCAACCTTTGACATTATCTCTCGTCTTCACAACTCGTAAAAGTATTTCACACCCAATAGTACGACCGCATCGTACTAATCTTACTAGAAGATTTTCTCAAACAATGTTTAATAGTAACGAAAAAAAATAAACAACTCAAGTAATTAAACAAATTCAACTAAAACGAAAACACTTGAAATTAAAAGCAACTCCTCTAAATATGTTGCTTCATCAACAAAAGATCAAGAAGTTGTCAACCAAGAAATCTGCTATGAATCTTCGATATAACCACTAAAACATCCTATGCATAGTAGCCGCCAAACGTCTCAAATCAACACACGTTTTTTCACTTAAATATAATACATAGAGGACGGCAAAGACACCAAGATTGCTGGAAGTTTTACACACAAAAATACAACAACAACGACGGCCTAGAATGGTCACACTGATAAAAAATGCAGCAAAAATACAAAGAATCACAGCTAAAAAATAGAACAATTTTTTGCACGTTTTCCCTAAAAAAACAGCAGCTTAGTTGTGTAAAAATTCACACACTCCATCACAGAAAAAACCTAACAAGGGTCTCTCAAAGCCAAAAAAAAATGCAGCTTCCAAGTTGAATAATTATCTCACAAAATCAGCTGCAAAATATCATTAACGATAGCCCTAAAATTTTAGCTTATAAGTCACACACTGCCTATCATTAATTCACCAAAAAACCACAACAGTATAGCAAATAAATCCAACCACAATCCCATCTACAATGTTCAAAAGAATCTCCATAAATTCAAGTACCTTAGATAGTCATTATTCCCAAAATAGGTTGTCAAATAAGAGTCCAAAAATCTACATCTTATCTTAGTCAAGATATGGTGATTTGATTTCAATTAAATCTTATCATGATTAGGATTTTTATCTCAAATAAAACTCGTCATCAAACAGTCCCACATAAAATAGAATACTTGTTAAAGTGAAGTTTCATAAATAATCAAAGATGTCCAATTATAAATAATGCCCAAAATATCATAACAAAAAACTTATTAATGTCTCAATTTTTGGCATTATGTTTCACATATTGAAACTCCCCAATAAGAAGGTAATTGGACATATAAAAAATAATTTCAAATAAACAATTACCTAATCATCAAAATTTCTCCCATTGGGACAAAAGATGCAAAAAACAACACGAATAGTCACGCATATACCTTAAAATCTTCTCCTAAATGGAGCAATTACAATAAACAATATGATATCTCCCTTGGGAACCAATCAATGCCAAAATGAAGAATATCTTCAATGCGATCAATCTTAGTGAATAAAGAAACAAAAAAAATCAGCAGTAGGTATAGTAGAAAAATCATAAGCATGCCAAGATGACAACTTACCATCAATCAAAACATTAGCTAACATATCATTACTTACATCAAAGTTATCCGCATACGACTCATTTAATTCAGAAACTCCAAAAATGCATTTAAAGACTTATAATGAAATTTAATCAATCTCCACTTCCCATAAACCATATGAACACAAATTGCCCAAATTCATACAACCCACGATGTAAAGAAAAATTAAGATAAAACTTGAAAAACCCAAATCATAGAAAACTCAAATATTTCCTACAATTCTCCAACCAATTATCAACTTTTTCTCGACATAACTTTGTAAATCAACATTTAGAATCAAAACTTTCAAATCATCAAGGAGAGCTTCATTCTCACATCAAATTTATTATTCAACAAGTAAAGAAAAATCCAAACACACATCATTTAACTGAACCTTAAAATATCCATAAATAAAAACTTTAGGTTGAAGCATAAATCATTTATTCTTCTCATGCTTGTCTCTCAACAGGTTCATCTTGACTTTTGTGATAATTTCAATTACCTTATCCAAAGATAACTCCTTAATGTCATGAGCTTTTTCAATAGTTGCAATATTCGGTATGAATCTAGGAGACATCGATCTCAAGGTTTTCTTGATAAGTTTCAGATCTGAATACTTCTTGCCAAGTTGATATGCTTGATTAGCAATATCACGCAGCTGCTCATGAAAGTCTCCAATAGTTTCATTTTCTTCCAATAGTTTCATTTGATGTTATTACTAATTGTGATCCTTCATGTATGGTTTGTAATATATCCCAAGCTTCTTTTGCTAATTCACACATTGATATCATGCTAAAAATTCTTTTATCTACAGTACTGAAAATTGCATGTATTGCTTGAGAGTTATTGAGTGCGCCCTCTTCTTCAGCCTTTGTCTATTCAGACAGATCTTTGGGTACCGCTTCGTTCTTTTCATAAGATGAGTCCAACCTTTAAACGCAAAAGTCTAGACTTTAGTCCTTTGTGCTTGAATAAACACCTTCATCCTTGATTTCCAAGCAAGATAGTTAAAGTCATCTAGTAAAGGTGGCCTAGTAATCGGTGGTCCTTTTTTAGTAGTCATGAGTGCAGAATAGTAATTTACACCAACTTGATACACCAAGTTTTGATGAGGTGAATCACACTGATACCAATTCAAAAATCCAAAGTTGAACTTATGCAAAATTTTCGTTTTATCACGGTTGCTTCTAACTGAAATTTGCAATTGCTTCTCACAAAGCAAATGGGCAAGCAATTATAATTTTCATAATTCTTTTGTGAGCAAATAGATTAAGCTCGCAATAAATAAATCGCACACACAAAACCAAAAAATTTGTTAATGCAGTTTGAAAAACACAGTCTACGTCTGCGAGGCCCTCACTGAAATTAATTAACTTTCACGATAGTACAATAAACTTATAAAAAGATATTACAGAGCCGATATCACTCAATTCTTGAAGTTATCTACTCGTAGTCACCTTGTGAGAGTATCTCAAACCTAATAGCATACCAACTCATGCTAACCTTAACAAAGAATTTTAAAACAAATAATTAAATAAAGAGAAGAATATATAATGTGATTAAATCAAGAATAAAAGAAATAAAAAACATTTGAGTCAATTAACACTCTCTTATGTATGCAACAAAATTAAAACATAATCATGGAACTGTCTTCAAACAAAAAATCTGTTGTAGAACTTTGTAATTGATCTCTAAAAGCACCTAAACACACCGTCCAAGATAGATGATGTTTGTCACATTGCTTATTTATATACAACTAACCTTCCTCCTTTAGGATTCTTTATTCTTTAAGGATTCCTTCTTTCCTCAAATTTCATGACTTCCATAATTTTACATATTTTAAGATATTAGAATCTTATATCAAATCAATTTCCTTATTATAAAATATATCTCAAATAAATTAAAATACAAATAATGCCAAAATAGAATATTTTAACTCCTTTCTTCTTGAATTCTCAATGTCTAAATGTTATTGAACCATATACAATGCACACAACCAATTTCAAGTTCCAAACCTAACACATATTTTATAAACCATTCACAATACACACATAACACAACAAATATACAATGCAGTTGCAATTTATAATAGAAATAAACTACAATATTTTAATTAATAAATAAATTATATTTTCATTAATTATATTGTCGTTAAATTAATTACAATATTTTAATTAATTAATAATTATATTTTAATTAGTTATTTTTTAATTAATTATAACAACCATACCCTTACATAATAATGATATCCATTCCTCTAAATTAGGAAGGAAATGGGGTATTACCCAAAAATAGGTCATGAAAATAATGACTATATAATGATACCCTCTTACCAAACTCAATCTTTCATTCCATACCTTTTTTTTTCATATCCACCAAACAAGCACCCCCTAAATTAATTAGTAATGTAAATCGGGTAGGGTCGTAGGTTGAGTTGGGCCGCAGGTCGTAGGTTGAGTAATGCAGATCTGGCTTCTAGATTCTCACTTGAGATCCTCTGTCCCATTTTTTTAAGTACCAACTCTGTCTCCTTCAATCTCAACCTTCCATTTTTGTGGGACCCACATAAATGGAAGGTTGAGATTAAAGGGGACAGGATTGGTACTCAAAAAATGGGACAGAGGATCAAGTCCCCTAGATTTTGGTCTAGAGCTATTTCTTTGTCGGGGAGTGGGGACTGGCTGACTGGATGCCCAAGCGGTGCGTGGAAAGTAATGGACAACGGTGATGTGTGGAGGGCAGAAGCCAACGACAATGGTGACTAGTACATGGAGAGCAAATTGTTAAGGAACTAACAAAGAAGCGACAAAGGAGGAAGCAAACAAGCGGTGGAGGAAACAACGACAATTGGCAAGGAAGCGACTACAAGTCTACAACTAAGGACCAAGAGGTGTGTGAAGATGAGGAAGGGCGACGACAAGACGATGAGATGACATAGAGACGTGTTTCAGTGCATGAGATTGTCTGCGAGGCAGCAACTAAATATTGAAGGAGAAAATGAATTAGGTTAGGTTTTAGTATTTGTTAACGCCACGTGTTTTGATTTTTCCGCTCTTTCTTTCATGTATGTATCTTTTTTTTAGTGTCGTTTTGGTTCTCTTATCTTGTAAAAGGTACTGCATATTTTGGCTCTATAAAAAGAGAGCTGGATATTATTTTTCAGACGATGAATAAAAATTGCTCTCAATACTGTGGGAGTTTAACTTCGTGCTTGGGTACACCATTTTTCCTCTTCTGGTTTCCGGATTTCATCATGGTATCAGAGACACAAATCAGGTTCTTCTTCTTCAACGTTTTTCTGTTGAGTTCTTGAATGTGTTCGTGATTACTCACTTCAAGCATCAATCTTGATTGTTCATCTTTGCTTCTAAATATTTGTTTTGGTAACCGTTTTTTCCGGATATGTCTACTGAAGTTCATTCCCAATTTTCAACTGCTATTGATGTCAATAGTGAATTATATATTCATAATTCTGATCATTCGACTCATAGTCTTACTACTCAAAAATTGAATGGTGATAATTACAACCAGTGGCAAAGATCTGCTGAAATATCTTTGATTGCGAAGAATAAGCTTGGTTTTGTTGAAGGCACTTGTGTAAAGCCTCTCACTAATCTTGTTCAAGAGATGTAGTAGGAAAGATGCAACAATTTAGTGATATCTTGGATTCTTCACTCTGTAGAATCAGATATCGGTAATAGCATTTTAAGTTTCAGATCTGCTGCTGATATTTGGTCTGAATTGAAGGAGAGATATTGACAGTCCAATAGTCCTAGGAGGTATCAGGCACAAAAGGAATTGATAGGTATCACTCAAGGAAATCAATCTATGAGTAGTTATTATACACAGTTGAAGACGAAATGGGATGAGTATTTTGCTTTGGTTGAGTTTCCAGTATGTAGTTCTTGTGGTGTCACTAATGTGTTGAATAAATTTCTTGAGGATCAGCAGCTTCTACAGTTCCTTATTGGACTTAATGATCATTTTAAGACAGCAAGGGGAAGTATTTTGATGATGCAACCTCTGCCTACGTTAAGTCGTTTATAGATTGATCTTGCAAGAGGAGAAACAGAGAGATTGTGACGTACCTCCCATTGTTTTAACTGATGGAGTTACTTTTGTTCTTTGGATATCGTAAATGTAAATGTAATGTTTATCAACCAAAGTATAGTAATAATGGTAGTCAATTTCAGGTCTTTGATAATAAGAATGTTGTGTTTGGCATGACACCTAATGGTAGACGATCCAAGTATTTTTGTGATTTTTGTAAAGTCTATGGACATTCTGTGGATCGATGTTTCAAGTTACATCCTCCATCTGGAAATGGTAATAAACCTTGGGAAAGGAGCAAGCGATTGGTTGCTAATGTACAGCCGGATGTTTGTAATAGTGATGGCCAATTAGCAGTGAACGATGAGGTTGACCATTGTAAGGGATCAGCTGATACTAGTCCAGGTTTGAGTCAAGAACTATATGAGCAGCTTGTGATTTTGCTGAACAAGTTTGGTCCAGCTGGAGGTCAGTCTTTAGGCACTGGAATTGGAGATTCTATTGGTTCATCTGGTTTTTTTGCAGGTAAGAGTCATTGTTTCTTTAGTCCTTGCGTTAATCCTATTTGGATCATTGATAGTGGTGCAACTGATCACATTGCCTCTAGTCTTCATGTGTTTCAAAACTACCAGAAATTGCAACAACCTTTTCATATTACTTTACCTACTGGTAAGAAAGCCTTAGTAGCTCATATTGGAACTGTGCAAATTCACCCCAATTTGCTTCTGACTGATTGTTTACACGTTCCTGATTTCGAGTACAACTTGATTTCTGTTCACAAGTTGTGTGTTACATTTCATACAAGCATTATGTTTAACCATTTTCATTGCCTTATTCAGGACCAAGCAATGAAGCCTCTGGTGCTTGGTAAAGAGTAAGGTGAACTTTATATTATGGTTGAGAAACCTGAATTTCATACTTTCTTTTCTTCAGACACTATTTCTTGTAATAGTTCTAGCTTACTTCCTTCTGTTCATAATGTGAATAATGCTTCGTGTAATACACAGAATACTCAGCCTTGGCACTGTCGCCTTGGGCATATCCCTTTTGATCGATTGAAATTGCTTACTGTTTTGCCTTGTGCTGCACAACTTGCTCATCATTCTTTTATTTGTAAAATATGTCCTAAGGCAAGATTTTCTCGGTTGTCTTTTCCTCACAGTAGTATTAAAACCACAACTATTTTTGAGATGATACATGTGGATATATGGGGTCCATATTCTCATGCTACTTACAATGGGCATAAATATTTTCTCATTGTTGTGGATGATTTTTCTCATTGTACTTGGGTCCATTTGTTATCCAGTAAAAGTTATGTTTTCCTTGTTCTCAAGAGTTTTATTGCCTATGATGAAAACTAGTTTCACACTTCTGTCCGCATCATTCGTAGTGATAATGGTTTGGAATTTTGTTCTCAACTTGCCAAGGATTTTGATTGTTTCAAAGGCATTTTACATCAGACTTCTTGTGTTCACACCCCTCAACAGAATGGAATTGTTGAGCGTAAGCATAGACACCTATTGGAATGTGCACGTGCTTTGTTTTTTCAAGCAAATTTGCTTGTTGTTTATTGGGGTGATGCGCTTCTTACTGCTTGTTACCTTATTAATCGTCTCCTCTTTCTTCCTTACATAATCGTACCCCTTTTGAAATTCTTCATAACACTCCACCTGCTTATGCCCACTTACGTTCGTATGGTTGTCTTTGTTTTGCGTCTACCCATTCTTCTTTTCGCTCCAAATTTTCTCCTAGGGCTATTCCTTGTGTCTTCCTTGATATCCGTTTGGCGGAAGGCTTATAAGTCGTTAAATTTGGAGACAAGGCAAGTTTTTACTAGTCGTGATGTTAGATTTCATGAGCAATTTTTTCCTTTTCATTCCTCTTCTTCCTCTTCCCCCGATTCTGTTCTTCCTATTCCACCCTCTGATTATTCACATATTTTTTCCCTTCTTCTACTTTTGACGTTTCTTCTGTTTCTTCCTCTCATCCTATTGACTCTATATTTCCGCCTTTTTATCCCCTTTCTTCATCTTCCATTTCTTCTTCTCCATCTGCCTCTGGTTCTTCTTTACCTTCTTCTGTTCCTTCTTCGTCCTTTTCTCCTATCTTAAGTCGATCCACTAGGGTTCCTCATCCTCCTCGGTACTTACACGATTATGTGTGTGCTGCTAGTTCTGTACCTTTTTCACAACAGCGTGTTATTCCTTCTTTTTCCGATTACTCTGAACCTAGGTCATATCATGAGGCTATTAATGATCCACTTTGGGTTGATGCAGTGAATAAGGAGATTTTGGCTTTACAGGCAAACGGTACTTGGTTATTGACTGATTTACCACCAGGTAAGAAAGCGATTGGGAATAAATGGGTGTATAAGGTGAAGCTCAAATCTGATGGTTCCTTGGAACGTTACAAGGTCAGGTTGGTTATTCAGGGTAATCATCAACGTCTTGGTGTTGACTACAGTGAAACTTTCTCACCTGTGGTCAAGATGACTACTATCCGTTGTGTTCTAGCCTTGGCTGTCAACAAGAAGTGGTCCGTTTATCAGCTTGATATAAATAATGCTTTTCTTCATGGAGATCTTCATGAAGAAGTATACATGAAGTTGCCTCTCGGGCTTCCTAATCCTGAAAACAAGGTATGTCGTTTGATGAAATCGCTTTATAGGCTTAAACAGGCTAGTCGACAATGGTACTCTAAGTTGTCTCATCGCTTTTTGCATCTTGGTTTTCAGGTCTTCTAAACATGACTATAGTTTGTTCATTAAGAAGTCCTCCACGCATCACTATTGTTCTTTGTATGTGGATGATATTCTTGTCACCGGGTCTAACTTGTCTGACATTGAAGCTTTGAAGTCTTATCTTGATCAACAGTTTACCATCAAGGATCTCGGTGTTTTACACTATTTTTTGGGTCTTGAAATTTCGTATCTTTCTCATGGTCTGGTGCTTTCTCATAAGAAGTTTACTCATGACCTTTTACGAGAGCAGAATATGCTTTCTTGTCCACCGGCTCCTGCTCCTCTTCCTTTGCATCTTAAACTTGGTCCTACCAGTGGCACTCCTCTTGTTGATCCTACTGTTTACAGGTCGCTCATTGGCAAGTTGAATTTTTTGACTAACACTCGTCCTGATCTTTCTTACGCTATTCAAACTCTTAGCCAATATATGCATAATCCACATACTGATCATTTGGAGGCTGTCTTTCATGTCCTTCGTTATCTTAGGGGATCTTTAGGTGATGGTATTCTTTTTACGGGTTCTGGCTCTCTCCATCTTCACGCTTATTGCGATTCTGATTGGGCTCTTGTCCCACTACTAGGCGTTCTGTTTCCGGTTATCTTGTTAAGTTTGGTGACTCGCCTCTGAGCTGGAAATCGAAAAAACAGACCACCGTTGCCAAGTCTTCTGCTGAGGCCGAATATCGTGCTATGTCCCAAGCTGCTGCTGAACTCACCGGATTGTCCGATTGCTAGAGGAACTTGGGGTGACTGGTTTAACTCCTGTTACTTTACATTGTGATAATCAATCTGCGTTGCACATTGCTAGGAATCCTGTATTTCATGAGAGGACCAAACATATTGAGCTTGACTGCCATTTTACCAGAGAAAAGTTTTGGAGGGGTTGTTACAGCTTGCTTATTTGCCTACTGCTCATCAGATTGCTGATGTTTTGACCAAGGTTCTGCCTTCTCCTCAGTTTCGGTCCTTATTGTCCAAGTTGGGGATGTTCTCTTCGCCTCCTCCAGCTTGAGGGGGGGTGTTGACGCCACGTGTTTTTATTTTTCCCGCTCTTTCTTTCATGTATGTATCTTTTTTTTTAGTGTCGTTTTGGTTATCTTATCTTGTAAAAAGGTACTGCATATTTTGGCTATATAAAAAGAGAGCTGGATATTATTTTTCAGACGATGAATAAAAATTGCTCTCAATACTGTGGGAGTTTAACTTCGTGCTTGGGTACACCATTTTTCCTCTTCTGGTTTCCGGATTTCATTAGTATTAGAGGTTTTTTTTTCAATTTAGTACCTATATTTTAGAAATTTCAATTTGGTCACCAAAAATTTTGATATTTCAATTACTGGTCGGTATAAGTCGAAACCATCCAGTACCGACAAGTATCTAGAAGTATTGTTCTCCGGTCAGTACGGAACGATATTCATTTCCCTAACAACCTCCGCATACGAATATGACAATAGGGTAAGTGGTGTTCGATTTAATTCTAACTTATACAAGTCGAGTTCACTCAAACTATTATTTTATTAGTTCAATTCAAATCAATTTGAGTTTACCTTAAATTTATATTCAAATCAATTTAAATTTACCTTAAATTCATATTAAATTTATATGATTTGAATTTTTAATTTAAATTCAAATTATTCATTTTAATTCGGATTAATCCTATCAGCTATCCAACTTAATTCCTTTCCTTCCTTTGCAAGTTGCAAGGAAGACGAAGGCGTCCACATTTCACACCATGTTGACTTAGACTCGTGCACCAGAGCTTGCTTTGCTCAATTGGTCCGTAGCTACCAAAACTGCTTGTAGTCGTCGTACGAAGAGCTTAATTAGAAAAATGATAACATAATAATTATTAATTAATTAGATAAGCACATGCAAAGTTGAATTTAAGTTTGTTGAATAATTACTTAGAAAGCAAATAAACTAGGACAAGAATAAAATTTTGCAATGTGTCTAGTATTTGTTCACGCTGCTCCAAGACTGACAATCTCCGTGTGTCCAACTTTCTTCCTCAACTTGGCAACCATCGCTACGGCGTCGAATCCATCTCCGATCACCACCACTTTCTCTTTGTTGTCTCCTTCTAAACCCAGAAACGTCACTCCTGAATCCATTTCGAAGTACAACATCAGTTTCTGAAATCAGTTAATGCCGCGAACGCATTACCCTATAAACCTTACTCCTACGACCTCGAACTACAACTTACGCATTTGTTATTCTTGAACATAATAGGATTGGTATATTTAGAACTTGGAACAGAAAGCTAATGTTGCATAATGTTAAATTACCATGTGAATCTGCAACAATCTCGAGAGCCTTAGTCCGGCACTTCTGGCAAATCATCGTCACCTTCAACACCATCTTTTGCTGGAGAACCGGGAACAAGTTGAAGTTGAAGTTAGTTTTCGGTTCGTTGAGAATCAAGAGAACAGAAAGATATGTGAATTTTCAAAGCTTACCTTCATTCTTTGTTGTGCATACAATCTGAGGAGTTCTACACAAGTAAGTAGAGAGAGATGAATGACAGAATCTGTAGAGAGAAAAAAAACCTCGGAAAAGTCTGAGTCGTATATTAATTATTAAGTGTGGTTAGGTATTTAAGCTTTAGACATTGTTCTCTCTCCTTTCACACTTAGATAGTCATTATCAGAATTTTAATTATCAAAGGCGAAATTCATAATTACAAACATATCATTAATTCTTCATTTCTTGATTGTTAAGTGTTATGCTTAATTTGAGACATTTGTTGACCGTGGACACCTTTATAATTTGTAGGTATGACAAATGAGTAAACACAAAAGGATGACGATTGATTAAACATACAAGTCTTCAGAATTGTGCACTTGAGGACGTGAAAGGCCAATATATATATGATTATATATACGTCTGTGTTCATAACATGCACGTGGGATGACTGTATAACTCTGTATAACCATGTACGTATATGATTTAAGCGACACTGAAAAAATTGGCTTCAAATCACCTGTACTCCATTATTCTGCCCCTCTGTCCTATTTACATCCCAGCCATTTAGGCAGGGATGTAAATAGGATGTAAATAGGACAGAGGGCCAGAATAATGGGGTACAGGTGAATGCGTCCCGAAAAAATTATGATCACTTACGCGATCGTTTATGTGATTATATATAGTATAAAAAATATATATTTCAAAATATGAAAGAGGAAAAGACAATAGATTTTTTCCCTCAAAAAAAAAGACAATAGATTTTATCAAGAGGTGTGACCAAAATTTAAAAGATTGAAAAAAAGAGAGAGAGAACAAGTAGAAAATTATTATCAACAATTTTTAAATTATTTTTGGCATAGTTTGAAAGTTTGTAAATTGTCATATTAAATTTGATTTTAACCTTGAAACTTGACGGAAATAACTTGTATTTTTGTAGTGTAATATTAAATTTTTATTTAAATTTAGTATATTTATTTGTTAGTTGAATCTGGATCACGGATTTTACCGAATCAGACGTTGTCGCCGGATCCACGAAATGGTTGTTGCTTTTGTGATTAATCGGACGTGAAGATACTGCAAAACGAAGAAGGCACGCCGGGGTTGTGGTCCCGATTAGCCCTCCGACGCCAAGTCAATATTTTTATGAAGGTGAGGTTGATCAATGCGAGAAAATCTAGGTTTTGATTACAGATTGCTATGGAGAATTATACCTTATATAGGGGATGGACGCTAGGTTAAACCTTTACGTGTTTGCATGGGATTCTCTTACATGCGGATGGGCCGAGAAGAGCATGGATCGGGCTTGGGCCTCGTCGTGGCCGCTGGGTTCGAGACTTCTTCTATGAAGAATGGACCGATCGCCCAAGGGTTGTCTTTAATCGGGTCCGCCCAAAGATCACCGACCGACCATAAGTCCCCTACCTCGAGTCTAAGCGAAGAGAAGGGCCTGAGGAGTATGTAGAGGTTTATACTCGACTTTAGACGGCTCGTGATTGGGGCGATCGGCCGGACATCGAGATATGGCTCGTCCAGAAGTCGGTTCGTGAAGTAATTAATCGGTAGGGCATTGTTGTTGTAGCTTCGTCACGGAAAGTTTCAGGCGGTCCCGACGATCGATACCAACCGATTATGTACGATCGCTTGATGTCGACCGGCTGAGCGTGAATCGCCGTTTCGATCACGATCATTGGTGCCCTACCGAAAGGCTCGCCACTTGTTGCACGACGCCAGCCAAGTAAAAGCAGCCTGATGGTCATCATTGGCGCATATGTGAAGGTACTTGAGAATTTATTGTTTGACGGCACGCCCTTTGACAAATGCTCGAATTTGAAACGACGTCCTTGTAACTGCAGACACCGCTTGCAAGGCCCTTCAATCGACGCGCTCTTCCGGATTTCGGACAACCCTAATTCCTATGGCTCAGATTATGCCGCGGTCCAAGATAGCTCGGATTTTTTCACGTGTTATACTTTGATTGATGGCTCGTCCGAAAGTGCCTCCCTATAAATGTTTAGGTCGACGAACCATTTTGTTTTCTTCACGCTTATTTCCTTCTTGCATACGCTTCGCTTTCGCTCATTCTTTCTTGCTCCCGCTTGTAAACTTCATTCAATCGTTGTTCGATTTCCTTTCTCCATCCAACAAAGAGGTACGCCCTTCCTCCTCTAAAGTTCTTTTCAAGAGCTCTTTCTTGGTAATCATGTCAATGGGTAGTTCTGAAGTACGGTAGAGGTACCGAGGAAGTGTCGACGGGAAAGAAGGGACGGGTTGATTGTGGAGGCGCATCGAGAGGTGAATCAAGATGAGGTCAGGGGAACTGCAGCCGATCGATTATTAGGTGTAACATTCTTCGCCCTGGGGCCTAGGTCGCCATCGAATCGAACGGATCTTCGCAACTGAAAGCGGTATTTTGTCAGATTCGAGAGCTTTTTCTCGCATGCATGAGGCTTCCGTGACGCCCGATTATTGGCGAGGTGTGCGCCACTATGAGCCGATGCCGAGTCGATCCCCGAATGGTGGAGGTTTATTAATGGTTTGGCTCATATGCCATCAATTCGGTTGTCCTCCGTCAGCTTGACATCCTCCGCCACTTCTTAAGAATGGGTCGAGCCCCATAATTGGGGCCGATTCCTCATTTTTAGTACAGGATGCCCGTATCGCCTGGATGGAACTCTGGAAAGTCACTTCTTGGCGACGTAAGTACTTTTTACGAAGCCCCAGAACCTCCTTCAAGCTCGGCCGGAGGTACCTCTAACCGAGCAATGGAATGACGTGTCGACCATATCTCTTAGTAGAGAGGAGGGAGGTGGTCGGCCAGATAAAAGAGCTCGACAGATCGACTTTACTCTACCATGCAGGGTACTTGGGGAGTCTCGGCCAATTCATTTCTCACCGACCCCTCCTCGAATTAGCGAGCTAGGAGAGGAGACCGCCCCGTCCTGCTGACTCTCGTGATTGAGCTAATTGTTGTATTTTGAGCCTTGGTTTCATTTTCTAACTTAATTTATCGTTGTGCAGCCATGGTAAGAATGGAAGATGCTCCTTGGCCTCCAAGTCAAGAAGCAGCAGATGTAAGAAAGGGACGAGACGGGACTAGCGATGGCGCCGCTTGTCTACGGGGTCAGGCTCGTCAGTAGTGTCGACGGATGTTCCACCTGTCAAATAACCTTCCGATTCGGTTATTGCAACCAGTTGTTGGCGGGCATGGGCCGTAGTCCCGGCAGAGGAGGAGGAGGAGGAGGCGGGTGAAGTGAATCACACGCTAATACAAAGACTTAAAACACAATAGAATGCACGAGAAGGGGGTTGAATTGTATATTCCCTTTTGAATATCTTTTAATTACTTGTTAGAATTAAGATTCTTTACGTAATTCTTATTAATCCTCGATTGATCAAACTTTTCAATGCTAAGTATATGAATAGTAAATAAAGATCAATTTTGAAACTAAAAGTGAGATAGAGAGAGAGTAGTAGACACGCAGATTTATCCCGGTTCACCCCAAACCGTGGGCTACGCCCAGCTTCTCGAGTTTCTTCCAGATTTCACTATCTCTTCAAACGCTACAAGATTCTTTCACGAGCCTCTTCAGATCTCTACAACCAAGATTCTTTCACACTTAGCCTCTACAGCTATTTGTACAACTTTTCTTTTCAGAAAATATTTGAACACTCTTATTATGTATGATAGCGCTCACTAATTCGCACTTAATCGCCGCTTTGTGTAATTTTTCTCAAAAAATGAAGCACTTCGCCGACTTCAACTTGTATTTATAGCCTTCGCCTCTAACTCGCTTCTTGATTTTGAATCTTGAATCTTTAAAGAAACTGCTAATCACCGAGTTCTGAATTAACTCGAACTCGACTCTTGCTCGCTTTTCTTCTACTGCGTCTGGCTCTGCTTCTTTACTGCCTCAGATCTACATTTGCGTCTGCGTCTTTTATTGTCTTGTGTCATCTTCGCTCGTGTTTTGATTTGTCTCGTAAGGCCTCAGATCTCGACTTTTTCAACTTAGTCTCGGTCAACTTCGCTCAGATACGCCATCTTCGCCTGCCTCCGAATTCGCTCAGATATGTCATCTTCGCCTGCCTCCAATTGCCCAGATACGCCATCTTCGCTCTGCCTCAATTGCCTCAGATACGCCTCAGGATCGCTTTTGTTTTCTTGTATTTGATCTCACTATGTTTGTTATACATCAAAATCATTTTTATGTAAAGTCATTTTGACTTAACAATCTCCCCCTTTTTGAATATAACAAATTACATACAAGAAAAGAAAACAAACATATACAAGAAAACTTATTTTCTTCCTGTCTTCGTCTGTTGTGGTCACACCTTCTTCATCTGAACATCCTCTCCTCTTCGATTATTTTCTTCTTTCCTGCTCTCCCCTATTTGTTATAATCAAAATGATTATCGATTCTCGTTCTTCAGCCAGCTCGCTATCATCTTCTTTAGATCATTCACTGCCTCCTTCATGTCATCGAGTTCACCACGAAACTCATCGACTTCATCTCGACGAAGAGGCTTGATCTCGCTTCACGATGGAGGAGCGAAGGAATTGTAGTAGTATAGGCATCGAGGATGGAGTATAGTCTTCATTAATCTCAAAAGTCGATGGACTAATGAATGTCGCAGACTTTAGAAGATTTAGATCAAAAGGAACCGGCAAGATCAACAACTATCTTCCTCGCAGGATAGGCATGTTCTTCGATAGATGCAGTATTAGACAAAGGGCTAATACGAAGAACTGTCTCAACAAGGAACTCAAGAATGTTCTGCTTTTATACTTCCCCATCGACAGCCTTCCGCACGATTTGTATGGTCAGCAGCCGCTGATTCGGGTCTTGTGCAGTGAATGCATGCTTCATCAATTTTTCGACTTCTTCGCAATCGATTCATGATGATCATCATCAACATTATCTTCAGAAATAATTTTGACTTTCTTTGTAAAACTTTGGACACCTTGTTGAATATCCGAACAACCTTTATCTCTCGTGTTCTCGTGATTGGGAACATAGTACACGGCAAGGTGGACGCCTTGAGGATATGACAAATGATCAAGAAGTTTCAAGGTATCGTAAAAGACTTCTTTTTATTTAGTAACCGCCACATGATACCATTAATCAACATAGGTTGCACGTAGCTACTACTTTCTTCACCGGTTCAACACCGATTATAATAGCATTGCTCGATTGGTAATAACTTCTACCAATTTGATTTCCAAATTATATTTCCTCAAGAACTTCGTAGTTATATACCTTAGACTTGGTTCATCATCGCCCAAATCTGCATCGCAGCTTGTTTCGGTCAGGTTCCTTAGAAGTCTCCCTAACCGCCATTCTTCTTCTCGGGTTCCTCCTTTATAATGCCAGTGTCTCATGAACCGTGCTTTCATCCATCGGTTTTTCTTGTTGAGCACTAGAATTTCTTGAATGCATAATGTTCATTTACATTTCAATTTGAATAAAGACGTAGCTTCTTTTGTAGAATAACGCCCTCAAGCTTGAGATGCTCTTCTTTTGACTAACCTTCTTAGTCTTTTCTCTCGCTTCGCTTAGTTTTGCTGATTTCTTCACAGAAATTTTCCTTTAACAGATGTTGCTTTTCTCTTCCTCTCGCCTCTTTTAGATCTTCCGCCGTATCCTCTTCCGTATTAGAGACTAAGGATCTTGTGGCTTTGGCTGCACAAGGTTTAGAAGTTTCTTCTCGCTTTGTTCTCTCGGCAATCTTCTCTTCCTGTTACCTCGAGTCCCGATTCTCGAGATCTCGGCTTTTCACAACTTCGCCAAGAGACTTTCTCCTTGTCTCTTTGGCGACTTTGCTTTGCCTCCGAGATTGACTTTTCTGAACAAGAGGACTCGCCATTTTCATGAGAGGTCTCCTAGAACTCTCCTTAATTCTAGAAGAGGCGATTTGATACTTACAGCGATTGAGAACTAGAGATGTGAGTCTTCTTCAATATACGCCCCCTCGCTTCTTGGTTTCTTTGAAGAACCGGCGGATCTTTGTCTACATCGTATTCGCACCCATTCACCGAATAGTATGAGCATCAATCTTGCTCTTCACTAGAACAGTTGCCTTATACCTGAGTGCGCATTTAATCTCGGATTCCATAAAGATCCTTGTCAAAATCATTCCATAAGGATAACTGAAGTTTCCTTTAACCCTTAACCATATAGTGAAAGATTAAGAAGGGTAGATCTATAGGATTTTGATTGAGAAGAAAGAACAAACATTGTTCGCTCAAAGTAGTCACCAAATGCCTTGAACCAACTCTAGGAAGAATGCAATTGAACAGATTGCATGCAGTAACCCTAGCCTTTGGAATCGATTTGATGTCTTCCTTTCTCTTGAATCATTTGTGCCATATAGCGCCTCTTGACATCTTCTTCTTTCATTCCAACCGAGGACATCCATCCGCCTTAGTAGATGCTTTTCACCAACGGATGGGCAATCGCCACTTTCCTTATCAAATCCTTTGTGACAATAACTCGATATTCTATCCACAGAGGATACAATAGTGTCTTCTATCGCATTTGCGCCTTCCGTAACTCATATACCTCATTTATATAGACAGTTCTTGTATCTAAAAGAAGTTCTTCCACCAACTTTTATAATCTCGTGTTCTACATCCATGCCGTCACCCCTTAGTGATTCAAAGTTCACAAGTCTTCCATAAATCATTGCCGCTTCCATTGTATAGAGCTTAAAGATTATCTTCGAAAGCTTTTGAGGAGAAGATTTTGAGAGAATTGGTAAAGTAGAAATGAACCGTCAGAGATGATGAAAAGATCGCTATAATATCGCCTTCACTACTTATAGGTTATGGACCGATGGGTTCTCGAATCATTAAGAACCTCAAGTTTATCGATATTTCCTCCAAAATCTTCCTTATGAGAAAAGTTACCAGTTGTAACTCACTGTATAACGCCATTAGTTTCTCATGTTATTTTAGCCTAACTGCTCATTTAGCATCACCATATTGAGATTGCGTCTTACCTTCTGAAAATGTTCTTCACTCAGTGTGTTAGACCCCGAATTTTTTTTTAATGATATTATTAAGCATGAATTGTGATAATTCGGTGGTTTTGTTTTAATTGGAGTTATTTGGGAATATTGGATATATAAGGACTAAATGTGGTTTAATTATGATTTATATGAGGGTTAGAGGATTTATAGTGTGTAAGGGTTGAGAAATTAGCTTAAGTTGTTGGGCTTGGGCTTAGGGAGGGCCCATACCCTTAGGTTAAGAAGAGAATTAGAAAGGAAAGGAGAATAGAAAGAAAAGAATAGGAGGAGAGGAGAAGCACGCCGTCGGAGGAGAGGAAGAGAGAAGAGAAGAGACTTCGCGATTTCTGAGGTTTTCCGACGATTCGAAGCATTTTTCGGTAAGTTAGTGCCTTTCTAACTTAGTTTGAGTAGATTTAAACTTAGAGGATGTTGAATCCGTAAGAAATCGATGGTTTAGGGTTTGGGTGAAAAATATGGATAAATCTTTGGGTTGATTCGTTTGTATCCGGTTTTGAGCTAAGAATGGGTTAGAAATGCGTATAAGAGTTGATCTATACTTTGATTGTGTTGCATTTGAGATTGGGAAGAGTTTGAATTGGAAAAATGCAGAAATATGGGTTTCGAGTCGCAATTCCATTCGCACGTCAGCGACGCAGAATTATTTTGCGACGCCACAGTATGGTGCACGTCAAGCGCGCACAAATGGATCGATGCGTCGTCATGGCCAAGCAGCGTTACTAACGTCATGGCGTCGCAGAAAGTGATGAGCACACCGCGACGCTGCAGAGCAGTGCACGCCGCAGCCTTACCGGTCTTCACCGCGGGCGAAGCCAGCCGATGTCGCGATTTAACGCCCCCTTTTGCGACGGCGAGGTCCTTTGTCGCGCGAGACCCTTTTTTTTTTTCGAAAATGAGATTTTGCATTTTGATGATATCTTTGGTGTAGATATCCGATCGAGGTGATTTTAGATTCGTTGTGATCTAGAGTTTAAGGACTACGAGTTGTATGAAGAAGGAAGTTCGAAATTGTTTCAAGAATTCGAATTTAGACGGGAGTCGAATGAAAACTTTTAACGCTTCCTTTTTATTTATCGAGCCTTCTTGAATATTTTTTATAGATATTGATTGTGTGGAAACTTGGTTTATTATAGGAACCAATTTGGTTTGACCTAATCGCAAGAGGAAGGGCAATAAAGAGTCCGATACTCCAAATGATACTAGGTGGGTAATATGTTTATGGTTATTGTGTGTATGAGCAATTGCATGATGTGTGCTTGCTTGTATTATGTGAGATTATCGTGTTGAATGATATGAGAATATTGAACGCATGTGAATGTGAATTTGCATTATGATTGAAAATATGCATGGATTGATAGGCCTTTTCAAGAATGGACTAGAATGAGATTCGAGATCATGCGAAACATGCTTCGAGCATGGAACTAATGGATTATGTGCTTTGTTTGGGTAAGAGAGTTACGGATGGAGTCACGCACGCCGACAAGAAAGCCTTCTCCGGTTGTCGTTTGTGGCTACGAGATCCTCGAGAAATCGGACTTGATGGATTACTTGATTTACCCTTAGGTTATCCGGATGGATTACTAACTCTCGAGCCGCTTGTTTGTGCATACACGATTGATTTGATGAGCATAAGATATGATGGATTTGATAGATTTGTTGCATAATGATTGATGTGATAAGAAATAGAAATTGCTTGACATAAACTGATTGAATGTGAATTGAATTGATGAATTATGATTTGCTAGTGATATGTATATTATATATATTTATATATTGCTTGATTGTGTGGCTCGTTGCCAATGGCTATAAACGTATATGCCACTGAGCTTCGCAGCTCATCCCATTACTCTCCCTCCTCAAAAGTGCGGATCGAGACGATAGTTGACTTGGCGAGGCATCTAAACTTCCAAATAATTAGAGCTTTGCCTTAAGTTAGTAATTTGATTGGCCCTCGAGCATTTTATCATGGAGCATCTTTTGTATTTTGAAATTTCATTTTACTTTGTATTACCGCATTTGAGAATACGTTGCATTTCTTCAATGAGAATGACATATGTTTTATGAATTTGAGATATGGAAATGCATGCTGAGAATGCATGCGATGGTATGTATGAGTATATGTTTATATATGTGTGAATCGAATATGTCTTTGTATGGATGCTGGATCGGTCCGACGGTTATATGGAGTGCCCGACGCCGGGCGACCCGAGGGCCCCTCCTCGGGATTCGACGACGGGGCCTGGGCCCAACATGTTTGGTATCGAGGCGCTTAGGTTTAGGTGTCCTCGGCTTAGAATGCATATAGATTGTGTGATATTTGACGACATGTTGCATTAATTGATTTCATTACGTGACATGCATATCATGCATACATATAGATTGTCGATAGCTAATCCTTAGTGTTTACCTTTGAAGGAGTACGATGCCACCTCGTAGAAGGACACGAGGAGCCGTGCAAGGGTCTCACAGACTGACTCTCCAACGAGAGAGGAGAGGACCGATGAGTCTGTAGCCCCAATGCATGCCGAGGCTTCTATCGGGCTAGAGTGAGCCCATCGTCACGACTCAGAATCGCTGATTCCGCCAGGCAAGTGCCCCGCTTGATCCGAGGATGTTTCAAAGCGTTTACTCAAAGCGCTTGTTCAAAGCATGGGCCAAATGTCACAGCCTTCCGCTCCACCCCAAAGAAGAGGGGAAACAACGACAAGTTGAGAAAGTATGGGCGATTGACTTCTTTGGGACAATGATCCCGAGGAAGCCGAGACCTAGTTGCGGAGGATGAGCGGGTGATGGATCGATGGATTGTGAGGCGATGAGCGAGTGGTGTATCTTGCCGCTTGTTTGAGCGATGCTCAGATTGGTGGGAGACCGTGCTTGGGGCAATGATGAGGCCAATAGGGTTGGCTTAAGGTGATTTTGTGGTACGCTTAAGAAGAAATATTTGTCGAGGTTTATGTCCAGTGAGAAGAGGGAGTTTCAGTCTCACTCGAGGATATGACAGCCACTTGAGTATGAGCGCAGTTCACCCATTATCCGGTAGATGCCTCCGATCCGATGTTGAGCGAGACCGCCAGATGTCGCAGATTTGAGCCTGGATTGCACTTAGCGCATCGAGAGAAGGTAATTGTGCAGAATTTCATGATTTCAAAGCACTAGTTGAAGCGGCCTCCGAGGGTCGAGAATATAGAGAACATCAAGAGTCCGCAAACAGAAGAGAAAGGGTAGAGATCACCCAGAGAGGAGGTAGCACTAGTGCTCCTATGCCAAACAGAGTGCTAGGAGCTTCCTGCTTATTCGAGAGGAGAGGAGCAAGGGTGCTAGCTACAGAGGCCGATGAGGACTTCTACTGCTTCTCACCAAGCTTCACGGTGGGTGGCGGTAGGAGAGGGAGATAGATCGGTTATCCCGACGTGAGCACCGCGGAAACCCTCATAGAGAGAGTGCTTCAGATCGACAGAGCTTGTTTCAACTGTGGGGTGAAGGGACACATTGCCGAGAGTGTCCTCACCTTCACGACAGAGAGAGGTCGATGCCGCCCGAGGAGGACAGAGACCATGGGTCGAAGGGATGGATGAGGTAGGCGCCTGATGCTTGCCAGAGGGCGAAGTCTTCGGGGAGACCGAGAGGGCGAGCACCACCTGTGGTGTTTGCTATGACACGGAGGATGCTGAGGCCACTCCGGATGTTGTCACCGGTATGGCCCATTTATTCATGATGATGTGCTTGTTTTGATTGATCCGGTTCTACTCATTCGTTTGTTTCACGAGTAGACACTGTGTGATTTGATTGTGAGCCCTTTGATACTCGTGATGGTGAGTACTCAATTGGCCAAAGACATTGTGATTAGTCGTGTTTAGAGGATGTGAACTTCAGATTGGTGGAGAACTTCAGTGGTAGATCCGATGCCACTAAGGATGAGCGGTTTAGATGTGATTTTGGGTATGGACACTTTGGAAAAGTACAATGCTCGCTTGATTGTAAGCGTAAGATGAGAGAATTTGATTTGGGCGATGGCGTAAGGGTAGTGTTTACTAGGGACAGGAAAGCGAGTCCGCCTGTGATTGTTTCAAGATTGACGGCAGAGAGGTTGATGAGTAAGGGTTGTGAGGCGTTTTGGCTTATGTGTTAGACTCTAGAGTCGATAGAGGAAGTGGAGGATATTCCAAGAGTCGAGATTTCTGGACGCCTTTCCGAGGAATTGCTGTGACTACCGCCACTCGGAGATTGAGTTTCGATTGAGCTTGTGTCGTACTAGGCGATTTGATTCTCGCTTTATCGGATGGTTCGTGGAATTGAAGGAGCTTAAGGAGCTATTGGAGGAGTTATTGGAGAAAGGGTATATTCGTCGAAGTTCTTCACCTTAGGGAGCTCCTATCCTATTTGTGAAGAAGAAAGATGGCTCTTTGAGAATGTGTGGACTACGTGAAGTCAATCAGTCACAGATGAAGAACAGTATCCGCTTCCTCGCATTGATGATCTGTTTGATCAATTGCAAGGAGCGAGTCTTTTCAAGATCGACTTGAGATCGGATATCATCGCTTGAGGATCAAGGAGTCGGATGTGCAAGTCTGCGCTTTCAGACTCGGTATGGGCACTTTGAGTTTTGGTGATGCCCTTCGATTGACGAATCGCTGCGCAGTTTATAGATTTGATGAATCGGTGTTTAAGCCATTCTTGGACCAATTTAGCATTGTCTTCATTGATGATATATTGGTGTATTCCAAGAGTGATCGGAGCATGAGGAGCATTTGAGGATGGCTTTGGAGACTTTGAGGAGCAATGAGTTGTATGCCAAATTCGAAAATGCGAATTTTGGCCGAGGAAGTTTCATTTCTTGACACGTGATCTCGAGCAAGGAGTTCATGTGGATCCAAAGAAGATAAGCGATTGTGAATTAGGGCAGCGCCAAGAATGTGGCGAAGTGAGGAGTTTTCGGGTTTGGCGAGCTACTACTGAACGGTTTGTGGAGGGATTCTCGATGATATCCGCTCCGATGACAAAATTGTTGAGAAAGAATCGAAGTTTGATTGGGTGAGGATTGTCGAGGAGCTTCGAGGAGCTCAGCCAGATTGACCAATGCCGATTTTGATTTTGCCATCGGGTGATGAGGGTTATTCGGTGTATAGTGATGCTTCGAGGAAGGGTCTCGGATGTGTTTTGATGCTGGGAGATCGGGTAATTGCTTATGCTTCGAGGCGCTGAAGCCTTATGAGCTGAATTATCCGACGACGATTTGGAGTTAGCAATGGTGATCTTTGCCTTAAAGATTTGGAGGCATTATTTGTATGGAGTTCAAACTCGGATCTTCACCGATCATAAGAGTCCAAGTATTTGCTAAGTCGGAAGGAATTGAATTTGAGGCGTGGAGGTGGTTAGAGCTGCTAAAGGACTATGATTTGTTGATTGAGTATCATCCGGCAAGGCCAATGTTGTGGCGGATGCCTTGAGCAGAAGTCGCCGATTGCTCATGTTCGATCGATTTATCTTCCTTTATTGGAAGAGATGGCTAAGCTTTAGGATAAGTTTGACAGGAAGAACCGGATTGTCTTCGCTAATTTTCGAGTTAGACCGATCTCAAGGAAAAGGTTAGGGATTTGCGGTGCTCGGGATGCGGTTTGAGCAAGCTTCGGGATGAGATTGAAATGGCAAGGTTTCGAGATAGATGTGCGGGATGATGGGCTTATGACAGTTGCGGGTAGGTTGTGTATTACGGATGTGCGGGAGATCAAGGATGAGATTATGGATGAGGCATACAATGCGCCTTACACCATGCATCCCGGTAGCACCAGGATGTATCGGATTTGAGAGCACTTTTGGTGGAAAGGCATGAAGAGGGATATAGCGAGTTCGTCAAGAAGTGTCTAGTGTGTCGTGAAGTCAAGGTCAACACCGTGCACCTTCGGGCAAGTTGAGGCCGTTGCTATTCCGGAGTGGAAGTGGCAGCGAGTGACGATGGACTTTTTGATGGGATTGCCTAGGACCAGCAGGAGGCATGATGCCATTTGGGTGATTGTTGATCTGTTGACTAAGTCAGCCCACTTTTTGGCGATTCGACAGACTGATTCTTTGCATGTGTTGGCAAAGAAGTATATCGATGAGATAGTGAGGCTGCATGGGATTCCGGATTCCATTGTGTCGGATCGAGATCCTCGGTTCACTTCGAGGTTTTGGAGTAGTTTGCAGGAAGCTTTGGGGACTAAGCTAAATTTTAGTACGGCTTTTCACCCTCAGACGAATGGTCAGTCGGAGAGGACTATTCGGACACTTGAGGGGATGCTTCGGGCTTGTGTGATGGATTTTTGAGGAGCATGGGATGAGCATTTGCCGTTGGTCGAATTTGCTTACAACAATTCGTACCATTCGAGCATTCAGATGGCTCCGTATGAGGCGTTGTATGGTAGGAGGTGCAGGACTCCGATCTGTTGGGATGAAGAGGGAGAGAGGCAATTGGAAGGACCAGACTTGATTCAGATGACTGTTGAGAAAGTCAATCGATTAACCAGCGGCTTAAGCGCAGCACAGGACAGATGTAATGAAGAGTTATGTTGATGCTCACCGAAAGGAGATGGAGTATGATGTCGGTGAGAAAGTGTTTCTTAAGACATCTCCTTGGAAGGGAGTTTTGAGGTTCGGCAAGAAAGGGAAGTTGAGTCCGAGGTATGTGGGTCCTTATGAGATCCTTGAGAGGATTGGACCACTCGCCACTGATTGGCATTACCTCCGAGTTATCGCAGATTCACGATGTTTTCATGTGTCGATGTTGAGGAGATATAGATCGGATCCGTCACATGTTATTCAGACTAGTGAGGTTCAGATTGAGATGATTTGAGCTATGAGGAGCTTCAAAGTGCATATTTTGGATACCAAGGATAAGGTCCTCGTGAACAAGACAGTTCGATTAGTAAAGTCCTTTGGAGGAACCATTCTAGAGGAGGCTACTTAGGAGCCACCGAAGCTATCTTGGGAAAAGTATTCGCATCTCTTCGACGATTCAGGTAAATTTTGAGGACGAAATTTCTTTTAAGAGGGGGAGTAATGTTAGACCCCGAATTTTTTTTAATGATATTATTAAGCATGAATTGTGATAATTCGATGGTTTTGCTTTAATTGGAGTTATTTAGGAATATTGGATATATAAGGACTAAATGTGGTTTAATTATGATTTATATGAGGGTTAGAGGATTTATAGTGTGTAAGGGTTGAGAAATTAGCTTAAGTTGTTGGGCTTGGGCTTAGGGAGGGCCCATACCCTTAGGTTAAGAAGAGAATTAGAAAGGAAAGGAGAATAGAAAGAAAAGAATAGAAGGAGGAGAGGAGAAGCCTGCCTGGGAGGAGAGGAAGAGAGAAGAGAAGAGACTTGCGATTTACGAGGTTTTCCGACGATTCAAGCATTTTCGATGAGTTAGTGCCTTTCTAACTTAGTTTGAGTAGATTTAAACTTAGAGGATGTTGAATCCATAAGAAATCGATGGTTTAGGGTTTTGGGTGAAAAATATGGATAAATCTTTGGGTTGATTCGTTTGTGTCTGGTTTTGAGCTAAGAATGGGTTAGAAATGCGTTATAAGAGTTGATCTATACTTTGATTGTGTTGCATTTGAGATTGGGAAGAGTTTGAATTGGAAAAATGCAGAAATCTAGGTTTCGGAGTCGCAACTCCATTCGCACGTCGCGACGTGTGCAAGAACACGCCACAAGGCGTGTGAATTATTTTGCGACGCCACAGCACATGGTGCACGTCGCGTGCACATAAATGAACATGCACGTCATGGCGCATGGCGCGCTTGCACGTCATGGCGTCAGTGAGTGATGAGCACGCCACGACGCGTGCATAGGTGCACGCCAATGGCGAGCCGATCTTCATGCAAACGCCCCCCTTTCAAGGGCGGCGGTGGTCCTTTGTCGCGGCGAGACCCCTGTTTTTTTTTTTTTTCCGAAAATGAGATTTTTGCATTTTTGAGGATATCTTTTGGTGTAGATATCCGATCGAGGTGATTTTAGATTCGTTGTGATCTAGAGTTTAAGGACTACGAGTTGTATGAAGAAGGGAAGTTCGAAAATTGTTTCGAAGAATTCGGGAATTTAGATGGGAGTCGAATGAAGACTTTTAACGCTTTCCTTTTTATTTATCGAGCCTTCTTGAATATTTTTTATAGATATTGATTGTGTGGAAACTTGGTTTATTATAGGAACCAAGTCGGTTTGACCAATCGCAAGAGGAAGGACGGAAGAGTCCGATACTCAAATGATACTAGGTGGGTAATATGTTTATGGTTATTGTGTGTATGAGCAATTGCATGATGTGTGCTTGCTTGTATTATGTGAGATTATTGTGTTGAATGATATGAGAATATTGAACTGCATGTGAATGTGAATTTGCATTATGATTAAAAATATGCATGGATTGATAGGCCTTTTCGGCAATGGACTAGAATGAGATTTGAGATCATCTGAAACATGCTTCGAGCATGGAACTAATGGATTATGTGCTTTGTTTGGGTAAGAGAGTTACGGATGGAGTCACGTGCGTTGACAAGAAAGCCTTCTCCGGCTGCCCACAGGGCTACTGAGATCCTTGAAATCGGACTCGGATGGATTCTGGATTTACCCTTAAGTTATTCGGATGGATTACGGAACTCTCGAGCGCTTGTTTGTGCATACACGATTGATTTGATGAGCATAAGATATGATGGATTTGATAGATTTGTTGCATAATGATTGATGTGATAAGAAATAGAAATTGCTTGACATAAACCGATTGAATGTGAATTGAATTGATGAATTATGATTTGCTAGTGATATGTATATTATATATATTTATATATTGCTTGATTGTGTGGCTCGTTGCAATGGCTATAAACGATATGTCATCGAAGCTTATAGCTCACCCCATTACTCTCCCTCCTCAAAAGTGCAGATCGAGGCGATAGTTGACTTGGCGAGGCATCGAAACTTCCAGCCTAATTAGAGCTTTGCCTTAAGTTAGTAATTTGGATTGGCCCTCCCAGCATTTTATCATGGAGCATCTTTTGTATTTTGAAATTTCATTTTACTTTGTATTACGTTGCATTTGAGAATCTTGTTGCATTTCTTGAATGAGAATGACATATGTTTTATGAATTTGAGATATGGAAATGCATGTTGAGAATCGCATCGATGGTATGTATGAGTATATGTTTATGTATGTGTGAATCGAATATGTCTTTGTATGGATCTTTGGGATCGGGTCCGACGGTATATGGGCGCCTGACGCCAGATGCGACAAGGGCCCTCCCTCGGGGATTGGACGTCTGGGGCCGGCCCAACACGATGGTTTAGTGAAGATGTCCGCCTATTGAAGCTATGTTTCAATCGAACTTTAGAAGCACCACCTTTCTCGAGCGTAGTCTCTCGAAATGATGTCGACTTATATGCTTTACTCGGAATGCTGAATTGGATTCTTTGACGGGTTTATTGTCTTTGGTGTTATCGCAATAAATTGGAATCTCCTCCTCCTTAATCGAATAGTCTTCGTTAATACTTGATCCACAACGTCTGTGAACAACAATCATGGCGGATATGTATTACCTTCAGCCATTGATAGAGCAATTGAGCTTTGTCTCTTGCTTGACTAGGAGACTAGATTTCCTCCAAGAAAGTGACATCCTCCACTTGTGCTCTTTCTTTCGATTCTATCTCGGCGATAGTCCGCATCACAAGATCCGATTAACCTAAAATCTTTACCTTTCTCAAACATTAAGCAAAGATCAAGAGTACTGCGAGATATCTCAAAATTCTTTTAACAAAGGTAAATGAGACTCTAGGATCGGCTTGAAATCTTGCACACAAGCATACACCTAATGCAAATATCGGTCTACTTGTCAGAAGATACAATAAAGAACCGATCATCCTACATATAGGGTTTGATCCACCTTCTTATCAAGTTAGTCTTTCGACAAAAGGTTTGAAGGATGCATCGAGTTGCCATTGGCTTCACATTATTCATGTCAAACTTATTGACAGACTCTTTCACATACTTTTGTTGATGAATGAAGATCTTCTCTTTAGTGCGCTTAACTTGCAACCCAAGAAAGAACTTTAATTCACCCATCATACTCATTTCAAATTCTCTTTCATTAGTCTCTCAAACTTTAAACCTGACTCTTTTGTAGTAGCACCAAAGATAATATCATCAACGTAGATCTGCATTTAAGATAAAATCATTACGAAAACTCTTTCTAAAGAGCGTCTTATCAACTTGACCTCTGCTGAAACCATTTTCTATTAAGAAGGTACTCGACGATCATACCAAGCTCTAGGGGCTTGCTTTAGGCGTATAAGGCTTTGTGAAGTCTATAGACATAATCTGGATTTTAACGTCTTCAAAGCCGGAGGTTGTTTCACATAGACTTCTTCGTCTATAAAGCCATTCGAAATGCACTCTTAACATCCATTTGAAACAACTTTATATCGTGACAGATTGCATATGCCAACAAAATCCTTATAGCTTCAAGTCTAGCTCATCGAGCATATGTTTCGTTGTAGTCTATTCCTTCTTGCTGATTGTAACCTTGTGCTACTAATCGGCCTTATTACGACTCACTCTTCCCGATTCGTCTAACTTATTCTTGAAAACCCATCTTGTTCTATAATGGATTTCTTAGGAGGTTTTGGAACTAAGGACCGACGTTATTCCTTGTGAATTGGTTCACTCTTCTTGCATGGCTAACACCTAAGCTTCGTCTTGAAGAGCTTCCTCGACCTTCTTAGGTTCTACTTCGAGATAAAGCTACATTAGCTTCTCGTCGAATCTGGACCTTGTCCTAACTCCTTTTGAGGTCTCACCGATAATTAACTCTTCTGGATGAGAACTTTTATACTTCCAATCTCGTCTTAATTCTATAGTTTTTGGAATATCTTCAATCTTATTCTCATGAGTGTCGGACGAGGGAGTTTCGAGGCATCATCTAGGTTCTTTAAAGTACCTTCAATCTCCATGTCATCTTCCTTATGGGTTTGAGAACTATCATAAAATTTGACATGGATCGTCTCTTCAACGATCTTTGAAGTCGGGTTGTAAACTTCGAAATGCCTTAGGCGATAATGAGTAACCTAGAAATATTCTGGATAGGTCTTTGAATCAAATTTATCCAACAGACTCTCTCATTATTCGAGAATGGAACATTTGCACCGAATGGATGAAAGTAGGATATGCTTGGTCTTCTTCCATTCCATAACTCGTAAGGAGTTTTCTTGACATAGGTCATGACAAGATCCTATTACGAATATAGCATCTTGTATTCACGACTTCTACCCGAAAATATTTAGGAAGATTAGTCTCACATAGCATAGTCCTTGCCATCTCTTGAATCGTCCTATTCTTTCTCTCAACAACTCCATTCTGTTGTGGAGTTCTAGGGGCCGAGAAGTTGTGGAAAATTCCATTCTCCTCACAGAAAACTCTAAACTTCTCATTCTCAAATTCTCCGCCATGATCACTCCTGATACTAGCTATAGACAATCCTTTTTCATTCTCAAATCTTTACGGATAGAGTTCTAAAGTACTTAAAAGACTCATCTTTGTGTGATAAAAACAATATCCAACAAAATCGAGTAAAATCATCAACAATGACAAGTCCATATTTCTTTCTACCAAGACTTAATGTCCTTGTAGGACCAAACAAATCCATATGTAATAGTTCTAAAGGTCTTGAAGAAGTTACAAAATTTTTAGAAGAGAAAGAGGTTTTAACTTGTTTTCCTTTCAAACAATTTTCACAGAAAAATTCCTTGTCAAAACTTATTTTTGGTAAACCTCTTACCAAATCATGTTTTACCAATTTTGAAATATGTTTCAAAGAGACATGACCTAGATTTTTATGCCAGATTAGTCTTTCTTCCTCAGAAGATAGAAAACATTAGATATTTTGACTTTGAAAATCTTTTAAGTTGATTTTGTAAAGGTTGTTTCTTTTCTTGGCAGAGAAAATTATAGACCCATCTTTGTTTCTGACTTCACAAAGATTTTGATTGAATGTAACTATAAAACTAGAATCACACAACTGACTCACACTAATCAAGTTATGCTTTAGACCATCAACAAGCAGTACATTATTTATGCATGCAAAGGAATCTTTACCTATTTTTCCGATTCTAATGATTTTGCCCTGTTGGTTGTCTCCGAAAGTTACTAATCCTCCCTTCTTATACTGAAGGTCTAGGAACATAGACCTTCTTCCCGCTCATGTGTCGCGAGCATCCACCGCCTAAATACTAATGGTGTTTCCAGTATCTTCCAAGGAAGGATATCTGCGGGAGAAACTATTTTATTTCTTGGTACCCAAATTTTCTTGGGTCCTTTATGGTTAGTAGTATGCACATGATATGATCTTTGATGCATATTACTCGGACGTTGATTAAAATATGTTATCATATTTCTTCCTTTTGAGAGACAAATTTATTACGAGATCGAGTATTGTTTCCATAAACCCTAATCCGGTCTTATCACTAGGATGTCTACATTTTCCTAGCATATCATTCATTTTCTTTGTACTCTCTGTGAAAGTAACTAGATCAGCTGATAGATTCTTGAACCTCAGTTTGAGTTGAATAATCTCATCTGATCTGCTCTACAAGTTTCCTTTTAACTTCTAACTCCTTTTTAAGCAAATATTTTCTCTCTCTATTTTCTCAAGATTTCTAATATTCTCAGATACTTTTCTTCAACAACTTGTCTTTGTTTGAGAATAGCATGAGAATCTTCTAACGATTCTCAATATGCATCATGCAAATTTTGTAGTCGGATTTTACCTCCTCATCACTATCTTCCTCGGCCATTAGGCAAATGTTTGCATGTTACGATGACTCGGAGCCTCATGTCGATTCAGATGAATCTAGGTCCTCCCATGTTGCCATCATGCTTTTCTTGCCTTTTCTACTCTTATTGGGTTTCTTCTTGAGAGTAGGGCATTTGACTTAGTGTCGGTGATTGCACTCGTAATAAATGATAGAAGACTTTTCCGGCTTAGCTTCATCTTTTCCATTATTTCAATGTCCGGTTACTTCGGGCTTCTTCTTCCATATGCGTCTTATCTTTCTAGAAATGAAGATAATTAGTCATCTTCATCACTCGATTCTCAATCGATTGGCTAGAGTTGTCATCCCTTGATTCTTCAATTTTCAATGCTTTTGATGACTTCCTCCTTCTGAGTCTTATGATTCTTTTGTCCGACCTTCATCTATTGACTTACGTCGCTTGGGCTTATCTTCAGCGTTGAGTTCAACTTCATGAATCTTTAAGGATCCCAACAACTCATCTAGCTTTAATATGCTCAAGTCTTTGGCTTCTTGCACTGCCGTAACTTTTGGTCTCCATCTCTTAAGAAGACTTCTTAGAATCTTGCGAACGTGATCTTGATTATTGTATGTCCTTCCAAGAGCTTTCAATCCATTGATAATTGTTTGAAATCTTCCAAACATTTGATCAATAGATTCTTCATCTTCAATCCTGAAAAGTTCATATTGATGTACAAGAATACTTATCTTGGATTCCTTAACTTGACTTGTGCCTTCATGAGCAATGGACAATGTGTCCCACATTTCTTTTCACGTGTCGCAACCATGCACTTTGTCGTACTCGCTTCTACTTAGGGCTGCGTTAAGAAAATTTAGCCTTTGAATTGGTTGTATTCTTGCTTTCCGATCACCGTCCATCCGCCTTCAGTAGAATAGAACTACCTTCGTCATCTACAAGTATATAGGGTTCGCTCTCTATTACGTCCCAAAGATCTACATGTAGATTCGATGAATAACCGCATCCTATCTTTCCAAAGAATGATAGTCTTCTCCATTGAATGCCGGAGGTCTAGTATCCGAGGCTCCTTGATGTATACATGTGACTCGCCATTATCTTTAATCCACACTTCGCCAAAGTGATTCTTGGATACCAAGCTCGATACCAATTGAAGTGAATCACACGTTAATACAAAGACTTAAAACACAATAGAATGCACGAGAAGGGGGGTTGAATTGTGTATTCCTTTTGAATATCTTTTAGAATTACTTGTTAGAATTAAGATTCTTCTGTAATTCTTATTAATCCTGATTGATCAAACTTTTCAATGCTAAGTATATGAATAGTAAATAAAGATCAATTTTGAAACTAAAAGTGAGATAGAGAGTGAGAGTAGTAGACACGCAGATTTATCCCGGTTCACCCTAAACTGGGCTACGTCCGATCCTCGAGTTTCTTCTCGAGATTTCACTATCTCTTCAAACGTTCTGATATTCTTTCACGAGCCTCTTGAGTCTCTCTACAATCAAGATTCTTTCACACTTAGCCTCTGCAGCTATCTGCATAACTTTTCTTTTCGAAAATATTTGAACACTCATTACGTAGGATAGCATTCACTAATTACGCACTTAATCGCTTTTTAACTTTGTGTAATTTTTCTAAAACAGCAAGCACTTCATTTTCGACTTGACTTGTATTTATAGCCTTCGTCTCTAATTGCTTCTTGATTCTTGAATCTTGAATCTTTAAAGAAACAGTTAATCAGTTGAGTTACAGAACTAACTCGAATCGACTCTTCGTCTCGCTTTTTTTCTCGTCTGCGTCTGCGTCGCTTTTGTTTCTCGTCTCAGTATCTATATTTGCGTCTGCGTCTTTTATTGTCTTGTGTCATCTGCGTCAGTGTTGACTTTTTACTTTGACAATCTTCGCTACGTGTTTTGATTTATCTGTAATAAATCAGATCCGACTTTTTCAACTTAGTCTCAGGTCAACTTCGGCTCAGAGCACGCCATCTTAATGCATCTCCGAATTAAATCAGATATCGCCATCTTAAATGCATCTCTCAATTAAATGCAGATCGTCATCTTCGCCCATCTCTCAATTAAATCAGATACGCCTCAGGATTTTTTTGTTTTTCTTGTATTTGATCTCACTATGTTTGTTATACATCAAAATCATTTTATGTAAAGTCATTTTGACTTAATAATGGGTCCTCCTCTTAAGAGGAAAAGGTTGGTTCGGTTGGGGATCTACCGTCCGCCCGACAAGTCGAGTCGGGACTAGGAAAGGAAGAAGGGCAAGGGAAGGCGAAGTCGCAAATCTCGAGACGGTGAGAGTCCGCCTCAAGTTGGCTAAGAATGCCACAACGGGGACCTCAAGTGTCCGTTACATTCTAAGAGGATTACTCACTTTGTGGACGAAAGCGATTCATGGAGAAGAGGAGTAACTTGGAGCTAGGGTCTCACTCGTTCGTCTCGGTGTCTTGAGTCGACGACGGCCTTCAGCGATCTTTGCAGCGTTTGGAGACTCGGACCAGAAGTCCAGACCTCCATGATCGGTGAAGGCTTTGAAGGCGAGCTTTGGAGGTGAAGGAGGAGAGACCTCCTCAGGGCTCAAAACGCATCCTTGGAGGAGGAAAAGAAATCCTAGGAGAGGGAGGTGGGCACTTTGTTGGCTCGACCGCCAAGGGAGAGGAGGAGAAGGGCGAATGGAGGAAGGCCGTGAGGCGGAGCGAGTCTAACAAGAAACTCCACCAAGATTGCCGCTCCATGATGGAGGGTAGGGACAGAGTCGAGGAGACCTGCGGGAGGCAGGCGTTGTGAGGATGCAACGGTCGAGGCAATTAAGCGATGGAAACGGCAGTTTCTGTTCGAGGAGAGTTTAGAACTCGCCTGCGACATTACCCTCTCGGTTCTGAGGAGGGGCCACGAACTCTACGCTCCTAGGGGGTCGGTGTGCCCTTCATTCGAGGAGTATGCCGAGCCGCTTCTTCCTGCGACTCTTGGGCTTTCTTTAGAGGAAGTCAGGGAGAAGGGCGAAGGAGAACGGGACGCCATTCCGGACGAAGAGCTGGATCTCAGCTCCGATGTAGAAGAGCTTCCCTACGAAGATATTCCTCCGGTCGCTCCCCCGGGTCCTGCTCCTATTCCCGTTGTGTCGCTCTCCGAAGGGGAAGAGCCTCCTTGCGAGGATATTCCTCCGGTTGCTCCCTCGGGTCCTGCTCCTTAAGCTACTTGTTGTTCCCCTTCTCCCGAATTCTAGAGCTCACCTGGTCGGGCTTGTGGCCAGGGTGAATTTAATATGAATGAAAATTTTTAGTTGTGTTTCATTTTGTAGAAGTCATTTTTTCGAAGTCAATTTTCGTGCTTATGTGCTTTGTTTCGGACGTATAGTAGGGTTAGGTGTTACTCGTGGTCGACCAAGCCGAGGTCCCAAGGATCTTGTCTTGGCAACCGATCGACCGTAGTCGATCTATGGAGATACCAAGCGAGGTCCCAAGGATCTTGTCTTGGCGACCGAGTAGTCGATCTATGGAATCCGAGCGAGGTCCCAAGGATCTTGTCTTGGCGACCGATCGACCGTAGTCGATCTATGGAATCTGAGCGAGGTCTCAAGGATCTTGTCTTGGCGACCGATCAATCGTAGTCGATCTATGGAATCTGAGCGAGGTCCCAAGGATCTTGTCTTGGCGATCGATCGACCGTAGGCGATCTATGGAGATACCGTCCCAAGGATCTTGTCTTGCGACCGATCGTCGTAGCCGATCTATGGAGATCTGGCGAGGTCCCAAGGATCTTATCTTAGCGGCCGATCGGCCGTAGTCGATCTATGGAGATACCGAGCGAGGTCTCAAGGATCTTGTCTTGGCGATCGATCGACCGTAGTCGATCTATGGAGATACCAAGCGAGGTCCCAAGGATCTTATCTTAGCGATCGATCGACCGTAGTCTATCTATGGAATCCGGCGAGGTCCCAAGGATCTTGTCTTGGCGATCGATCGATCGTAGTCGATCTATGGAATACCGAGCGATGATTGATCGATTTTTACTCTTTGCCACAATGGAATTTTTATCGCCAAGAAATCAAAACCCTTTATTGATGATAAGGAGTGGGCCATTAAAAAACCTGCCTGGCTGGGACAGGAAAAAGGTATCCACAAGTGTTGTACAAAAATTTTGTTGAACTAACATTAATCAAAATAAGACTTATCTATTGGAAGAACGCCTTTAGGTTTCGGGAGTTCCACGGCCTTGGTAGAATTTTCCCTTTCGCATCACGTAGGATGTAAGAACCGTGCCCGACCTGTTTAATCACTCGATAAGGTCTTTCCCACGTTTGTCCGAGCTTTCCAGGATGCTTCCCAGTCGCCTCGGCCTTTCGTAGGACGTAACCACCTACCTTTACATCGCTCGGCTTCACCCTTCTGTTGTAGAATTTGGTCGCCTTTTGCCTGATGGCTTCCGAACGAGCGAGTGCCCTTTCTCTATCCTCACCGAGGAGAACGAGTTCTGCTTTGCGGGCTTCATCATTCCGCTCTTCTTCATAGCCCGACAGCCTTTGATTATGCAATGCCACCTCTACTGGGACTAGGGCTTCTGCTCCGAAGGTCATCCTGAACGGTGTTTCCCCTGTGGCTCCGTTCGGTGTGGTTCTGTATGCCCACAACACTTCATGTAGTTCTTCTACCCAGGTCTTTCGGCCATCTAGGCGCTTCTTGAGGGCACTCATTATCTTTTTGTTGGCGTTCTCCGCAAGTCCATTGCTTTGGGGATGAGCTACCGAAGTCAACTGTAGTTTGATTTTTAGTCGGTCGCAGAAGTCTCTGAATTTGTCGTTATCGAATTACCGATCGTTATCTATAACCAACACCATAGGCATCCCGAAGCGACATAGTATATTTTTCTTTACGAAACTTTCTACTTTCCCCTCGGTGATTGTAGCAATCGACTCCGCTTCTACCCACTTAATGAAGTATTCCACTACCACTATCAGGAATTTCTTTTATCCGGGACCGGGAGGGAAGGGCCCCAGTATATCCATTCCCCATTGAGCGAAAGGAATAGGGTGACTCACGATTTGCATCCTCTCGGTCGGCTGATGAGATAGGTTGCTATTTCTCTGGCAGGCCTCACATCGGTCGACCTTCTCTTGGCAGTCTTTTCTCATTGTCGGCCAGTAGTACCCCTGTCTGATCAGTCTGTGAGCCAACATTCTGCCTCCTACATGATTTTCGCACATCCCTTCGTAGACCTCGGCCATTGCCTGCTCGGCTTCTTCTTCGTTCAAGCATCGAAGCAGCGGCCAGTCGTAAGACCGCTTATATAGAGTACCATTAACGACTGTATACTCGGCTGCCTTTATTCTTAGTTTCTTGGCCTCCGATGCGTCTTCTGGTTATTTTCCTTCTAAAAACAGCGCAATCGGTTCCGTCCAACCCGACCTACCGGTACTTATGTTGTGAACTTCCTCGGCTTTTTGAATGCTAGGTCGGCCCAGTCGTTCGATTAGAACATTGTTTATTGCATCACGGTCGGAAGCCATTTTGGAGAGCCAGCTGTTTATTGCTTATCGAGTCTTGTTCGAAATTGCTCAACTCACGCTTACCGGCTCAGTACTGATCATGTTATTCCCTTGGCCTCATCTTGCCCGGTGACTTGGCCGACTACTACTTGGCTATCACTATACACCTTGATGCTTTATTTCCATCTCCCTAGTCACCGGAGGCCGCTATCGAGGCCTCGTATTACGCGTTATTGGAGGCCTTGAACTCGGTAGAAGGGCATATTCTACATTTTCTTCATGGTGCGGGCTGATCAACACTACTCCTGCTTCGCATCCCTCGGCATTGGACGACCCGTCAACAAACAAGTTCCAAGTTCCAAGCAGGGAGCTGCTCGTCCTTCGAGCTTGGTTGGCTCATCTCTGCGATGAAATCTGCCAACACCTACGCTTTGATGGTCGTGCGGGGTTTGTATTGTATGTCGAACTCCCCATCTCTACCGCCACTTTATTAGTCGGCCAAGTTTGGGCTTTTGAAGGCATTTGCACGAGGGGTTGGTCGATCCATACCTCAATGGTATGACTTTGGAAGTAAGGCCTTAGCTTCCTGGCTGCCATTATCAAGGAGAGGCTAGTTTTTCTATTGGCGTATATCGCGTTTCGGTCCGGTCAATACTTTCTTGGCGTAGTAAATAGGGTGTTGTTCGCTTCCTCCGATCGAATAAGCACCGCCCGATAGACCCTCCGTAACCGCCAAGTATAAATCGTGTTCTCCCCTCTATCGGGCTTTGCAGGATAGGCGAAATTTGGACAAGTATTATTTTAAGTGTTGAAAAGCTTTCTCGCATTAAATCCGGCCATTGGAATTGGGTTACGTTAGCCTTCCTCAAGATTTTGAAAATGGGAGGCACTTGTCTCCTAATCTGGAGATGAACACCTTAGAGACTATCCGACCGGCCAACACCGCACTTCTTTTAAGCATTTGGGTGAGGGCATTTGGATGATGGTTTCGATCTTTTCGGATTAGCCTCAATCCGCGTTGAGTGATCATAAACCCTAGGAATTTTCGGATGCCACCCCAAAATACATTTTTCGGTTCACTTCATCTGAAATTTATTGAGTTTGGAAAATCTCCTTGAGATCTTCCACATGCTCCATAGCCGTCTTACTTTTGACCACCATATCATCCACATACGCTTCCACCGACCGGCCGATCTGTTTCTTAAAGACTTCGATGACGAGTCGTTGATAGGTCGCCCCCGCGTTCTTCAAGCCAAAAGGCATTACTTGATAGCAATATGTGCCTTGATCGGTCATGAAGGCAGTCTTTTCTTCGTCTTTCAGACTCATTTGAATCTGGTGATAGCCCGAGAAAGCGTCCAGGAAGCTGAGAAGTTCATGCCCTGAGGTAGAGTCTACCACCGGTCGATCTTGGTCAATGGAAGCGTCCTTTGGACATGCTTTGTTCAAATCAGTGAAATCTATACACATTCTCCACTTCCCGTTCTTCTTTTTCACTAAAACCACATTGGCGAGCCACTCAGGGTACTTGACTTCTCGGATGAACCCGGCCTCGAGTAACTTCTCTACTTCTTTCTCGATCACCTCCTGTCACTCCTTACTGTGCCATCGCTTCTTCGTCGATCGGCCAGAGTCGTGTGCAATTTCGAGGCGACGACTATTTTCGAGCATGTCGCTCGGCACCCAAGCGGAGACCGATCTATTTTTCACCGCGATACGTAATTTCTTTAACTAGGTCGTCTTTGCATTTCGAGCTTAGGTTTGTGTATTTAGAAGGGTCGGCTTCGTCCAGTCCAACCCTCTGTGTTTCTTCCACTGGGTTCATCCTATCCATGTCCTCATCGGCTCTCACATCAAGGGAGCTTGTCAGGACCACCGCCTGTCTAATGTCTTCGTTTATGCTAAATAACATTCCACAGCAATTCTCTGTTGGCCCTCAACAACACTCAACTCGGGGTGTCGAAACTTCATAACTTGGTAGTAGGTGAAGACGATCGATCGAGGGCATTTGAGTAGCCCGCCGATTATTGCATTATCGCGCCTTGAAACTTTACGATCAGAACTCGGCGTCCCTTTCTATTTGACACGGCTTTTGTCGAACTTCACTTTCAAGTGCACCCGGGCGGACGGATAGGCTGAGGCCCCGGTTACGCCTTTGATGGGACCGTCTGTAGGTAGTAGTCGGTCTTCGGGTACCTTCATCTACTTGAAGGCCTCATAGTACAACAAGTCGACCGAGCTGCCCGTATCAATCATCACCCGCTTCACCTCAGAATCCATGTTCAAATTTACCACAGTGCATCATCACAGGGCAACTTACTCCATCGAGGTCGGACTCATCGAATGATATCGTCCCGTCGTTCTCCCTCGACTTTTTGGTGGATGAGTCCCTGCCGACCTGTTTGGCGTATCTTTTTCTCCCTTTTGTGGTGGATCCTCCTGCTGCATTTCCACCGAATATCATGTTAATGACCCCAGTCGGTCGGTCGTCTTGTTGCCCGGTGTTTCGGTCGTTTCTTTCCCTCGATCGCCCTCTCTCTTCTCTTCGATTATCTGTGGTCGCATTCTGCCTCCCCCCATCATTCCTGTCATTTCGCCTCGAGGGCGGTCGCCTATTGTCTTGCCGACCTGGCCTGCGCTGATTATCCCGATCGGCATTTTGTTCGTGCCTCACGAATCGGCCTAACCTTCCCCTTTGTATGAGGAATTCGATTTCTCTTTTCAACTGCCAGCAATCTTCCGTATCATGGCCGACCTCTTTGTGGAAACGACAATATAAATTGGGGTTCCTATCCTTGTAGGGGGTTTTCATTTTATTGGGTTCTCGGATAGTTTCCCCATCCGCTTTCATGGCCGCCAGAACTTCTGCATATCGCCTGTTGAGCGGGGTGAACTCCTGTTGATTTCCCTGTCGATCGGTCGGCCTTCTCCAGCTCGAATGGCCTTTTTGCCGCTTGTGCGAATTGCTCGCCCTATCGTTTGGCGAGCGATCATCCGTCCGACGCCTCGTATTTTTCAGCACTTCTTCAAGCTGAATATACCTATCCGCCCTATTTTTTATTTCCTGAACGGATCGAGGTTGATCGAGGGCTAACGACTTCTTGAACTCCTCATCCCTCGTATTATTCATAAGACCGACCAACATGGACGAGCAAGTAAGGTCGGGGACCTCGATCGCTTCGTTATTGAATCGAGTGATGAATTCCATGCTTTCATTCATTCCTTGGGTAAGTTGCATCACCTCAAAGTTGTCTTCGGGCGCTTACTAGTGGCAAATTGGTTCAGAATAACAACTGAAATCTTGAATCATGTGATCTGACTGAGGGTAAGTTGTTGAACCATCGCTTAACTCCTCTTGGAAGCGCCGCAGAAAGCCTTACATTGGATAGCGTCCGGAACACAATGTAGATTCATCGTGGACTCGAAATGTTGCGGGTAATCCGAAGTCGATCTTTCGATGTATTTCTGGGGTTGGTATTTTTGTCTTGGGTGTCGGAGGCTATCCAATTTCGGAGTGAAGGGAGAGTCAGATCTTTGACGTCGAGCGATCTGACTAAACTTCATAAATGCGTTAATCCGATCGTTCACAATTTTTCTAGGGCTTGGTTGGGCGATGATCGGTCATCATCTTTGGTTTGTCGAGGCGTCTTGATGCAGCATACATTCTTTATTCTTATTTGTTGAGGCTCAAAATTTGGCGATCAACGGATCGCGAACTTCCTCAATCTGCTTGAATCGGTAGTGTATGCAGTCGGAAGAGGATCCGCACCCGGTCGGAGTTGGATATTCGTGCGTATTGGTAGCGCGTTATCCTCCAAAACTACGCTCTGTTCTTCTTGTTTCAAGGTTTGAGGTCGTGGTTGATCGTTAGGATCGAGGATTCCGTCGTGAAACATGTGATCTGACGACGAGTTGTAGGTAGGTGAAAACCTATCGTTGCATCGCCAGAGTCGCGATAATGGCTATATCGAGGTTCGTCGCCGCTACCGACTTATCTGTGTGTTTACGGACGTGGTACGGAAGTCGGGCCCACGGTGGCGCCAATTGGTTATGCGATTTTGGTTGAATCAGACGCTGTTTGGATCCATGAAATGGTTGCTTTTGTGATTAATCAAGCGTGAAGATACTGCAAAACAAAGAAGACACGTCGGGGTTGTATCCCGATTAGCCCTCCGACGCCAAGTCAATATTTTGTGAAGGTGAGGTTGATCAATGCAGAAAAAGCTAGGTTTTGATTGCGTCATCATTATGGAAGAATTATACCTTATATAGGGGATGGACGCCACAGGTTAAGCGCTACGTGTTTGCGTGAGAGTCTCTTACACGCGGATGGTGAGAAGAGCATGGATCGGCGCTTGGGCTGTCGTGGCCGTTGGGTTCGAGACTTGTTTTATGAAGAATGGACCGATCGACTCAAGGTTGTCTTGGTGGATCCGCCCAAAGATCGCCATTCTTCACCGTAATCCATGATTTTTTCTAAACACTGGGCATCAACGAGATTTTTACTAAATTGTTGTTATTATCTTAGAGGATTTTTCACTTAATTCTTAGTATTTGTTTTGTATTAAGTTTTTTACTCTCATATAGATTTACTAGTTAGTTTTAAAGAATATTTTATTTATTTATTTATTTTTGAAATTTTAAAGAATATTTTATTGTTTATATTTTAGAGATGAGTTATTGACTTCGATATGATTATTTGTATGATACTGATGTTTATATTCATAATTAAGTGTGTCAATTAATTATAATTACATATAATTTTAAGGTATAAATATATATTAAATTTGATATATTATGTTGAATAAAATAATTTTAAGGGAATTATAGAAAATTTCTAAACAAGATATCGCAATTTCTTTTTTCTTTTCATGATCATATGTGACTAATGAACTTAGTACGTGGAACGTAATCATTTTAATTCCAAAAAAGCATAAAACAATAATTCAATATTACTCCTCCTGTTGTCATGCAGAGAAAATTCTTAGATTTTGAGAATAATGATATCCAAGCACGAGGGATTGAGATTAAAAGACTTCGAATTCGAAGTCTTCATTGACATATTGAAAGACTTCCAAGTCTTTGTCGGCTAGTCATCGCCATGACGTTGGCGATGATGAAAGCCAGAAAGGGACAAGTATTCCCTATGAATTATGTTCCGCAAGGACCACGTCCATATTTTAACACATTTTTTATTATTAATTGTTTTAAATTATTTATAAAATTTAACTAATTACTTATAAATAACTAATTGAACCGATTTGATCAATTTAATGGTAAACATTTTCAACAGATTTAATTTTAATTTAATTTTAACTTTTAGTTTAATTTATTTTAATAATCTTTATTATTAAAAAGTAAATTTATTAATTAATCAATCAATTTACATAATTTAATTAACTTTTATAAATTAAAAGTAATTAATTTTAATTAAAATTGGTCTCTTCCTTTGATTGTTTTAAAATTGTTAAAATTATTTAATTTTTAATTTATACTAATTTTATAATAACTTAATACTAATTGAATCTTTAAATTTTAACTTTTCTTACCGGATTAATGTAATTACACTCGATATCTTAAATTAGACGCACATGTCATTCGATAAGAAAATTTGTCGTAAAATGTTTAATAAGGTTCAATATTCACTTATTTAATTTGAGAGATTATCCTTCTTATTTAGGTAGTCTCTGCTTTCTAAGTGATTATAAAACAAAAACGCAATATAGATTCGAATGGTTGCCTTCAAATGTTTTGCTCTCACTATAGAACACATACACTTTGGTTCTTTTGTAGATTAAATTTATGTTCTGATTATGATATTCGTTTTATTAAATTTTATTTACATATTTACGTAAATTTTGCATAAATATGTGGATAAGATTTAACAAAATATGATTATGTATATGCAAAATAATATATAACTTTCACCTAAAACATTTAGATATAAAATCATGAAATTATTTTTATGTGTAAATTATTCCTAATTCTTATCATGAATGTCTTGATATAGTTTTCATATTCAAAAGAAACATTTACTAATAAAATTTATAAGACTGAACATTTACCGAAGAATTTATCATCAAATTAGGTTCATTTAGATATTATAACAAAATTTTATATTAATTATTTATTAAAAGAGATAAATGACTATTTGATTGAATTTTAAATTGTTAAAATATAAAATATTTTTACTTAACTGACCTTAGTCTTATCTAAGAGACATTTATCCTAAAAGTATAATACAACGATAACAACAACTTAATAAAAATCTCGTTAAAATATGGATATATGAAGGTTTAATAATACGCAATTACTCTTAAAAGTATAATGCAACACAATATTTATCATCAAATTAGGTTGACTTTGATATTATATTAATTATTTATTAAAACAAAGAAATAACCATTTTATTTAAAATTTAATTTATTAAAATGTAAAATATTTTTATTTAACTCAACACGGTCTTGTTTTAAGAGCCCTTTATCCTAAAAATTATAACACAACACAATTTTTTACTTCCACAATTTCCCTTGGGCAGTCAGATTTAGTTTCACTCGATAGACAATCTTATTAATTATTTGGAGAACCTACAATTTCCCTTGAAAATTGTAACATATTTATTTTTACTTCCAATTTGAAGAAGAAAATTTTGCAACTGCGTCTTCACGCTGCTCCAAGACTGACAATCTCCGTGTGTCCAACTTTCTTCCTCAACTTGGCAACCATCGCTACGACGTCGAGTCCATCTCCGATCACCGCCACTTTCTCTTTCTCGTCTCCTTCTAATCCCAGAAATGTCACCCCTGAATCCATTTCAAAGTACAACATCAGTTTCCGAAATCAGTAAATGCCGCTTACGCATTTCGCTATAACCTTACTCCTACGACCTCGAGCTCAAACTTACGCATTTGTTATCCTTGAACAGAATAGGATTGGTATATTTAGAACTTGGAACAGAAAGCTAATGTTGCATAATATTAAATTACCATGTGAAGCTGCAACAATCTTGAGAGCCTTACTTCGGCACTTCTGGCAAATCATCGTCACCTTCAACACCATCTTTTGCTGGAGAACCGTGAACAAGTTGACGTTGAAGTTAGTTTTCGGTTCGCTGAGAATCAAGAGAACAAGAAGATATGTGAATTTGTCAAAGCATACCTTCATTCTTTGTTGTGTATACAATCTGAGGAGTTCTGCACAAGTAACTAGAGAGAGATGAATGCCAGAAATCTGTAGAGAGAAAAAAAAACCTCGGAAAGGTCTGAGACGTATATTAAGCGTGGTTAGGTATTTAAGCTTTAGATATTGTTGTCTCCTTTCACACTTGGATAGTCATTATCAGAATTTTAATTATCAAAGAAATTCATAATTACAAACATATCATTTAAAGTGTTTGGCTTATTATTTTGACGCTTTTGTTGACCGAAGACTCCTGTATAATTTGTAGGGATGACATGACAAACGAGTAGACACTGATTAAGTACTAAAAGGACACGGAGGTCATTAATATGCTCTTCGCTTTTTTCAAGGTACGGACTAAATTTTCTGTTTTGGTAACAGGTTTACACCAATTGTTGTAATAGGAGTGGATTGTTCAATTGCAGCATATGTATTGGGAAGGAAATCAGTGTGTGAACAGCTTACCTCAACTCATTGGGGTATGCAGTCCAGGTCTCTATATACTCTACGAGCCTCCTATTGGCATTCAAGAACTCATCCGCCACAATACGTAGGGCGCTCTGTACTCACGTGCTTTAATTTAATGTTATAATCCTTTTATGTAATAAAAAAAAATACTAAAGGACACAAAGGGCGAATATACATATGGTCATGTATACGTTCGTGTTTATAACATACATGATTGTGAGTAATGACCATATAACCTCTATAATTATGTACATATGTGATTTAAGCGATTCTAGAAGAGATACGATCACTCTAAAATAAATACGATCACTTACACAATCGTTTATGTGATGATATAAGTTTTATCAAGAGAGTCCGACCAAAATATAAAAGATTGAGAACAAGCAGAAAAGTATTACATCAATTTTTCAATTATTTTAGGCATTAGTTTGAAAGCTTGTAAATTGTCATATTAAGTTTAATTTCAATCCTGAAACTTGAAAACACAATTTGTATTTTTGTGGTAAATCTTCATTTGAATTTAGCATACTTGCTTGTCGTTCCATGATTTGATCCAAGATGTCGTAGTATCTTTTTTCTTTTCAAAATCACGTGTGACAATGAACTTGGTCTCCAAGAGCGATTGAGGGTAAAGGCTTAAAGCACTTCGAAATCTTCTTTCTTTGGTTTGACGGTAGGACTATTCTTGAATAGTTATTAAATAGTTCGAAGTATTCGTCCGCCTAGTCAAGACGAAGTGTTCCTTGTGAATTGTGTGCCGCAGGCCGCAAGCGGCAACCATATTTTTAGCATATGTTTTATTATTAATATTATTTATAAAATTATACTAATTACTAATAATTAAATAATTGAACTGGTTCTAAAATTTTGAAAGATTATATTTTAATTTAGTTTTAAATTTTAATTTAATTTACTTTAATAATTTTATTATTAAAATGTTGGTTGGTTAAATTAACCAACCGATTTACATAATTTAATTAATTTTTATAAACTAAAATAATTTAATCTTTAATCAAATTTTGACTCCGTTAACGAACAAAGATAATCTCTTTCTTTAACTGTGTTTTAAAATTTTCAAATCTTGTTTAATTTTATTCTACACCAATTTTATAATAATTTAATATTATATGAATCTTTAAATTTTAAAATTTTTCTTACCAAATTAATATTTGAACTTTTAATGTAATATAAAATATTGTTAAAACTCGAATTTACGAAGATTAAGCAAGATACAACCTTACCTTCAAAAGTATAATACAACACAATATTTATCATCAAATTAGGTTGACTTTGGTATTATAATAATTTTATAATAATTATTTGTTAAAAACAAAGGAATGAACATTTTATTTAAAATTTTAATTTATTAAAATGTAAAATATTTTGTTTAACTCAACTCAGTCTTGTTTAAGAGGCCTTTATCCTAAAAATTATAATACAATACGATATTTATTAATAAATTAGGTTGATTTTGATATCATAATTGTAAATTTAATTAATTATTTATTAAAAGAGAGGAATGATTATTTTAAAGAGAGGAATGATTATTTTATTTAATATTTAATATTTAATATTTTTGCTTAACACATCTCACTCTTGTAGGCCTTTATCCTACAAGTATAATACGATACGATATTTTTATATCATAATAAAATGTTTATATTAATTATTTATTTAAAAGAGAGGAATTACTATTTTATTTAAAATTTTAATTTATTAAATATGAATTTTTTTTTTAACTCTCCTCAGTTTCGTCTAATAGTCCTTTATCCTAAAAGTATAATACGATACTATATTTATCATCAAATTATGTTGATTTTGATGGTATAATAACATTTTATATTAATTATTTATTGAAAGAGAGGAATGACTATTTATTGAAAATTTTAATTTATTAAATATTAAATATTTTTGCTTAACTCACCTCATTCTTATCTAAGAGACCTTTATCATAAAAGTATAATGCAATGCATATTTATAATAAAAATAATGTTAAATGATTTTTAAGTTATAAAATTTTAAATTTATTATTGTCAAATTTTAAATTTAAATTCAATAATTTAATTTATTAAAATTAACATCAAATATTTCATTTTTAATAAAATAATGATTAATTAAAAGTATATTTTATTATATATTTTTTAATTTACAAATTTACAAATTTTATCTAATATCTTTTATATTTAATTTTTATTTCTATATCAATCACATAAACATAATACGGCTCATTTCAGTTATGTTTTTATGTTCGATATGATACAATATACATAATAATAACTTTCAAGTTAATTTTCAAAAATAACAACTTTCAAGTTTCGATCTTTCTTATTCGTTTGTATCTCTTCATACTAATTTCAATGCTAAAGTTTGGGTTGACATCAAGCAAAGATTAATTCTCCTTTTATTTGATTAGAAATTATTTTGGTTAAGTATTTAATTATAATAACATTATATTCGAATTAAGTATATTGGTTTTATTTTTAATTTTATTTAAATTAATTTCAATATTACTAAAATTTCTATAAAGAAAATTTTAAATTAATTCTCAATTTTAATTCAGTGGAATTTAATTTTAATATAAAATATCATTATATTTATTTTAAGAATTCATTTGGAAAATTCCAAAGTTTGCTAATTTCTATCATTTAAAACTTAATTTTACAATTAAGAATTGAGAAAATAAATTTTATTGTAGAATGAAATTATAAAATTAATAATTAATATAACATGTTTGTTATAGATTAGATAAAATCAAAATGTCTATTTGGAGGATTATATTGGTTATGTTAGTACCTTTACTTTCTATCTTTTGTATGTTAATTTTCTTTGTTTTAAGATTTGAAATTATATTTAACGAGAATTATTTTTTTTATATTAAAGTATATTTTAGAACTAAATAGAAAAACTGTGACGATTTTAAGATAAAAATAGCTGAACCAAAAGTTAAGTATAACTAGACATGGCAGTGATACTTAATAGATGGAAGCACGCATCAGCTAGAATGAACGAAACGCAGTTGTTAGGCTAATACGCAGGCAGCAAAACGAAGCACAAAGGTTGAAAGAAAGAGGAGCTAAACGGCAAGGAAGCAAGAGGAAAACGCAGCAGGTTAAAATCATAAAGAAAACGACGTAGAAAAGTTGCGTTTCACATATGAAGGTTGGATGGTTTGGTGCATGAAGGGGGTTGCGTGGACAATAAACTCTGAGGCTTTATTTGTCAAATCAAGTAACAGTGAGGGGCAGAAGAATATAAAGCAAGTAGCAGCCAAAACGTTGACGTTTGGAAGGAGGGTTTAAAGAGACACATAAATAGTGAGGTGGGAGATAAAAGGTTTAATTGTCCCATTGATGGAGATATCTAGGAGAGAAATGGCTTTAGGAAAAAAAAAGGAACAAAAGAGGGCTGCGTTAGAAGGGTTTCGACGGCAGAAGAGTTGGGTGAGAGAGGAGAATACGGGCTTACGAGTTACGGCAAATAGCAAATAGCAAATAAAGAAGAGGGCTGGCAGCAGAATAGAAGTGGCAATCTAAAATGATTAGGAAAAATTGTGATGATGGGTAACTAAATTTGTATTTCTTAGTTTACATAATTTTAGTTATTGAATTTTGAATGTTATAAGATTTTTGTTCTTTATTTCAATCGATTTATTAGTTTAGTATTAATTATTTTTTTGGTCATTATTTGATTGTTTGATTTTATAGCTAGGTGCGTAATTAATTTGTGATTTTATTCAATCAATCGCTAGATTAAATAGGTTGATGTTCAATTCTTTTAATCAAAAGTAGAAATTATGATTTTGTTTACTACGTTAAGGACATGATTTTAGGAAAATAATTGTCTAGGCTAAATACACATCATATTTATGTTATCTAGATTGTCAATTTTCTTAATTCGTAAAGCTATTAATTAATTAATTTTGAGATCATATCCAGGTTATTAATTAATAAGGGTTAATTCGAATATATGTTTTGATTAATTGAACATAAGAGAAAATAGGTAAAGAAATTTATCACGACAAATGCTTAACTAATAAATTGGTAATTTTTAGTGTCGATGATCAACGCAAGTTCAATAATGAAGGAGACCGGAAACTAAGATTTGTTTCTATTGATTGTTAAATTCTCATTATTTCGTTATTAGTTATTTTTCAATTTCGTATTCCAATTAAATTATGTTTAATTCAAAATTACAACCCCCCTTTATTGCGTAACTATTAACGTCTGAATTCCTCGCCCGAATGATCCCTACTTTATACTACTACATTAATTTATGCTGTAGGAAGTTGGTTTCTTTTTATATTTGATTGCAGGCAACAACATTCACTAAATTTTGCATCGTTGTCAGGAAATTTTTGATGGTTTATGTACGTTAAGCGTTTGAATCAATTTGAAAATTTGCAGTACAATTTTGAAATTGAGAAAATAGCAAAGGCATTAAGAAAGCAGACGAAAGAAAGACAACAAGTATGAGAGAAGAACGACAAAGGGAAAGGAACATGGATGAAAATCATACTTTACGCCAATTGGCTACTCCAGTTGAAGATCGACAGCCTCACTGCATTAATTTTTCGAATTTGGGTGATAATAACACTTTTGAGTTGAAGTCATGACCGATTCACTTGTTACTTACTTTTCGATGCACATTAGGAGAATATCCTTATAAGCACTTGAAGGAGTTTGATGTTGTTTGTACAGGGATGAGGCCTACTAATGTCATCGAAGAGTAGATAAAGCTGAGGGCTTTTTTCTTTTCTTTAAAGGACAATACCCAACATTGGTTATATTATTTACCTGCTGGAAGTATTAGAACATAGGCAGAGATGAAAAAGTTATTTTTAGAGAAGTTTTTTCCAGCTGTCAAGGCCACAAATATCATAAAAGAAATATGTGGCATCCCACAAAACACTAGGGAATCATTATATGAATATTGGGAAAGATATAAGAAGTTATATGCAAGCTACCCCCCTCATCAAATCAGCGAGCAACTATTGATTCAATTCTTTTATGAAGGTCTTTTACTGACTGAGAGGAGTATGAAAGATGTTGCAAGTGGAGAAGCGTTAGTTGATAAAACACCAGCAACTGTATGGGAATTGATCTCAACTATGACTTCTAACTCTCAACAATTTGGAACTCATAATAATTATAGTTCAAGACATGTTAATGAGATGGGAGTTTCATTGTTGGAAAGAAGATTAGATGATTTGACTTTTTTGGTGCATCAACTTGCGGTATCAAGGAAAAAAGAAGTTAAGACTTGTGATATTTGTTTTATGGTTGGCCATCCCACAGATATGTGTCCCACTCTACAAAAAGACCAAGTTAAAGAAGCCAAGGGAATGAGTAGTTATTTGGGACAACCTCAAAAAAAGTATGATCCATTTTCAAACACATATAATTCAGGTTAGCGAGATCATCCAAACCTCCGTTATGGCAACAATCAGGTACAAGTAAGTTCTAATTTTTAGCCATAAAAGCAGTCTTATGTGCCTAGATAGCAACAACAAATGGGACAAAGTTTTGGTGAAAATAATTCTTTGGAGGACATAGTCAAGAAATTGGCCATGAATAATGTGAACTTTCAACAGAATACAATGAAATTTTAGCAAGATACGAAAGCCAGCATACAGAATCTTGAGACTCAAATGAGCTAAATGAAGATTGTCATCAATAGGTTGGAGGCACAAAATTCAGGAAAGCTCCCTTCTTAACCTGAGATGAATCCAAAGAAGAATGCTTGTTGTAGCGCCCCCTCACCGTAGGGTACATATCGGGACAATCAACACGTATCCCACGATAAGGTGCACTACCAGAACAGTTTCCCCTAAAATCCACATGGCATCGCAAAAAATAAAATCACAATTTGTCAAAAATCAGTAGATTTAAAATTTACAATATCATCCTAATACAGTCATCCAGTGACAAGATAGACAAGTCTATCAGTTCCCTAACAAACCAAAAGGAAGCTGATACTAAAGTCTATCCTAAGTCATCCTCAAAATACTAACCCATCTGACCGACCTGTGTGCTATCGCGTCTCTTGCCAACAACTTCGCATTTGCAGCACGAACAACCATCTCGAAGCTAGAGTCTACTCTATCGATCTAAAAATACGATGCAATTTTGGGTGAGTTTTGCGAACTCAGTGAGAAACCATCATCGATGGTTCACTCCAATCATGCATTACGCGTATCGCGTACAGCATAACAGTAATTTATATATATACAACCTACAGTAGTTTATAACAGTTTACAGTGACCAGTAACAATGTACAGTGATAAACAGTTTGCAGTATCACGTACCAATCACAGTCCTATACAGTAGTTTATAGTATTACATCACAGTTTACGGTAGTCTCTAGCAGTTTACAGTATCAAATATCAACTCACAATAATCCCTCACAATTTACAGTGCCATATCACAGTTCACAGTATTATGCAGCAATTTACAATAGCACTAACATTTAGCAGTATCATATTGCAGTTTACAGTAAATCATGTCATTGTCACAATTCAGTCATTTTAGGCATTCAGTACAGTATGCAATGCACGTGAGACTCTTTTCCAGTTATTCAGTGTTGTGCCCAAGCGCTTCGATCGATGATCGATGGGGCCGCGTCGAGATTTCTCCCCTCGGCTAGGCCCGATCGATGCGATGTTCGAGGATAAATCCCTCGAGCTCGAGGTCGGTCGAATAATCGCGACTTGGGTCACATTCCATTATCTGATCATGCAGTTATGGTCACAATAATTTGCGATATCTGATCCACGATTATTCACATGAGTCATATAGTTCGCATTCAATACTAATCAAGAACATATATCAATTTTCAAGATTATACAAGAGTTTGCGGTATGCATGTGTGACTCTTTCCAATTATTCAGTTTTGTGCCCAAGTGCTCAGTCAGTGAACAGTGGGGACGCGTCGAGATTTCTCCCTCGGCTAGCTAAGGTCGATGCAGACGAGAGCTCGAGGCTCTTTTCAATGAAATTAGCAACTGGGGCACGCCCATTATCGATCATGCATTTATGCATGCAATGCGATGTTCAATGATTCAAGATTCGATAATTCGATCCGTGATCGATAGTCTGATGATACTGACTATAAAAGCCCAAGATATTACGTTGTTCGATGTCACTCAAGAATTCCATCCAATACAATGAGTTCGGTTCAATCAAGAGAAGCATGTCACTCGATCATGCACATTTCAGACATATCAATAATCATGCAGTTTCACAGTATCATGCAGTAGTCCAATCCAATACAGCAAACGCATACACTTTGGTCATACGCTTTTCAGAAATCATGCAGTTCAATCTTACACATTTCAGTAGTTATACAGTGCAATTCAATCACATACAGTTCAGTAATCATGTAATTTACATTGTCAAGTAGTTCACAGTGAGCATATAGGCAAATCAGAACTTTGAGAAACCATCTAGGTTACTCACCGTTACTTCCGAACTCTCGCTGAAGTCCCAAAGAATGTCCGTGGAAATGACGATCCAACGGCACCTCTATAACAAGATCTGATCTATTATTAATTGCTCAATTAACCAGTTCAGTAATGAATATGTCTCAATGAAATGATGTACAATGCATGTTCACGATTTGCCGGTACTAAATCCCAATTTCGGTACTTTAAGCTCAATCCTATCTCTTTGTTCAATTGCTCACCAATAAATGATCCATTCCTACGATTCAGTCCATTTTTCTCAATTCGAATTCCTTATAACGATTTCCTATTTATCGGGTCAAACCCTCAATTACAATTCTCAAACAAAACTCCAATAGCCTCAATTTGACGTTTAGGTCACACTATGGACCATAATGGACCTTATCTAAATAAATCAATACCAATTAGATCAAATTAAATTCTCATAATTATCCTCAACAGTAGACCTCTTTCCTAGATCACAATGAATCGAGAATCACCTCAATTGAGGTCTATACAAAAGTTATGCCCACTCATCCAAAATCAATCCCATACATTGACCCATTCGCGCGACGAAGACGAAGAAACACGCCGCCATGGCGCGTCGTCTCCTCAGGCTCGCCGCGGACGTAAGCCAATTGGCTCGTCATGCGTGGCATTTCCTTCATTCGCCGCGACGTCCCTGGACTCGTCGCGTGAACGGATTTAATTTAAATCCATTTGCTCGTCATGACGAAGCCTTCGACGCCTCTGCTCGTCGCGACGTGCGACGGTCCGATCGTCTTCTCCGATCGATCTTCTCTCTAAAACCTCCATTAATACACTCCAACCACTCAAATCTACTCTAATAAAAGCCATAAATGCAGTAGGAATCATCAATAACAACATTAAAGCTCTTAAAACTTACCAAAACACGATCGATCCACAAATCCACCAAACCCTAAATCCCTCCAAAATCCACGATCAACCACTCTCAAGCCTCTCTACCTTCATCAATCACTATAAATCAGTTAGCTTAACACAAAAGGAGGGAAACCACAAGAGATAGATCGAAGAATCCTCACCGATGGAGGAAATCGAAGTGCGCCGTGGGAGGAGACGAAGAGAAACGATTTTGCCCTAGGTCATTCTCCCCATTCCACTTAGCCATATATATATATATACACATAGTCTCCCAAATCAGTCCCAATTTGAGTCTCTAAATTTCAATGGCTCAACATTTAAATTCATCTACCAGTATAACTCTAATTTTTCCATCGCCATTAAACCCTCCTTTCAGTACTATACAGTCAATCGGTCTGTCACTCAAAACTTTCCGGTCCGGGCATTTTCTCCTGAATTTCTCGAAAATTTCCTATAAGCCACTATCAATTGCCAGTCACTCTTACACTATTTTAAATCAGTCATTCGAACCCAATTACTCTCAATTTCTCAGTCGATTTCAATCTAGTCAATTCCAGTCAGTTCAGTCAGTTCACTTCACAGACCAGTCAATTCAGTCAATTCCAATTCACAATTAAATACCGAAAATCATGAATGCATGTACCAATGAATAAATAAGTATGCATATGCAGTAGACCTGTTCCTCTATAATTAGAGGCCGATGCACACTCAACAAGAATAAATAAGACATCCTATCGATCGGTTCCCAATTTACGAATACCCTTGTTAACATAGAATGGGTGTTACACTTGTGCTATCACACTTCGAAATGGTAAAGAGTTAAAGGAACCTACCCCAAAGGTTTCTAAGCGAGAGGTTGAAAAAGTAGAGAAAGAAGTTCCAAAGCAGTCATAAGAGAAAAAGGAGGGTGATTATTGCATTGTCACGCCTAAGTTTAGTGTACAACCTCCTTTTCCTAGTCATTTTGCCAAGCAAAAGAAGGAGGAGCAACAGAAATAAATTCTAGAAACTTTTGGTAAGGTACAGGTAAATATTCCTTTGCTTGATGCTATTAAACAAATTCCTCGTTATGCTAAATTTTTTATGAAACTCTGTACCTTAAAGAGAAAGTTAAGTGGCAATGAAAAGGTGCAATTGCGTGAGAACGTTTCTGTTGTGCTTTAAAAGAAGTTACACCTTAAATGTCCAGATCCAGGTATATTCACAATCCCTTGTAAAATAGGTAATCTGAAAATTGAGAAAGTATTGGTGGATTTAGGTGCGTTGATTAATGTTATGCCTCAATCCATTTATGAATCTTTGAATATGGGGCCTATGAAAGAAACTGATGTTATAATCCAACTTGCTGATCGATCTAATGCCTATCCTAAGGGTATTCTTGAGGATGTCCTAGTTCAAGTTGATAATATCATTTTTCCTTCTGACTTTTATGTCTTACGGATGAGTAATGAAGATTCATCCACTTCAGTCCCAATTTTATTGGGCAGACCATTTTTGAAAACTTCCAGAACAAAAATTGGTGTCTATGATGGGTCTTTGACTATAGAGTTTGATGGTTATGTGATTAAGTTCAATATTTATGATGCCATGAAATTTCCTAATGATGATCAATCTTTTGTTTCTGTGAGTTTTCTTGATACTTTAGTGCAAGAAACATTCCATTTAGGTGGACCAGATAAATTATGAAAATAGCGTGGATACTTAGGAAGGAAAAACACTAGCCAATTATCATGCCATTCCTGAAGAGCTGGATACCACTATCTAGATTTTATAGCGGAGCTAATACTTAGAGGGACAGGTACATCTTCTGGAGCTAACTAGAAATAATTCGAAGTTGTTGTCATCTCTTATACAACCACCAAAGTTGGAGTTGAAGGCTCTTCCAGGTAACTTGAAATATGTGTATTTAGGTGAGCATGAAACTCTTCTTGTTATTATTTTGAGCAGACTAACATCTTTGCAGGAAACATAATTATTAGGTATGTTGAAAAATTACAAAGATGTTTTTGCATAGATTGTGGCAGATTTGAAAGGGATTGACCCATCAATTTGTATGCACCGAATTCTATTGGAAGATAAAGCTAAGGAAACAAGACAGCCTCAACGAAGATTAAACCCACCAATGATAGAGGTAGTCAAGAAGGAGATTCTGAAGCTCCTCGATGTTGGAATAATCTATCTAATTTTAGACAATAAATGTGTAAGTCCAGTACAAGTGATTCCTAACAAAACTGGAGTAACCGTAGTAGAAAATACTTCAAATGAATTGATACCCACATGTATACAAAATGGGTGGAGGGTTTGTATTGATTACTGGAAATTAAATTATGTTATTTGTAAAGATCATTTTCTACTTCCTTTTATTGACCAGATGCTTGAAAAACTTATTATTGTTGTTTAGATGGTTACTCAGGTTATCACCAGATTTTTGTTGCACTAGAGGACTAAGACAAAACGACTTTCACAGGTCCTTTTGACACCTTTGTGTATCGAAAAATGCCTTTTGGACTATGTAATGCTCCAAAGGTGTATGGTAAGTATTTCCTCTAATTATGTGGATGACTGTATTGAAGGTTTTATGGACGACTATACAGTTTATGGTGAGTATCTTGATACTTGATTAACCTTAAAAAAATCTTGAAACGTTGCATTGAAAATAATTTGATTCTGAATTATGAAAAATGTCATTTTATGGTTGATCAAGGGATAATCTTAGGCCATATAGTGTCTTCTAAGGGAATTGAGATTGATAAGGCTAAGATAGAAATCATTAAATATCTTCCTTACCCCGTAAGTGTACGGGAAGTTCGTTCTTTTTTTAGAGATGCAGGTTTCTATCAACGCTTTATCAAAGACTTTTCGAAGACCACTCAACCTTTATGCAAGTTACTTCAAAAAGATGTGGAGTTCAAGTTTGACGAAGTATGTAAAAAAGCATTCGATGAATTAAAAGAGGAACTAATTTTGCTCCAATAATCTGGCCCCCAGATTGGACTCTCCCATTTGAGATAATATGTGATGCAAACGACTATGCATTAGGCGTTGTTCTGGGGCAAAGGATGAACATAGCGGCGTATGTGATTTACTATGCTTTGATGATGCTAAACAATGCCTAGAAAAACTATTCAACAACTGAAAGAGAATTATTGGCAGTTGTTTTTTGGCTAGAGAAGTTTCGTTCATATCTATTGGACACACATTTCATAGTTTATTTAGATCATGTTGCGTTGAAATATTTGTTGTCCAAAAGGGAAGTAGAGCCACGTCTTATTTGTTGGATTCTACTACTGCAAGAATTTGATGTAGAGATACGGGACAAAAATGGAACTAAAAATCTGGTTGCAGATCACCTTAGTCGTATCCGTCTAGACACAACTTCAGATAACCTAAAAGATGAATTTTCAGACGAACATTTATTCACCACACAACATGTAACACCTTGGCATGCTAACATAGTTAATTTTCTGATTACCAAGTCTTTACCTAGTACTTTATAAAGAGCTGAAATAGATGAAATCAAAAGAGAAGCTAAATATTATGCATGGGATGAGCCACATTTGTAGAAATATTGTTTTAATCAAATTATTAGGCGACGTGTACCTAATGATGAGATCCCTTCTATATTGAATTTTTGCCATTCTTTTGCATGTGGTGTACACTTTGGTCCCAGAAGGACAACCCGTAAGGTGCTTAAATGTAGTTTGTTTGGGCCTAAACTATTTTTTAATGCTGATATATTTTGTAAATCTTGTGATCGATGTCAAATAACAAATAGTTTAGGACCAAAAGACCAAATGCCGCTCACAAATATCCTGGTATGTGACATTTTAATGTATGGAGAATTGATTTTATTGGCCATTTTCTTTCATTTTTCGATAAGACATATATTCTTGTTGCTGTGGATTATGTTTCTAAATAGGTTGAAGCTAAAGCTACTCATATTGATAATTCTAAAGTTGTTGTTGATTTTGTTAAATCTCATATTTTTGTCAAGTTTAGAGTGCCTAGAGCAATAATCAGTGAACGTAGGACTCATTTTTGTAATCGAATTATTAAGGTTTTACTGAAGAAATATCTTGTTACACATCGAACTTCAACAGCATACCATGCCCAGACAAATGGACAAGTCGAAGTTTCTAACAGGGAAATGAAATCAATTTTGGAGAAAGTGGTTAATCTTAACAGGAAGGATTGGAGTTTGCATTTAGACGACGCGCTATGGGCATATAGGACAACATTTAAATCTCCTATTGGTATGTCGCTATACAGGTTAGTATTCAGAAAACCTTGTCATTTACCTGTAGAATTGAAACATAAGGCTTACTGGGCTGTCAAACAATGTAATTTGAACTTAACTGAGGTTGGAATTAATCGAAAATTACATTTGCAAGAGTTAGAAGAGATATGTAATGAAGCTTATAAGAATGCAAAAATCTATAAAGAAAAGACTAAGGCCTTTCACGACAAAATCTTAATTAAAAAAGAATTTTCCACAGGTTAAAAGGTCCTTCTTTATCACCCTAAACTAAAACTCTTTCCTGGTAAATTACAATCTCGTTGGATAGGTCCATTTGTTATTACTAATGTTTTCTCACATGGTGCAGTTAAAATTCAGAATTTAGATGCTTATAAAGTGTTTAAAGTTAATAGACATTGATTGAAACCGTATTATGAGAATTAACAGGTTGAAACTGCAGAAGAAATTGAACTGCTGAACCAATTTACTCTGAATAAGTTAATGATTTTTTGTATAGCTAATTTGACGTTAAAGAAGCGCTCTTGAGAGACATCTCAAGCTTTATTTTAATTTAAGTTGTTTCATTTTTATTTTTATTTTTTTATTTAATTTGATTTTTCTTTGAAAAAAACAAAAAAGGTTGATGGAGAGTGAACCATGCATCCACGTAGCTCCACTTATTTATTTCATTATTTATTTTATTGTTATTAAAAAACACACACACACAACTTCTGCGTTTCTTCTGTTCACTGTAGATGATTGGAGTTGGACCATTTTAAATTGGTGGTCCAAGCAAGCTTTAAAAACTCCCAGCTTCCTTGCGTTTAGCTAGCGTTTTATACTTTTATTTCGTGCTCCTCAACTGCGTTTAACGCAGTTTGCAGCTAAACCCCTTCACAATGTCAGACGCAACTTCTGCGCTGGGATTTTCTGTGCTTCTCTAAGCCTCCACTGTAGCGTCAGTTGGACAAGTAAATTTCTTAGTTTTGTTTCCGCCAACTGCTTCTGGTGCCGCCTCTCTGGCTGTTTTGACTGCTATTATATCCTTCCTTCCTTTCACTTTCGTTGATGGCACTTGGGAATTCTGAGATTCCATTGTAAAAGTGTTGTCCACAAGATAGAAACACGGCAGAAATTCCAGCAATTTTGTGTCATTATATTTTGTGGTAACACGCCCACCAAGTGTTTGATGAATTGTCACAGCACATACCGCACCCTCTAAAGTCTGTCCATTACTCACCAACAACAGTCCAGCTTCATGCCACCCAGAAGATCAAGTCGTCTTAATACCCTAAGGCTCACCGCTCATTTGCAGCAACATTGTTCTTTAGCTAACCCCATCAATGTTGAAGATAGTCCAGCATCACCGTCTTCTGCAGATTCTCCACCTTTATCCACAGATACACGGCCACCTGCAGTTCCAGGAGAATCTGACTACGACACAAATGCGGACCAGCAACAAGCAGAAATAGTGGAAGAAGAACAGAATGTCGACGCAGACAGTGGCGAAATTCTTCCTACAACGCACAGCCGCAACAGAAAAGGTAAAAATGTTATTTTCCAAAGTAGGCTGAAATTGACAGTTGATACTTTTAACTCGTTTCATCGGAAAAGTGATAAGGATCGACTTGAAATTATTTGTGATCGGCATATAAATCCTTGTAAGTTTATACATGATGAAACGTTGGAAACTCTGAATATTCGTTCTGAAATTAAAAATGATGCGGATAGAATGGGTTGGATGCATTACACTAATGTTCGATACCTTGCATATGTGAAATTGACTAGGGAATTTTATGCTACTTTTCATTTCAAATTAGATGATCCAAATTTCAACTTGTTTGCACTTGGTATGATCGAGTGTAGGCTTATGAATCAGTGACATTCATTTTTCATTTTGTGCAACAGTAAAATTTGTGACAAAATTTGTGGCTAAAAGTGATGCATTTTAAAATGGTTGTTGTGATTATGTGCCTGAATTTGATCCATATATACTGTGGTCAGAATGGTCTATTGATTATGAGAAATAGAACCCATGCAGTTCAAAAAGTTCTTTTCTTCGCAAACCAGCTTTGAAATACATGCATCGTTTTTTGGTTTATAATTTTTTTGGTCGTAGACAAACTGCCGGTATCCCATCAAAAGCTGAATTTTTCTTTCTATGGTGCATGGAAAACGATGTCCTAATTAATTTGGATTTTTGGATGCTCTCTCAAATGCATTCCATATTGAAAAAGCAGAATCCAACTTTAATCTTAGGCTCATATATCACTAGCTTGTCAGATGGAACCATTGGATTGTGAGTGTTTATACAGGATCGGACTTGTAATTGCTGATGAAGCTAATGGATACACATTTGCCCCACCTGAACTAGCTGTACAACCTGCTCCTCGTCCGCATAGGCAAAGAAGAAGAACTGCAACTACAAACATCTCCAGAGGCACAACATCACAACAATCAGTTCCTACCACAACTAATCCTTCTGCAAGTGATCCGACTATTTTAGCACTCCTAGAACGCATGGAGCGTAGATTAAACAGATTAGAGCACAATCAGCTTGCTTTCTTCGAACACAAGAAATTTCAACCGCCTTTTCAACCAACACCTTGATGCATTAACAGAGAAGCTTCTTTAACTTTTATTTTTTTTATTTTCTTGTTTTTTTTTTCGAGTACATTGAGAACAGTGTAGATTAAGTGTGGGGGAAACAGTGAATGTTTGTGTGACTGTGTGTTTTGAATTTATTGTTTTTTTTTTGTTCATTTTGATTTTAATTTTTTCTGTCTTTTAATTTGCATGTGATGTGTGTTAAACCATGAAATTCTATCTTAATAGTTGGAATGATACTGAATTGCATGCTTGGAGTTAAATTAGGCCAATTGAATAGAAGGTGAATCGTGCTGATTGATTAAAGTAGTTGGTTACATAAGTTTACTAAAAAATTAATGCTTGAGTGATTAGGTAATGTATAGAAGCATAATGGATTTTCAATTGAGCCTATGTGAAGGATTGAGCCTATATGACTCCATTCAAAAATCATTTAATTTCTTTGTATGATATTCCCGTAGGTAATTACCTTCAAAACTTGCTCTGAACCGATTTGAATATATTAGATGCAAGCTAGATAGAAATGATTAAGGCCCTTTTTTTTAACCCTTGACTTAAATGACCCACTTATCTTATTTACTCTTGCAAACCCCTTTGAGCCTTGACTTTTTTGTTTCTTAAAGAAAACACCTCTTTCTGAAACATCAAACCCCATTAGCCTTACCTATTCACAAGTTTAATAAAGTACTAAGTTAGCTAGTTTTGGGACTTTTGGCTATATATATTTTTAGATGAGTTTATTGATACTTCTACTCATAGAGCACGTTGTATTTAGTTGTTGTTATTGATTATTGTTTCTTTAGCATTAAAAATAAAAATAAAAAATAAACAAAAAAGAAAAAAGAAAAGGATCAAGTATAGTAGCAATAATAAATTTTGAATATTTAGTTATTCACATGCAATTCTCATAAATATATTTTGTTATCTTTTTGTATATTTAGTGCTTAATGACTACTTGTGAAGAACCCTTCAAAATTCTTTTGGCTCACCTTAACCTTAACTCCATTACAATCTCAAATAAAGTCATTTTGACCTATTTTAGCATGTAATCACTATAGAAAAGAATTGGTGTATTTGCAAGCTTGTAGTAGTGTAATTTACGATAGGGAGTTTTGAGTGAAACACAACCTATAAACACTTATGAGTGAATTCTGTGAGGAAAATCCATTGTGAGTTTATGCTTATTTTTGAATGATAGTTTTATAAGTTGAGTTTGTTTATGTGCACCGATGAAAACTAAACAATTAATTAGGATAATATTAGCCTTAAATACAAGAAGAAAGAGGACAATGAGCTGACTCATAGGTTCAAATTCAGGTGCTTTCAATTAGGTCAACCTATGAGTTATCTAAGTTAAAATTGGTATAAGGCTTAACTCTTCAGAGCAAAATGATGTCTAAGTTATTTTATAATTTTAGTTTTTAAAAATTATTTTAAATAAATTATTTTAAAAAACGATGGCCATCGCTCTCTATATAAGAAAAACTTGTAAATTAGTGTCTCATAAATGACTATAAATATATATTGTAATAAGTTAATATGATTAAAATATATGTTCCAACTCGAAGAATATTATTATTGATTGTACATAACTAAATCATCTGACTAGATATAATTATATTAGTTAGGATAATAATATACTTAATTATAAGAAATAATTTGTAAATTAGTTGTTCCTAAGCCACCATCAGCATGTATAGGATAATAATATACTTAATTATAAGAAATAATTTGTAAATTAGTTGTTCCTAAGCCACTATCATTATGTATCGATACCTTTTAAATGTATCAGTTAAAAACTATGTTCCATTGTAACAATATTAAACAGACATTAACCACTGAAATCTCCAGTTCTGTCGTCTCGTGGCACCTAAGGTGTTGTCCACGTGTCGCCCAAAACTCCACGTTTCCCCGTTCTTACCTCGCCACGACCACACTGCACAGCAACGTTCTCGAAACAGTCAAAACCCCTTCTTTCTTCTCACTTTTTCACTTCCTCTTTTTACGCCGTTCCGTCCTCATAATCGCCGCCATCACCGTCACAAGCATGGCCCTTTCTTCGCCGGAGATAACCAATTCCACCGACACAATAAACCCAGAAGAGCGGCCCTCTTCTTGTCCCGTTAACCCCCACAAGCTGCCTCACTTGACCGACTATCTACGAGACCTTAAAACATACACCAATCCTCTGGACAACAATCATTTCTACCGACCAATCGAGGGCTTTTATCTCGCAGACTCCGATATCGTACTCCGCCACGTGAGCTTCGACCTGTCTGTAACCTTCCCTTCTCAATCTTCCCAAGTGGCATATATCCGTGCGGGTCCACGTAAGCAAATCTTTTACGAACCCAGCAACATTCGGGTTGGTATTGTTACTTGCGGTGGACTGTGTCCTGGTTTGAACACGGTGATCAGAGAGCTTGTGGTCGGGCTGTGGGGCAATATGGAGTGCGTGAGATTTACGGGGTCACTGCTGGTTACAGAGGTTTTTACTCTAGAGAGCCAATAGAGCTTAATCCAAAGCTTGTACATAATTGGCACAAGAGGGGTGGTACAGCTCTTGAAACTTCAAGGGGTGGTTTTGATCTCCAGAAGATTGTCGACGCCATTGAAGGTCGTGGCTTTAATCAGGTTAGCTTCTTCTCCGGAGCAAATTATCTACTTTTTTTTTTTTGGTGATATTCAAGTAAATTAAAATTTTCAAATCGCTACACGTTGAATACCCGAAGATGCCATTGATCTCGTAAGAAATCTTGTGAAATAATTTCATCTTGGTAGAAAGTAAATCCCCTGTAACACCTTAACGCTTCCTTGCGTTTAGTGGGAGAGATTTGGCTTTTATTTGACAAATTAAACATTTTTTGTTTCAGATTTTGAAGTGATTTTAAATTTTTACTTATTTAATATTCAATTGTAAAGAACAGAAGGGTTAACTACAATGTAATAATCGGAGAAGTTCAATAACTAGACTTACATAACAAAGGCAAGTTGAGCCTAAATACATTTTCGCAACTCCTATCTCCTGCAAAATTCTAGGAAAGCATAGGTGTTTTTGTGTATGATAGGATCTCTTCTTTCTACTGTAAATGTTTCCATCAGGTTTATATCATTGGAGGGGATGGAACAATGCGAGGGGCTGTGAAGATATTCAATGAAATTCGTCGCAGGAAACTATATGTTGGAGTTGCTGCAATTCCAAAAACAGTCGACAATGACATAGGCATTATTGACAGATCATTTGGGTTCCAAACGGCAGTGGAAATGGCACAACAGGCGGTCAGTGCAGCTCATGTGGAGGCTGAGAGTGCAGTGAATGGGATTGGCTTGGTGAAGCTAATGGGTCGAAGCACAGGTCACATAGCTCTGCACGCAACGTTAAGTAGTCGTGACGTAGACTGCTGCTTAATACCTGAAACTGATTTTTACCTGGAAGGAGAAGGAGGTCTGCTTGAGTTTCTCGGCAAAAGACTGGAGGACAATGGACACGCAGTAGTGGTTGTGGCCGAAGGGGCCGGACAGGATCAGATTCCGAGAACTGATGCCCAGAAAGAAGAAAGAGACGAGTCTGGCAATCCTGTGTTCTTGGATGTTGGACCATGGTTGAAGTCGGAGCTCAAGAAATGGTGGTCCAGAGACCATCCGGAGGAGTTATTCACTGTGAAATACATTGATCCTACGTACATGATTCGTGCAGTCCCTGCAAATGCCACCGATAATACGTACTGTACCCTCTTGGCGCACTCCGCGATTCATGGAGTTATGGCTGGTTACACAGGATTTGTTGCTGGTCCTATAAATGGAAGCTATGCTTACATTCCTGTGGACGAGGCTGCAGTGGCTAAGAATGAGATTAACACAAGGGACCATAGATGGGCATGGGTGAGATCTGTGACGAACCAGCCCGATTTTGCTAAGAGCTAGCCATTCAGATCAAAGGATGCATATCTTTGAAAGAGGTTACTTGATTGTCATGGAACTGTTACTGCCAAAGTATGTCAACAGATATTGACATTTGGTTCAAAGCAGATAATAGATTATGTGTAAGAATGTTAATCAATGTGTGTAAAGCAGCACATATGTTGTCCTGTTTTGACAGGCTTATCATGATTGTTGTAGCCTGATATTGTTCATGTGTATTTTGCTGAGTATATGTTTGATATAATAATACATTATTAATTAAGAATTAATTAAAATATTTAATAAAAATATTAAATATTTAACAAATAATAAACTAATGAGAATTGTGGGCGATAAATTAAAAAGTAGTGCTAAAATTTGGTGGAGTAATCTTTAAAAAAGTCGGGAAAGAAATGGAAAACCACCAATCAGATCTTGGAGGTAATTGAAACAAGCTATTTTCTTTAGATTTTTACCCCTTATTATGAGCTGCACTTATTTGATCTTTATCAAAATTGTGCCTTAGGTTTTAAGAGCGTGAAGGAGTATCATTCTGAGCTCTTGAGACTGGCAGCACGCAATAATCTTGAAGAATCCGACATGCATCAAGTTTTAAGGTATCTTAGAGGATTAAGATCATCCATAAGTGAAAGGCTTGAAATGCACACTATTTGGAACATAGAGGAGGCCTACCAATTGGCCTTGAAAGTTGAAAAGATGGAAAAGGTACCTAAGAGGTTTGAATACCCTAGAAAACAACTCAACAAACTCCAAACGAAGTGGTAGAAAAGGGGAAAGCATTAGTTGAAATATTGAAAAATCAATAATGCCTCTAAAGATCTAAGAGTGGACAAAAGGAAGCCTTTTGAAGGAGGTAGTAGCAGCAGTAGTAGTAGAGGAGTTCCTAAAGGTTCTAACCTTTATGCACTACAAAAAATAGACGTGTTATAAATGTCGGAAGCCTGGACATATCTCTAGTAATTGTCCTCAGATAAAGATGGTCAATGTTGCTGAAAGAGGAGATTACCTTAATGAAGGTGAAGAAGTTTTAGAAGAGCTTCAAGAAGAGGGAGGAGAAGAAGAGGAGTTTGCTGAAGAAGTTGCCGATGACAAAGTTAGTCTAGTAGTAAGGAAGATACTTTGTTCATCTAAAATTGAGGAGTCACAACAAAGGAGAAGCATTTTTAGGTCCTTCTGCACTTTTAATGGTAAGGTGTGCAACTTGATTGTAGGCAATTGCAATGACGAGAATTTAGTGGCAATAAAGTTAGGTGGATCACATGAAGCTTCCTACTAAGAAACATCCTCATCCCTGCACCATTGGTTGGCTTAGATGGGCTAGTCTTGAGAGTAACTGAAGTGTGTTAAGTTACTATTTCTATAGGAAAATCTTACAAGGCTACTGTTTATTGTGATGTGGTGGACATGAATGCAAGTCATATACTCCTAGGAAGGCCATGAAAATTTAATGTAGATATTACTTATTGGGGAAGAGATAACATAGTCTCATTCCAATGGAAAGGCAAGTAAGTAACCATGCTACCCACAAATGTAGCCTTTGATAGGCCAAAGACTTTTAGAGTGGAGGGAAAGACAATGTTGACCCTTATTGGGCAAGATTTTGAGAGGGAAGTTAAGGAGACTCGAGAGGTTCATGTCTTAGTGGTAAAGAGCCAATTATTGGAGGAGAATGGAGCTAATTCAGATATGATCCAGCCGCTTTTGGATGAGTTTTTAGATCTGGTTCAATTCGAATTTCCTAATGAATTGCCTCCGATGAGAGATATTCAACATCACATTGATCTAGTACCTGGAGCTAAGCTTCCTAATCTGCCCCATTATAGAATGAACCCTAAAGAAGTTGATATTTTAATAGAACAAGTGGAAGGATTGATGAAAAATAGCTTGATCCGAGAAAGCATGAGTCCTTGTGCTATTCCTGCACTTTTGACGCCTAAGAAGGATGAATCGTGGAGGACGTGTGTTGACAGTAGAGCCATTAACAAAATTACCGTGAGATATTGATTTCCTATTCCCAAATTGAATGACATGCTTGATCAACTTTGTGGTTCTCAGGTGTTCTCTAAACTTGACTTGAAAAGTGGTTATCACCACATATGGATCAGACCTGGGGATGAGTGGAAGATCGCATTTAAAACGAAAGAGGGGTTGTATGTGTGGCTAGTCAAGCCCTTCGGATTGTCCAATGCTCCTAGCACTTTTATGAGACTCATGAACCAAGTGGTTAGAGCTTTTAATGGAAAGTTCGTAGTTGTTTATTTTGATGATGTCCTTGTCTATAGCATAACAGTTAAAGAGCATCTAGAACATTTAAGGAGAGTTCTGTCTATTTTACAACATAATAGGCTTTACCTGAACTTGAAGAAATGCAGTTTCTTGACTAGCAAGTTACTGTTCTTAGAATATGTGGTTCGTTTTGAAGGAATTCATGTGGATGAAGAAAAGTTGAAGGCAATTCGTGAATGGTCTGCCCCTAAGAATGTTAGTGAGATTCGATCTTTCCATAAGCTAGCTACTTTCAACAGGAGGTTCATTAGAAACTTCAATTCAATTATAGCCCCTATCATAGAATACATGAAGAAGGGGAACTTTGGTGCTTTGATTAAGGAAAAACTCAACACTACTCTTATCCTAGTCTTACTAGACTTTGACAAGCTTTTTGAGGTTGAGTGTGATGCATGTGGAGTAGGTATTGGAGCTGTTCTATCTCAAGAAGACTGACCTGTAGCTTTCTTTAGTGAGAAGTTTAACGATACAAGGAAAAGATGGAGTACCTATGATTAGGAATTTTATGCCATTGTGAGAACATTGAAGCATTGGGAACATTATCTGATTCAAAGAGAGTTCATTATTTACACTGATAATCAAGCTTTAAAGTTTTTGAACAGTCAAAAGCACTTGAGTAATAGGCATGCCAGATGGACTACTTTCTTACAGAGTTTCCTTTTGTTATTAAACATAAGTCTGGTGTGACAGTAAGGTGGCTGAAGTACTTAGTAGGAGGACAATATTGCTTTCTACTGTGTCCCAAGAGGTAGTTGGATTTGAAGTTTTAAAGGAGCTTTATGAGGATGATGAAGACTTCAAGGACATGTGGTTAAAGTGTATTCAGAAGTAGCCTACTGTTGAGTTCCATATCATTGATGGTTTTCTTTTCCATGGTAACCAACTTTGTGTTCCTCATACTTCTCTTAGAGAAAAATTGTTTTGTGATGTGCATAGTGGAGGATTAACCGGTCACATGGGAAGGGACAAGACTATTACTAGTCTTGAAGACAAGTTCTATTGGCTTCAGTTAAAGAAAGATGTTAGAAACTTTGTGAAAAGGTGCTATGTTTGTCAGACTAGTAAAGGATGATCCCAGAATACTGGTTTGTATATGCCACTCCCTATCTCATAAGATATTTGGGAGGACTTGTCTATGGACTTTATCCTTGGATTACCCAGAAAACAAAGGGGAATTGTTTCTATTTTTGTGGTGGTTGATAGATTTTCCAAGATGGCGCATTTCATAGCATGTAAGAAGATTGTCAATGCATCTAATGTGGCTATATTGTTCTTTAAACAAGTGGTAAGATTGCACGGAATTCCTAAATCCATTACATGTGACCGAGATTCGAAGTTTCTTAATCACTTTTAGAGAACTTTGTGGAGGATGTTTGATACTTATATAAATTTTAGTAGCACTGCTCATCCATAAATAGATGGTCAGACTGAGTCACTTAATAGGACTCTTGGGAATCTATTGAGAAGTATTTATGGGGACAAGCCTAAACACTGGGATTTTGCTCTACCTCAAGCTAAGTTTGCCTAAAATAGTGTTGTCCATAGTGTTATTGGTAGATCACCATTTTCTTTGGTATAGTTGCAAGTTTTAAAGAGTAATGTTGATATGATAAAACTTCCAAAGTTACCGAACTTAAGCATAGCAGCTGAAAATATGGCCAAACAAGTGAAGATTGTACAAGAGGAGGTTCGAGAGAGGCTTGAAAGGACTAATGCCAAATATAAAGAACAAGCTGACAAAAACAAGAAGCCTAAAACTTTACAAGAAGATGACAAAGTGATGATTTTCTTAAGGAAAGAAAGAGTCCATATTGGAACCTACAACAAATTGAAGCCGAAGAAATATGGTCCTTATGAGGTACTGAATAAAATCAACGACAATGCTTATGTTATCAATTCGCTTGAGGAAATGGGAATTTCAAAGACTTTTAATGTTGTTGATATCTATGATTTTCATGGAGGAGAAGAGCTCTATCTTAATGACAACTTGAGGTCGAGTACTTTTCAAGTAGAGGGGACTAATGAAGGATTGAACCCATAAGGATTTGTTGTCCCGACCTATTAGGATTTGGTTATGTTATCTGTTAAGAATCTCGATAGAGATTGTAATGCTAGTAGTATATTGATAGCATTGTAGATAATAACAAGCTGGAGCGAGCTCTCCCTCCTGGACAAACCAAGCCAACTTTTCCTAACTATGATGATAGTAATTGTTGTAAGTCTATTATCACTAGACAGCTATGTTCCCCTCCCTCATTCTCTCTCCACAACTACCTTCTAACAAACTTGCCTATATGGCAGTCACTCCCCCCTTTCCTAATTTGTTTCTACAAGTATAACTTTTGATGGGCTTAGTTGGTATGGGCTGAGGAGAGGGTGGATTGTTAACAATTCCCTCCTCCTCGATAGGCCGCTTGTCCTTAAGGGAAAAAGAAGTGAATTGTCTCTTGATGAAGTTTGTATCCTCCTAGGTAGCTTCCTCACGTTTGATCATTTGTTGTAGAGCGTATGGAATAGGGTTCATAGTAATTCCTTGTAGAGTAATTTTTGTACCCATATGGTTAAAGTACATAAACATTCTCTTCCAATCTACCTTGACCACCCCTAGCATCTCCAGCGATGCAACACCTAATATTAGATTAGGTCCCTTAGTGTTGAACACGTAAGCATCCATACTAAATTATGCTCCATTCACTTCTAGCTGCATTTCTTTACAAACACATTGTGAGAAAGATCGGTGTCCATCACCTAGTCTAACTCCAAAGGTTCGAGTGTGAGTAGGAGGAATTCCCATGGCCTTAACCAACTTACTCGACACGAAATTATGCCTAGCTCCACCATCTACCATAATTAAAATAGGCATTTCCTTACGCTTACTCATCATAATCATGGATCTCATCGATGAGGATTTTTCCCTTCCTATTTCTCTATACTCCAGTAAATTACAAACCAACTCCCAATCCTCCTGAGGCTCCTTTGCCTTCATTGCTACAATGTCACCTACTGCTTCATCTTCTTCATTTCCCTCCTAAACAATTAGCTTGTACTCTTTATCTGGGCATTAATGAAGTGGACCATAGGTTTGGCCACATTTAAAACACATCCCCGTTGCTCTTCTCTCCATTAGTTGCTCATAAGACAAATTCCAAGTTCCCTTCCGCCTTAGACCATTTTGTTGACTATCACCAGTCATCACATTTCGCGGCTTGTTGGGCAACTCCTTTCCCTCCCCTTTAATGTTGGCGGATGTATTTTCTATTTGACCAAGGCGTTGGGGGTTGGACATGCCAAACCGAGACCCATACCTAGTAGTGGAAGCCCCAAATTTGTATTTCGTTTCATTGGGTCGGATTATTCCTTTGCCGACCAGCTCCCTTTCCACCTTACGTGTCACAGAAATTAACTGGGTGCGGGTCGGTGGGTCATGAGTCCTGACCCGGTTCCTTATTTCTTGACGCAGTCCTCCCGAAAAGCAGCTCATAAACTACTCTTCAGGAAAAAGAGTGATTTGTGAAGTCACTCTCTTATACTCTTCAATATACTCATCCACTGACCTATGTTGAACTATTGATTTCAACTGCTCTATCAGATTCCCCTCATCTTTTTTTCGCGTATCTGTCGAACAAGGATCGCTTGAAGCGTTCCCATGTCATGCATGGCTCCAGCTCATGTATGGATTTAAACCAGTACAATGCGGTCCCTTCCATACAAATATGCACCATCGGCAACCTCAGTTCATCAGGGATCTCATGAATCAAAAAAAAGGATTCAGCATGTACGAATGGGTCCTCGCAGTGGAACAAGGGAAGATTGACTCTCTGTGTCGCATTTCTATATTCCTCCCACGCACGTTCTGTAGCCTCTGGAAGAGTGCGACTCTCATGTCAGTAAGGCTCTGACCTGTGTACTAGTTTCTCCTCCTGAAGAAGAAGATGCGAGATGGGTCAACGATGGGGTACCTTGTCCTCCATTTCCCATACTCTGCTTTTCTGGGTTTCTAGCTTTGAGAGTTTGAAAACCTTCTCTCAGTTCTGTTTGTAGTTGGCCTTGGGACTTTGCTAAGGTCTTGACGCTAGCCATCAACGTGCTCAGCTGTGTCTTGAGATCTTTCAGTGTGGTGTTGTGCGACTTCACCATTGCTTCTTAGGCTAAAAATGATGATTCTTGTCTCCTGAGAGACGCTTCCACAACAGACACTCTGGCCTCTATACGTATTTGCATACAACTTCTACCCTCTTGGTCTCTCAATGAAAGCACTAATTGTTAGGAATCTCGATAGAGATTGTATTGTTGATAGTATATTGTTAGTACTGTAGATAATAACAAGCTGGAGCGAGCTCTCCCTCCTGGACAAACTAGGCCAACTTTTCCTAACAATGATGATAGTAATTGTTGTTAGTCTATTCTCACTAGACAACTATATTCCCCTCCCTCATTCTCTCTCCATAACTACCTTCTAACAAACTTGCCTATATGAGAATCACTCCCTCCTTTCCTAATTTGTTTCTACGAGTATAAGTTTTTATGGGCTTAGTTGGTATGGGCTGGGGAGAGGGTGGATTGTTAACATTATCATATACCCATTAGGAATTGTTCCTAATTAGTTCTAGGATTTTGCCAACCGCCCATAGCCTCTAACATCGAATTAGTTCTAGTTGTCTTAATTTACTAATTGTTTTCTTATTACTATTATTATTTTATTTATTTATTTTAGGTTATTTTTTCTTTTTCTGTATTTAGTTATTTTTATTTATTTAATATTTTACCATGCTAGTTTATACCTTTTCCTTATGTATTTTGCATCATTCTTTTGTCTCATTGCATGTGGGTCTATCGGGAAACAACCTCTCTATTATGTAGGGGTAAGGTTGCGTACTATCAAAACTCTCCAGACCTCGCCTTATTGTGAGACTTCAGACTGGGTGTGATGATGATTTAATAAAAATAAACCTTTTATAGTGACATGCTGTGTCACTGAAGTCACTAACAATTAAACTTATCTCGATCAATCATTTGCTTCTTTTTCTTTTTGCAGATTATGGCGTTGCTTCCTTTCCAGCTCACACACTCGAAATGAGCACATTAAGGCATGAATTCTGTTACCTTAAATCTTTACAAAACGGCAAAGTCATGTCTGCAATTGATAGAAACAGATGATAACGATCACCGTGTTCAATGGTTAGGAGCTTACACAATATAAAGCTAGAATAAGCATATACAAGAAAAGAAAAAAGAAGAAACAAACGGACGATTCCAAAAAAAGGAAGTACATGGTTTCTTTAGTTGAGAGATGACCAATCTGTGTGAGCGATTGCAGATGATTTTGCTTTGACAATCTTTTGAAAAAGGAAAGGAAGACAAGCCAATTCTTTTGTGTGCTTTCTCTTTGTGGTGCAATGCCATGCACGAAGAGATAAAAAGAGAATCGTCTATTAGCCAATGTGCATGCTTTTTCCAAGTTTTCAAAAGGCCTTAGAAAAAGTTTCAGGGATGTATATATCTTCAGCTTCCAAACAGAAACTACCTTCCATAATCAGAGATTTTAGAGCCATCTTCTGATAAAAGAGTAACTATAGCCATCAACTGTTTGGATTTTCACTAAGGGAGTGTTTGTTTGATTAGTTTGGGAAGGGATTAATAGGTAATAGATGAAAAGTAAGTGGTTGGTTGTTGATTATTATTATATGGGCAATAGTTTGATATCCCAAAAATCTTCCATACTCTCAATTTAGTAGAGGAATGAAACTCATTCTTTAGTAGTGGTTTTAAAAAATATTTTAATAGTAATTAATTAAATATAATTAATTAATTAAAATAGAACTAATTACAATATAATTAATTGAAATGATATTATTAATTAACTAATTATTTTATAATTAATTATATTATAATTAATTAAATATAATTCAATCATTTAATTAAAATATTGTAATTAATTAAAATATAATTAATTAAAATATAATTAATTAAATAATTACAATATAATTAATTAAAATAGAATTTATTCATCAATCAAAATATTGTAATTAATTATTTAAATAATTGAGATATAATTAATTACAATATAATTAATTAATAAATTGTAATTAATTAATTATAATATAATTAATTAAAATATACTAAAATTAATTCTCAATACTTTTTACAAACTAACTATTATTAATAGTAATATTAATCATTCATTCCTCTTAACTAACCATAATAACAATAATAGTAATATCCATTCTTAGTTTCACTATATTTATTCTTGTTTCTATTACTATTCTCCTGTGAACTAACACTCCTTAAATTTGTCTATCGGTTTTTTTTTCACATGAAGATGAATCCACCATGTAAGATGTGAAGGGAAAGTGAAGAGTTTCTTGAACTTAATGCTCCCATGAACTTGGCTTGTAAGACAGTGGCCAATTTGGCTTTATGTTCGAAATAAATTTATAAGTTAGACTTTAATTCGATTATTAGACCTCCTTTAATTAGATTTTTATTGAATTTTAAAAAATTTAAAATAAAAGATTTTATAGTAAACAAAATGTAAAATTTAAGTTTGAATTGTGAGCAAACTTCAAAGTTTAAATATTTACGTGTGTGTCTCGAATTTATTAAATTAAAATTAAACTTTTATTGTTATCTATGAATTTGGTTGAGTAGAATTAAGCTTCTTCTTTTTTTACGAATCTTCGCACAGCCTGCCTTTATGTTCAGAATTCCAAGCACATGTTCACATGGAGGATGCGAATCATAAGTTACTAGCAACGGAATAACGAGAAAAGGCAGTACACAAAGTTTAGGGGAATGACAAATTGACAATTAGCAGACATAACCATGTCTGGTGTGTCCAAATAAAGAGGGTGAGAGTTTCATCAAGCACTGGAAACCTTATAAAAGCTTGGTGGTGGGCCTGTGGACGTGGAGAGGAGTAAACAGGGAGTGACCATTTTCATGTGAGAGTCGGTTATCTACTTATATCATCATCTTAAAGTAGCCATCAGTGACATCTCTTACCATTATTCATTGATAATTTTCATTAAACGACAAGGTTTGCAATTAAAAATAGTGTTCCATCGGTTAAGTGTTGTTGAAGACACATTAGTATGTTTTGATGGTTAACATGTCATGTCAGTATGTCCCTCATCAGAATTCAAACATATCCAATCTTTAGTAACCACCTGGAATGAAAATGAAGCATTAAAAATACTAATTGATTACGGATTCCATGAAAGATAGGAAAGAAGATCTTGAATTAGTGGAAATTTGTTCACACCTGTGCCAAGGTTGTGGAGGGTACTCGGGACATTGGAGCAAAATATCCATAACAGTTGCTCTGTTCTTTTACAACTTTGCTTCTTTTAGCAGTTACATTTGCTGCTGCTGTTGTATTTATTAGTACTTGGCAGGCTCTCTGCATTTGCCGCCTCTCTCTCGCCATCATCATTGCCACTTCGCTCTTCCTGCTCCAATTCAACATTACCACTTACTGCCCCACCCCTCTAAGAGAACCAGTGGGTGTCTGACTGACTGAGATTGAAAGGCGCACTTCCATTTGCAGACATAAGATGCTGAGATTCAGGAAAGTTCTAATCTTTATGTCGATTATACTATCTGGGTCCTTTCTAGTCGCAGAATCAGGAATAGGAGTGAACTGGGGGTCTGTGTCATTCCACAGACTGAAACCATCAACAGTGGTGGATCTGATGAAAGATAATAAGATAGAGAAGGTGAAGCTGTTTGATGCAGACCCAGATGTGCTTCAGTCTTTGGTGGGGAGTGGGATTCAGGTCATGGTTGGGATCCCCAACGAAATGTTGGCAACACTTAGCTCTTCCACAGCTGCTTCCGATTTATGGGTTCGCCAGAACGTGTCAAGATATGTGGTTAAGGGCGGCGTCGATATCAGGTTCTTTCTTCTGTCTCTTCACCTTCTTGTTCCATTTTTCTTGAATGGGACTTTTTTTCGGTATATTGGATTGCTGATAAGGGCTAGGAAACAGAAGTAAAAGGCAGAATCTTTACTTTTGCTTCCTCTCCTGCTTTTGGTAATATTTTGCCAGTAGAAACCTACGATAGTTCAGTCCTCTTCTTGCGAATGAGATTTTCTGTTCCTATTGAGGGTGCTTGTCATTTGCATTAAGAAAAAGAAAAAATGGCTTTCTTTGTTAGTATCCAAAGAGGGTATTAAACCCACTGGTTTTCAAAGTTTTCTCCTTTATCAGGCAGAGCATATGTAGGAATACGTCTTCACTTATTGGCAATGTCAGAAATTTGTGGAAATTACACCCTCCAAACTGTAAAGATGTTAGGTTAACTTCAAGTTAGATGTTGCAGACGGTTACCAATTTGGATCAGATAGAAGTTAGGAGATTTGGTTAAACGTTTAAAATTTAGCTTTTTACTTAGTTGCTACTATCTGTTAATCATCCTTAACAGGATACCTCAAGAATAAAATAACCTAACACACATTTAAACGGTTTGTGTCCAATCCAATATTCTGATTAGTTATGCTATAGTCATCATTAACCTGTTTGTCGTACGACTCCTAGCCATTTCTTTAGTTAATCTTAGCTCAAAACAAGTGCCTATATTTTTGGTGACAGAATCTGTGTTTGTGTTTGATAAACTGTGTTTTCATAGGATGCCCTCAGTGTGAATGTCTAATAGGTCTATGCAGCTGAGGTGTGTCCTAGTTCCTCTTCAACAAACATTCTTGTCTGTGAAGGCTGTGGGTGGCTATGCTGGACTTCCTATTGCAAGAAAACAAGTTGCTTGCACAGCTCATTGTCCTAGGTTCTAGTCACCACCACTCATTTGATGGTATTTGGCGTCTGCCCAATTTCTAAAAATTATGCAACGAAGACATCATCTAATAACTTACAAATATTATGAAAAAATGCGTTGATTTTGAGTTTAGGTACTCTGTTCATAAGCGACCTTCTCTATTTTAACCTAGTTTCCACGTTTTTTTCACCTCAAGAACATAATTTCCCAAGGCTTTAATCGTCCGTCATCTGGAATTGTGGTGGCTTAAATGAATGAGCTTTGTTTTTCATTGTGCCTCGTAGAATTAAACGGTCATGTTTTGAGAGAATAGAATTGTCCTTGTGGATATACTTCCAGTGTTTTGGGAGGTTAAGTCACAGATTCATGATCCCAATAAGTAAATGCTTCAGACACTGATTTCTGTATATTAGAATTTGAGATGCTCTTGTTTATGTTCTACATGTTCCAAGAGTTCAACATACCTCTCTGAATGTCACTTTTATATGATTTCAGGTATATTGCTGTGGGAAATGAACCCTTCCTTCAAAGTTACTCGGGTCAATTTCAATCATATATCATGCCTGCTCTTCTCAATCTGCAACAGTCTTTGACTAAAACAAATCTTGCTGGTTACGTAAAGCTTGTTGTCCCGTGCAATGCTGATGCCTATGAATCGTCCCTTCCCTCTCAAGGAGCATTCCGACCTGAACTAACTCAAATCATAACTCAACTAGTTTCCTTCCTCAACTCAAATGGCGCACCTTTTGTCGTAAATATCTATCCATTTCTCAGCCTTTATGAAAACTCGGATTTCCCGCAGGATTATGCATTCTTTGAGGGGACGACTCATGCTGTAACTGATGGATCTAATATTTACTCTAATGCATTTGATGGGAACTTGGACACTTTAGTTGCAGCCCTAAGTAAACTTGGATATGGTCAGATGCCCATTGTTATTGGCGAGGTGGGTTGGCCAACTGATGGAGCCATTGGAGCAAATCTTACAGCAGCAAGGTTTTTCAACCAGGGTCTTATAAATCATGTTCTAAGTAACAAAGGGACTCCTCTGAGACCAGGAGTCCCACCCATGGACATTTATCTGTTTAGCCTTCTTGATGAAGGGGCGAAGAGTGTACTTCCAGGAAACTTTGAAAGGCATTGGGGGATCTTCTCGTTTGATGGCCAGGCTAAATACCCGCTTAACCTTGGTTCGGGCAGCAAAGTACTGAAGAATGCCAAGAATGTTGAGTATCTTCCGGCCAGATGGTGTGTGGCAGACCCCTCCAAGGATTTGTCAGCTGTGGCGAACCACATGCGAATTGCATGTAGTGCTGCAGATTGCACAACCCTCAACTATGGTGGATCGTGCAATGGAATTGGTGAAAAAGGAAATATCTCTTATGCATTTAACAGTTACTATCAGTTGCAGATGCAAAATGAGCGCAGCTGTGATTTTGATGGTCTTGGAATGGTGACTTTCCTAGACCCGTCAGTTGGTGAATGCAGGTTTCTTGTTGGTGTTACTGATAAAAATTCAGCATGTTGTAGAGCATCTTGTCTGTGGTTCATCATGTGGGTTTTGATTTTTTGGGGCACCTGGGTCTTCCTAATGTGAGAAGAAGTTTCATCAAGTGGGTTTTTCAATGGTCCCTACTTCTGAAACTATTAGCATTAAGCTTAGGTCATTGGGTAGTATAGACATTTAGCATTGTTCAAAACGAAATTATTCTACTTGTATGTGATAATATTTTACAAAAGCCAGAAGTAAACTTATTGTACAGGGTTATCCCGTCTAGAAATCATATTTAACATGTTTACTTTCATATTTACGAATCATTTACATGTCTCGAATGATATCCCACACTCATACTTTGCTCTTAAGTTGCCATGATATGTAGGAATCTAAACACTGAATAGCAATTACCAGATTCTGGGAAAAACTTGTGCTGATAGAACTTTACTGCCATTATCCTATGCTTTAAGCATTCAGTGAAGGTCCATGCTTTATTGTTGATAGGAAACATGAAGTACTTGGTTATCTGAAACATTCATAAACAAGCAGCAGAAAAATATTACTCGGAAACTTCCTGTGTCTTGCATACTAGGTGAAGCCATTATTAATTTCACTTGGTGAGCTCTAAGGTAAACATGAAAGATGGAGCCGTGGCAACATCATATTGAATGTTCAGCAATTACAGCCATCACTGCAGCAAACTCTCCCTCATCTCGGGTTTCCACCATCCTGAGGAAGTAACAGCAACAACAACTTGCATACATCTGACAGTTGAATTTGTCAAATGCATATTATGATACAATAACAGCAGTAAAACTTACAGGATTATTACAAGTTAGAAATTCTATATTCTCAAGTGAGTTTCAGATGAGGGCCTGCTGTGGCACTATTAACACCCTTCTTAGTGGCCAGCCTGTTAGTGTTAGTGATCGGCCTGCTAGTGTTAGTATACGGCCTACTAAGCACATTCAAACCTACATTCGTAGGGATAAGATGGGGGAGGGGACAAATGCTATATAGACTGATTGTTATGAGTTAGGTATGGAGAGAGATTGTGTATGGGGAGGGTACGGGGAATATAGAGAGAGCTGCATAGTTAGAGGAGGCATTCTACTTCTAGAAAATATAGCCAATGTATTGGCTTGTAAACTACTTTTTCAGGAGGTATTCTACTGCTGTACCTATTGATTAAGTAAATAATACAATCTCTATAGCTATTCTTATCAATTGGTGCTTTCCCTGAGAGGCCAAGTAAGGAGAGATTATATGCAAACTCGAATGGAGGCTAGAGTATCCGCAGTGGAGGCATCTCTTAGGAGATAGAAATCATCCATCTCAGCCCAACAGGGAATGGTTAAATCGTATGACACTACCCTGAAGGACCTACGGACGCAACTCAGTACTCTTATGGCTAGCGTCGAGACATTGGCAAAATCTCAAAGTCTATTACAATCAGAGTTGAGAGATGGGTTTCAGACGTTGTTGGCAAAGCACCTGCAAAAACCGAACGTGAGTGAAGGAGAGGTACCAATGGTGTTTGTCCACCATGCGCATGCATCTTCTTCAGTTGGAAATGAAAGACCAGCGCATCCCACACATTCGGAAGGTGGGAATAGACCCGCAGGTGGCTCGCAGGGTTTCGATAACCATCTCAACTGCTACCGAACGTGCATAGGAGGAACATAGGAACGCAACCTGTTGGGTCGACCTTACTACGTTCCATGGAGACGACCCGTTTGCATGGGTTACACGAGTTGAATCATACTTTATGATTCACGAGATTCCATCTGAGCTACGTTTGCCGATAGTCCAGATTTGCATGGAGGGATCAACACTATATTGGTTTATGACTCTTCGGGAGTTCAACCCACGCATGACGTGGGAGAGGTTCAAATGTTCTTTGTTTGAACGTTATGGGGGTAAGGATGAGGGTGATCCGATAGAACAATTGAAGTCGGTCTCCCAGCGAGGTTCGATGGATGAATACATTGATGAATTTGAGAGAGTTGCATCGCAGATTGGTCATTTTCCAGAAGAATGATACATGAGTTGTTTTTTGGGTGGGTTACATGAAGAAGTGAAGAATCGGGTTTAAACCCATGATCCTCCAACTCGAGCTCGACTCTTTTTTATCGTAAGGAAGGTCGAAAGGGAATTTGATAAGTCATTTTAAATGCATATATTTTGGACTTAATTTTGATTGATTTGTGAAGTTGGTACTCAAATATTGATGGAATTGTTTGCTAAATATTCACAGATGGTTTTCAATGATGTAAAGACGAAAAAGGATCAAAAAGAGGAAAAATATGACAAGAAGTTCGAAAATTTCAGATTGGTCGAAATTCAAAGATTAGGCGTGGGCACGCCTAAGGTCAAGATCCTAATACTGCAGATTTTTCAGAGGATTGTCTCCAATTAGAACAAAATCTATGAAGATCTTCTGGAGTCCTTTTTCAAGAAGTTTCCCACCTAAATTAGAAGATTATCTACCTAAGATGAAATCCAATCAAGATATGGAGATACACATCACATAGGAAAATTGCGAGCTTGCAGTGGATATAAATACATGTGTAGGGGTTAGAGGGGGATCATCGAGTCTTAGTATTTTTTTTCCTTTGGGCTGTGGCACCTACTGTTTTTCTGTGTTTTTCTGTCAAAAGTCAAGTAGTCATCGCATAGGATTAGGGGCCTTTAGCTGATTCAATTTTCTGGTTTTCTTGGCTTTAAATTTCTGCATAATTTCACTTGTCATTTTTCGTTATTTTCATTAAAAACCAGTTATGGAGATTGTTTCTTTTATTATTTCTTTTGATTTCAATTCAAGTATGATTAACTAATTTTTTTGTCTTGGTTGAGGGATCCATGTTCCATGTTATTATGGTGAGATGTTCGGAATCTTTTTCATGATTGTTAACGTTCATTGGATAATTTCAGATCAATCTTTTCAATTGGATTTCTTAGTTTCTAGGTGCGCAACTAGAGATTAATGGATTTAATCGCTAGGTTAACAAAATCTGACGTTCAATTTTGGTAACCACAAGTAGCAATTAGGATTAACCCCTCTACGTTAGAGTCAAAAAATTCTAAGAAATTATCCACTTGATTGATTTCATGTCGTACATCACTTGTCATTGGTTCTTAATGCTATTATTCAATTTAATCTATGATCGTATCTAGATTAATTGTTTAATAAGGTTGCTAGGATACATGTTTCTAGTCAATACAATTAATAGAAAATTCCCTCAATGAATGTTCATTAATAATTACAATTTTTGTCGAGGATCCATAATAGCATGGTAACATTGGTGACCGAAACCAAGGTGTTTTTCTTATTGGTTTTTCAGACTTAATTATTAATTTGTGATTTCTTTCTTTTTGATTTTCATTCTTACTTCAGTAAGTAACAAAAACCCCTTTTTTTATTATTTGTGTCGTTTGAATTCGTAATTTTCATAATCGTAAAATTCCTCGTGGGAATGATATCTGCTTATTGCTACTATATTAATTTGTTTTAACGGGAGTGAAAATCTTTTATATTTGGTTGCAGTGACAGCATTACCATAATTAGTTAGTGAACGAGTGATTCGGCCAGGAGAAGGGAGGAGAAAACCCGAAGGCTTTGATTCGAACTTTGGGCCTCGAATAGGAAACTCCAACACGTATCATCCAGCTCAGCCGAAATGTGTAGCTGGAAATATTAAGAATGAAGTAAAGGAGCTACCCAACAAGCAGAGAGGTTCCACCTCAGATGGTCACCGATCTGGGAACTCAAAATAGAGGGGAACTCGTAACTTGACCTATGATCAGCTTATGGAAAGAAGGGAAAAAGGGTTATGTTTTAAGTGTGGGAAGACTTTCGGTCCTCTCCACTGCTGTCTAGATAAAAAATATAGGTTAATAATTTGGGAGGGTGACGAAGCTGAAGTTGGAGAGAATAATCAGGAAGTGCCAGTAGTAGAAGAACAACAAGAAGATTTGGAATTGGTGTGTAATTCGGTGGAGTTCAGAGAATTAGGGAGGGATCAATCCTCACCCCCGAAGTTGATGGTTCTAATAGGTAAGTTAAATGAGATGCCTATTGTCCTTATGGTAAATAGTGGAGCTAGCCATAGTTTTGTGTCTAGGAGATTGGTTCAAGCTATGGGAATAGCTGTTACATCGACCAGAACTTTTGAAGTGAGGTTAGGGGATGGACATCGTTCCTTCTTACAAGGAGTTTGCAAGGAGAATAAATTGGAGTTGAATGGAGAGAAGTTCAGTGTGAATGCATAAGTGTTTGATACAAGAGGGCCTAATCTGATTCTGAGGGTTGCATGGCTTGAAACATTAGGGGTGGTGAAGGTTGATAGGAAGAATATGTACATGACATTTGATTGAAAGGGAATTGAGGTAACCTTGCAGGGGATCAACTTGCACACTTCTTCTCCTCATGCATTACAACAGATTTTGAAGTATCAGGAATTGGAAGTGGAAGGGCTGTTGTGGTCTTTAAGAATGGGCAGAACCTTATTTGAAGAGATAGAGACTTTAGATGAAGGTCAACAAGAGGAATTGAGGGCTGTCTTATTCAGGTTTAGGTCGGTTTTCCAAGAGATAAAGGCACTACCATCGAGGAGGGATCATGACCATGCGATTAATTTGAAGGAAGGGGCAGAGCCAGTGAACATTTGTCTGTATAGACATGCACTCCATCATAAGGATGAAATTCAGAGGAAGATCCAGAATTTACTGGAAATTAAGGTCATAAGGCATAGTATCAGCCTTTTTTCAAGTCCGGTTATTCTTGTCAAGAAGAAGGACGGGTCTTGACGGATGTGCGTCAATTATTGCGCTCTAAATAAGCTCACGATTTTGGACAAATTCTCCATTCTAGTCGTGGATGAGCTAATGGAGGAATTACATGGGGCTAGAAAATTTTCTAAAGTGGATTTAAAGTCAGGTTTTTATCAAATCCGAGTTAGGGAGGAGGACATCCATAAAACAGGGTTTCGAACCCATGAGGGACACTATGAGTATTTAGTGATGCCCTTCGGCCTCATGAATGCACCCGCAACATTCCAATCTACCATGAACTCAATTTTTAAGCCTCTACTGCAAAAAATTCGTGTTAGTTTTCTTTGACGATATTTTGATCTATAGTGCAGATTGGAATCAACATTTGGAGCATCTAGCTTGTGTGTTACAATTGCTATTGGATAATCAGTTTATGGAAAATAAGAAGAAATGCATTTTTTGGGCAGCAATCAGTGAAGTACCTAGGACACATCATATCCTATGAAGGGGTAGAAATGGATCCCTCGAAGATCCAAAGCATTTTGGGGTGGCCTATTCCTAAGAATGTCCAAGGGGTGAGAGGATTCCTAGGACTCACCAGATACTATAGACAATTTGTCAAAGACTATGGAAAGGTTTCTAAGCCTCTCACTGAACTTACAAAGAAAGATGGTTTCAGTTGGGGAAATGAGGCTCAAGAAGCCTTTGAAAAATTGAAAAAGAAGTTGACTTCAGCACCTGTCTTGGCTTTACCCGATTTCACCAAAGAATTTTCTCTTGAGTGTGATGCTTCAGGGAGAGGGTTAGGTGCAGTCCTTATACAAGAGTGTCGCCCAATAGCATTTTTCAGCAAGGCTTTGGCTAAATCAAGTTATGCTAAAACAGTTTATGAGAAGGAAGTAATGGTAGTAATAATGGCTATTCAAAATTGGAAACACTACCTAATCGGGAGACATTTCAAAGTCTATACTGACCATAAAGGTTTGAAGTATTTGTTGGATCAACAAATTCCCTCCATAGATCAACAATGTTGGTAAGCTAAATTGTTGGGATTGGATTTCGAAGTAATCTATAGACTGGGGAAGCAAAATGGGGCAGCAGATGCTCTATCGAGGGTTGAAGATGAAAAATTTCTGTTTTCAGTGAGTTTAGTTCCATTTTGACTCGATATGGATGTAGTACGAAGAGAGCTCAAGGAAGATTCTAAGCTACACTTAATTATGACAACATTCAAAGCAGATACTAATTCTAAACCTGAATTCCACCTAAGAGATGATTTACTGTTTCATAAAAATAGATTGGTCCTATCATCTGTTTCAGTGCTAATCCCTCAATTTCTACAAGAGTATCATGCTTCACCTTCTGGAGGGCATTCTGGTTTCCTCAAAACCTACAAAAGGATAGCTTGTGGACTGTTTTGTTTGGGAATGAAACCTTATATTCAGAAGTTTGTGCGTGAATGTGCCACTTGTCAGAAACATAAATACATGGCAATGTCTCCAGCTGGTCTACTACTGTAACATCTCATCTCCTATAGGAAAGGGTATTTTGGTAAATTGGGACATGTTAGGAATATTGAATTATATCTCGGCATGCACATACAACATTTAGCCTCTATGATTCACGATTAGTTGCACATGCACATAGTATACATGCATTCATGACATTTTCCGGCTTAGGTTTCAAATCGAGATTCTTTGTGAAAATTATGGGCTAATCGTATTTGGAAAATTTTTTTGAGTGCGCCATAAATTGTTTTACATTTTTAGGGATTTATGAGAATTTTTCTGGAATTTTTCGAGGTTCGTGCCCGGACCGGAAAATTCCAGCTGACTGACTGAGTGGGCCTTTTCTGTACTGAAAAGGAACTGCATAATGGCATAGGATTAGTGAATAAATAATTATGAAATTGTTTTTGATCCTAGCATAATTGGGATTAAGTTTTTATTAGATTAAAGTTATGATTAATTTATGTTAATTAACTACAAATTTGTCTTTTCCATTTTAAAAGCCAAGTGGCTTCTTGATTTAAATGAATTTGTCCTATATGAAGCCTCACCATCGACTTTCTCCAATGTTCTACTTAGAAACTCATTATGAAAGCTTGAAAACTCATCTTTTATTTCTCATCCGAAACTTGCAAGTTTCCTTTTCTTTGAGTTTGTTTCTTTCCCATCGAAAATTCCTCCTTCCATATAAGTTCCACCTACCAATTGCTTGCTTCTCCACAAACAAACTAAGTTGAAGCCTTGAGTTGAAGATGGTCCATGTGTGGTTGGTGATAGCCGTAGGTGAAGGATTGATATAGAAGATAGTGTGAACTTGAAGAAGTAAGGAGTATCTAAAGCTTGAACTTATTTAAGGTAAGAGTTGAGTTTGTATTCATTCTTTTGATTGTTAAAAGCATTTATGGGGATCATTAATGCATGTATTTGATTATGGAAGTAGTAGGTTAGAATGGGTTTAATGCATGTTTGTGTAAGGAATTGGTTATGGTAGTTAAAATAGGTGATAAGTGAGGTTATTAATGATGTTTATGATGTCTAATTCATGGAAATAAAGTATGGGAATTGTATATATGTGTGCTGCCATTTTTGTGTTATTATAGAAGAGTTTGTTGTGATGAGGTTGTGGTTGAATTAGAGGTAGGAATGGATGCTTAGTCATGTGTTGTTGATGTTAGAAGTGATAGAAGTTAAGTTGTTGATGAAATCTGGAAATTGAGTTTTTGACCTATTGGAATGTTTTGATCATAACTAATTATGTAGGAATGCAAATGAGGTGAGGTTTGTGGCCACTTAAACTTTGGGATGTTGGCTTTATTTTATTGTGAAATAGGTGTTGTTAAATTGTAATGTTATGAGGTCGAAAAGTTACATGGAAAGTTACTGTTTTATTGCCTGTGAACAGTAACCGACATTATGACCTGATTATTTTGTTGATTTTTATAAATTAATTGATATGGAATTTAGGAAAATGGTCTTCATGAAAGTTGTAGCTTATTGAGTTAGCTTTCCATTGCCACTGGTCTTGCTATTTTTAGAGTTGTGTATTAGGAGATATGATTTGATAACTATTGACTGTTTTTATGCATGAGTGAAACCTAGCTGGATTAGCAGATTTGGAGTACATTCTGTTTTGGAGTAATTTTAGTAATTTTTGTGAACTGAACTGGTGTTAGGGGTCTACTGAAGAGTTTTAGATGACACACTGATATTGAAATTGATTTATGGCTTATAATTTTTGGAAATCAGATGTGGGAGATATGGAATTTCAAAAGCTGAACCTAAATTGTGATGTTAAGTGTTGATTAGATCAGAAACTTGCATAGCAGATTTGAAATTGTTAGAAATCGAATTGGAGATTGAGTCCTTCATGAAACTTGAAGTTTGAGGAGTTATCTTTTCAGGGATATAAAGTTTGGATTTTTCTGACTTGTGTATAGGGAGTTATGCTTGTTATAAGTGTACTGCTCAAATTGAATGATTTCGGGAACAGCAACATTGAGTGAATTAATTGACTTGTTTAGCAATGGCATTTGATTTTGGGTTGTTCATGAAAGTTGTAGAGGACATTGTGAACTGATTGAGCATATTTATGTGGTAATTTTTGGCTCAATAATCAGTGAGGTTTTGAATTGGTAAGGTACTGTCCAGTGTTGATGGGCTTTGAGTAGGCAGTAGTTTTGATGGGATTTTTGACACCCTTAGAGGTGGAATTAATTTTTGTGGTCTTCTTGAGAATTGTAGAGGGTTTCATTAGATTTCTAATGAGGTATAGTTTGTATTTTTCTAAATTGTGTGCTAAGAATTATGGTTGTTGGAAATTCAGATTGACAATAGGAAAAGAAAAGGGGAAGGAAGAGAGGTAGAATTTATTATTGTTTTTATTTTTATTTGGCATTAAGTGACCTAATGGTTTCTTTTGTCAATTTCTTTTCCGTCCGACGTCCGATTGACCTAATTCTTAAGGCATCGGATTTGTAACATATTGAATTTCATTTTATGAGAAATTGAGAATTTTTGGAAGGGAAATTGACGTGGCCCCGGATAATTGTTCGGTAATCACTGTTTCGTTTAATTGGGGACCTATAGAGGTCCGAATTGTGCACCGTCAGCGCCAATAGTTTTCTAATTTTTTTTAGACGGATTTTTAAGATGGTAAAATTTTGGGTTAGGGCTGGGAATGCCATGAACATGCATTATACACGTTTTAATTATTCCATGTGCATTGTTTGGTCATTCTAACTATACAGTTAGTAATGTTTACCTATTTTAATTGCTATAGAGGCTCAGTTGGACTGTAGATCCACGGACGTGGTAGACTTCCAGCATTAGCTCGGAAGTTATTAGGTGAGTAACCTAGATGGTTCCTCAATTATTATTTGGTTATATTTCGCACTTATACAACCGTGGAGATAATGGATGAGAATATGTGTGTTTGATTTTGATTGATTTCGGACCATGGGTGTCGACATATTTGGTATGAGATATCAAGTGTTATATGTGATCTTCATGTGATTACTTGGAAATGACTTATGGGAATATGTTAAATGGGAATCGGTTATGGTGTGGATTTGGACATTTGCATTCATACATAATTGCATGATCGAGAATTGACAACAGACGGAAAGCGACAACGAGAGCTTTAAGCTCAACGTGATCGGGCCTTGAGTCCACAGTGATTTAGAGCCTATGGCTCACCGATTAATCGCCCTTTAAGGGACAGTTTCAGCGCCAATCCAACAATGAATTAAATTGAAAAGCGTCTCATACATTTCATGTGCATTTGAATTGGGTTCTTTGATTGATAATCATGTGGTACTTCCGAATGTGTTTGAGTGATATAACTATGTGAATTCGTGTATATGCATGAATTGGGTGAACCATCGATGATGGTTCCTCACTGAGTTTGCAAACTCACCCAAAATTGCAAATTATTTTTCAGGATCGAGATAGTAGACTCATAGCTCCGAGGACTTTTCCTGCCGTGTAGATTGAGTTGGCAAGAGAAGTTATGGCACGCAGGTGGGTCAGCTGGCACTTTTTGGAAGGATGACCTAGCTAGCTTTTTGTTTGATTTTCTTTTGGGAACATGTATAGAACCTATCAGTTGTATAATTTACTACTTTGAGGTTATGCAATGAAAATTTTATGGTTCCAAAAATTAGTGAATTTCATATTAATGCTTTATGATACTTGGATGCCATGTGGAGTGTCAGTTTGTTTGTAGCGCACCCTTATCGTCGGGTGTGTATCGGAATGACCTACGGGCGTCCCGGTACATATCCTATGGTATGGGGGTGCTACAACTACAGCCCTTATCCATACCTCAACTGATTTGGGCGGAAGCTTTCATGGATTTCATCACAGGTTTTCCAGAGTCTCACGGTATGAGGTAATTTTGGTGGTAGTTGATCGTTTATCCAAGTACGCTCATTTCTCACTTTTTAAATATCCCTAAACGGCTAAAATTGTGGCTGAAACATTCATCTTAGACATTCATGAGATTACATGGAGTCCCTAGTTCCATACTAAGTGATAGAGACCCACTCTTCACTAGCAATTTTTGGAAGGAGTTGTTCAAGTTACAAGTGTTAGAGTAGTGCCCTAAAGGCAATCCCCTTTAGCGTATTTTGTTCATAGTCATGTACAGACTTTATGAATAAATAAAGCAAGGCATATTTCATTTATTTGATCTTCATTTTATTATGAATTGATAGTGATCTTTGATCAAATTAATGAAGTCCCTGATACATGACATAGCATGAAGGAAATTATGATGCGATCATACTACTGAGATTCCTATCATGTGCAATTATGTCAAGATTCAAATTCTCCTAGTCATAGGATTAACGAGACCGGACATCGTTAATCCGGATAGACTAACATATGTCAAACTCCTTGATTGGATCAAGCGGTGGATCTCGTAAAACCGTAAATATTGAGATATTTAGATTTGACATGTGGATGCTTACTAGTGGTAGTAAGTACATTGATGACCTGCTATGAGATCATCACATGGATGTCCTATACAAATGTCGGTGATAATCTCATCATAGCAATGGTGCAAGTATCCTTAGACTTGAGGTACTCAAGGATATCTTGGCATCGATTCGTACTTTGACTCCATTCCTTGTTGCCTTTCGAGGTCGCCATAGGGTGGTGATTGGGTGCGACTTGAGGTATTCAAGGTAATTGAGTAGCCAATAAAGGATTCACCACTTCGTGATAGCGAAGAGATACCCATGGCCTCTTATCGTGATCATTACTTTGAAGTCTCTGGCGCCGAAAGATACATATGTCATGAAGATGGTCTTCGTGGACATATAAAGTAATGAGTCCTAGGGCGAGAACCGATTACACTTGGACTAGATTTGATCGATTAGTCTAGTAAGAGTTGACACATTGCCCATACTCAAACCAAGTGGGGTATAGCACGGTGAAAGGACGAATTGCACAAGAATTGTCTATGGAAGGGTTCGTGATTTGGTTTAATTAGTCAAACCAATTACTTTCCGGTCAATTGGGGTCATGATGTGTTGCTAGATACCGCTCATGACTTGCTTCAGATTAAGTGTTAATCTAAGTGGCCAACATAACCGGAACCTAATGGGTCACACGATAAGAGTGATTCGAGAATCAGAAATAGTTTCGACGAGATCCGATATCTGGAGAGCAATAGGATTAAATGGATCCCGATGAGATTGAGATATGTCCCAATGAGATCGTGACATCGACATTCTTTGAAAACCGCTTCCGGTGATTTTTCACGGCCGGGCCCGATAGGCGGTAGAGGGACCAATTCCGCTTGACTGGACCACTTCAGCAATTATATATATTAATTAATTAAGTAAATAATTAATTAATTATATATATATATATATATGCATTTCGGTGGAACTAAAATGGAGAAGAGATGTAAGTTTGAAAAGTCAAACTTCATCATTATTTAGCATTTTAAGGCATTTTTATGCCTCCTACGTGGATGAGTCATCCACCAAGCCTTTATATGTGTTTTAAGTGTTAAATATACATATAAGAAGCTATGGAAAGAGAGCTTGCACGGTGATGGAAGAAGAGAATCGAAATTGCTTAAAGAGTTAAGCTTTGGAAATTGTTTTCATCTTCTTCATCTCTTCCATTCAAGATTGCTTCTACTTCTCCAAGGCTCCACTAAGTTCATCTCATTTGCTCTTCAAGGCTAAGGTAAGAGCTAGCACTCTTTTCTTTAGTCTAGCTATTCCCGGTCAAAAGAGTTTGTCCCGTTAGGTTTTCCGACCTCTGCGTGGATCTGTTAGAGACGGTCTCCTTTGGTCGTTATGGTTTGATTGTTTGTACTTACACATGGATCCTGGCTTTGGAATGTCCGGGACTCAAAATTTTAAATTCCGCACTGTGGGTATGTGATGCCTACCCCGGATTTTCCTACAGTGGTATCAGAGCCACTTGTGTTGTATAAACAAATCGAAATGATAACTAGGTCGGAGTTCCTTAGTGAATTGAGCTGCTGATGCATGTTATTTGTGTGAATTTCGAATCAGTATAGAGATGCATGTTTTCGAAATTTCTTGCTCAGAATTGTTCATAACATGTTATAGAATATGTTTGTGAAAGATGAGAATTTATCAATTTGATTTGATATGGTTTTTCTATTTAATTCCCTCAAGTTTCGGATGCTGTCTTGTTGAACATTTCTGAAACAGGTATGCTTGTAAATTCGAGAATAAATTCTAAAAAAATTGTTTTTCGGATTGGTTCTCACCGACATGTCCCTAAGATGTTTTTGAATGTCTCTGTGGATGGAAAAATGTTTTCAAGGTGATTTACCATTTATTTCCGAATTTCTTGTGTGCTGATGGGAATGTTTGTGTTGGAGAACACAGATTCTGTTTCGGCTAGATTGCTGAGGTTCAATGAGTTTTTGTGGGAAATAAATCCTGGAAAAATTCATGGAGCATTTTGGGAACATGTTTTAACCTCTGTAATTTTCTCAGTATTTATTGAAAGTGTTTCAATGGTCATTTTGAGCAAAATGTTGAGCTTAGCAGTTTTGAGAAAGTTGCTGGGTCTATTTTGTTTGGAATGATTGGTTGTGTTATTTTCTGTTCCAATGCCATGAATCATTTTTGTAGTGATGAAAAATGTGTTATATTGATGTGGTATGCATGCCAAGTTGAGATTCTTGAATTTAGGTTTCCAATAATTTTTGGATGTCGAATAGGTCACTTTAGCGTCTCGTTAGCTTATTCCGTTATCTTGGTTATTTTGGCCGTCGCAATTTTTTGTGACAAGTGCCGGAGTAATCTTGATAATGTGTAGCCTACCTAGAGATACTTAGCATGATTATTTGGTGTCCTTGAATTATGTAGAAATCTAGTGATTAATGGTGGATTAATCGGTTTCAAGTTTTTCTCATATAGTATGACTATTTGGCATGCATGAGTTGATGAAAATGTTTCATTAGCACATTAATATAAAGGTTTATATACTTGTTATATGGTATTGTGAATTGGAAATGCACGGATTGAGAATTAGCCGATTAGATAGCAATTCCAAATGCACAAATGAACAAGTCGACTTATATGTTCATAACTCGACTTGTTTGGTGCACTGTAGACTAATAAGTCGACTTGCACAATGGTACAAGTCGACTTGTTCATGCACAGTTACACAAGTCGACTTACACATGCATAAGTCGACTTATATAGAGCCATAAGTCGACTTATACATATACAAGTCGACTTATATCATGCCTTGGTGGGATGATGGGTGATTTTCGGTATAAATTCAATGTGATTGATGCAATGCCTTAAATAAGACCATATAGTCATGGTGACTATGATCCTTGGATGAGATTAGAAAGATGAGACATAAAATCCCTCATTTAAAATATGAAAACTAACGCCTTCCATTAATATGATAAGAACCAGAGTTCTTATAGGGTTGGGTTGTTGAGCTAACCTCAAGCTCACTCTATACGAATATGTTCAAATCATGAAAATATGATTTTCGGATTAATGGGTCGGTTTTCCTAGAAGCGTTGATTTGTTGAGCTAACCTCAAGGTCAACGTGGACAGAGGCGAAGTTGGGTAGTGTACATCAGATGTACGCGCATCAAGTGTTGATAACCCAATGTATGTGATACATCAACTGTTGATAGCACTGATCGATAGTTGTGTCTAAGATATAATTGGTATGTCTGATACCTCCCGAGACGTAAGATGGCTTGTTGAGCTAACCTCAAGGTCATTCTTAATGTCGGTCATCGATGATGCAATTGGTATGACCGATACCTACCGATTGACCTAAAGTGGCTTGTTGGGCTAACCCCAAGGTCATTCTTAGTAATGTCGGATATCGACCCACTAGGTCAATGTGCCATTTTGTTTCTTGGATTCATGATGAGGGTTATGGATTCTGTTGAAACTAGTGGGAGCCATATGTATGTCATTTAAGTCCTTATGGTCATACATTTAATTCTATTCTAACTTTCTTTCTCTCTCTACGTTTAGGTTGATTGAAGATGTCGACTAGTGTGAATCTTCGCTCACTAATGGATGCAAACAAATTAATCGGACCGAATTTTCTTGATTGGTGCGGAATCGAGAATTGTTCTCGATCGAGGATCTAGGATACATCCTGATTTTCCGCTTCGGATCCACTTCTGAAGGAGCTTCGATGATGATCGAAGGCATATCGTAAGCATCTAAAAGATGTGACATAGCTACTCGCATTATGCTTGCATCGATGTCACCGAGCTGCGAAGCGGCGACGAGTCTATGGATGCTCACACGATAGTGTTTCATCTTCGAGTTGTTTGATGAGCAAGCACGGTCCGAACGGTTCGAGACCTCAAGGTTGTTTTTACAACGAAGATGACTCTGGTTCATCTGCAGATGCAATATGCATTGAAGATGAATAGCTATATTGAGAGGTTGGTTGTCTTAGGTTTTGTGATGGATTCGAGTTAAGTATAGACTTAATTCTTGTTGGTTTGTCGATAGTTATTCACGGTTTGTGTTGAACTATCGAATGAACCAAATATCCACCACAATTCCCGAGCCGATCAATCTGCGCCAAGACAATGAAACAATTTCGTCAGCAATGATAGCAAGGCGTTATTATTGGTGGATTCTTCTTCCTCTGCTTCCAAGAAAAGGAAACGAAGAAGAAAAGGCTCGAAGCGAAAGGAAGTGCAACGAAAGGCAAGAAGAATACCAAAGAGATCGCACCAAAAGGTACCGCTTCCATTCAGGTAAGACCGGTCATTGGAGGCGAATCGCAAAGTTTATCCGAAGAATCGAAGCGTAAGAAGGCATCACCGCCTCGACTTCTTCGTGTATGTTTGTCATCGAGGTTAATACTGCTTCGATCATAACATATGGGTATTTGATACCGGTTGTGGCTCACACATATGCAATGATATCAGGGCCTCGTGGACGATGAAACTCATAAAGGAGAAATGGACTGCGTGTTGGCAATGGAGCAAGGGTTCTTGCATTAGCCGTAGGGACTTATGTTTTGACACTCCCAGTGGGCTTGTACTTAACTTGGATGATTGTTATTTTGTACCCGTGTTAACAAAGAACATATTGTACATTTCTTGTTTAAATAGAAATGGTTTCCATTTGTCTTTTGGTAACAATGGTTGTTCTATTAGCTCAAATGGAATGCTTTATGGTATCGGTACATTATGCAATGGTATTTACATATTAGATATGTCACATCCGTTATGAATATCAATGACGCTAAAAGACATAAAGAGATAATTTAAAATCAACTTACTTATGGCATTGTCGCCTTGGCCATATAAATGAGAGACGATCGCTAAGCTCCACAAGAGTGGAAGTTTAGGTCATTTGATTATGAATCATATGACACATGTGAATCTTGTTTATTAGGCAAGATGACTAAGTTACCTTTAAGGAAAGGGTGAACGAGCGATCGATTATTAGACCTAATACATTCAGATGTATGTGGTCCGATGTCCATCCATGCCGAAGTGGTTGCTGTTATTTCATTACCTTTATCGATGATTATTCTCGATATGGGTACCAGATCGATGAGATACAAATTTGAAGCTTTGAAAAGTTCAAACAATTCAAAATGAAGTAGAAAATAACTTGGTAAAAGTATCAAAACATTACGATCCGATCGTGGTGGTGAATACTTAGACCAAGAGTTTTTGGATTATCTCAGAGATAATGGGATTTTATCTCAGTGGACTCCTCCTTACACACCACAGCATAATGGTGTGGCAGAAAGGAGAAATCAAACCTTGTTGGACATGGTACGATCTATGATGGGCTTTGCACAATTGCCAAAATCCTTTTGGGGGTATGCACTTGAGACAACTTGTTTACTTGTTAAACAGAGTTCCATCAAAGACAGTTGATGTTACTCCATATGAGATGTGGACTAACAAGAAACCTTATCTTTCTTATTTGAAAGTATGGGGTTGTCTTGCTTATGTGAAGCGGACACGATCGAGATAAGCTTGAAGCAAAGTCTGATAAATGTTTGTTCGTAGGATATCCTAAAGAAACAAGAGGATATCAATTCTACTTTGCTGAGGAACAAAAGGTGTTTGTTTCGATGCATGCTGTCTTTTTAGAGAAAGAGTTTCTTTTAAAAGAGGACAGTGGGAGCAAAGTTGAACTTGAAGAAGTTCAAGATGCTCGGACAGACGCAGATCAACTGCCTGAACCTGAAACTGTAACTCATACAGATGAGGTAACAGTTCAACCTTCTACTACACACGAAATTCGTAGGTCAAGTAGGATACGCACTGTTCCCGAGAGATATGGATTTCTCGTGAGTGAACAGAATGACGTATTGCTCATAGAGGATGATGAGCCTACCACCTATGAAGAGGTTCTGAAGAGTTCAGAGTCTGAAAAATGGCTTCGTGCCATGAAATCTGAAATGGATTCCATGTATGAAAACCAAGTATGGACTTTGGTTGATGCACCTGCGGATAAAACCTATAGGGTGCAAATGGGTTTTCAAGAAGAAAACGACATGGATGGTAATGTGATTACCTATAAAGCAAGGCTTGTGGCTAAAGGCTTTAAGTCCAAAGACAAGGAGTTGACTATGACGAGACCTTCACCAAAGAGCAATGCTTAAATCCATTAGATACTCCTAGCCATTGCCGCCATTATGATTATGAGATATGGCAAATGGATGTGAAGACGACTTTCCGAATGGAAATCTGGCCGAGGATGTATATGACACAACTGAGGGCTTCATTTCGCGATGGCGAAAAGGTATGCAAGCTTCGAAATCCATTTATGGATTGAAGCAAGCATCCAGAGTTGGAATATCCGTTTTGATGAGACAATCAAAGAGTTTGGTTTGTCACAAAATCCGGATGAACACTGTGTGTACAAGAAGGTGAATGGAACTGCGATCGTATTCCTTGTGTTATATGTAGATGACATATTGTTACTAGGAAACGATGTCTCAATGCTACAATCAGTAAAAATTTGGTTGTCCAAAAAGTTTGCCATGAAAGACCTTGGAGAAGCAACTTATATCCTTGGGATAAAGATTTATAGAGATAGATCGAAGAGGTTGCTTGGTCTTTCACAACAACGTCTGAGAGACAAGGTGCTAAAGAGGTTTAGCATGGAGCAATCCAAGAGAGGGTTTCTTCCCATTACTCATGGGATAACACTCAAGTCCATGTGTCCTAAGACACGGGATGAGAGGATGCGTATGAATATGATCCCGTATCGTCTGCGAGTGGGATCTATTATGTCGCAATGCTATGTACGAGACCCGATGTATCATATGCTCTAAGTGTTACGAGCGATACTAATCGAATCCTCGTGAGGGTCACCGGGTGGTATCAAGAATATCCTAAAGTACTTGCGAAGAACTAAGGATGTTTTCTGATATATGGAGATGGAAATCTCCAGTGAGCGGGCATCTGATGCGATTTTCAATCGATAAGGACGACTCCAGTCCCAATCAGGTTATGTTTTCACACTAAATGGCGGGCGGTCGGTTGGAAGAGTTCCAAACAGAGACGATCACGATTCAACGACCGAGGCAGAGTACATTGCCGCATCGACGCAAAGAAAGGAAGCGGTTTGGATCGAAGTTCATTTCAACTTGGTGTGGTTCCTAGGCCGTGATGGACCCATCTGATTGTATTGTGACAACACTGGGCTATTCTTGCAGCAAAGGAGCCAAGGTCTCATCAACGATCCAAACACGTACTCGCCAATACCATTTGATTTGGGAGATCATTGCTCGAGGTGATGTCCTGATAGAGAGAATTCCCACAGAGCAGAATATTGCTGATCCGTTGACAAAGCCATTGTCACAGAAGAATTTTGATTCTCATGTACTCGCTTATGGTATTAGATACCAAGGCGATTGGCTTTAGGTCAAGTGGGAGATTGTTAGAGTAGTGCCCTAAAGGCAATCCCCTTTAGCGCATTTTGTTCATAGTCATGTACAGACTTTATGAATAAATAAAGCAAGGCATATTTCATTTATTTGATCTTCATTTTATTATGAATTGATAGTGATCTTTGATCAAATTAATGAAGTCCCTGATACATGACATAGCATGAAGGAAATTATGATGCGATCATACTACTGAGATTCCTATCATGTGCAATTATGTCAGTATCTAAATTCTCCCTAGTCATAGGATTAACGAGACTGGACATCGTTAATCCGGATAGACTAGCACATGTCAAACTCCTTGATTGGATCAAGCAGTGGATCTCAGAAAACTGTAAATATTGAGATATTTAGATTTGACATGTGGATGCTTACTAGTGGTAGTAAGTACATTGGATGACCTGCTATGAGATCATCACATGGATGTCCTATACAAATGTCAGTGATAATCTCATCATAGCAATGGTGCAAGTATCCTTAGACTTGAGGTACTCAAGGATATCTTGGGTACTGATTATGTACTTTGACTCCATTCCTTGTTGCCTTTCAGAGGTCGCTCATAGGGTGGTGATTGGGGTACAGTTGAGGTATTCGAAGGTAATTGAGTAGCCAATAGAGGATTCACCACTTCTGTGATAGCAGAAGAGATACCCATGGCCTCTTATCAGGATCATTACTTTGAAGTCTCTGGCGGAGCATACATATGTCATGAAGATGGTCTTCATGGACATATAAAGTAATGAGTCCTAGGGCGAGAACCGATTACACTGGACTAGATTTGATCCGATCGGTCTAGTAAGAGTTGACACATTGCCCATACTCAAACAAAGTGGGGTATAGCTTTGGTGAAAGGACGAATTGCACAAAGAATTGTCTATGGAAGGGTTCGTGATTTGGTTTCATTAGTCAAACCAATTACTTTCCGGTCAATTAGGGGTCATGATGTGTTGCTAGATACCGCTCATGACTTGCTCAAATTAAGTGTTAATCTAAGTGGCCAACATAACCGAGAACCTAATGGGTCACACGACAAGAGTGATTCTGAGAATCAGAAAATAGTTTGGACGGAGATCCGATATCTGGAGAGCAATAGGATTAAATGGATCCCGATGAGATTGGGATATGTCCCGATGAGATCGCGACATCGACATTCTGAAAACCGTTTACGTGATTTTTCGCGCGGGGCCCGAGAGGTTTGTAGGACCGACCCCAGTTTGACTGGACCACTTCAGCAATTATATATATTAATTAATTAAGTAAATAATTAATTATATATATATATATATATATATATATGCATTTCGGTGGAACTAAAATGGAGAAGAGATGTAAGTTTGAAAAGTCAAACTTCATCATTATTTAGCATTTTAAGGCATTTTTATGCCTCCTACGTTGATGAGCCATCCACCAAGCCTTTATATGTGTTTTAAGTGTTAAATGTACATATAAGAAGCTATGGAAAGAGAGCTTGCACGGTGATGGAAGAAGAGAATCGAAATTGCTTAAAGAGTTAAGCTTTGGAAATTGTTTTCATCTTCTTCATCTCTTCCATTCAAGATTGCTTCTACTTCTCCAAGGCTCCACCAAGTTCATCTCATTTGCTCTTCAAGGCTAAGGTAAGAGCTAGCACTCTTTTCTTTAGTCTAGCTATTCCCGGGTCAAAAGAGTTTGTCCCGGTTAGGTTTTCCGACCTCTGCGTGGATACCGTTAGAGACGGTCTCCTTTGGTCGTTATGGTTTGATTGTTTGTACTTACACATGGATCCTGGCTTTCGGGAATGTCCCGGGACTCAAAATTTTAAATTTCGCACTGTGGGCATGTGATGCCTACCCCGGGATTTTCCTACAACAAGGGACAACATTGAAGATGAGTTCCTCTTACTATGCTACATTTCACTCAAGGAGAGACTCAAGTGAAATATGTAGCTCTAGCTTTAGTTGATAGAGATAAAGCATTACGTCAATTAAAGCACAACTCAGTAAGAGCACAATCTATGATGAAGAAATCAACTGATACTCACAAAAAGGAGGTGCATTTTCAGATAGGCGATTTGGTCTATGTTAAACTAAGGCCCCATAGACAACTCACAGTGGCAAGGAGGATCTGTCCTAAGTTGTCAGCAAGATACTACGAGCCTTTCAAGATAATTGGGAGGGTAGGACATATTGCCTATAAGCTACAACTTCCTCCTTCATCCAAGGTTCATCCGATTTTCCATGTTTCTCAGCTGAAGAAGGCCTTAGGCAACCATTCGGTTGAACATAACCTCCCCCAAGGGTTGGCGATGGATAAGGGAAACTTGGCTAAATCAGACTTCACGAATTTCTAAGTCCAAGGGAAGTAGTATCCTCCAATGGCTTATATGGTGAAGAGACAAACCAACAGAAGAGGTGACTTGGGAAGATGCAGAATTTATAAAGAGGCAATTCTCTTTCATTCACCTTGAGGACAAGGTGCTTATTGAGGAGGAGGAGGACTATTAGCACCCTTCCTAGTGACCAGCCTGCTAGTGTTAATGATCAGCCTACTAGTGTTAGTACACAGCCCACTAAGCCCATCCAAACCTACATCCATAGGGGTAAGATGGGGAAGGGGACAAACGTTGCATAGTCAGGTTGTTATGAGTTAGTTATGGAGAGAGATTGTGTATAAGGATGGTACGGGAAATATAGAGAGAGCTGCATAGTTAGAGGAGGCATTCTACTTCTTCCGGAAAATATAGCTATTGTATTGGCCTGGAAACTACTTTTCAAGGAGGTATTCTACTGTTGTACCTACTGATTAAGTAAATAATACAATCTCTATAGCTATTACTATCAGGCACTTGCAGACATTGCTATGGATGCTACCATAAGAAGTCATATGAGAGCAGTCAATAATGTGACCTTCCTCACCCTCTCTTCCAACAAAAGTTGGAGGTTAATATTACCTAGTTGGTGGTGACTAGCCTTATTTATATCAGAAATTCTACAAACAATTTGTATGATATGATTTTAATCTCTTAATCTTCTTCTTACGATGGTAGAGTTGAAGTCTTTCCAGCATGACATGTGAGAGTCTTGTCTTCTCGTGCAGTGAAAGGGTTTCTCTGGATAGCTATTACTACCATTCTTCACTTGTTCGATTCAATGGCTCCCACTCGGGGTTTGTTTTGATGTTGTGCAGAGTATACTCATCTGAATATAGTTAGTCATCTTTACTTGATGATAAATACACCCAGATGCAATCAGGAAATGGAACAAATGTTCAGAATGTGTTATCTGCATAGTATATAACTAAATGTTTTGGCAGGTAACTATGTAATGAATGCTGCATTTACTTGTAGTAAACTTTTTTCAAGACCAATGTTGAGTTCACAATATCAGATGCACAAGTATGTCTTTTTTCCTTGTAACTTAGAATCTCAGGTTCATATGATATGAGTTTATGCTCATACAAGTTGCATATAATTTATTCACTTCCAAGTTTGATCCTTGCATTTCTGACTCCTTTGTCCTAAACTGCCATGATCACTAGGAATGTATGATGAAACATTGAAAAGCAATTACCACATCTGTGGGAAAAGAAAAGTTAAATATGCTAGAACTTTGCTGCTACTGTTCTATGCTTTAACAAGTCATTGAAGGTCAATGCTTTATTGTTTATAGGAAATGTGAGGTACATGGGATGTGAAACATCCATAAACAAGGAGCAGAGAAGATTTCTATGAAGCTTACTGTGTCTTACATACTAGTGAAACCGCTATGAATTTATTTGTTCAGGGATAAGCAACATTGAAGATAAAACATCAAAGACGGAGCCATAGCAACATCATACTGAATCTTCAACAGCAACCATCCTCACGACAGACTTTCCCACCTCAAGTATTGTAACAAAGGAAAATCTAGAAACACAAACGAAGTAGAGAAATGTGTAAAGAATTCTCTATATCTTAAAATAGTTGTACAGTAGCATATATATCAGTATACTAGTAACCGCTTAACTTACTCGTAACGAAAATACAGTTAATCACTTACTAACTATTATTTACAGAATTATATTGTAACATACCTTCCTCAAAGTGGAATCGGTTGTGAAACCATTCCCAACCTGGCAATGATGGTTGTAAATTGTGGATAACCTAGGGACTTCGTCAAAACATCTGCCAGTTGAAGATGCTTCGAAACATACATAGGATTGATAAACCCCTCTTTGAACTTGTTTTGCACTATATGACAGTCAATCTCCAAGTGTTTAGTACGTTCATGAAACACTAGATTTTCAGTGATATGCAAAGCTGACTTACTGTCACACCATAAGGGAATTGGTGTGTGAAATTAGACCTGTAAATCTTGAAGCAAATAACACACCCACTGAAGCTCACATACTGCCTCACCCATGCTTCGATATTATGCCTCACAAGAACTTCTGGAAACTGTATTATGCTTTTTAGTCTTCCAAGAAACAAGTATTCCACCAAGAAAAACACAATAGCCACTCAAAGACTTCCTACTTATAGGACATGCCGCCCAATCACTATCACAATAAACCTCAACAGTTGTATTTGGTTTAGTCGAATAAAACAGACCATGAGAATTTGTTCCCTTAAGATACCTGAGAACATGTAAAGCTACCAGCTAATGAGTCTCGCATGGAGTGCATAAAAACTGACTCAATTGTTGTATACTATAAGAAATGTCTGGTCTGGTCATATTCAGATACAACAACCTCCCCACCAATCGTCTATACTTTTCTGGATCATCAAGTGGAGTATAAACTACATCAAATTTATGATTTTTAGGCAACGGTGTGGAAGGAAACTTTGAACCAGTAAAACCAACATCCATCACAATATCAATCAAGTACTTCTTCTGAGAAATAAAAATCCTTGCATTGGACCATGTTATCTCTATTCTCAGGAAATATTTGGCATATCCTAGGTCCTTGATAGTGAACCTAGAATGCAAGAATGCCTTTATTGCAACAACATCAGCTTCATTACTACCTGCTACTAATACATCATCCACATAAACAACCAAAACAAGAAATGAACTCCCTGATGACTTTGTGAACAAACAATAATCATTTGTTGATTGTATAAACCTATATTTCAGCAATTGACTAGTAAACTCGACATTCCACTCCCTTGATGCCTGCTTCAACCCATAGAGAGACTTACGAAGTCTACAAACTTCTCCAGGTTTAGTCTTCGTATAGGCTTCAAGGGGAGCCAAATAAATCTCCTCCTTCAAGTATCCATGAAGAAACGCGTTATTAATGTCCAGCTAATGAATACACCAACCATGTTGTGCGGCCAAAGCTAAGAAAACTCTTACCGTAACAAGTTTCGCAACTAGAGAAAAACTATTAAAAAAATCCACCCCTTCCTTGTGGGTGTAACCTTAGGCCACTAACCTCACTTTCAGTCTCTCCACTATCCCGTCTGGATTAAACTTCACCTTATAAATCCATTTGGCACCAATAACATGCTTACCTTCTGGTAAGGTAGTAATCTCCCATGTAGCATTATCCTCCAATGCCTTTAACTCTTGGTTCATAGCTTTGACCCATCTTGTTTGTAATTAGCAGGCTCTTTGATCCTCTCAATATTAGCCATAAAAGCTAAATAATGTTATGAGAATTGCATATCCGTCATGTTCAAGTGAGCACTAGGAACCAGATTCACAAACAAAATCCTGCATCCAAGCAGGTGTCTTCCTTGATCTAGTACTGGTGCGTAATAGAGCTATTAGTTTGTCTACCTTAGAAATATGATCGGTATAGGTAAGTTGTAACATCCCACCCCCTCCTGGAAGGGTAAAATAGTAAAATTGGTATAGGATGAGACTAATAGGAATATTTAGTCTCGTTCATGCATAACGAGATTGATACACGTATCAATTGTGTACATGGAATTACTGATAAATGCATTCATGACATTCCGGTAATTGGGCCTAACGGCATTTTATTGTGATTAACGTGGTTAATGGGTTTGGAAAATTATTACGAGTGCGCCTTAAATTGTTTTCTATTTCTATGGAATTATAGGAATTTTTCTGGAATTTTTGGAGAAAATTCGGACCGCAAAATCACCCCAGAATCGGCCTAAACTTGTTTTGGAGTAGAAAAGGTGATTGTTGTGATTGAAAAATTATTTGGAGTGCAATCATTACTGCTTTATAATTTTAGGAATTTCATTAATTCTCGAGAAAAATAATTGGGAAATTCTCGGACGGATAAATCGCCAATTAGCGAACAAATTCGATTCTTAGTAGCAAAATCGCTACCCACCGGTACTATAATATTGGGTATATTATTATGGGACTGAAAGTAGGGCCATTGAGTGAAATGGAGTAAAATTTTGTCTTGGATTAAACAAATGTATTTTTGACTTTTCTATGAATTGTGTACCAATTACATTTTGCCATTTAAAAGTATTACATTTAATGCTCCTTCATCACTCTTTCTCGGTTAAGCAAGTGTTTAAAGGAAAGGAGAATTTCTTAAGGCTTTGTTAAGCCATCCAAAACACAAACTCAAGACTCTTCTTTAAAACCATCGAAATTGGCTCTCCTTCCTCATCTTTCTTTACAACTTCAAGATACCATCTCTTGATCTCATCAAAGTAGAGGATGAATTTGGTTCATGCTTGTGAAGGATAGAAGGTTGGTATCTTGGGAGTAAAGGTTGAAAAGTGGTTGTTGAAGGTTTGAAGGAGGTTTTGATTTGGTAAGTTGTTATTTAAGGTTTGAGTTTTAAATGTTATTTTTTCATGGAAATAAATGTCATGATAGTATGGGGTAGTTAATATAAGGATTTAAGCATGTATAAGGTTCATGTAGACATTAAAGTGAAGATTATTGTGATTTGAAGAAAGGGGTATGAGGCTAGGTGAAGATGCATTAAAATTTATGATATGGTTTGATTTTGAATTGATTATGGATAATTATTTGAGTAATTTAATTGAGGAATTTAAGGCTTCCAATTTTCAGTATTAACCCTAACATATGTATGATTGTAGTGATATTTAATTTGTATTTATTTTGATGTCTAGTGATGTGAAAAAGGTATTGGGAGTGGTTGAACTAAGGTTAACCTTAGATCTGGAAAATTGGAAGTATAATTGATGTTACTGTTTTATTCATAACTTATTGTGTAGAAATGAAAATGAGGTAAGGTTAGTGGCCACTGAAACTTTGGACTGTTGGCTCCAATTTAGTGTGAAATAAGTGTTGTTGAATTCCATTGTTAGAAGGGTGAAATTTTGCATGGAAAGTTACTGTTCCATTGTCTGTGAACAGTAACCGCAACCATGACATCTGAGTTTTGATGATTTTATGAATTAATTGAGATGGAATTTGGGAGAATGGTCTTCATGGAAGTTGTAGCATATTTGATTATCTTTCCATTGCTACTAATCTTGCTATTTTTGGAATTGTGTATTGGGAGATATGAATTGATTACTAATGACTGGTTTTGAGCATTTTGGATGAAACCTAGTTTAAGTGTGATTTTGTGAGTGTACTGATTGGAGGCAATTTTAACATTTGATGTGGACTGAATTGGTGTGAGTGAGCTTCTGAAAAGTTGTAGAGGATGAGACTATCTTGAAATTGATATTTGGTATGTAATTTTTTAGAAGTCAGAATTGGGAGATATGATTTTTCAAAAAACTGATCCTACATTAGGTTATGAATGGCTGATGATAACAGAAACTTCCATAACAGTTTTGAAATTGTTAGAGATTGAATTGGAGGTTGAGTGCTTCATGAAAAATGAAGTTTGAGATGTTATCTTTACAAGTATATAAAGTTCTGATTTTATTGACTTATATACTGGAAGTTATGCTTCTTGTAAGATTACTGCCCAAAGTGAAGGATTTCAGGGACAGTAACATTAGATGAATTAATTGACTTGGTTGGCAATAGAATTTGATTTTGGGTTGTTCATGAAAGTTGTTGAGGACATTGTGAACTTGTTGACCATATTTTTGTGGTAATTTATTACTAAGGAATCAGTGAGTTATGAAATTGTAAATGTACTGCTCTGTGTTGATGGAAATTGTGAAGGCAGAAGGTTTGATGGATTATTTGACACCCTTAGGGTTAGAATTGATTTTTATGGTCTTCTTGAGAATTGTAGAGCTTTTCATAAGCTTTCCAATGAGGTATAGTGGGTATTTTTCTGAATTGTGTGCTAAAAGTTAGAGTGGATTGAAATTAAGTTATAAATCTGGAAAAAATAGGCAAGCAGAAGGAGCCGTCTCGCGAGGGCGAAGTTTCGCCTCGCGAGGGCGAGATAATTGAGCCGGTCGCGAGGGCGACGCCTCGCCTGATGAAAGCGAGTGATTCAGCCTCGCGAGGCGACGTTAGCCTCGAGGCGAATTTAAAGAGGTCGGTCGCGAGGCGACGCCTCGCCCTCATGACGAAGAAGGTGATTCAGCCTCGCGGGCGTCTCGCCCATGAGGCAGTTTCGTATATATATATATATATATTTATTTTATTTTGATTATTATTTTGATATTAAATGGTACAAGTGTTCTTTTGTCAATTTCTTTCCGTCAGACGTCCGATTGACACGATTCGGAGGCATCGGATTCGTTGAATATTTAATTTCATATTATGAGAAAACGGAATTTTAGACGGGAATTTGACGTAGCCTATCGACTTAACTTGTAAATCTTGTTTTATTTAATTGAGGACCTATAGAGGTCCGAATCATGCACCGTCGGCGCTTATGGATTTCTAATTTTCATAGAATTTTATTATGGGAAAATATTGAATTAGGACCGGAATTCATGAACATGCATATCTCATCATCATGAGCACAGATTTCATATTTAGTGACTCGTAATTTTTCGATTCATATAGAGGTCCAATTGGGCGTCGATTGACCGACGTCAGAGAGGCTTTCCTAAGATTAGCTCGGAGTAATAGGTGAGTAACCTAGTTGGTTTCTCAAATTTCTGGTTGTGTACATGCTTAACGTGAATTACGTGCAAAGGTGAATTGTATGATTTCCGCATGTATAAAAGTGGATGATTGTATTATATGATTTTCTTGTCTTGAATGATCTTGATATTGATAGACCGGGCTTTATAGCCATTATCTTCAACATCTTTGCTATACTTTGGGCTTTATAGCCATATCGTGGATTCACCGATACATCGAGCTTTATAGCCAAACACTTTGTACATTTATCATCTTATCTGCATCGCATGCATAATTGCATGATCGGATAATGGGCGTGCCCCAAGTTGCTATTATTATTGATAAGAGCTTGAGCTCTCATCTTTGTCTTGGCAAGACCCACGAGCCCGAGGGGAGAAATCACGACGCGTCCCACCGAACACCGATGAGCACTTGGGCTGTCTTGAATAATGGAAAGAGTCACATATGCATTGCATTCGCATAAATGACCGCTTTGTGATAAATACCGCTTTAAGTGATGGTATGTGTTCTTGTGAATGGTTTACTATTCTTGGATATGGTTATTGATTTCTTATTGGTAATTGATGATTCTTTGATTGCATCAGACGCCATGGGCGTAATGCATGATTTGAGTGAACCATCGATGATGGTTTCTCACCGAGTTCGCAAAACTCACCCAAAATTTGCATCTATTTTCAGGTCTGAAGAATACTCCGGTTGACACGGAGTATGTCTCATAGACGAGTAAAGGTTAGAGGTCGGGATCGGTTCGTGTATCAGCATTAGTGTTTTAGTAAATTGTATTCGCAATCATCATATAACAAGGCATTGTATATTTTATCGCATTGACCGATTATAATTATTCTTGGATAACCGTAATAACTCAAACTGGTTTTATTGAACACGGATTTTCATTACTTCTTGTGTTTGCCGTGTGAGCGTGGAGTTAAGGGCTCCAAAGAAAAAATGTATCTGAATTTTAAATCGATGATGTAGTACGCCACTCTCGTGGGACACGGACTCGGATATCACCAACGATATCGGGTTGGTCTTACGGGTGTCAAGTGTTACATTTAGGTGATATCGAGCCCGATGATACGTAATGTATCCGGGCGCGATTTGGAACATAGGTTTCATGCATTTGAGTCGCGTCGTTCGCGGTAATCGATCCCTAGTCGAGTCGCTCGAGGATAAATCCTACGGTGCATAAGTTTCAAGTGACTAAGTGAGAGAATAGTGAGACTGGATTATAGTGTAAATCCCAAAGGGGATAATCAATTAGGAAAGGATAAAGGAAAAATGGATAAGAAGATTGAAATTGTACTGGATTAGAAACCCTTGTAAGTGATAGCCGAATGACTGTGTTGGCCTAGACTGATTAAGAATTTCCAAATTAAATTGATAATGTTATGGTGACAGAAAAATGCAAATGTTGAGAACTTGGAGAGGTCCATTAGAGATATGGGAAGCTTATTGGTTATAGTAGATCTAAGTGAAATTAAATGCCCGGGATGGTTAGGTAATTACAGTTCTGACCGTATATGTCATGAAAGGGGAAATATTGGAAGTGAGTAAAATGTAGATGATCCAATCGGGCATATTTTGATTCACTGTATTTGAGTTAGAGATCAGTAGATATTATAGGCGAAAGATAATAGCGAAAGCGGAAAGAAGCTCAATAGAATCTTAATCAGAACGTTTATTGAGAACTGAAAGAATGTAAAAGTGTACAGATAGACTGAAATGAATTCGGGAAATGGTTATGAACTAGACCGCATAAGTTTGAAACTGAAATGATTATGTGACTATTATGCTACGAGTTTGGAAATTCGTATGATAAAATCGTAAAAGAAAAAGACAGACAGATGATTTCTACTGATGGTGTATCGGGAAATTCTAAATTAGATGTTTATGGACACAAAATGTTAAATGGATGAGCTATAGATAGGGATAAAATGGAGTGGTATCAACGATTTTGTCGGGTATTGGGGACTGTGAACACCTGATCATAGACTGTTTGAGGAAAATAGCAGATAAGTAGCAGAAAACGGAATGAAAAATAAGAATAATGATCATAAGCTGATAAGCCAAATTGATATGACCTTATAAGGTCAAGTTGCACGTAACGGATAGGGGAATGAGACATACAGTTTAATGATATGGTGAGAATGAAATAAAGATCTTGAAAAGAATGAAACCACAATAGTGGTATATGAAAAGAGTCATTGTATTTAAATCGATTCTTGTTAGGGATATCTATTGACGATAAGGTTGATAGTGATAAATGAAATGTATATTACGGATCTATGGAAACCATAGAGTAAATGAGCGGTAAATGTTTAGAGTGATTATAAGTGTGAAGTTCTTAAGAGGTTAAAGTAAGACAAAGGTGGAATGAGTGTACACTGTATGAGAGGAACTGAAAAGTGATTACGGTATGATTACGAGAACAAGTGGTAAAGAAAGTGTTTAAGTGGTCGCTATAAGGAACCTTCGTGAAAGGAATGTTCGATATTTAAATTATGGCATAAGAGTGTCTTGATTGAGATTATGCATTATAGTGAAGAAGGATTGAAACACAATTAGGAATAATCATTGGTTGATGAGACTTTTGTGGACAAAATTAAAAGTGAAATTGGGTCATAGTTCATACTGCTGAGATTATTTGCATTGTATGTACAGAAATGTAAAGAATTACATATGAGTGAGATTTTAATTTGAGGTGATTCTATTGCAATGTGAAGTGAATCGATCTCCATATATGATGCAAAAGCAGTTGAGGAATCTAGATTTGAAGCGAAGAATAAAGAGTCCCGAATCGAGAAGAGAGATACTAAATTAAATGGAAAATTTTGGAGGTTTAAATATTGATGACAAGGTATTAACATATGTTGATATGAATGATATGAAAACAGTTGAGAAGAGAAAATGAAAAAGAGTAACTGAATAGAGACAAGAGGGTCAAAAAAAAAGGGGAAACTGACAATGAGGTGATGTAGTGACACCTGCATAAAGAAATTGGAGATACACTCATTGTAGACTCAATGAAAAGGGTAAAAGATGTATGGTAAAGTCAATAAGACCCTAATAGGGATTTATGCGAAGTAAGCAAATGGTAGTAGTGGTGATTAGAGATAGAATGTGTTTGGAATTGTGGAACAGTGGAAAGTAAAAAGAACGATAGGATTAATTGAGGAATCTGATACTGATGATATACATACATGGGAAGAGTGGGTAGTGAGTATTGAACTGCGACAATATGTTGAACAAGTATGAAATAAATTGAACTGACTGTGATAAATGGTATTAGTGCCATTCTCATTATTGAAAGCCTTGGAGACTGTAGATTCCCATAAGCATACACTGTGTTAATTTGAGGAAAGAGACGGGTATAAATCGACAATCTTTGCAATGAATGATCAATTACGAGATATTGGGATTATGGGTAATAGTGAGGTGTTCTTAAAAAATAAAATAAATAGTGATGTGTTTCTCGGAAAATTGAAGTTGTAAATCTAGTGATAAGAATGGTTAAGAGTGCGAGAAAGTAAAGGGGAAGTTTTATGATGAGTTTGAATATACAAATGGAATTGGAAAACTATAGTGAACAAAAGTCGAAGGAGAAATAAGTGTACCCAATAAAAGGTATTAGAACAAGAAAGTGATCACTCAAAGTTAGACATCCTAGTAAGCATATTTGAAAAGTGAGATTGAGTAATTGTAGTTATAGAATGAAGTGATTCTTGGCTCAAGTGTTTATAGATTGAATGTCCAATAGGAAAAGGTTTGATTATGGTCGTGTTATAGAGTTTTGATTCATGGAGAATATATATTTGTTACCTTTGCATGATTACCTCTTGGGAGTTAAAGACCGTAATGGGTTTGAGACTAAAATGTGTGAGAAAAAGGAAAGTGACTGAGAAAACTGCATGGTTAGCTAAAGTGGAATCGGATCGGACAAATGAGACAGAGTAAACTGTATATCCGGATAAAGTGTGTGAACACTATTGAATAGTGATTTGTCTTACGAGAATCGATTTTAAATATAAAGTGAATGACATATGATAAATGACTGCATAAGGTACATTGTTACTTGATTATAGTGAAGTGGAATTAAATATTACCGTATTGAGTACCAAAGGAATGTAAATCGTCCCCGACGTGATAAAGAGAGGTATCACGATACATGGAGATGTACTTAAGGAATCTGCATTGGATTTTATGGCACTTGGGGAAAAGGTATTAGAGGATAAAATGTGATCGTGAATAGATTTAAAAATACTGAATCGAGTCACTATCGAACCAAAGGTAGTGCCTATTCTAGAAATGGCAAGTGAGATAGCTAAGAACATGAGATCGCCAACTAATAGTGCGGTCAAATCTATTTACTTTGTCTGAGTTAGCCAAATCAATAAGCGAACCACGATCGAGAGTGGTTATAGTGATCACTCGATAAGTGAATTATTAAGTGGAAAAGTGTATAGGATATATAGACTCATATGATTATTGTCATAGTGAACCGTTGACTGGGAATTTCGAGGACGAAATTCTTATAAGGAGGGGAGAATTGTAACATCCCACCCCTCCCTGAAGGGTAAAATAGTAAAATTGGTATAGGATGAGACTAATAGGAATATTTAGTACTGTTTCATGCATAACGTGATTGATACATATCAATTGTGTACATGGAATTACAAAGAAATGCATTCATGACATTCCCGGTAATTGGGCCTAACGGCATTTTATTGTGATTAACGTGGTTAATGGGTTTGGAAAATTATTCTGAGTGCGCCTTAAATTGTTTTCTATTTTACTGGAATTATAGGAATTTTTCTGGAATTTTTTGGAGAAAATTCCCGGACCGGCAAAATCACCGGTAACTGGCCTAAACTTGTTTTGGAGTAGAAAAGGTGATTGTTGTGATTGAAAAATTATTTGGAGTGCACTGTTACCTGTTTTATAATTTTAGGGAATTTCATTAATTCTCAGAAAAATAATTCGGGGAAATTCTCGGACCGGATAAATCGCCAATTGGCGAACCGGTCGATTCTTGGTAGCAAAAATCGCTACCCACTGGTACTATAATATTGGGTATATTATTATGGGACTGAAAGTAGGGCCATTGGAGTGAAATGGAGTAAAATTTTGTACTGGATTAAACAAATGTATTTTTGACTTTTCTATGAATTGTGTACCAATTACATTTTGCCATTTAAAAGTATTACATTTAATGCTCCTTCATCACTCTTTCTCGGTTAAGCAAGTGTTTAAAGGAAAGGAGAATTTCTTAAGGCTTTGTTAAGCCATCCGAAAACACAAACTCAAGACTCTTCTTTAAAACCATCGAAAATTGGCTCTCCTTCCTCATCTTTCTTTACAACTTCAAGATACCATCTCTTGATCTCATCAAAGTAGAGGATGAATTTGGTTCATGCTTGTGAAGGATAGAAGGTTGGTATCTTGGGAGTAAAGGTTGAAAAGTGGTTGTTGAAGGTTTGAAGGAGGTTTTGATTTGGTAAGTTGTTATTTAAGGTTTGAGTTTTTAAATGTTATTTTTTTTCATGGAAATAAATGTCATGATAGTATGGGGGTAGTTAATATAAGGATTTAAGCATGTATAAGGTTCATGTAGACATTAAAGTGAAGATTATTGTGATTTGAAGAAAGGGGTATGAGGCTAGGTGAAGATGCATTAAAATTTATGATATGGTTTGATTTTGAATTGATTATGGATAATTATTTGAGTAATTTAATTGAGGAATTTAAGGCTGCCAATTTTTCAGTATTAACCCTAACATATGTATGATTGTAGTGATATTTAATTTGTATTTATTTTGATGTCTAGTGATGTGAAAAAGGTATTGGGAGTGGTTGAACTAAGGTTAACCTTAGATCTGGAAAATTGGAAGTATAATTGATGTTACTGTTTTATTCATAACTTATTGTGTAGAAATGCAAATGAGGTAAGGTTAGTGGCCACTGAAACTTTGGACTGTTGGCTCCAATTTAGTGTGAAATAAGTGTTGTTGAATTCCATTGTTAGAAGGGTGAAATTTTGCATGGAAAGTTACTGTTCCATTGTCTGTGAACAGTAACCGCAACCATGACATCTGAGTTTGATGATTTTATGAATTAATTGAGATGGAATTTGGGAGAATGGTCTTCATGGAAGTTGTAGCATATTTGATTATATTTCCATTTCTACTAATCTTGATATTTTTGGAATTGTGTATTGGGAGATATGAATTGATTACTAATGACTGGTTTTGAGCATTTTGGATGAAACCTAGTTTAAGTGTGATTTTGTGAGTGTACTGATTGGAGGCAATTTTAACATTTGATGTGGACTGAATTGGTGTGAGTGAGCTTCTGAAAAGTTGTAGAGGATGAGACTATCTTGAAATTGATATTTGGTATGTAATTTTTTAGAAGTCAGAATTGGGAGATATGATTTTTCAAAAAACTGATCCTACATTAGGTTATGAATGGCTGATGATAACAGAAACTTCCATAACAGTTTTGAAATTGTTAGAGATTGAATTGGAGGTTGAGTGCTTCATGAAAAATGAAGTTTGAGATGTTATCTTTACAAGGATATAAAGTTCTGATTTTATTGACTTATATACTGGAAGTTATGCTTCTTGTAAGATTACTGCCCAAAGTGAAGGATTTCAGGGACAGTAACATTAGATGAATTAATTGACTTGGTTGGCAATAGAATTTGATTTTGGGTTGTTCATGAAAGTTGTTGAGGACATTGTGAACTTGTTGACCATATTTTGTGGTAATTTATTACTAAGGAATCAGTGAGTTATGAAATTGTAAATGTACTGCTCTGTGTTGATGGAAATTGTGAAGGCAGAAGGTTTGATGGATTATTTGACACCCTTAGGGTTAGAATTGATTTTTATGGTCTTCTTGAGAATTGTAGAGCTTTTCATAAGCTTTCCAATGAGGTATAGTGGGTATTTTTCTGAATTGTGTGCTAAAAGTTAGAGTGGATTGAAATTAAGTTATAAATCTGGAAAAATAGGCAAGCGAGGAGCCGCCTCGCGAGGCGAAGTTTCGCCTCATGAGCGAGATATTGAGCGATCGCGAGGGCGCGCCTCGCCTCGCGACAAACGAGGTGATTCAGCCTCGCGGGCGACGTTACGCCTCGGGCTTAGATTTAAAGAGGTGGTCGCGAGGCGCGCCTCGCTCGCGACGAAGAAGGGTGATTCACCTCAGGCGGCGTCTCGCCCATGAGGCAGGTTTCGTATACATATATATATATATTTATTTTATTTTGATTATTATTTTGATATTAAATGGTACAAGTGTTCTTTTGTCAATTTCTTTCCGTCCAACGTCCGATTGACTGATTCCGAGGCATCGGATTCGTTGAATATTTAATTTCATATTATGAGAAGCGGAAATTTTAGGCGGAATTTGACGTAGCCCTATCGATTTTAACTTGTAAATCTTGTTTTATTTAATTGAGGACCTATAGAGGTCCTAATCATGACCGTCGGCCTATGGATTTCTAATTTTCATAGAATTTTATTATGGGAAAATATTGAATTAGGACCGGAATTCATGAACATGCATATCTCATCATCATGAGCACAAATTTCATATTTAGTGACTCGTAATTTTTCCGATTCATATAGAGGTCCAATTGGGCGTCGATTGACCGACGTCACGAGACTTTCCCAGCATTAGCTCGGAAGTAATAGGTGAGTAACCTAGTTGGTTTCTCAAATTTACGGTTGTGTACATGCTTAACGTGAATTACGTGCAAAGGTGAATGTATGATTTCGGCATGTATAAAAGTGGATGATTGTATTATATGATTTCTTGTCTTTGAATGATACCGATATTGATAGATCGGGCTTTATAGCCATTATCTTGAACATCGCTATATCTTGGGCTTTATAGCCATATCGTGGATTCACCGATACATCGAGCTTTATAGCCAAACATCGTACATTCTTCGCATCTTTATCGCATGCATAATTGCATGATCGGATAATGGGCGTGCCCCAAGTTGCTATTATTATTGATAAGAGCTTGAGCTCTCATCTTGCATTGACCGCCACGAGCCCGAGGGAGAAATCACGACGCGTCCCCACGAACAACGACCGAGCACTTGGGCACAACTTGAATAATCGGAAAGAGTCACATATGCATTGCATTCGCATAAATGACCGTTTTGTGATAAATCTTGCTTTATGATGGTATGTATTCTTGTGAATGGTTTACTATTATTGGATATGGTTATTGATTTGCTTATTGGTAATTGATGATTCTTGATCTTGTATTATGCGCCATGGGCGTAATCATGATTTGAGTGAACCATCGATGATGGTTTCTCACCGAGTTCGCAAAACTCACCCAAAATTTGCATCTATTTTCAGGTCTGAAGAATACTCCGGTTGACACGGAGTATGTCTCTTGTAGACGAGTAAAGGTTAGAGGTCGGGATCGGTTAGGTATGCGCATTAGTGTTTTAGTAAATTGTATTCCGCAATCACCGTATAACAAGGCATTGTATATTTTATTGCATTGGTGATTATAATTATTCTTGGATAACCGTAATAACTGAATGGTTTTATTGAACACGGATTTTCATTACTTACTGTGTTTGCCGTGTGAGCGTGGAGTTAAGGGCTCCAAAGAAAAAAAATGTATACTGAATTTTAAATCGATGATGTAATGTAGCCACTCTCGTGGGACACGGACTCGGATATCACCAACGATATCGGGTTCGGGTCTTACGGGTGTGGGGTGTTACATAAGTGGTGACACACTTATGTCATGTGCAGCAGAAGGAGAATGACCTGTAGTATCTAGAAATGTTGCTAACAAATCACCAGTAATATTTTCATGTTGATGTTACGGTAACACCACCTGATCATGATCAGTAACACACACAAATGGAAGAGAAGGAGACAATTCATTCTCAGACACAGCTTTATAAGGAAACTGATCTTCATAGAATGATACATCTCTAGAAATAATAATGCGGTGAGAGTGTAAGTCATATGCCTTATAAGCCTTCTGACCATGAACATAGCCCGAGAAAATATACTTGAAAGATCTAGGAGAAAACTTATCTTTATTTGGTTGAGTATTGGTGACAAAGCACAAGCAACCAAAAGTCTTCAATCGTCCATAATCAGGATTTTTGTTGAAGAGTACTTCAAACAGACACTTCCACTTCAGAAGTGGAGTTAGCAGTCTATTAATTATGTGTGTAGCAGTAAGCATAGTCTCTTCCCAAAAATGCTTCGGTAATCCTGCTTGAAATAAAAGAGCTCGTGTAAATTAAGTCAAGTGCCTATGTTTTCTTTCTACCACTCCATTTTGCTGAGGAGTATAGGCACAAGTTTTCTAATGTAATATGCCCATCCTTCCCAACATAGCTCTACATGTCTCATTAACAAACTCAGTGCCATTGTCAGTTCTAATGCTTTTAACCTTGAAATCAATCTGATTATGCAGTATAAGCAAACATTTTTCAACAGTTTGAGTGACTTATTGCTTGTATTTAAGCAAAAAAATTCAAGTTGCTCTACTAAAATCATCAACAACAGTCAACATATAATGAGCTTGATTAATGACAGATTTGGTGTAAGGTCCCCAAAAATCAATGTGCAACAACTCCAGTATATTTGTGGTTTGAATTGAAGAGATAGGAAAAGAGAATCTATGTTGTTTGGAGAAATGACAAACATCACAATTTTTATTATAACCAGAAGGAGGAATACAAGGTATGTCTTGTGTAATCTGAAGCGAAATGTAAGCATGTCCTAGCCTTTGATGCCAATATGTGGCATTATTATCACTAATTACAGCAGAATGAGAAACATAATTACAAGTATGAAGAGATTTATTGAATGAAAAACAATTATTATGAGAGCTGCCATGTGAGGCATTCGGTAAAGAAGTAGAAAGATGGAAAGATTGTGGGGTGAGTATGTATAGACTGCCTATGACTTTACCAATAGCAATGAGAGCTTTAGTCTGCTGGTCATGTATATAACAGTAAGAAGGAAAACAAGAAACAACCACATTAGCATCTTTAGCAAGTTTGTTGATAGAAAGCAAGTTGAATTTGAAGGAAGGAATAAGTAAAACATCTTTATGTTGAAGGGTAGAGTGCAAGGTAACATGGCCTGAATGTTTAATATGTTTAAGACTATGATCAGGAAGGTGAATTGGCACAGGAAACTAGAGTTGTTTAATGTTCTGCATATATCTTTCATCAAAACACATATGATTGGACGCACCACTATCAATGATCCAAACATCACTAGAATTCAGGGAATAAGAATGAAGAGTGTGCTGTAGTTTAGATACCTAACCTACAAAATTCACCAGATTAGTCACCATGTTCACATACTCTTCATCAGGCCACTGATCTTTAAAAATTATGGACATCTCCTTTCGAATTAAGGAATTCACCATGCTGGCAAGACTATCATCAGTTGCCAATTTGTCTACGGATGTTATATCAGATTGTTCTTGTTGCACTAAATTAACCATTTCTCCTCTCTTTTCTGTTGTTTTCTTTTCTTTTAAAGCTTTGAACCAATCTGGATAACCAAGTAGTTTAAAACATGCATCCCATGTATGTCCAACTACATTACAATGATCACAAAATCTATCCTTCTTGTTGACTTCTTTCTGTTTATAACTACCACCCTTAGCATGAGAATTTTTGGCCAAAAGAGCACTAGCTTCAAGAACATTACTGCTATAAACCATGCTCACTTGTCGTTGTTTTTCAACTCGCAGAACCATAGCATAAGCTTTATCTATGTTAGGCAAGGGCTCAAGGTTTAAAATTTGACTTCTACATTATCAAATGTTGGATGAAGTCCCATCAAGAATTGCATTAGTCTAACAGATTCCTCTCTTTCAACCAGTAAACTAGTGAAATCACAGCTACAACCATGACAATTACAGCTAGGTAGAGGCATAAGTCTATTTAATTCTTCCTAACATCAATTCATCTTGCTATAATAAGCAGTAACAGAGTCAGTACCCTGTTTCAAAGATGAAACCTCTCTTTGTAATTGATACCAAAGAGGACCATTATTCTCACCCAGTCTTTTCTCAATCGTATCCCATAATATCTTGGAACTAGCATAATAGATGAAATTATCAGACATTTCCTTATTCATAGAGTTCAAAAGCCACGCCTTAAATCATGGAATCAACTTTCTTCCATTTCTTGTAAAGAGTAGGATTCATAGGAGCAGGAAAACTTCCATCAACGAAACAAATCTTGTCTTTAGCTTCAAGACTAGTTTTAACAACTATACTCCAGGTAAGATAATTGTTACTTGTGAGAGGAGAAGCAACCAGAAGCATTCTTGGATGATCAAAACTCTGCAAGTGTAATGCATCTCCATCAAGATCATAATTCATTGCAGCAGAAGAAGCTTCATGAATAATGTCACCATGCAAAGTAGCCATGGGTTCAAAGAAATCGACTTAGTAACCAAGTATGAGTTTGATCGTCGTGAGCTCTGATACTATGTAACAAAGGAAAATCTAGAAACACAAACAAAGTAGAGAAATGTGTACAGAATTCTCTATATCTTAAAACAGCTGTACAGTAGCTTACATATCAGTATACTAGTAACCGCTTAACTTACTAGTACAAAAATACAGTTAATCACTAACTAACTATTATTTACAGAATTATATTGTAACAAGTACGGTATCCTCCCAGTGAAGCAACAGCAACGACAATCTGCTCATATCAAACCATTAAACTTGTTAAATGCAACATGACCATTCAAATTATGGAAACCATTGTTGAAGTGTGCATGGTTACTTACCAGCTTGGGGATAAACTAAACCCTCAATGAATTTCATTCGACCGCCTACTGTGGCACTTGCAAATATGGCTATGGATGCCACCACAAGTAGCCATGTGAGAGCAATCAACAAATTGGCCTTTCTCACCATCTCTTCCTTCTTGCACAAATTCAAGGGATGATATTAACTAGTTGGTGGTGACTAGCCTTGGCTCACACAACCTATTTATACTAGAAATTCTACAAACAACTTGTCAATGAAAAAATAATAAGTACAACATGCATGATCTTTGTTCCTAATTAATCTTCTTCATATCATGAGTATCGAGCTCAAGTCATTCCCAGCATGATATGTGAGTCTATTCTTCGCGTGCAATGAGATGGTTTTTTTGGACATTCATGCCTGCCGTTGTTGACTAGTTGGTTAAATGGGTGAAGGTTTTTTCTTTTTGATAAAAGACAACTTTTATAAAGTTTAAGATATATAAGAAAAATTGTAGCATCCCGTTACCGATGTGATGGACATATTGGTAATTTGGATTGGGTTAGGCTTATGCATTCATAATTTGGCATGCACATGCATTTTTGCCTCTATAATTATTGATAAATGATTATGATTGCACTAACATATGAGTGTACATGCATGTATGACATATTCCCGGTATAATTGTGTGAATTGGTAATTCTGCGATTATTGTATAGATTGTGTTTGAATATTGAATTGGAGTGAAAAATTGAGGTTTAGGGGTTTGAAAATTGAAATTGGAGTGTAGGATCATGATTTCATATTTTTGAGGATTTATAGGAATTCTTTTGAAATTTTTAGAGTTATGGGTCCGGACTGGAAAAATGACCTAAAGGTTGATTAATTGGATTCCGGTTCCGAAATTGATTGGAAATTAGCACGAGATAATTAGAGTTATGATTTTAGGATTTATTATTTAGAGCCATTGAAAAATTGAGGGAGAAATTAGAATAAGAATTGGATTTTTAGACCCTAAGAAGTAGGCATGTGGCAAATGAATTGCCAAACATGCCTAAGTCTTAAGTATAAAACCCTTACCTTTGAATTTGTTTTCCACGATATTCTCCTTTGCTTTGAAAGAAAATTGGATCTTCTTCTTCTCTTTTCTTCGTGGATCTCCATCCTTGCTCATTCTTCCATTCCCTTCTCACTAAATTGCTCCTTCCTCATCATTAACCTAGCTTTAAGCATTAGGTTGGAGAAAATGGATTTTTGGTGTTGATTTGAGGTGATTGCCGTGGGTATGCTTAAGCCTGGGAATTGGAGTGTCTTGAGTGTTTTGAAGCTTTGCAAGGTTTAAAATCAAGTAAGTTATTGTTCTTTTAAGTATAGATAGTTTGATTTGATGATTTGTTAGAATATATGATTGTTGAGAGATATATGAATTTTCGGATGATATGATATTGATGAGTTTGTTTTGTTAATTTTGGGTAATTGAAGGATAATTGATTTTAGATGGAATTGAGTTTAAGGGTTAGTAGTTTAGAGTATATTGAGTTGTTTTGGAGTGTTTGTAAAGAGAATAGATGGATTAATAATCGACAGAATTGAGAAATCTAGGTTTCGAGCGATTCTGTCTTAGCACGCCGCGACGAGCGAAGGTGCACGTCGTGACAAGCAGAAGCGGGCACGCCGCGGGGAGAGCTGTCGCATCGCCATGACGAAGCGAGGGTCTTCTTTGCGGCGACGATCTTCTTGCGCCATGGCGGGATGCCCTTTTGCCGAAAGTGATTTAGGTTCTTTTGATCGATGATTTTGAGGTTTAATTCCTAATGAATTGGTTCTAGATTGATTGCAAATTAGAGACTAAGAATTGTGAATTTATAAGAATAGAATTTCTAAGTCAATTTCAAGGGTTCTCAAAATCGGATGGCAATTGAATAGTGAATGTGATTTATATTAGAGTGTGACTTTAGAGAGTTCAGAACTTAGTCAATTGAATTATGGTGTTAGGAATTGCTATCTTTTATAGTGAAAGAGTTGAATCGAAAAGAATCGGGAATAGTGTCAGGAATGTCATAAACATGTATAGTACGCAATTCATTCGTTGCATATGCATTATGGACTACTGAAATTGTGCAATTAGTAATGTTTATGTATTTTGATTGTTTTAGAGGCTCAGTGGGCGTCGATCTTCGACGTATTGAGACTTCCGGCAATAGCTCGGAAGTTTAGAGGTGAGTAACCTAGTTGGTTCCTCAACCTTTATGTGATTAATTTTATGCACTTATGCCATGTGGAGATGAATGGAGGATTATGTGTGTTTGTTTTTGATTGATTTCGGACCATAGGTGCCCGAAATATCTGGAATTTGATATAGAAGTGTTAATTGTGCATAATTGAAATTGAATTGGTTTTAATGCGAAATTGGATATACGGTGTTATGCTGTGACACAATCATTATACACTGAAACATGTGCATTCATGCATAAAAGTATGATCAGATAATGATAGTTGTGACCGGTGCAGCCACCGTATTTCAGCGTTTAAAGCTCAACGCAACAGGGCCTAGAGCCCAACGTAATTTTAGAGCCACAGGTTCAGCGTATCAGGGCTTCAAGCCCAATGTAATTCAGAGCCATAGGCTCACCGTTAATGAGCTCAGGCACACGGTCACAACACCGTAATAAAATGAAAAGTGTCACATGTGCATTCTGTATATGAATGATTAAATATGAATTGTGTGAAAGGCAATATGCCTTATATGTGTAATTTGATAATGCATAGGATAATTCGGAATGTGCTAATATGTGATATTATATGAATTGTTTGTATATGCATGAGTTGGGTGAACCATCGATGATGGTTTCTCGCTGAGTTCGAGAACTCACCCAACATTGCAAATATTTTTCAGGGCAGAGATAGTAGACTCCTAGCTCCAGAGTTAGACTTTTCCTGTCGTGTGGATCTAGTTGGCAAGAGAAGTGATTGCACACAGGTCGGTCAACTGGGATGATTTTTGTGGATGACCTAGTTAGTTTTGTATCAGTTCCTTTTTGGAATATGTGTATAGATTGTGGAAATTGATAAGCTTGTAAATTGTGTTTTGAGGTTATGAAATGGAAATCTTTCAGATTTAAAAAGCTAGTGATTTTGATATTACAGTTTTATCATATTGATGCTATGTGGATTATAGAATTGATCGTTCGTAGTGCACCCTCATTGTGGGTTATGTATCGGAACGACCCACGGAGGTTCCGGTGCGTACCCTACGGTAAGGGGGCGCTACATTAGGTGGTATCAGAGCATGGTTTGGCATCTTTTGGGCATAGTGTATTATTAGGCTTAAATTTCAGTAAGAAAAGCAGAAATTGATTGAAATTATGGTTTTGTTATAGGTCATCCGTCTTTGGTGATCAGGTAGATCAACCAGCTGACCATGGATCAGTCGGAGCTAGTAGGGAGTCCTCAGTGCCTCGATTTGAGGAGCAGCCTCCTAGAATCCCCGTGAGACGGGAGAGGAGGTATGATAGACTGCGTAAGCAGGGGGCTGTAGACTTTTATGGTAGTACAGACCCTGCTGAGGTTGAGGGATGGCTGGAGAGGACTGAGAGAGTCCTAGACCAGATGGACTGCGACTCTGACGAGCGCTTTGATTATGCGGTTTCTCTGCTACAGGGTCCAACATATCAGTGGTGGAAGACATGCAGGCGATGCACCACCGACCTCAGATTACGACATGGGAGGATTTCTTGAGAGCCTTTCGAGATAATTATATGCCCAAGGTTTACCTAGAGATGAAGATGTAGGAGTTCTTATAGTTGAGACAAGGTCAGATGACAGTGGCCAAGTATGCGGTCTTGATTGATGAGTGATGGGGTATGCTTACATTACGATTGCTCTGAGGCTGATAGGTGCCGGAGATTTGAGGGTGGGCTCAATCTGGAGATTCGTACCAGGTTAGCCCGATCGGACATGGTCACTTTTATCGAGCTGAGAGCTGCTACAGTGCAGATTGAGCAATTTCTGAGACAGAGTCAGGCTGAGACTGGTCAGGGATCCAGGAGTAAGAGATCGAGTGACAATCAGGGCAACTCTGGTAGGAGCTTTATCAGGCGCCAGAGTAGGACCTTCAGATCTTCAGGAGGATCCAGACAGTTTGGTTTTGTTTAGAGGGGGAGATTTGGGCAGACTGGCAGTGGCAGTGGTAAAGGTTCAGGGCAGGCACTTCCTGTTTTTGTACATTGTGACAAGAGGCACAGTGGGGAGTGTTGGCGGCTGACTGGAGCCTACCTTGCATGCGGCTCCATTGATCATTTGATTAGGAATTGCCCCACTACACTGGGAGCTAAGTCTGCTGTGAGTGGGAGATCTGGTAGCAATACGACAGTGCAGCAGAGTCGTGGTGGTGGACCTGGATTGAGGGGCCGAGGTAGAGCCCGAGGGAGAGCGGGAGATTCCTTTGTGGGGACTGAGGGACGGGGCAGCCGACCACACTCCCAGGCTAGGGTCTACGCCATGACTAGGCAGGAGGCCCAGGATTCTCCGGATGTTGTTGCGGGTATGCTTCTGATTTCCGGCTTTGAGGTTTTTGCATTGATAGATCCAGGTTCCACGCATTCTTTCATTGCACCGCATGTGGCATGTAGATTGCATGGGGATAGGGAGATGTTGCAGTATGGGCTAGAGGTGAGTACACCTCTAGGTAGTACTACTGCTTTGGGAGAGGTCTGCAAGGGGTGCTCGATCCAGATAGATCAAGTAGTGTTGAGTGCAGACCTGATAGTATTGCCCTTGAGGAAGATTGATTTGATTCTGGGGATGGACTGACTTACTGCCCATAGAGCTGTTATGGACTGCTATACCAAGGAGGTCGTGTTAGAGTCTCCTGGTCAGCCTAGAGCAGTGTTTCGAGGTGTTAGTCAGGCAGTGCCAGCCAGGATGATTTCTTTTCTGAGTGCCCTGAGGTTGATGCAGGGAGGTTGTGAGGCCTATCTGGCTCACGTGGTTGATACCAGAGTTGAGCAGAGGTTGCAAGATATTCCCGTGATCAGGGAATTTTTTGATGTGTTTTTCGAGGAGTTACCGGGTTTGCCGCCGGATCGGGAAACGGAGTTTTCGATTAACCTCGTTCTAGGTACCGCTCCTATATCCATACCTCCATATAGGATGGCATCGTATGAGGCGTTGTATGGGAGGCAGTGTAGATCGCCTCTTTATTGGGATGAAAAGGGTATGAGGATGCTAGAGGGTCCCGAGCTGATCCAGGATACTGTGGACAAGGTGAGACTGATTCGAAGTCGCATTAAGGCGGCTCAGGATAGGCAGAAAAGTTATGTGGATCAACATCGGAGAGAGATGGAGTATGATGTAGGAGATAGGGTTTTCCTCTGAGTGTCACCTTGGAGAGGAGTTCTGAGATTTGGCCGGAAGGGCAAGTTGAGCCCTCGGTATATTGGTCCTTATGAGATCCTCGAGAGGATTGGACCATTAGCGTATAGATTGACTCTGCCGAGTGAGATGTCCCAGTTGCATGATGTCTTCCATGTGAGCATGCTCCGGAGATATCGATCGGATCCGACGCATGTAATTCCGGCTCAGGAGATTGAGGTGGCGAGTAATCTGAGTTATGTTGAGGAGCCGGTACAGATTATAGGATCACGGGTCAAGCAGTTGAGGAGCAGGGTTATTCCATTGGTGAAAGTCCTATGGAAGAACCACTCATCGGAGGAAGCAACTTGGGAGACTGAGGAGCACATAAGGAGGCAGTATCCTCACTTGTTCTATCATTCAGGTAAGAAATTTCAGGACGAAATTTTTATTAGGAGGGGAGAATTGTAGCATCCCGTTACCGATGTGATGGGCATATTGGTAATTTGGATTGGGTTAGGCTTGTGCATTCATAATTTGGCATGCACATGCATTTTTGCCTCTATAATTATTGATAAATGATTATGATTGCACTAGCATATGAGTGTACATGCATGTATGACATATTCCCGGTATAATTGTGTAAATTAGTAATTCTGCGATTATTGTATAGATTGTGTTTGAATATTGAATTGGAGTGAAAATTGAGGTTTAGGGGTTTGAAAATTGAAATTAGAGTGTAGGATCATGTATTTCATATTTTTGAGGATTTATAGGAATTCTTTTGAAATTTTTAGAGTTATGGGTCCAGACCGAAAAAATGACCTAAAGGCTAATTAATTAGATTCCGGTTCTGAAATTGTTTGGAAATTGGCACGAGATAATTAGAGTTATGATTTTAGGATTTATTATTTAGAGCCATTGAAAAATTGAGGGAGAAATTAGAATAAGAATTGGATTTTTAGACCCTAAGAAGTAGGCATGTGGCAAATGAATTGCCAAACATGCCTTAAGTCTTAAGTATAAAACCCTTACCTTTGAATTTGTTTTCCACGATATTCTCCTTTGCTTTGAAAGAAAATTGGATCTTCTTCTTCTCTTTTCTTCGTGGATCTCCATCCTTGCTCATTCTTCCATTCCCTTCTCACTAAATTGCTCCTTCCTCATCATTAACCTAGCTTTAAGCCTTAGGTTGGAGAAAATGGATTTTTGGTGTTGATTTGAGGTGATTGCCGTGGGTATGCTTAAGCCTGGGAATTGGAGTGTCTTGAGTGTTTTGAAGCTTTGCAAGGTTTAAAATCAAGTAAGTTATTGTTCTTTTAAGTATAGATAGTTTGATTTGATGATTTGTTAGAATATATGATTGTTGAGAGATATATGAATTTTCGGATGATATGATATTGATGAGTTTGTTTTGTTAATTTTGGGTAATTGAAGGATAATTGATTTTAGATGGAATTGAGTTTAAGGGTTAGTAGTTTAGAGTATATTGAGTTGTTTTGGAGTGTTTGTAAAGAGAATAGATGGATTAATAATCGACAGAACTGAGAAATCTAGGTTTCGAGCGATTCTGTCTTAGCACGCCGTGACGAGCGAAGTTGCACATCGCGACGAGCAGAAGCGGGCACCCCGCGGGGAGAGCTGTCGCATACGCTGCGACGAAGGCGAGGGGATCTCGCCACGGCGAGGACGCCCTTTTGTCGAAAGTGATTTAGGTTCTTTTGATCGATGATTTTGAGGTTTAATTCCTAATGAATTGGTTCTAGATTGATTGCAAATTAGAGACTAAGAATTGTGAATTTATAAGAATGGAATTTCTAAGTCAATTTCAGGGGTTCTCAAAATCGGATGACAATTGAATAGTGAATGTGATTTATATTAGAGTGTGACTTTAGAGAGTTCAGAACTTAGTCAATTGAATTATGGTGTTAGGAATTGCTATCTTTTATAGTGAAAGAGTTGAATCGGAAAGAATCGGGAATAGTATCGGGAATGTCATAAACATGTATAGTACGCAATTCATTCGTTGCATATGCATTATTGAATACTGAAATTGTGCAATTAGTAATGTTTATGTATTTTGATTGCTTTAGAGGCTCAAGTGGAGCGTCAATCTTCCGACGTAGCTGAGACTTCTCGGCAATAGCTCGGAAGTTTAGAGGTGAGTAACCTAGTTGGTTCCTCAACCTTTATGTGATTAATTTTATGCACTTATGCCATGTGGAGATGAATGGAGGATTATGTGTGTTTGTTTTGGATTGATTTCGAACCATAGGTGCCCGAAATATCTGGAATTTGATATAGAAGTGTTAATTGTGCATAATTGAAATTGAATTGGTTTTAATGCGAAATTGGATATACGGTCTTATGCTGTGACACAATCATTGTACACTTAAACATGTGCATTCATGCATAAAAGTATGATCAGATAATGACAATAATGGATATGATCGAGATTTGAGCTTAAAATTCAACGCAGCAGGGCCTTGTAATTTTAGAGCCACGAGTTCAACGTATCGCTTCAAGCCAATTGAGCCATAGACTTTATTAATGAGTTCTTAAAAAATGAAAAGTCATTCTATATATGAATGATTAAATATGAATTGTGTGAAAGTATACGCCTTATATGTGTAATTTGATAATGCATAGGATAATTCGAATGTGCTAATATGCCTAGAGTTGGGTGAACCTCACCCAACATTGCAAATATTTTTAGGAAAGAGATAGTAGACTTCTAGCTCGAGTTAGACTTTTCTGTAATCTAGTTGGCAAGAGAAGTGATGGCACATGTGCCTTTTTTATGATGACCTAGTTAGTTTTGTTCAACCTTTTGGAATATGTGTATAGATTGTGAAATTGATAAGCAAATTGTGTTTGAGGTTATCTTTCAGTTTTAAAAATCTAGTGATTTTGATATTACAGTTTTATTATATTGATGCCATGTGGATTATAGAATTGATCGTTCGTAGTGCACCCTCATCATGGGTTATGTATCGAAACGACCCACGGGCGTTCCGGTGCGTACCACTACCAGTGAAGGCGTTACAAAAATTCTATTGACTTCTTAAACCCGCTTATCTTTCCGGAGTATATTTATATATTTATTCATGATCAGGTATTAAATAGTTCTATTTTGTTAGAAAATAGAGATTATGATAAACAATCTAGTGAATATAATAACTTTGGCTGCTCGCTCGATGATCAAAAATTTTTATTTAGCCAATCCATGCCATTCATAGATAGTATTTTGATATAAGATTTAAGATGTTAGTGAATTATGTTCCACTTATAATCTTAACAAATATAGATTAATCAAATGTTATTTATATGACATTTCAACTTAATTCTTAAATTTGAACCAAACTTATTAAATTAGAATAAAATTAATAATTTATTATAATTATATTAAATTATTAATTGAAGTTAATTTTAATTTATTATTGCCGATTTTAAAAATTGAAATAGGGTATCTTATTAGTGGCAATCAACAATTTTTCGAATTTTTTTTTAAATTTAAAGGAAGGTCTATTTCATTTTTCGTTTTTTGTTTTTTCGTTCTAATGTTATGGTGACGAACTTGTGCAGGGTGGTCTCCACCCAAAGTTATGAATCTAGTATTTGGCTCAAGATGCAGATTGAGTTACGAACAGAATCGTAATGGTACCGCAATGCTTTATTTATTGGACCAATGGGGTTGACAAATTAAATCCCTTTATGTTTTGATAATAATAAAATATCTAGAAATAGTTAAGAAATTATTTCGGTATTATTCAATGAAAGGATTGAGTAAATCAAGATGAGTAAGTGTCTAATCAATGAGGAATCAAGTTGGGAGTTATCTACTAAGTAAAAATGGCATGAAGCTTAAGGATAATAAAGAATTTGGTAATACAAGTGGACTTACATCAAGGTGCGAATATAACAAGTCAACTAGAACGATGAAAGTCGAATTTATATGAAGATGTATTAAGACAAGTCGACTTATGTCACACAAGTCGACTTATCGAGGCAGACAAGTCGACTTATACAGCACAAAGTCGACTTATTGGAGAGCAGAGTTACAAGTTTTACGTAAATGGTTGAAACAAGTCGACTTATTCATTCGACAAGTCGGCTTATGGATGCACAGATTCAGCTCCAACGGTTCAATTTGCTAAAAATGGGATGGAGATTATCAAGGAACGGCTATATTCAATTAAGCAACGGCTAGTAGAGCTCCAACAGCTATATTTCTTCAAGTATAAATAGAGGATGATGGAAGAAGAGTATAGATAAGTTCTACAAGTTCAAATACTCTCATATTGCTTCAAATTGCTCACTATTACTCTTATTTTGTTACAAATTGTATTGAGCATTTGTTCTTCAATATTTGTATTGTTTTGTTACAATTTGAGTGACGAGTGAAAGGTCACGTGAGGTAGAATTTGTGCCGGAAGACAAATCGAGTGTAAAAGGTTACTTGAGCCAGAAATCAAGTGGCGTTGTAAAAAGTTCACACTCAACTACAAAGTGTGCAATAAAGTGGTTGGCAAAATCCTAAGTGGGAGCTTAGGTAGAGGACGTAAGTCTTAGCATCGAACCTCTATAAAATCAAGTGTTTGATCTTCTTCCCTACACTTTTCAATTAAGTTTATCTAAATTGTTTTTGTGTGTTATAACTTCTGATTTTCTTGTAGAAATTTTCAAAAAAATTTTAAGATCTATTCAACCCCCCTTCTAGATCACTTACAATTGGTATCAGAGCAGAAGTATCTGGGATGACACACAACAACCTTGCGGAAGAAGGTAACACTAATAACCGTCCGTCCTCCATTGTTTAATGGTACTAATTATTCTTCTTAGAAAAATCCTATGAAGTACCACATCATTAGTGAGGGAGTTGAATACTAGAAGATCATTATCTTCGGACTTCAAGCCCCTCTGAAAGAAAATGGTGAGTTGAAAACGGAGCTGGAGTATGATGATAACGATTGGAGGCAAGCGTACATCAATGCCAAAGCTATGAAGCTGATATATTGTGCATTAACGGTTGAGGAAAGAAACCGGATAAATTCTTGCACCACTGCCAAGGAAATGTGGGAGAGACTTTGAGTTACTCATGAAGGGACAAATCAAGTCCGGGAGACAAAAATCAACATGCTTCTCCATGACTACGAGATGTTCGTCATGAAAGAAGTTGAGTCAATTTCTGAATGCTTGACCGTTTTGCGAAATCATAAATGGATTAGGCAACACAGGAAAGCACATGACGGATAGTGAGAAGGTGAAGAAGATTCTTCGTTCACCGCCAAGGAATGGGATTCTCAAGTCACCGCAATCATGGAGTCAAAGGACCTTAACCATCCGAATTCAACGCTCGGTGGGATCACTCATCAACTATGAGATTATTCTCAAATCCAGAGGAGGTAGAGGTAAGCCTAAAAATCTATTGCTTTTAAAGCTAACACTACTTTTGTTGATGAAAGTGATGAGGAATTAGATGAAGACGAGGAAGATGAAGAAATCGCTATGTACGCTAGAAACTTAAGGAAGTTCAAGGGACTTCTCAAAAATCAAAGGAAAGAATTAAATGGAGAAAACAGTAGAAAGAAAGAGGTTTGGCGCGAAAGAAAATCAAAAGGCTATGACGAAAAGAAGGGCAACGAAGAATGTTGGAGATGTGGAAAACAGGGACATCTTGCTAGAGAATGCAAAAGCTCATCATCAACATCAAACTTTCAGAAAAATGACAAATCGACAAAGGTAAAAAGAAAACTAGCTTGGTGGCAACTTGGGTGATGAAGAGGATACATACCAAAGCGATGATGAAAACAATCGCACTTATGGCAAAAGTTCATCAAGTGATGATGAAAATGAGGTAACTTTCAATGACCAAGATCTAAGATATTCTTTTGATGCTTTGCAAGCTGATTTTGAAGAAGTCATTGAGATTAACAAAAATTAAGAAAGAAAATACGTGAATTGGTTCTTTGAAAATAAGGCCTTACATGAAACGATTGATGATTTAGATAGTCCGAAAGAAGATCATTCTGCATGTCTTATTGAAAAGAAAATCTTATTTGTGAGCTCAATAGACTTAGAAAAGAATTTTCATATGTGGTTGGAAAATTCGCAAATGGAAACGAAACAGTTTGAAAAATTGCTATCGCTACAAAGATATTCCATTTCTAAACATGGATTAGGTTATGATCCTTTTGATAGAGATTGCTCTTTAATTTCCAAATTTACTAAGGATGGAAAAATCGCTCAATGTGCTAGATGTTTGAAAGATGGTCACATAGAAATTGCCTGCAAGAGTACTAGAAGATGTGTTAAGATTAAGAAAATTTAGGTTATTAAAGGCACAACACCACCTAATGTGGTTTATATGGCTAACCAATATGGACCCAAAATGGCTTGGGTACCTATAATGTTGGACCCTAAACTTTTGAGGATAATAGAAATATTACAATGAATTTAAGTGAGAAAGAATTGGTGAGAATGAGAATGAATTTAGGGAAATGTGATGAATTTAAGAAAAATGTATGAGAAAAGAATTTTTAGGTTAGAGGAATTTGATATTTGAATGAATTTATATGGATTATGAGAGGAAAGTGGATGAGTTGATTGAAATGAAGTTAAATAGCATGAATTAAAAAGAAAAAGTGTGAAAATTTGAAGGATTTAGAAAGTTTGACTTTTTGGAGAGAGAATATTTGACTTTGAGAGTTGACTTTTGATTTAGGTAAAATTTGATAAAATGATCTACATGAAACTTGTAGATTATGTTAAGAGCTTTCTGTAGCCATAAAGTTTGTAATTTTTCGATATCGGGAGTGAAAGTTATGATCAGTCAAAGTGTATGTGTGATAGGGTTGACTTTTGACTTTAAGTATGACTTTGACTGAGAAATTAACCCAGTTAGTGGTTAATTGAGTTTTGATGTTCTTTATGAAAGTTGAAGAATTTGTTTTGATCTTTATTTCGATATAAAGTATGGAATTTTTCGATCTCAGAATAATAAGTTATGATTTTTACAAGTTTATATTACGATTTAAGCATGAATACTAGAGGATAGTATCTTAGACCGGAAAATGGACTCTCGTAGGAGTCGAATTGAGTTTTATGTCCTTCATGAAAGATGTAGAGCTTCCTTTAAGCTTTCTATAGAGACTAAGTTTGTCAAAATTGGAGTTCGGGATTAAGAGTTATGAATTTCGAAAGTTTTGGATTTTAAGTGAAAAAAAATGGAAAATGAAGTACCCCTGTCGCTAGGGTGACATCCGCATCGCCGTAGCGATGGCGAGCGTTCGGCTCGCGTTGCTAGGGCGATGTCCGCATCGCAGTAGCGATGGCGAGCAGCTCGCGTCGCTAGGGCGATGTCCGCATCGCCGTAGCGACCTATCCTCGCCATAATACGACGTCGTTTTGCTCCTTTAGTTTTCGTGCTTCCTCCTCCAATCTGACCTTTGTTCACTGTTTTGCTCATATCTTTTCCGTCCGACATCCGATTGAGTTGATTCTTGCGGCGTTGGATTCGTAAGACAATTCCCTACATTCTCATGGGAAATTTGTGAATTTTTGAGATTTAATTGATGGTGATTAATTTAATCAAAGTGAGTCGGGAAATTTTCCGAGCATAGTTCAGTGTTTATTAAAATTTGGGATCTGTAGAGATCCGATTGAAGCGATTCTTGAGGAGAAATAAAGATAAGACGAGGGACTACAAATCTTATGAAGAAATGAAATGTCAATTTTGCCCCTAAGACCTTCGAATTATGAATGGAAGTTCGGATTAGAGTGTAATTTTTGGATTGGGAACACCTGTGAGTAATTTGAGCATAACTTTTGATCTGGGAATCGAAATGAGGCGATTCTTATTTTGAATTAAACTAGAGACATAAGGCTACAATTGTTATGAAGACATTGAGTTTCAATTTTGGGATTAATGTTAAATTTTGGACGGAAATAATCGTACATGGAAAATATGTTAGAATGTGGATATACCCGAACTGTTTTGCGCATAACTTTTGGTGTAGTGATCCGAATTGAGCGCGGTTAGTGGCGTTGGATTTGTATGATTGAGAGGAACATTTCTCGAGAAGGAAGTTTTGATAAATTTCTTCAAATTAATAGTGCGAATCAGACCCGCAAATGAACATGACTTAAAGTAACATGACAAGGGCATTTTAGTCTTTTCATCAAAATTTAAATGACATGGCCCTTAAAAATCAGATGATGTCGTGGTAGAAGAGGAGATTCACGATTTTTCTGGAAAGAAGAAGAGAAAATAAGAAGAAAGAGAAGAGAAGAAGTTTTCGTATAGAGGAAAAAAGGAGAGAGAAAGTAAGATTTCAATTTTTTTGGTCTTTAAGCATGAGTTTTGCATGGATTTCAAGAGGAAAGGGGAAAAAGAACATGGAAACTTGCTTGGAGCTCTCATGGCCGAAACTTAGAGAGAGAAGGTAAGAGAGAGAAAATTTTTATGTTTGAATTTTGATGAGTTTATTGGTTGATTTAGCTTAATTTGGTTATGAATTGAAGTTTTCTATGATTATTTGAATATATTAGACTATGGTTATGTTTAATTTTGGTTATGGAAGATTCTAGAGAGAGAAAGCTTAGTGAAGAAGATGATGAATAGTGAAATTTAGGGGTTTTTGAAATTGATGATTTAGATAGCTTGAGTTAGTGATGAATTTGAGATATCCTAAGTTAATTTTGATGTTTATGCTTTAGGTGAAGTTTAATTTGAAAATTGTAAATTGGGGGGTTTAGGCCAAATTAGAAATTTGGGGATTTTGTGAATTAATGGTGGAGAATCATCAATACTAGTATGAATTGATTAAATATGAAATCAATTTTGAGAAAATTGTGATTTATGATATGAAATTTGTGTAAATTGGTTTAGGTCAAATTTTGAAATTGAGGATTTTAGAAATTCTAGTTTTAGAAAGCTTGGAAATATGATGATTATGAATTTCGATAGTTAATTTTGAGAATTATGCAAATTGTAATGTGGAATTTGAATGTTTGTGGCTTAGGTTGATTTTTAGTTGAAAGAAGGAAAGAAGCAAGGATCAAATTAAAGCTTGGAACAAGTTCCTAGCGTCATTTCGAGGTGGGTAGCATATTTATATTTTGATTTATAGGCAAGATACGAATTTTCAAAAATGAAAGAAAGCAAAAGTTTGGATTTTGATAAATTATTGTTTTGTAAATGTTTGAAAATAAGAATTGATTAAAAGTTTGAAATTTTAATTTTCGAAGGTTTTCTGAAAAATTATTATAAGCTGATTTGATAAATTAATAGAAATTTCTGAAAGTGCATTTGTTGTGTATGCATTATTCAATTGCTGAAATTATTGTTTGATTGAATGATTTGATTGTTGAATTTAGTGAACGATAGATTGAATAAATTGAGTTGTATGCATTTTGTGGAAAATTTGAAGAAAATCAAGATTTTGAAAAGTGCTTTCGGGCAATTCGAATCTCTGTTTTCGCTTACGTGTTATGTGGGTTCGGTTAGGTCCTTTGGTGAGTCATCGCTGTCTCTATTTGTATAGCCTTCGCCTGCGCCCACTAGTGGCACGGAGTCTCGATTCAGACTCTTCACGGCTACACCGACCGCTTATGGGAAAGTGTAGTATGTTCGCTCACGATCGCATGACCGCTATGCTGAATGTGCAATCGCTCTGTTGGACCTAACCAAACCATTTTGATATGTTTTGTGATTTTTGATTTTGTTTATGTGCATGAAATTTCTTCGATGTGATTGCATTCATGTTTATGAAAAAATTTTGAGAAAAAAGGGGTTTTTAACTAGGAAATTTTAGAAATTTGATATGTAAAGTTTGGAAAATTGAAAAGGATTTGAGAAAAATATTTGAAAGTTAAAAAGTTTGAAAACTACGCCTTTTGGCAAAAAGCTTGTGAAAAATAATTTTCGCTTATTTATCGATTTATAAATGTGTTATCCACGAGCTTTCGAGCTCACCCCCTTTTTCATCCCCATCTCCAGGTTTCGAGCAGGAGATCGGATGAAAGAATGTGAAGAATTTTGGGTCCGTTTTTGCATCGTTAGTATGGTTGTGGAAATATTGAGATTTGGAATATTTTGTAAATGATTTGAATTTCCATTAAGTGATTATGATGTTTTTCAGAATGTATGAAGATTATGATTGAATGTTTGAGAGTAAGAAATTGTATATGATTTGGAAATTTGTATATGAGTTTGGTATTGAATTGAGAATTATGGAAGTATTAGATTTAGGTTTGCGTTTTGTTGGTGTTTGGATTCCGGACGGGAGAGTCCAATGATTTTGAGATCTGTTTGGCTTTTAGAAGTGTATTTCTTTACCCTTGCAGGTTTGGGTTAGGATTAAGGCAGCCGTTATGCTGCCAAAATTTCGATAAAAATTAGTATGAATATGTTTTTTTGGGATTAATACCAATGTGTAAGAATATGGTTAAGTTTTGAGATTTCGCATGAAAAAGAATTTCCAAGGAAAAAGGATATAAGATTTCTTTGTATGAGTTTGATAAATGAGTATTAGAAGAAAAGAAAAAAAAATTATACCAGATTTTGGAACGTCTTAGGGTTTCCAACGCGATTGTGATCCTGTGTTCCTTCTTGTTCTCGGATGTCGGACATTTGTTAAGTATCGATTCCGCTTCGCTTTAGTTTGCTTCAAAGACATTTGTTATGCTTCCGTTTCGATTTCTGAATTCGACTCGCTTTTCGATTCCATGTTACTTCTTACGCTTTCGTTCGTTATTTATGATTCGATTCTATTTTCGATTCGCAATTTTGATACGGAATTTTCGTTTCTATTCGATTTCGTTTCCTTCGTTCTTTGTTTTCCGGTTGGGATCCGATTTTCGGATCAGGTCCCAACATATAAGAAGAAAGAACGTTGATATTGTAGGTACAAGCAAGGGATGAAAGGCCGTCAAGCACTTGGTACATCGACAGCGGATGTTCGAGACACATGAGTGGGGACAAGAACCTTTTTGCGGAAATCAAACCAAAAAATCAAGGTTATGTCACCTTCGGAGACAACAACAAAGGTAAGGTCATTGGAATTGGTAAAGTGGGTAAGGAACCTTTGCCAACCATTGACAATGTTTTGCTAGTTGATGGGTTGAAACATAACCTGCTAAGTGTGTCTCAACTTTGTGATATGAATTATATTGTATCATTTGAATCATCACATTGCTTAGTTAAGAAGGATGATCATGTTGCCTTTATTGGTTTGAGACATGGGAACACATACATTGTTGACTTGCATGATGATAGTTCGTTTAATGAAAAATGTTTGGTGACATTGGAAGAAAATGCATTTTTATGGCATAGAAAATTAGGACATGCACCATTGCCTTTAATTTCTAAGCTTTCAAAGAATGACATTGTAAGAGGTTTGCCTAAGATTAAATTTGTTAAAGATCATTTGTGTGAGTCCTGTTTGAAAGGCAAACATGTTAGAGAATCTTTTAAACCAAAGAGAGAAATTTGTACTTCTAGAATTCTTGAACTTGTGCATATGGATTTGATTGGTCCATCTAGACATGCTAGTCTTAGTGGTAAATTATATGTACTTGTTATTGTGGATGATTTCTCTAGATTTACTTGGGTAAAATTTCTTGCGAATAAAAACGATGCCGTTGATGAATTTACTAAGTGGTGTAGATTGGTTCAAAATGAGAAAAATTTGTCTATCGTTGCAATTAGAACCGATCATGGAGGAGAATTCGAATGTGAACCTTTCGAAAATCTTTGCGACAAATACGGAATGGAATATAATTTCTCGACACCAAGGATTCCGCAACAAAATGGTGTAGTAGAAAGGAAAAATCGCTCACTTGAAGAAATGAGCAGGACTATGCTGAATGAGTACAATCTTCCTAAATCATTTTGTGCAGAAGCAGTCAACACCGCTTGTTACGTCATCAACCGGGTGCACTTATGAAGAGACAAAAATAAGACACCTTACGAGCTATGGAAAGGTAAGAAACCTAATATCTCTTATTTTCATCATTTTGGTTGTAAAGTTTTTATTCATAATAATGGAAAGAGCAATTTAGGAAAATTCGACTCTAAATCCGATATTGGTGTGTTTATTGGTTATTCTTAAACTAGTAAGGCGTTTAGAGTTTATAATAATACGACTAAATGTGTCGAAGAAAGTATTCATGTCAAATTTGAAGAAATAATTTTACCCCCGAGAAAGGTTTGTTTTGATGATGATGCAGGAAGTTCAGGTAATAAAGTTGAAGAAATTGAATCCAAGATTGAGGAATTGAAGCTAGACGAAGAAAAACATGTACCCGACATTAAATCATGGGCAAAAACAAAGAATCATCCTATGGAGCAAGTCATTGGAGATTTAAATGTTGGTGTAAGAACTAGGAGAAATATCTATGAGAATATGAGTAATTCAGCCTTCATTTCGTTGGTAGAACCCAAAAATATAGAAGAAGCTCTTAAAGATGAAAACTGACTTTTAGCTATGCAAGAGGAGCTTAATCAGTTCAAGCGAAATGATGTTTGGGATTTGGTAGCTCCACCAAAGGACAAGACCATCATTGGAGTCAAGTGGGTAAATCGGATTAAATATGATGAGAATGGTGAAGCGATCAAAAATAAATCAAGGTTAGTGACTCAAGGATTTTATCAAGAAGAAGGCCTTGATTACAATGAGACATACGCTCATGTGGCTCGTTTGGAGGCAATTAGGCTACTATGTGCATTCGCGTCTCATAAAAGGATCAAATTAAATCAAATGGACGTCAAGAGCGCATTTCTAAATGGGTATATTCAAGAGGAAGTCTATGTCAAACAACCGCCGGGATTTGAAGATCACGAGCATCCAGATTACATCTACAAACTCAAGAAGGCACTGTATGGACTAAAGCAAGCACCTAGAGCATGGTATGAGAGGTTAAGTAGTTTTCTAACTCAACATGGATATGTTCGTGGTAAGATAGATAATACTTTCTTTATTAAACATGTTGATAATGATATGCTCATTTGTCAAATATATGTTGATGACATTGTGTTTGGTGCCACTAATGAATTTTTGTGCAAAGAATTTAGTGATTTAATGCAAGGTGAGTTTGAAATGAGTATGATGGGAGAACTCAAGTTCTTTCTTGGATTGCAAATCAAGCAACACAAAAATGGCATTTTTATCCACCAATCGAAGTATACCAAGGAACTGATCGTTCGTAGTGCACCCTCATCATAGGTTATGTATAGAAACAACCCACGGGCGTTCCGGTGCGTACCCTACGGTAAGGGGGCGTTACAAAAATTCCTATTGACTTCTTAAACCCGCTTATCTTTCCAGAGTATATTTATATATTTATTCATGATCAGGTATTAAATAGTTCTATTTTGTTAGAAAATAGAGATTATGATAAACAATCTGGTGAATATAATAACTTTGGCTGCTCGCTTGATGATCAAAAATTTTTATTTAGCCAATCCATGCCATTCATAGATAGTATTTTGATATAAGATTTAAGATGTTAGTGAATTATGTTCCACTTATAATCTTAACAAATATAGACTAATCAAATGTTATTTATATGACATTTCAACTTAATTCTTAAATTTGAACCAAACTTATTAAATTAGAATAAAATTAATAATTTATTATAATTATATTAAATTATTAATTGAAGTTAATTTAATTTATTATTGCCGATTTTAAAATTGAAATAGGTATCTTATTAGTGGCAATCAACAATTTTTCAATTTTTTTAAATTTAAAGGAAGGTCTATTTCATTTTTCATTTTTTGTTTTTTCGTTCTAATGTTATGGTGGCTCCTTGACGAACTTGTGCAGGGTGGTCTCCACCCAAAGTTATGAATACCGTATTTGGCTCAAGACTGATTGAGTTCTCGAATGTAATCAGTAATGGTACCGCAATCGCTTCGTTGGATCAATGGGGGTTGACAAATTAAATCCCTTTATGTTTTGATAATAATAAAAATATCTAGAAATAGTTAAGAAATTATTTCAGGTATTATTCAATGAAAGGATTGAGTAAATCAAGATGAGCAAGTGTCTAATCAATGAGAAATCAAGTTGGGAGTTATCTACTAAGTAAAAATGGCATGAAGCTTAAGGATAATAAAGGATTTGGTAATACAAGTGGACTTACATCAAGGTCTCGAATATAACAAGTCAACTAGAACAATCTGAGTCGAACTTATATGAAGATGTATTAAGACAAGTCGACTTATGTCACACAAGTCGACTTATCGAGGCAGACAAGTCGACTTATACAGCACAAAGTCGACTTATTGGAGAGCGGAGTTACAAGTTTTACGTAAATGGTTGAAACAAGTCGACTTATTCATTCGACAAGTCGACTTATGGATGCACAGATTCAGCTCCAACGGTTCAATTTGCTAAAAATGGAATGGAGATTATCAAGGAACGGCTATATTCAATTAAGCAACGGCTAGTAGAGCTTCAACAGCTATATTTCTTCAAGTATAAATAGAGGATGATGGAAGAAGAGTATAGATAAGTTCTACAAGTTCAAATACTCTCATATTGCTTCAAATTGCTCACTATTGCTCTTATTTTGTTACAAATTGTATTGAGCATTTGTTCTTCAATATTTGTATTGTTTTGTTACAATTTGAGTGACGAGTGAAAGGTCACGTGAGGTAGGATTTGTGCCGGAAGACAAATCGAGTGTAAAAGGTTACTTGAGCCGGAATTCAAGTGGCGTTGTAAAAAGTTCACACTCAACTACAAAGTGTGCAATAAAGTGGTTGGCAAAATCCTAAGTGGGAGCTTAGGTAGAGGACGTAGGTCTTAGCACCGAACCTCTACAAAATCAAGTGTTTGATCTTCTTCCCTACACTTTTCAATTAAGTTTATCTAAATTGTTTTTGTGTGTTATAACTTCTGATTTTCATGTAGAAATTTTCAAAGAAATTTTAAGATCTATTCAACCCCCCCTTCTAGATCACTTACAGTTTCGAGTAATTTTTTAAATTTATCAAATAGTCCCTACAATTTTTAAAAATTGCAAAATAGTCCATATTGGTATATTGTACAGTTGTACTGTATACTTTACTAGTTTACTGTTTACATCAACCATGCTTTCAAAAATTTTAATAATAAATAATAATGAAAATTAATATGAAATAAGTCAATGACAATAATTTTAAATATTTTACATATAAATAATAACCACAATTAATATAAACAAAGACAATCATCATCATACACACATCAAATTAAGAATAATACAAAGTATTTAAAATATTACAATAATACAATTTCATCATTTTAATAAATAATATTACATTAAAAGATTCAAAACATCCGATAAAAATAACAATAAATATTACAAAAAAAGTTGATGACAAATAAGCAATCTAGTTGAAGTTAAACCTGAAAAAAATATTACAGTTACATTACATATAGACAATTTAACATAAGCATCAAATACAAGTAAAATTAAAAGAAGAGAAAAAAAAACCTGAAATTCAATCGTCAATAGGAGGATACTCGCTAGTACTGCATTGACTCCAGTGATTATTTTGTACAAAATCCTCATCATTGAGAGGAGCTTCATCATCATTATCATTCAAATTTAATGCACCAAATGACATATCAATGCTTTCCCATCCAAGATTATCTTCCAAATCTAAATCATTCACATCAACCAAATTGGATTTTTCAGAAACCCAATCCGCCAAAACATCAATATTATTAATGGCAATTGGATCATTTGAGCTACTTGTGCTATTCAGACTCCTAGTAAACAATTAACATTAATTATTAGAAAATTATAAGAAATTATATCGAAATTAATAATGATAATAATGAAAATAACATACCTTTCTCGAAGCTTTAAATTGTAATGAACATAAATCAAGTCATTAAACCTCTTATGCTCCAATCTATTAGTTTTCTTTAAGTTGATAAATTCAAATGTGCTCTAGTTTCGTTCACACCCAATTGTACTCACACATTGATTTAAAATTCGAATCGCAAACCTTTTCAATTCTGGAACGCAACATAATTTCCGAATTAATCCCACCAAGAAATTGCAAGTTATAAGATAACAAAAGTAGTGTTATAAACAAAATAAAGTGATAATTAATTTTCAGCAACTAAGAAATAGGAAATAAGTAATACCTGGAGAAAGTTTTTCTCTTTGTCGAATAGCAATTGACATTTCAAAATCCCCATAAGATAACTTATAAAGCTCTATTTGTGAGCTTAAAGGATCTTGCATTGCATCATGAGGAACAGTTGTAGTAATTGTGAAAAATATTCCTCTACTAACTTCAGCTTACTTTGCAAGATCCAGTCTAAAATACACACTAGAATTAAAAAATGTCCAAACTGCAAACAATGGAGAAGAAAGTTGTCTTTCTCTTATCTCATTAATGATTGAGAGATAAGGTGTGTATAAAGAAGGAAGAAGGCCTATTTTTTAGATTGGCCTTGATTGCTTCCATCGCTCTCTCTATAGCATAAAAAATGTAACCCATTGTTGGCTTTTCTTTACTATCAGCCAACCGAAACACCCTCACCAAAAGCTCACAAACTCGATAATAAATTAACATTGCGACCAAAATTCTCTATCTTCCAATATAATACTACAAACCTCAATTCCAACATTAGACCTAGCACGCTGAGATGCAACCTACTTATCACTTGTAAACATTTGCCTTAATGCTTTCTTCATCGAAAAAAAGACTGAAGTGATAAGAAATTTGTTGTAAATCTTGTCACAGTAGGGCAACACAAATTTCTACCATTGATAAATTCCCTTCTCATCAAATTTAAAACCCATGCACGATTATAAATAAATTTTGTCACCTTTTTAACCTTCTACATAGTCTCATCAATAACAGAAAAATACCTAGGATCTTCTATATTCTCTAGCATTAAGTCAATGTAATGTGCAACACAAAGAGTCCAAAAAAATGAATTATAGGTATTTTGTAACCTTTTCCCTGCCACTTTATAAGCGGAATCATTGTCAGTAATAAACTGAACAATGTTTTCCGGCCCTACTTCATTCACAACTTCATCAAATATCCTAAACAAAATCTCAGCATTTCTAATGAGGCCAGATGCATCAATAGATTTAAAAAACATAAAGCCATTTGAAGAATAAACCAAAAAATTTATAATAGGCTCTTGTCTCCTATTTGTCCAATCATCACACATAATTGAACAACCATAAGTAGCCCAACTCACTCTTCTTTCAACCAAATAAGTTCTAATTTCAGAAACAACATAACTAAAAAATTTACCTTTTAAGTCATCAATCGATGGCCCTTTGAATCCTGGACCATAAGAGGCTATTGCATCCATCATAGGTTGATAATAATAATACTGAGAAGCATTGAATGACGAACCTATATCATACTACCATCTAGCTACTGCCATATTGACATTGTGAGTGGCATCTCTTGATTGCATTGCATTACGAATTGAAGGTTGGGCTTCAGGAGTTGTTCGTGGTGCAAAGAAATTAGTCACTTGCGTTCTTCTCTTCTTCACATCATATTCTTCAGGATCCTAGGCTGAGATGGAACACTATCAGTACTAGTACCAGTACCACCTTCAACATTTCCATAATCACCACGAAAATCAGAAAACGAACTTCCACTACCAATTTCAAAAATCAGTCTTTCCCTTCTATTTTTCTCAAACTGATGTTCATCAAGCAATGATTTCATCTATCACTTCACATCATGACTTACTTTTTTACATGCTTCAACATCTCCTTTAACCCCAGCTAAATACCTTTTTAATCGAGTAATTCCTCCACCTTTCAAATGTTTGTTACAAAATAAGCATATGGTATGATTTTTTTTGACCGGGAACTGTACCAATGTGAGCTCAAACTGGATCACTGTATCTTCCTGAAATAGGTTGATCGGGAGTATTTGAACTTCCTTCCATTTATCTGTCACAAAAACAAATAACACATAATTTCAGTATACAATGACAATATGCATATCCGTCTTATATAATATAACTCATTCTGTATAAGTCAAAAGCTAATAATTCAAAACATTCAACATATATAATAAGTAACACAAAACATACCCCAATAATTTGCAATTTCAACAATTACAAAACAATCATAATGTCATTTGCATTCCTACTAATTTCTAACAATTTTCAATTCCAACAATCACAAAATATTCATTATTGTATTTCCATTCCTACCAAATAATGTCAATTTCTAATTCTAACAATCACAAAACATTCATTATTGTATTTCCATTCCTACCAATTTCTAACAATTTTCAATTCCAACAATGACAAAATAATCAAAATGTCAATTTCTAATTTCAACAATCACAAAACATTGATTATTGTATTTCCATTCCTACCAAATAATGTCAATGTCCAATTCCAACAATCACAAAACATTGATTATTGTATTTCCATTCCTACCAAATAATGTTAATTTCCAATTCCAACAGTCACAAAATAATCAAAATGTCAATTTCCAATTTCAACAATCACAAAACATTTATTATTGTGTTTCCATTCCTACCAAATAATGTCAATTTTCAATTCCGACAATCACAAAACATTGATTATTGTATTTCCATTCCTACCAAATAATGTCAATTTCCAATTCTAACAATAAAAAAATAATCAAAATGTCAACTTCCAATTCTAACAATCACAAAACATTCATTATTGTATTTTCATTCCTACAAAATAATGTCAATTTTAATTCCAATAATCACAAAATATTGATTATTGTATTTCCATTCCTACCAAATAATGTCAATTTTCAATTTCAGCAATTACAAAATAATCAAAATGTCAATTTCTATTTCCAATAATCACAAAACATTGATTATTGTATTTCCATTCCTACCAAATAATGTCAATTTCTAATTCTATCAATCACAAAACATTCATTATTGTTTTTCCATTCCTACCAATTTCTAACAATTTCCAATTCCAACAATCACAAAATAATCAAAATGTAATTTCCAATTCCAACAATCATAAAACATTGATTATTATATTTCCATTCCTACCAAATAATGTCAATTTTCCAATTTCAACAATCACAAAATATTCCTTATTGTATTTCCATTCCTATCAATTTCTAACAATTTTCAATTTTAACAATCACAAAACATCCAATCCCAACAATTACAAAAAAATAATTACATTATCAATTCTGACAATTTCCAACAATCACAAAACAATCATGATTCCATTACTAATTCCAACTTCCAGCAATAACAAAATAATCATGATTCTATTACCATTTCTAACAATTCCCAATTACAATAATGAGATAACATTCATAATTTCATTTTCATTTCAACAATTTCCAATTCGAACAATGACAAAACATTCATAAATCATAATTCCATTTGTATTTCTAACATTTCCATACATTTTCATTTTCAATTCTAACAATTATCAACAATTTCCAATTCCAACACAATATTTGAGAGTGTATAATTTTTCTTTTACAATATATAAATCGTAGTTTATCATTATAATTAATAATTAAAAAGTGAAAAAGGTGTTTAAATAGTTTCCTTAAGTATGTTGTAAACTATGTATGTAATTGTAAATAGAATTAGATGTAATCATGTAAATGATTAATTTACTAAAATAAAAAATCAACAAAATTTAAAACTTTAATTTTGTGATTTGATTTTATATATTTTATATAACAAAAGTTCAAACATATATTTTAAAATTTTATTAAAATTTTTAATTTTAGTTAATATGCATTATGTTTTATTCATTTTAACAATTGATTTTATAATTTATATATTTTAGTTTTGCATATACCAATTGCATTTAACTTCTAAAGTTCGACTTCTAACAAGATAATTATTTATAATTATAACATAAAATTTTCAATTCATAACAATTGTCCAAAATCCAAATCCAAATCCAATACGAATCTCAACTTACAAAATAACATACTTTAATTTTCAATTTTCAGTTTTCCACAATTAACAACCAGTCTGTCCAATTTCAACTTCCAATTTCCAAATCACAAATACAGAAATGTAATTTCAACTTCAATTCTTCAACATTGCTGAATAGTTAATACTCAATATACCTTCAATAGAACACAATTAACTTCATCTCTTCATCAATCACAAAATTCACAACACAAATGACAAACCCTTCGAACAGCTGCTTCAACTTCAACTAGGCTTCAACTTCAACTTCCTTTCATTCAGGTTAGCACAACAGCAAGCATACGACCGCCAATTTCAACTTCAATTTTCAACTCAACACCAGCAGAAATACAACTAATTCAAAATTTAAAAACTAGGCTTCAACTTTAACTCAACACCAGCAGAAGTAAACTAATTCAGAAATTTAATAGAAATACAACCATTGGCAGTCAACAATAACAATCACAAAATCATCATCTAACTTTCACAAATCTACCATCCAACACAATAAAAAGTTAAATCAAGTAGAAAAACAAGTGAAAAATACGGTAAATGACAAAAATGAGAAAACATAAAGTCAAACCCAGAAAAGTCCTTCTATGGTGTGACTGCTGGATCGGTGGCCAGTGGGGCGGCAGAGCTGCTGGTCACGGTGCGGTGTGCGGTGGAGGGTGGAGCTCAGCAAGCGGCGACGTCTTCGAGCGGAGGAGAAGAGGAGGAGGAGAAGAAGATAGACCACGACAGCACGACTCCACGACAGAGGAGAAGAGGAGGAGGAGGAGGAGGTCGAGGTGGCGCCTGGCGACGCGACGTCGACGGTGACAAGCGGTGAGACAGCAACGGACAGAGAGAAGACAAAGAGAGATGAGATCTGAGAGGGAGAGACGGCAGTAGGCAAGGCAATCAAGGGGGTAGATTTTAAGGTTAATTTTTTTTTGCAAAATGGTTCCTGGGGATTAAAATTTTGGCAGAATGGCCCGGAAAAAACCGGCATCTTCAGTACCAGCCGGTATCGACCAAAAATCGTCGGTACCCACCGAAATTTTTCCTCGGTACTAGCTTTACCCGTACCGGCTGGTACCACCTAGTACGGTACGAAATTCATACCCTTGCTCTCACCTCAAGTGGGTAGGAGTTTTATATTTCACTAGTACTGCCTGATACAGTACAAAATTCATACCTTTGCTCCCACCTCAAGTGGGTAGGAGTTGTATATTTCACCTACTGGAGTAGAGTCCCCTCTTCTTGCACATATAACTTTTTATGAGGAATTGGAAGTAAATATCTTGAATGCTTCATCTGGCAGTTCAAGAACTAAAAACACAGCACCAAGTTAACAGTAATCTTTGGCTTCTGGTGAAACAAATCCACGAGTGTGGGACTTCAGCAAATCTTCTATTCGATTCTTTTCCCATTACATTGCAATGTTTAATACGAGTGGAAATATATAATGTTAAGAGTTACACTCGAATTAAGAATTAATAATTATTGAAATAATTATGAATTTTTTTTAATTTTCTTAGAGTTTTTAATTATATAATATTGTTATTTCATATAAAGGAAATCAACCATTTTAAATTCGAAGTTTCTTCTCTTTTTTTATAGTCAACAAATTGATACTAGAGCCTTGTACATGTCAACTAGGATTGTCATACAGCCTTTAAAACATGTAAAGCTTTCCACAATTTTTCATTAGACAGAGTCAAGTTGAGGAACTTTTCTTCTAATTTCCTCTCAGAATCATATTTGGTTTCAACAATCTAACGGGACTTATGACGCATTAAGGAGTTTGACTAAGCAAAGACTGGTGACAGGTACAAGGACAAATTTTAAATTTGTGTATCGCCAATAAAATAGTTATAGAGTCAGAGTTCTGAAATCAAACTAGTCTTGACTTTTGCCTGTCAAGTGCTTCCCGCAAAGAAGATGCTCTTTGAATATTGAATTAGATCATGAACCATATCAATGTGACCACTGACAGCCCTGCCAACTCGGCAAGTCAAACCCTTTCCTACTCTTGACTGCAGATATTCTGTGCAAAGTCCCCTCAATCCCAGCTTTATTATCAGCTCCAAATTCTCCAACTCTCCTACTGATACCTTACAAATAGGAAACCAACTGTTTTATGGGTTATTTTGTCAGTTTCATGCTTCTGTGTTCTTGTTCATGGGATATATCAGATGAAGTCTGGTATGTTGATTGGTGTGTTTAAATTCTGATCATCTGTTTGTTTGCAGACAAATTTTCCTTGATGGTAGGACATGTTAAGATTTTGTCAATTTTAATTTCATAATTTTTGTTTGAAGTTTTCGTCCCAAACACAGGGAGCTAAGAAAATTTATAATTATTACCTCCAGTGATTTCTACGTATATAGACAGTTAAAATACACAATAGCATAGTGCATAACTCATGCAAACAATAAGATTCCAGATACTAACAGATTACCATTAGCACATTGAAAAGAACGATACTATACATTTTGTACATTCAAAACATTAAGATTTCAAAGAATGCAAATACCTCGCTGTTCCTCATATATACTGACCACCCAATTCACCTTGACAGCATGCATCTGACAGATGATCCAAGTCTAGTGTAACTTGTCGAATACCTATATTATAATTTCGTCCTAATTGAAGCCACAACATATGAAAAACTTTTTAAGTATACGAGAAACAATAAGCTATTTAGGGCCAAAAAGAATGAAATGGATACCGACCAATGTTGCTTAGGATCACGGAACAGGCAAACACTTATTTGTCAGGTCTTTCATATATTCATAGGGGACTAACTTTTTAACTTCCGTAACTCAAATTTAATGCATAACCATATACTCCAATGTAATGATATGCAGGAACACCAGAGCATCCTTTCCAAAAGTTAAAGTAATATAATAGCACGTAAGGGCGAACAAACGAAAAAGAATTTATACCCCAATCGTGGAGTAATCACCTGTAAGTAAGGATCCATCCGAAACTTGGTGATTACACTAGAAGGAACAGAAACAGAAGAACAAGAAAAAGGAAAAGCAGAAGACAAAAGAAAGTGCACAAGAGTAATCACCTGCAAGAGCTGACCACTCTTGGGATCATTTATTAGAGCGTCACATAAATCATACAGTAGAATCCGCAAAAGAACCATGTATTTTGGTCAACTTAATATTCTTAATCTTCCGGAGGAACTTAGTGTTGAGCTGTCACGATACAGGTAGATTATGTAAATCATGCAATATGGGAAACGTGGGATAAACCTTTTTCTTCAATTTGTTACTTGAGATTCAGTCAATCTAGTTGTTTAATGGATCATGTTACCCATTAGCCATTAGTAGAGTACCTTTAGTGTTTAGAAGTCCTTAGTTAGGAATAAGGTGGTTACTACAGACTTCATATTTAAACGTTTCAATTGTCAAAGTTAAGCGGGAATTTTTAGCGTCAACTTAAGTTATAGGTTTATTCTCACCAAAAGTAGAATTTTTGCATATTTGCTTTTCTCTTTTCGTTTGTTCTAGCAGGTTTTGACTTGGACCTATCAATTGGTATCAGTGCCATGTTGACAAACAAAGAACGAATCAAGAATCTTGAAGCAAGTCTAGGCAATTTGCACGACGCTATGAAGCACGGACACGGCAAAATAGAGCCGTGTCCGTGTGTCCGACACGTGTCGGACACGGATACGCAGTGGACACGCGGTGGACACGTGTTCATACGTGTCATAATAAAAAATTATTTTTATCGGCTCGGACACGGTAAAAAATAGCTCGGACACATCTTAATATAGCTCGTAACATTTTTATGAATTATTAAAAATTTTATTTAGTTACTCTGTAGTCTTCCTTATTTAGAACTTCTCAAATTCCTTGTGGTTTTCCAGCCGACGTCTCTCTTCCTTGTTTTCTCAAATTCTTCTACAGTGGTTCCATCTTTTCTTCATACAACGCTAGCTTCCATCTGCTCCTGCCTCCTTCACGTCTGCGTTGGTTCTTCATACAACGCTGTCTTCATAAAGTCATTCAGGTTCGTTAACGTTATCACTTCTTTGTGGTGACTGGTGCGGCAACGACTTTGGATGGCTTTCCCATCCAAAGTCGTTTCCATTACACACAATTTTTAGAGTCGCGTGTAATGGGAACCGCAAGACTAAAGACGTGTGTTGGGTTCTCTTAACTTCAGTATGTCTGAGGAATTTCTTCTTTGATTCATTGTCAGTTTCACCTAGTGTAACACTATTTTAATGGATATGGTTCACCTTTCAATGGCTTCAATTCTAAATTTTTTTCTTAATTTTAAATTTTATAATATATATATATATGCCGTGTCCGTGTCCACCAAATTTTAAAAGTTGGTGTGTCCCGTGTCCGTGTCCGTGTCCGTGTCGTGTCCCGTGTCCGTGTCCGTATCTGTGCTTCTTAGGCACGACGGAATGAACCGAATTGAGCAAGGTCTTGCCGATAAGCTTCGTTTAATGGAAGAAGCAATTACTTGATTATCTGATGTAGTCCTTTCTCAAAGGGAATGATGGCTAGCAATTCCCGTTGTCGACCCACAAACACCTAAGAAGGAATCAAAGGGGCTGTAGAGGAGGGACGCTATATGTTCTCTTCTAAACTCGCAAGGCTTGAATTCCCGAGATTTGTCGACGGCGACCCCACTGAATGGTTTAGTCTCGTGGAGCAATTTTTTGAATATTAAGAAACTCCGAACTTGCAAAAAGTTCCTTTAGCCTCCTTCCACCTTGAAAGTGAGGCAAACCAATGGTGGCAATGGCTTCGCAAGACATACATCGACAAGGGGCAACCAGTGACATGGGAAAATTTTCGGTTAGAACCTTGGACCAGGTTTGGGCCAACGAAATGTGAAGATTTCGACGAGGCACTTTCTAAAATCTAACAAACAGGAACCTTATGGGATTATCAAAAAGAATTTGAACGATTAGGCAACCAAGTTCAGGGATTGGAGTCGAACGGGACTAGTAGGAACATTCATGGGAGGGTTGAGACTTGAAATTGCATATGGCATACGTATGGTCAAGCCCAAAACATTGAAGGAGGCCATCAATTTGACGGGAATGAGAGACGAGCAATTAATTAGGGAACAAAAGTTTGTTCAACCTCCATGGCCTATGCCTACAACAAAACAATTGTCCTAGGAAGAAATACAGAAGAGGCATGCATATGGGCTTTGCTTCCATTGTGATGAAATGATCATCAATTGCTCTTGTTGGAAGGAGACAATGCAAACAATAAGGAGGATATCGTTGTAAGGCATGAAAGTCGAGATACAATTAACTTCAACCTTAAAGACAAGGTTGCAATGAAAGGGGAGGGCAATGTTAAGATGTCATGATACAAGTAGATCGTGTAAATCATGTAATATGGGAAATGTGGGATAAACCTTTTTCTTCAACTTGTTGCTTGAGACTCGGTCAATCTAGTTGTTTAGTGGGTCATGTTACTCATTAGCCATTAGTGGAGTACCTTTAGTATTTAGAATTCCTTGTAGCTAGGATTAAGGTGGTTACAGACTTTGTACTTAAACTTTTCAATTGTCAATCTTAAGGGGCGATTTTTAGCGTCAACTAAGTTACTAGTTTATTCTCACCAAAAGTAGAATTTTTGCATATTTGTTTCTGCATATTTGCTTTTCTCTTTTCATTTTTTCTAGCAGGTTTTGACTGGGACCTATCACTTGGTCTAATGGTGGCCAAGATTTAATGTATATTACACGGTTACTAATAGACCACTCACCTACGGATACATATTTATACATTTGTTGAATTAATCTTGAATATACACTTGATAAAAAGGACAGAATAAAATAGAGGGTTAGGATTTGTTCTGTTACAACAACTTGTCCTAATCTAGCTAGCTAGTGCTGAAAGTCTATTATGCCCTTATGTCCTCATGTGAAGATGTGTCTTGCTTTGTCTATTGTCTATAGTGTCCTCGTGATGTCCTTCTTTAATGTCTGTAGCATTTCTCTTTCCTCTTTCGATTCTTTTTCGTTAACACCCCACTTAAACTGAACCTAGGGCTTCGAACTAGGTTCAATTTGGTGGTCAGAAGTTGAAACCTTATTGAACTTAGGGGTTTAGTGAGGATGTCGACGAGTTGATCATCGATATTGACGTATCTGATTTCTATTTCTCCATTCTCCACGTTGTCTCTTATAAAGTGTATGTCTACTTCGATGTGTTTTGTTCTTGAGTGAAAGAGAGGCTTTTGAGCTAGGGATTAAGCTCCATTTTTTGTCGCTCCATAGAATGGGTTTGTGAGTGAGAGAAAACCCTAACTCAAATAGTAGAGATGTGAGATAGATGAGTTCAGTCGATACCTGAGATAGGGCTCAGTATTCAGCCTTAGTGTTGGACCGTGCTATTGTCGTTTATTTCTTAGAGATCCAGAAAATTAAGTTTCCCCCTAGGAATACACATCCTCCGGTTGTTTATGATCATCGGGGGAGCTAGCCTAATTAAAGTCGTTGTAGGCATGGAGATTAAGAGGCGACGATGATGGTTGAAAGAGTAGTCCCAGATTTGAAGTTCCTTTCAGGTAACGTAAATTTTACATGCAATCCAGCATGTGTTTAGAGGATTTTGTAAAAATTGGCTTACTTTGTTGACTGCAAAGCTGATGTCTAGTCTTGTATTGCACAGATATTGGAGAGCTCCTATGGTACTTTAGTAAAGCTTTGGGAGTTCAAATGGTGTGCCATTTTATAGAGACAACTTGTGAAATAATTAAGTCATTAATAAATTCGTAGACTATCCACAAATTTTTCTTCGCACAGGTTAATAAAAAATCACAACTCAAAATAACAAAGACACCGATGTTTAGTAAAGCAGTTCGACACACTTTGCCTATGTCTGCGGGGCCCTCACCCAAATTGATTACTTTCACTGTAGTTCACAAAAATTACCCAAGCTTGATCTAATCTCGTACTACTCAATCTATGTAACTAACCCACAACCTAACTATCCGTGAAATATTTTCACGCCCGATAACACGACCGACTCATGTTAACCTCGTCAGAGGATTTTCCTAACTATTTTTACTCAAAAGCAAGAACAAATAAAACAAGAAAAAATAAACTCCCAAATCAGAAGTTTTCCACGGACATGAACAATCCACTGCACAAGTTCAACATGAATTCATCAACAATAAACTTTCTTCAGTACTGCAACTGGCAAATAACTTCAAGAACTCAAGGAATCAACAACTCCACATGATGACTTAGACTTCACAGCAGTAAGACAATTTTATATGAAAAAGAACTGCTCACATAGAATATTACGCAATCAACCCAGCAGAAAATAAAAGCAAAACAAAGCACTAGCCAAAAGTCATTTAAGAAATCAAAATTCTGATATATGTTCAAAATCCCATATGCGCAGCCACCAACACTCTACTACTTCTGTTTTACATAAACTGCACAATCTCTATCACCCACGCACTGTAGCTGGTTTTTTTTCTTTCCAAAAAATCCTTTTCAACAAGGACAATATCTAATCAGCTATCAACACTGAAAATTATGCTTATTAAGAATATATTTCTAATTCAAATCCCAAGCACCATCCAATTCCAAAACAAGATCAATCTCCTATACGCAATCTCCAACAAAAGCACATCTTCCATAATTAGGAGATACACACATATATTAGAAGAATTCAAAGAATCCACTAAATATTTCATCCTTATCACGTGTATCTCATAGATTCCTTTTTAAAATCAAATAAGGAGGCAATAACTACATAGACTTCTAATAAAAGACAAACTCCTTCTTTTATATGTCCAATTTAAAAATGCCAAAACCAAATAAAGAATATATAAAATATATTCTAGCAACTTGGTTGCTTGAGTGATTGGTGTCAAGGAAGGCTTGCATGACGACATATTTGTTCTGGTAAGTAGATCTTCAATGTATTGTTTTCGTGAAAAATATAAACCATTCCTGTTTCTGTTTGCTTCAAAGACAAGGAAATGAGTTATGCTTCTAAGCATTTTAAGTACAAACTGAGACTATAATTGACTGATAATTGCATGGATTGCTTGAGTTAAATTTCCTGTGATTAGAATGTCATCTGCATAGACCAGTAGCATTATAATTGAAGTGAATCACACGTTAATACAATGATTAGAAAACGATATAAGAATGCACGAGAAGGGGGGTTGAATTGTGTATTCCCCTTTTTTGATGAATTCTTTCAAAAATGTTTGTTAGAAATAAAATTCTTTTACAGAACTTCCGATAAATTCTAATTAATCAAACTTTAAAAAGAAACTTTGTTTCGAACTAAGTAATGATAAAACTTGAATCTAAAAGAGATAGAGTAAGAGTAGTTGACATAGTGATTTATCCTGGTTCACCCCAAACCGCGGGCTACGTCCAGTCCTCAGAGTTCTTTATGAGATTTCACTATCTTTTCAACTTTTACAAGTATTCTTTGCGAGCCTCTTCAGGTCTCTACAATCAGTATTCTTTCACACTTAGCCTCTGCAGGCTATCTGTACTTCTTCCTTACAGAAAAATGTCGTAAACTTGTTATAGTAAAAATAGCTCTCAGCTAATTTGCACAGTATGCTTTTTACGATCACGTAGATGTAATTCAGCTAATTTTTCAACTTAACAACTAACTTTGCAATCTTCGACTTCGTCTTGTATTTATAGCCTTCGTCTCCAACTGCTTCTTGATTCTTGTTTATGGATTCTTGCTTCTTGAATCTTGTTTCTTGAATCTTTAAAAGAAACGTTAATCGATTGAGTTCAGAATTAACTCGAATGCACTCTCTTGCCTCGCTTTTCAATTCCTCTTCTGCGTTTGTTTTTCTTACTTCACGCCTCAGATTTTTAAGGCCTCAGATCGTGATCTCTGTCTTAACTTCGCGTCAAGCGTCAGATTTAACTTCGCGTCACGCCTGCTTTTTAACTTATGCGTCTGCGCCTCAGATTTCCCTTTTGTGTCCGTGACCACGCCTTATTATACTTCGCGTCTATTTTAACTTCGCGTCTTGTCTGCTTTTTCCTTTTAAATGCTCGTGTTCACGCCTTATCAGACGCCTGCGCTCATCTTTCTGCTCATCCGAGTTGCTTTCGCCAGTATTGCTTCGCCTATATTTGTTTCTCTTTAATTTTTCTCTTTGTTATACATCAAAATTATATCTAAGTAAAGTCATTTTGACTTAACAATCTCCCCTTTTTTGATGATAACAAATTATATACAAGAAAGAAAACAAAATACAATGTTCGTAAAAAAAAACTTATCTTCAGAACTCTTCTTTAACTTCTTCCTTTCTTTTCTTCGTCTGCTTCAGTCATACCTTTTGATATTCTTTTTTGAACATTCTCTTCTCCTCTTCTGCTCATTCCCTTCTCCCCCTATTTGTTATAATAAAAAATGATTAACGATGATGGCTCTTCAACAGTTCTGTCATCATCTTCTTTAAATCATTCATTGTCTCCTTTATCTCGTTGACTTCTCCGCGTAATTTGCTGATTTCAGCTTGTGAGTCCAACGGTGGAGAGGATTGATCATTCTCTGCTGAGGGTGAAGTGAACGCAATTGTTGTAGCATATGCGTCCGAGGAAGGAATGTAATCTTCATTAATCTCAATAGTTGGTGGACGAATGAATGTATTAGATTCAGGAAGATCTAAATCATACGGGGCAAATAGCATGAGCAATTGTCTTCCTTGCAGGGGTATGGCTTCATCTTATAAAGACAGTGTATCAGAGAGTGGTCTAACACGTAAAACTGTCTGAACGAGGAATTCAATAAACGTCCCTGTTATTAATCTCCCCCCTACTGGACAGTCTTCATACTTATCTGTGAAACTGCAACTAGCTCCGTCTTTATTCTCTGTCGAAGTGCATGCTGCATCAATTTTCCGCACTTCTTCTGCAATCTGATCTGCGGACAGATCATCACTGATTCCTTCTGGATATAGTTTCTTTTTCCCTTTATTCATATCCAAAGGATATCTTGGCTAAATGTCTGGTACAACCTTTATTATCGACTATTCTGTGACTGGATAAATAGTGTATGGACGAGAAGACAGTTTTGTAGGGTATGGCTTTGTAGCAGCATACCTTAAGGTATCATAGATGTTCCTTTCGTCTTCATTCAATATATGCCATGTCTCACTATTTATCAGAATAGGTTGTAAGACAGCCTTTATTTGCCTTCTTGGTTAACTGCAGATAGCAATTATAGTACTCCTCCTTGTCACCACTTCAATCAGTCTGACTTCAAACTTATCCTTTCTTAAAAATTCGGAATAGTTGTGAATGACCAGACTAGGTTCAACAAATTTCTTCAATGGTACCTGCACTGAGCTCAAATCTGCTGTGACCTCTTATTGATTACCGTTAGGAGTAGGCTGAACCAGGCTAGGCTCCACTGGTTCCTCCAGTTGCTCAACAATGGGAGTATTCTTTTCTTGATTAACTTTCATAGGAATAGATAAACTCCTTCTTCGACTAACTACTTTAGTCTTTATTCTCGGAGTTTTCTTGACTTGAGACTTCTGTATCTCAGATTCCATTTTTCTCTTCTTCTCAGTCTCCTTGCTCTGTTTGGCTGATTCTTCTTCCAAAATTGAGACGAGAGATCTTGTCACCTTTCGTGTACTAGATCTAGAAGCTTCTTCTTGATCCTGCTCTCTGGCTCTTCTTTCTTCTTGTTGCCTTAAAGTTCGAATCCTAGGTGATCTCTTTGCTTTCTTAGTGATTTCACCCAAAAGATTCTCTCATTTCCTTTTTGTCGCATCGTCGTCTTTCCTCCGAGCTAGATTATACTCTTCTCTAGGATATGCCTGTTTTATCAAAGGCCTTCCATATAATCTTCTCCTTTCTTCTATTGAGATATTAACTCTTCCATGGGATCTAGAACTTGTTGTTGGAGAAATCTTCAATAATCGCTCTCCCTCAGTTCTAGTTCTCGTTGAAGATTAAGAAGGGTAAGTCAATAGGATTGCGATTCAGCAGGTAGAACAAACATTGTTCATCCAGGGTGGTCACCACATTCCTTGAACCTGCTCTGGGTAAGATGCAATTAAACAAAATCGCATGAAGAACCCTAGCTTTCGGGACCAGACTTGAAGTCTTCCTCTATGAAGGGTCATTCACTCTATACAACTGTTTGCTAACATCTTCTCCTTTATGGTCACCATTGTCATCCACTTAGCCTTGGTTGACAGAGTCTCACCAACCGATGGACAATCAATCACCATCCTTATCAGCTCATTTGTAACGACAACAGATATACAGTCTATTGAGGATACAATAGTGTTGTCTATAAGTTGAGCATTCTTCCAAAAGTCAAATACCTCATTGGTGTAGACTGGTTCTCGTACCTGGAAGAAATTCTTCCAACCAGCTCTTTCAATCTCAGGTTCTACGTCCATACCATCCTTCCTTAGTGACTCGAAATCCACATGCCTTCCGAATATCATAGCTGCCCATTACTTGTAACTAAAACTGATTCTGGCAAGCTTTTCTTCTAGGGTAGGATGATTGAGAGAATTTGGAAAGCAAGATGAACCGTCAATAGATAAGAGTAACCACAATGATATCAACTTCAGGCTACTTAAAGTGTCTTATCACACGTGCCCTAGAATCATCGGGATTCTAAAGATCATGAAACGTTTCCCTCCAAAACTTCCTTGTTAGAGAAGTTACCAGCTGTAACTCACTGTTTCTAACGTCGTTAATTTTGACGTCCCTTTAGCTTGACTGTTCACTTAACATTACCATGTTAAGGTTGCGTCTGATCTTCTAGAACCGTTCTTCACTCAATGGTTTAGTGAAGATGCCTACCCACTGATACTCTGTTTTAATGAACTGTAGTTTAACCACCTTCCTCTGAACATAATCTCTCAAGAAGTGATGTCTGACTTCGATGTGTTTCACTCTTGAATGCTGAATCGGATTTTTTGACAAATTGATTGCACTGTTATTGTCGCAATAAATTGGAGTTTCCTCTTCTTGAACTGAATAGTCTTCAAGTTGATATTTGATCCACAACGTTTGTGAATAACAACTATGCATGTATATATACTCGCTTGACAATTGATAGAGCTATTGAGCTTTGTCTCTTGCTTGACCATGAAACTAAGTTTGAGCCAAGAAAGTGACATCCTCCACTTGTGCTCTTCCTTTCGATTCTATCTCCGGCATAGTCCGCGTCGCAATATCCGATTAACTGAAATCTTTACCTTTCTCAAACATTAAGCAAAGATCAAGAGTACTGCTAGATATCTCATAATCCTCTTAATGAAGAATATAATGAGACTCTCTAGATCAGCCTGAAACCTTACACACAAGCATACATTGAACAATATATCGGTCTACTTGTCAGAAGATAGAGTAAAGAACCGATCATCCCTTTATACAGGGTTTGATCCACCTTCTTACCATTTTCATCTTTCGACAAAAGGTTTGAAGGATGCATTGGAGTAGTCATTGACTTCGCATTTTGCATATCAAACTTATTCAACAATTCTTTCACATATTTTTGTTGATGGATAAAGATTTTCTCTTCGGTTTGCTTAATTTGCAACCCAAGAAAGAACTTCAGTTCACCCATCATGCTCATTTCAAATTTATTTTTCATTAGACTCTCAAACTTCATGCATAACTTCTTTGAAGTAGCACCAAAAATAATATCATCAACATAGATTTGTACTAGCATAAATTCATTTTCATAATTCTTCCTAAAGAGCGTCTTATCAACTTGACCTCTATTAAAACCATTCTCTAAGAGAAAAGTACTCAGACGATCATATCAAGCTCTAGGAGCTTGCTTCAGTCCGTATAAGGCTTTATGAAGTCTATAGACATGGTCTGGATTCTTAACATCCTTGAAACCAGGTGGTTGCTTGACATACACCTCTTCGTCTATAAAACCATTCAGAAAGGCACTCTTCACATCCATCTGAAACAACTTTATATTATGACAGATCACATATGCCAGCAATATCCTAATGGCTTCCAGTATTGCTACTGGAGCATATGTCTCATTGTAGTCTATTCCTTCTTGCTGATTATAGCCTTGTGCTACTAATCTAGCCTTATTTCGACTTACTCTTCCTGATTCCTCTAACTTATTCTTAAAGACCCATCTGGTTCCTATAATGGATTTCTTAGGGGGTTTCGGAACTAAGGACCAAACAATATTCCTAGTAAATTGATTCAGCTCCTCTTGCATGGCTAACACCAAGCTTCGTCTCGAAGAGCTTCCTCAACCTCCTTAGGCTCTATTTCAAAGATAAAAGCTACATTACCTTCTCTTCTGAATCTAGACCTTGTTCTAACTCCTTCTGAGGTCTCTCCGATAATCAACTCTTTGGATGAGAACTTTTATATTTCCAGTCTCTTTTCAGTCTAACAGTTTTTGGAATATCTTCAACTTTATCTACTTGAGTACTTGGTGTTGGAGTTTCTGTTGTGTCTTCTAAGTTCTTTGAAGGACTTTTACTCTCCACGTCATCTTCCTTATGGGGTTGGGAACTATCATCAAACTTGACATGGATGGTCTCCTCAACTGTCTTTGAAATAAGGTTGTACACCCGGAATGCCTTAGACGATGATGAGTAGCCTAGAAAGATTCCTGGATAGGTCTTTGAATCGAATTTATCCAACAGCTCCTTTGTATTCAGAATAGAGCATTTGCACCCAAATGGATGAAAGTAAGATATGTTTGGTCTTCTTCTATCCCATAACTCATAAGGAGTCTTCTTCAACATGGGTCGCAATAGAATTCTATTCTGAATATAGCATGTTATATTCACAGCTTCTGCCCAGAAGTATTTAGTAAGATTCATCTCACAAAGCATAGTCCTAGCCATTTCTTGAATCGTCATGTTCTTCCTTTCAACAACTCCATTCTATTGTGGAGTCCTGGGAGCAGAGAAATTGTGGAAAATTCCATTCTCCTCACAGAATAATCTAAACTTCTCATTCTCAATCTCTCCACCATGGTCACTCCTGATACTAGCTATAGACATTCCTTTTTCATTCTGTAACTTTCTGGATAAGGTCCTAAAACACTTAAAAGATTTATCTTTGTGTGATAAAAACAATATCCAACAAAATTGAGTAAAGTCATAAACAATAACAAGTCCATATTTCTTTCTTCCAAGACTTATTGTCCTTGTTGGACCAAATAAATCCATATGTAACAACTCTAAAGGTCTATATGATGTTACAAAATTTTTAGAAGAAAATGAAGTTTTAACTTGTTTTCCTTTCAAACAATTTTCACAGAAAAATTCTTTGTCAAAACTTTTTTTTGGTAATCCTCTTACCAAATCATGTTTTGCCAACTTTGAAATGTGTTTAAAAGAGACATGACTTAGCTTTTTATGCCAGACTAGTCTTTCTTCTTCGGAAAATAGAAAACATGAAACATTTTGACTTTGAAAATCTTCTAAATCAATTTTGTAAAGATTATTTCTTCTCTTGGCAGATAAAAGTATAGACCCATCTTTGTTTCTAACTTCACAAAGATTTTGATTGAATGTAACTGTGAAACCAGAATCACACAATTTACTGACACTGATTAAGTTATGTTTCAGACCATCAACAAGCAGTACATTACTTATGCATGCAAAGGAATCTTTACCTATCTTACCGATTCCAATAATCTTGCCCTGCTGGTTGTCTCCGAAAGTTACCGATCCTCCCTTCTTATACTGAAGGTCTAGGAACATAGACCTTCTTCCCGTCATATGTCGCGAGCATCCACTGTCTAAATACCAATGGTGCTTGCTGCATCTTCCAAGGAAGGATATCTACAGGAGAAACTATTTTATTTTTTGGTATCCATATTTTCTTAGGTCTTTTATGGTTAGTAGTATGCATATGATGAGTTCTTTGATGCATATTACTAAAACGTTGACTAACACAAGATTTATTATAATTTCTCTTTTGAGAGAAAGGGTTCTTATGAGGATGATTCTTATTACCTGTAAACCCTAATCCAGTTTTATCACTTGGATGTCTACATTTTTCAAGCATCTCATTCATTTTCTTTGTGCTCTCGGTGAAAGTAGCTAAATCAGCTGACAGATTCTTAATTCTCAGTTTCAGCTGATTGATCTCTTCTAATCTATTTACTTAATTTTTTTTCTCCTCTAATTGCTTCTTTAGATAGATATTTTCTCTCTCTATTATTTCTGTATGTCTAATATTTTCTACATACTTTTTCTTTAACAGTTTGTACTATTTCAGAATAGCACGAGAATCTTCTAACAATTCTGAGTAGGCATCATGCAAGTTATCGTAATCAGATTGTACCTCCTTATCACTTTCTTCTTCGGCTACCAGGCAGATGTTTGTGTGTTCAGACGACTCGAACCTGTATCTAATTCTGATGAATCTAGGTCCTCCCACGTTGCCATCATGCTTTTCTTGCCTTCTCTACTCTTCTTGGGTTTCTTCTTTAGAGTAGGACATTTGGACTTGTAGTGTCCAGGCTGATTGCACTCGTAGCAAATGACAGATGACTTCTCTGGTTTAGCTTCATCTTTGCCATTCTTCTTGAATTCTGATTTCCTTTGGACTTCTTCTTCCACATGCGTCTTATCTTTCTAGAGATGAAAGATAATTCGTCATCTTCATCACTTGACTCTTTTCTGATTGGCTGGATTCGTCATACTTTGATTCTTCAATCTTTAATGCTTTCGATGACTTCCTCCTTCTTTGAGTCTTGTGATTCTTTTTTCCGGCCTTCAGCGCTATCGACTTGTCCCGTTTGGGCTTGTCTTCAGCATCGAGTTCAACTTCATGAATCTTCAAGGATCCAAACAACTCATCAAGCTTTAGCACGCTCAAATCTTTGCCTTCCTACACCGCAGTAACTTTAGGTCTCCACCTCTTCGGAAGACTTCTTAATATCTTTCGAACATGATCTTGATTGTTGTACGTTCTTCCAAGAGCTTTCAATCCATTGACAATTGTTTGAAATCTTCCAAACATTTGATCAATAGATTCTTCATCTTCCATCCTGAAAAGCTCGTACTGGTACACAAGAATGCTTATCTTGGATTCTTTAACTTGGCTTGTGCCTTCGTGAGCAATGGACAATGTGTCCCACATCTCCTTCGCAGTGTCGCATCCGTGGACTTTGTCATACTCGCTCCTGCTTAGGGCACAGGTCAAGAAGAACTTCGCTTTTGAGTTCAGTTGTATCCTCGTCTTTCAGTTGGCCATCCATCTGATTCGTGGAATAGAATTCCCATCTTCATCTACTAGTGTATAAGGTCCATTCTCTATCACGTCCCAAAGGTCGACATGAGTAGATTCAACGAATAGCCGTATCCTATCTTTCCAGTAATGATAATCTTCTCCGTTGAATGCTGGAGGCCTAGTGACTGAGGCTCCTTCTGCGATGTATATATGTGATTCTACCATTATCTTTGATCCACACTTTGCTATAGTGATCCTTGGATACCAGGCTCTGATACCAATTGAAGTGAATCACACGTTAATACAATGATTAAAAAACGATATAAGAATGCATGAGAAGGGGGGGTTGAATTGTGTATTCCCCTTTTTTGATGAATTCTTTCAAAAATGTTTGTTAGAAATAAAATTCTTTTACAAAACTTCCGATAGATTCTAATTAATCAAACTTTAATAAGAAAATTTGTTTCGAACTAAGTAATGATAAAACTTGAATCTAAAAGAGATAGAGTAAGAGTAGTTGACACAGTGATTTATCCTGGTTCACCCCAAACCATGGGCTACGTCCAGTCCTCAGAGTTCTTTCTGAGATTTCACTATCTCTTCAACTTTTACAAGTATTCTTTGCGAGCCTCTTCAGGTCTCTACAATTAGTATTCTTTCACACTTAGCCTCTGCAGGCTATCTGTACTTCTTCCTTACAGAAAAGTGTCGTAAACTTGTTACAGTAAAAATAGCTCTTAGCTAATTTGCACAGTATGCTTTTTACGATCACGTAGATGTAATTCAGCTAATTTTTCAACTTAGCAAATAACTTTGCAATCTTCGACTTCGACTTGTATTTATAGCCTTCGTCTCCAACTGCTTCTTGATTCTTGTTTCTGGATTCTTGCTTCTTGAATCTTGTTTCTTGAATCTTTAAAAGAAACGGTTAATCAGTTGAGTTCTGTAACTAACCCGAACTGACTCTTGCGTCTGCTTTTCAATTCCTCTTCTGCGTCTGTTTTTCTTACTTCGCGCCTGTATTTTTGCGTCTGCATCTGTATTTAACTTTTGCGTCTGCGTTTGTTTTTTAACTTCTGCGTCTGCGTCTGTATTTCCCTTTTGCGTTTGTGTCCACGTCTTATTATACGTCTGTGTCTATTTTTAACTTTCGCGTCTTCGTCTGTTTTTTCCTTTTACGTTTGTGTCTACGTCTTATTGTACGTCTGCGTCTATCTTTCTGTTCATTTGAGTTGCTTCGTCTGTATTTGTTTCTCTTTAATTTTTCTCTTTGTTATACATCAAAATTATATCTAAGTAAAGTCATTTTGACATAACAATAATAATTCCATTTTTGTTTGAGTAAAATAGAGAGGTATCTGACTTTGAGTTGTGAAACCCCCACTGAGACAGATTTCAGTTTGTGAAACCAAGCCCTAAGAGCTTATTTCAATCCATAGAGAGCTTTATCTAGCTAGCATACATGATGCGATTGTGTTTTGATTTCAAATCCTTTGGCTGGTTTATATAAACAGTTTCATGTAACTTCCCATGTAGAAATGCATTGTTGATGTCAAGTTGCTGAATCTCCTAGTGTTGGGAGACAACAAGTAAAAGGATTACTTTTATTGTTGAGGCTTTCATAACAGGGCTGGAAGTTTATGAAAAATCAATGCCAGGGGTTTGATTAAACCTTTTGGTAACAAATCTAGCCTTGTGTTTAGAGATAGTCCCATTGGCATTATATTTAGTCCTAAACAACCATTTTGTGCCAAGAATATGCATGGTAGGCTCATAGGGGACAAGTGTCCAAGTGTGATTCTGTTGTAGGGCATTGAATTCATCTTGCATAGCTTGAAACCATGTAGGGTTGATTAGAGCTTCAGAAACTATTTTTGGTTCAGTTTGTGGATTTAAGGTAAGAGAAAGGAATAGAGTTTTCATTTGAAATTTTCACTTTTGGATCGAGTTAGCATAGGATGAACATCTTGTATGTGTGGAAATGAAGAATTTGATTCAATGTGTAGTATGGTTGATGGAATGAAGTTAGGTAAGGTATTTTATCTATTTAGTGAGGATGTAAAATGTGATGGTGAGCTATGATTTTGAGAGCTTACCTGTCTGTTGAAGGATTCAACTACGTGAGAGTGTTTTGTTGAAGGAGAGTGATTTGTGACAGCCTTTGATGGAGGTGTACCGATTGGAGTTGAGGTTAGAGTAAAGGTAGGGAGACTTGGTGAAGGTATATGATAGTTTGAATGTGTGGGAAAGAGTTGAGAAATTGGAAATTCTTCCTTGTCGAACTTAACATGAGGAGATTCTAATTTTCCCTTAATTAGTCAAACACTTGTAACCTTGATGCATTGAGCTATACCCAAGAAAAACATATTTAGTGTAGGAAAATCCCGGGGTAGGCATCACATGCCCACGGTGCGGAATTTAAAATTTTGAGTCCCGGGACATTCCCGAAAGCCAGGATCCATGTGTATGTATAAACAATCAAACCATAACGACCAAAGGAGACCGTCTCTAACGGTATCCACGCAGAGGTCGGAAAACCTAACCGGGACAAACTCTTTTGATCCGGGAATAGTTAGACTAAAGAAAAGAGTGCTAGCTCTTACCTTAGCCTTGGAGAGCAAGTGAGATGATCTTGGTGGAACCTTGGAGAAGTAGAAGCAACTTGAGAGGATGATAGGAAGAAGATGAAAACCAATTTTCAAAGCTTAACTCTTAAGCTTTTCGACTCTTCTCCAACAACCCACGACAAGCTTCTTCCAATGCCTTCTTATATGTTTATTTAACACTTAAAATACATATAAAGGGCTTGGTGGATGCTCATCCACGTAGGAGGCATAAAATGCCTTGAAATGTAAAATAATCATTAAGTTTGACTTTTCAAACTTAACTTATCTCCACCATTTATGGCTTCCACGAAATTCAACATATATATATATATAATTAATTAATTTTAATTAATTAATTAATATATATATATTTGTCAAGAGGTCCAAAATTAGAATTCGGTCCTCCGTGAAAAATCACGGAGACCCTTTTCAAAGAATGTCGATGTCGCGATCTCATCGACATATCCCAATCTCATCGGGATCCATTTAATCCTATTGCTCTCCAGATATCGGATCTCCGTCTCAAACTATTTTACAGATTCTCCGAGTCACTCTTATCGTGTGACCCATTAGATTCCGGTTATGTTGGCCACTTAGATTAACACTTAATCGAGCAAGTCATGAGCGAGATCTAGCAACACATCACGACCCCCAATTAACCGGAAAGTAATTGGTTTGACTAATGAAACCAAATCACGAACCCTTCCATAGACAATTCTTGTGCAATTCGTCCTTTCACCAGGCTATACCCTACTTGGTTTGAGTATGGGCAATGTGTCAACTCTTACTAGACCGATCGATCAAATCTAGTCCAAGTGTAATCGGTTCTCGCCCTAGACTCATTACTTTATATGTCCATGAAGACCATCTTCATGACATATGTATGCTCGGCGCCAGAGACTTCAAAGTAATGATCCTAATAAGAGGCCATGGGTATCTCTTCCGCTATCACGTAAGTGGTGAATCCTCTATTGGCTACTCAATTACCTTCAATACCTCAAGTCGCACCCAATCACCACCCTATGAGCGACCTCCGAAGGAAACAAGGAATGGAGTCAAAGTGCGTAATCAAGATTCAAGATATCCTCGAGTACCTCAAGTCTAAGGATACTTGCACCATTGCTATGATGAGATTATCATCGACATTTGTATAGGACATCCATGTGATGATCTCATAGCAGCTTCATCCAATGTACTTACTACCACTAGTAAGCATCCACATGTCAAATCCAAATATCTCAATATTTACAGTTTTCTGAGATCCACTACTTGATCCAATCAAGGAGTTTGACATGTGCTAGTCTATCCGGATTAACGATGTCCAGTCTCATTAATCCTATGACTAGGGATAATTTAGATACTGACATAATTGCACATGATAGGAATCTCAATAGTATGATCACATCATAATTTCCTTCATGCTATGTCATGTATCAGGGACTTCATTAATTTGATTAAAGATCATTATCAATTCATAATAAAATGAATATCAAATAAATGAAATATGTCTTGCTTTATTTATTCATAAAGTCCGTGACATGACTATGAACAAAATGCGCTTAAAGGGATTGCCTTTAGGCACTACTCTAACAATCTCCCACTTGACCTAAAGCCAATCGCCTTGGTATCTAATACCATAAGCGAGTACATGAGAATCAAAATTCTTCCGTGGCAATGGCTTTGTCAACGGATCGAGAATGTTGTGCTCTGTGGAATTCTCTCTATCGTGACATCACCCCGCGCAATGATCTCCCTAATCAAATGGTATCGGTGAGTACGTGTTTGATCGTGATGAGACCTTGGCTCCTTTACTGCTAATAGCCCCAAAGGTTGTCACAATACAATTGTATGGGTCCATCACATTTAGGAACCACACCAAGTTCGAAATGAACTTCGATCCAAACCGCTTCCTTTCTTTGCGTCGATGCGGCAATGTACTCTGCCTCGATCGTTGAATCGCCATGCCGCTCTATTTGGAACTCTTCCAACCGAATGCTCCGCCATTTAGTGTGAAAACATAACCTGATTGGGACTCGAGTCGTCCTTATCGATTGAAAATCGCATCCGTATGCCCGCTCACTTGAGACTTCCATCTCCATATATCAAGAAAACATCCTTAGTTCTTCGCAAGTACTTTAGGATATTCTTGACACCACCCGATGACCCTCACCAGATCCGATTGGTATCCGCCAGAACACTTAGAGCATATGATACATCGGGTCTCGTGACATAGCATTGCATACATAATAGATCCTACTGCAGATGCATACGGGATCATATTCATACGCATCCTCTCATCCTGTGTCCGAGGACACATGGACTTCGAGTGTTATCCATGAACAATGGGAAGAAACCCTCTCTTGGATTGCTCCATGCTAAACCTCTTTAGCACCTTGTCTATGTCGTTGATTGTGAAAGACCAAGCAACCTCTTCGATCTATCTCTATAAATCTTTATCCCAAGGATATAAGTTGCTTCTCCAAGGTCTTTCATGGCAAATTGTTTGACAACCAAATTTTACAGATCAGTAGCATTGAGACATCGTTTCCTAGTAATAATATGTCATCTACATATAACACAAGGAATACGATCGCAGCTCCATTAACCTTCTTGTACACACAATGTTCATCCGGATTTTGTGAGAAACCAAACTCTTTGATTGTCTCATCAAAGCGGATATTCCAACTCTGGATGCTTGCTTCAATCCATAAATGGATTTCAAGCTTGCATACCTTTTCGCCATCGGTGGAAATGAAGCCCTCGACGGAAATAATCGTACATAGAAAATGTGTTAGAATATGGATATTTCCGCCTTTTTCGCATAACTTTTGATGTGGTACTCGAATTGGCCGGTCAGTGGCGTTGGATTAAATATGAGTGAGAGGAACATTTCTCGAAGAATTTGTATTTTATGGTATTGAATTGGGATAAATTGGTTTAGGCCAATTTTAAGATTCAGGATTTTGAAATTGAGGATTTAAATAGTTTGGAATTAATGTGAATTGATGAATTGTGAGATTAATTTTGAAAATTAAGTTATTTATGAGATTGAATTTGGGTGTATTGGTTTAGGCCAATTTTGAAAATTAGGGATTTTCAAAATTGGAGATTAATAACGAATGTAAATGGAATTGGTGAATTCCTAAGTTGATTGTGAAAATTAAGTATTTTTCTGATGTGAAATTTGGATGATTATGGTTTAGGTTTTTGGTATTTTGGAAGAGAGAGAAAAGCAAGGATCAATTGGAGCTTGAAATCAAGTTTCCGGCAATAATTCGAGGTGGGTAGCATATTTATATTTTGATATGTAAGCTTAATACGAATCTTGAAAAAAAAATTGAAAAAAAGCAAAAGTTTGGATTTTGATAAATTATTGTTTGTAAATGTTTGAAAATAAGAATTGATTAAAAGTTTGAAATTTTGATTTCGAAGGTTTCTGAAAAATTATTATAATGGATTTGATAAATTGGTAGAAATTTACGAAAATGCATTTGTTGTGTATGCATTATTCAATTGCTGAAATTATTGTTTGATTGAATGATTTGATTGTTGAATTTAGTGAACGATAGATTGAATAAATTGAGTTGTATGCATTTTGTGGAAAATTTGAAGAAAAGTAAGATTTTGGAAAGTGCCTTCGGGCAATTTGAATTTCCGTTTTCGATATGTGTTATGTGGGTTTGGTAGGTCCTTTGGTGAGTCATCGCTGTCTCTATGTGTATAGCCTTCTCCAGGCTGCCCGCTAGTGTCACGGAGCTCCGATTCGGACTCCTTCACGGCTACACCGGACCGTTATCTGAAAGGAAAGTGTAATCGTTACATTCCATCGCCAGGGACCGCTATCTTGGAGAATGCGATCGTTCTGTTTGGACCTAGCCATACCATTCTGATATGCTATGTGTTTTCAATTTTGTTTCTGTATGTTGCATACATATTTATGAAAATTCGAGAATTTTTGAAGAAAAAAATAAGAAAAAGTAAGATGACTACGAAAAGTTTGAAAATATGAAAAAGTGTTTGAAGAAATTGTTTGAAAAATTATAAAGTTTGAAAAATTAGCCCTTTTGGCAAAAAGCTTATGAAAAATGATTTCCGCTTATTTATCGATTTATAAATGTGTTATCCACGAGCTTCCGAGCTCACCCCCCCTTTCATCCTCATCTCCAGGTTTCGAGCAGGAGATCGGATGAAAGAATGTGAAAACGTCGATTTCGACTTTTGAATCGTTAGCTTTTGAGTAATTTGGATCTTGAGTATGAGTATGTTTATAACTTTAGATAAGTTGGGGAAAAATGCATTTGTGTATAAAGTTGAGAATTGTGAATGATTGTGAAATTTGTATATGAAATTATGGATAATTTGGGAATATATATGTATTATTGATATGGGAATTTGATTGAATTATGAGTTTGGTATTGAATTGAGAATTATGGAAGTATTAGATTTAGGTTTGCGTTTTGCTGGTGTTGGATTCGGACGGAGAGTCCGATGATTTTGAGCTGTGTTTGGGATTATATAAGTGTTTTGAACCACTTGCGAGTTTGGGTTAGGAAAAAGCGGCCGTTATCTTGAAATTTCGATAAAAATTGGAAAAAAAATGGAATTTGAGATTGGTATGGATTTATATAAGATTGCGTATAAGAATGAATTTTCTTATGGGAAATTATATGGATGTGATTGATGTAAGAAATGAGAATAAGAAAGAAAAAAATTTCATAACGGATTTTGGAGCGTCTTAGGAATTTCCAACGCGATTACATTTCTGTTCTTTGCTTATTCACGGATGTCGGAAAGTGTTTGATTTACATTGATTTGTTTGCTTACTTTGTTTTCTATCCGTATTCGATTTGCATTCGATTGATCCGCTTTAAGCTTATTCGTTCCGCTTTGTGATTAGATTCGATTATTTAACCTTCGCTATTCGATTGGTTTTCGCTTTGTTATCCGTTTTGTTATCCGTAATCCGAGTTCTCACGTGCGATTTGTATTCCGCTTCGCATTAACTTCCAACTTCGCTTTGTTTCGTTTCTCTTCGTTTCCGTTTGCTTGATTTCCGTTCTGCGTATGTAGTTGGGTTCGATAGCGGGATCTAACATTTATAGTATCGAGCCGATAATATGATCTTACTTGGGCGTATGAGTATGAATAAGGAATTGATCTGAGTTTGTAAAGATAAAAAGTGAATTTGTGAGAGTGTGCTAGGTGGTCATTTGATTTTGATGAAAGAAATATGATGGTCTTTAGAATTTGAAATTGATGTGCATGACTATTTGTGAATTCAAATGATTGGTTTGATTTGAGTGCTCGAAATATGTTTGATTTTGAATGTGTTGAGAAATTAAGATTAGAACTTCTTGAGAAATTGTGATGAATTGATATAGATGAAAGAATGATGGCATAATGATGATTAAACCATATTAGGGTTCCTTAAGAAATGGACCATTAATTTGTGCCCATATATGAAGAAATAATGTGTTATAGATATAGTGTTTTGATATGATATGAGTGATATATGATTTAAGGAAATGAAAATTGTGAAGAGATTGAGAATATGCGTGATGAGTAAATTAAATAAAAGAGTGACTGATTATGAGTTTTGGAAAGAAATTAGTGAGAAAGTCCTTGATGATCTTTGATTAAAAAGAAATTTATGCAAGAATGAGTTACTTGGAGTTTAAGTAAGTGTGAATTTCGAGGACGAAATTCTTTTAAGAGGGGGAGAAATGTTGGACCCCGAACCTTGAGTGACAATTTGATTTAGTAATATGAATAATCAAGTGGATGAGTTGATTGAAATGAAGTTATATAGCAAGAATTAGAAAGAAAAAATGTGAAAATTTGAAGGATTTAGAAAGTTTGACTTTTTGGAGAGAGAATGTTTGACTTTGAGAGTTGACTTTTGTTTGAGGCAAAATTTGATAAAATGGTCTTCTGGAAACTTGTAGGTTATGTTAAGAGATTTTTGTGGACATAAAGTTTGTAATTTTTCGATATCGGATGTGAAAGTTATGATCAGTCAAAGTTTATGTTTGATCGGGTTTGACTTTTATTATGATTGAATCTTTGACTGAGAAATTAACCTAGTTAGAGGTTATTTGAGCTTTGATGTTCTTCATGAAAATTGAAGGATTTGTTTTGATCTTTATTTCGATATAAAGTATGCAATTTTTTGATCTCGGAATATTAAGTTTGATTTTTACAAGTTTGTATAGAGGATAGTATCTTTGACCGAAAAATGGACTCCCGTAGGAGTTGAATTGAGTTTTATGTTCTTCTCGGAAGATTTAGAGCTTCTCTCAAGCTTTCTATAGAGACTAAGTTTGTCAAAATCGGAGTTCGGGTAAAAGTTATGAATTTGGAAGTTTCGATTTTTAAGTGAAAAAAAAAAAAGAAAGTTTTGGCGCCTCGCTAGGCGACGGCTCGCCCTAGCGAGGCGGGCGCCTATCTTGCCTCGCTAGGCGACGCCTCGCCTTAGGCGGCGGGCGCTCGCCCTCATGAGGCAAGGTTCGCCCTCATGATTGGGCGTCCGTCACGCCATCCGACGCCGTTTTGCTCTTGATTTTCTTGACTTTCTCCTTTAATCCGACCTTTGTTCACTATTTTGCCTATATCTTTTCCGTCCGACATCCGATTGAGTTGATTCTTTTTGCGTTGGATTCCTAAGACAATGAATTTCATTTATAAGAAATTGGTGAACTTTTGAGATTAAATTAATGGTGATTAATTTAATCAAAGTGAGTCGAGAAATTTTCTGAGCATGATTCAGGTGTTTTAGAAATTCGGGATCTGTAGAGATCCGATTGAAGCGATTCTTGAGGCGAAATAAAAGATAAGACAAGGGCTACAAATCATATGAAGACATGAAATGTCAATTTTGCCCTTAGGACTTTTAATTTTGAATTTAAGTTCGGATTAGGGTTTAATTTTTGGATTAGGAACACAGAGTATTTTGAGTATAACTTTTGATCTGGGAATCGAAATGAGGAGATTCTTATTTTGAATTAAACTAGAGACATAAGGCTACAATTGTGATGAAGACATCGAGTTTCAATTCCGGGATTAAGAATGTGAAATTTTGGACAGAAATAATCGTACATAGAAAATGTGTTAGAATATGGATATTTCCGCCTTTGTTTAGCGCATAACTTTTGATGTGGTACTCGAATTGGCGCGGTCAGTGGCGTTGGATTCGTATGAGTGAGAGGAACATTTCTAGAAGGAAGTTTTGACAAATTCCTTCAAATCGATAGTGTGAATCAAACCGCAAGTAAGTGTAATTTTAAGTTTTGAATGGAGGGCAAAATGGTCATTTGACCATCAATTAATGAAACTCATTAATGATTGTCGTTTTGAGCTAAAGTTGATCCATTTGCCATATCTCATAATCATAATGATATGTAAGCGAAAAAAATTGAAAAAAGCAATGGCTAGGAGTATCCTAATGGATTTAAGCATTGCTCCTTTGGTGAGTCAGTATTCTCTATGTGTATAGCCTTCTCGGGCTGCCCGCTCAGCTCGAGGTCTTCACGTCGGACATAGTCCTAATGGATTTTGGACCTAGCCATACCATTACGATATGCTATGTGTTTTCAATTTTGTTTATGAAAATCTTCCCTTTTGGCAAAAAGCTTATGAAAATGATTTCGATTTATAAATGTGTTATCCACGAGCTCATAGTCAACTCCTCGTTTAGTATGAGTATGTTTATAACTTTAGATAAGTTGGGGAAAAATGCATTTGTGTATAAAGCCACAAGCCTTGCTTTATAGGTAATCACATTACCATCCATGCGCTTTTCTTCTTGAAAACCCATTTGCACCCTATAGGTTTTATCCTTCAGTGCATCAACCAAAGTCCATACTTGGTTTTCGTACATGGAATCCATTTCGATTTCATGGCACGGCCATTTTTCGCACTCAACTCTTCGTAACCTCTTCATAGGTGGTAGGCTCATCATCCTCTATGAGCAATACGTCATTCTGCTCACTCACGAAATCCATATCTCTCGAGAATAGAACGTATCCTACTTGACCTCGACTTTCGTGTGTAGTAGAAGGTTGAATCTGCTACCTCATCTGTATGAGTTACAGCTTTGAGTTCGTGCGATTGATCTGCGTCTGTCCGAGCATCTTGAACTTCTTCAAGTTTAACTTTGCTCCCACCGTCCTCTTTAAAAGAAACTCTTTCTCTAAAGAGACATGCATCTAAACAAACACCTTTTGTTCCTCAAAGAAAGTAAAATTGATATCCTCTTGTTTCTTTAGATATCCTACGAACAAACACTTGTCGATTTTGCTTCAAGCTTATCTCGACCGTGTTCGCTTCACATAAGCAGACAACCCCATACTTTCAAATAAGAAAGATAAGGTTTCTTGTTAGTCCACATCTCATATGGAGTAACATCAATCGCCTTTGATGGAACTCGCTTAACAAGTAAACAAATCGTCTCAAGTGCATACCCCAAAAGGATTTTGGCAATTGTGCAAAGCCCATCATTGATCGTACCATGTCCAACAAGGTTCGATTTCGCTGCGACACCATTATGATGTGGTGTGTAAGGAGGGTTCATCGAGATAAAATCCCATTATCTCTCGAGATAATCCAAAACTCTTGGTCTAAGTATTCACCACCACGATCGGATCGTAATGTTTTGATACTTTTACCAAGTTGTTTTTCTACTTCATTTCAATTGTTTGAACTTTTAAACGCTTCAGATTTATATCTCATCGAATCTGGTACCCATATTGAGAATAATCATCGATAAAGGTAATGAAGTAACAGCAACCACTTCTCGCATGGATGGACATCGGACCACATACATCCGAATGTATTAGGTCTAATAATCCATTCGCCGCTCACCCTTTCCTTAAAGGTAACTTAGTCATCTTGCCTAATAAACAAGATTCACATGTGTCATATGATTCATAATCGAATGACCCTAAACTTCCACTCTTGTGGAGCTTAGCGATCGCCTCTCATTTATATGGCCAAGCGACAATGCCATAAGTAAGTTGATTTTAAATTATCTCTTTTATGTCTTTTAGCGTCATTGACATTCATAACCGGATGTGACATATCTAATATGTAAATTCCATTGCATAATGTACCAAGACCATAAAGCATTCCATTTGAGCTAATAGAACAACCATTGTTACCAAAAGACAAATGGAAACCAAATTTATTTAAATAAGAAATGATAATATGTTCTTTGTTAACACGGTACAAAATAACAATCATCCAAGTTAAGTACAAGCCCACTGGGAGTGTCAAAACATAAGTCCCTACGGCTAATGCAAAGAACCCTTGCTCCATTGCCAACACGCAGTCCATTTCTCCCTTTATGAGTCGCCATCGTCCCGAGGCCCCGTGATATCATTGCATATGTGTGAGCCACAACCGTATCTAATACCCATATGTTATGATCGAAAACAGATTAACCTCAATGACAAACATACTCAAGAAGTCGAGGCATCCGATGCCTTCTTCGCTTCATTCTTCCAGATAGATTTTGCGATTCGCCTCCGATGACCGATCTTACCGTAATGGAAGCAGTACCTTTTGGTGCGATCTCTTTGGTCTTCTTCTTGCCTTTCGCTGCACTTCCTTTCGCTTCGAGCCTTTTTCTTCTTCTGCTTCTCTTCTTGGAACCAGAGGAAGAAGAATCCACCAATAACAACGCCTTGCTATCTTGCTTGACAATTTGTTCGTTGTCTTGAGCAGATTGATCACGGGAATTGTGGTGGATATTTGGTTCATTCGATAGTTCAACACAAACCGTGAATAACTATCGACAAACCAACAGAATTAAGTCTATACTTAACTCGTAATCCATCACAAAACCTAAGACGACCAACCTCTCAATATAGCCATTCATCTTCAATGCATATTGACTCGCAGATGAACCAGAGTCATCTTCGTTGTAAAGAGCAACCTTGAGGTCTCGAACCGCTTGGACCGTGCTTGCTCATCAAACAACTCTAAGATGAAACACTATCGTGTGAGCATCCATAGACTCGTCTTTTACTTCGCAGCTCGGTGACATCGATGCAAGCATAATGCGGTGGCTATATCACCGCCTTTTAGATGCTTACGATATGCCTTCTGATCATCATCAGAAGCTCCTTCAGGAAGTGGATCCGGAAGCGGAAAATCAAGGATGTATCCTAGATCCTCAGATCTGAGAACAATTCTCAGATTCCGCAGCCAATCAAGAAAATTCGGTCCAGTTAATTTGTTTGCATCCATTAGTGAGTGAAGATTCACACTAGTCGACATCTTCAATCAACCTAAACGTAGAGAGAGAAAGAAAGTTAGAATAGAATTAAATGTATGATCATAAGGACTTAAATGACATACATATGGCTCCCACTAGTTTCAATAGAATCCATAACCCTCATCATGAATCCAAGAAACAAAATGGCACAATGACCTAGTGGGTCGATATCCGACATTGCTAAGAATGACCTTGAGGTTAGCTCAACAAGTCACCTTAGGTCAATCGGTAGGTATCGGTCATACCAATTGCATCTCAAATGCAACTATCGCCCAGTGCTATCAACAGTTGATGTATGCACATACATTGGGTTATCAACACTTGATGCGTGTACATCTGATGTACACTACCCAATTTCGCCTCTGTCCACGTTGACGTTGAGGTTAGCTCAACAAATCAACGCTTCTAGGAAAACCGACCCATTAATCCGAAAATCATATTTTCATGGTTTGAACATATTCGTATAGAGTGAGCTTGAGGTTAGCTCAACAACCCAACCCTATAAGAACTCTGGTTCTTACCATATTAATGGAAGGCGTTAGTTTTCATATTTAAATTGAGGGATTTAGGTCTCATCTTTCTAATCTCATCCAAGGATCATAGTCACCATGACTATATGGTCTGATTTAGGGCATTGCATCAATCACATTGAATTTATACCGAAAACCACCCATCATCCCACTCGCAAGTTTCGAATGATTAGCACTTGTGCCGGTCGACTAGTCTTCTTCTTTGCTTTTATTCCATCGATCGAAGTCGTCCCGGTCGATCGCCCATGTTCCAATGATTGGTAACAAGACAAGATATAAGTCCCAATGACTAGCCTCGATGCCAATCATTGGTGACAAGGAATTGCTCTTAAATCGCTAATTCTCAATCCGCTAGTTCAATTCACAATACCAATATACCAAGTATATTATCCTTTATATTGGTGTGCTAATGAATCATATTCATTGAAACGTGAATGCCTTATAGTCAAACTATATAGGAAAAACTTGAAACCGATTAATTCACCATTAATCACTAGATTTCCACATAATTCAAGGACACCAAATAATCATGCTAAGTATCTCTAGGTAGGCTACACGTTATCAAGATTACTCCGGCACTTGTCACAAAAATTGCGACGGCCAAAATAACCAAGATAACGGAATAAGCTAACGAGACGCTAAAGTGATCTATTCGATATCAAAATTATTGGAAACCTAAATTCAAGAATCTCAACTTGGCATGCATACCACATCAATATAACACATTTTTAATCACTATAAAAATGATTCAAGGCATTGGAACTGAAAATAACACAGCCAATCATTCCAAACAAAATAGACCCAACAACTTTCTCAAAACTGCTAAGCTAAACATTTTGCTAAAAATTATCATTGAAACACTTTCAATAAATACTGAGAAAATTACAGAGGTGAAAACATGTTCCCAACATGCTCCATGAATTTTTCCAGGATTTATTTCTCACAAAAACTCATTGAACCTCAGCAATCTAGCCGAAACAGAATCTGTGTTCTCCAACACAGACATTCCCATCAGCACACAAGAAATTCGGAAATAAATAGTAAATCACCTTGAAAACAATTTTCCATCCACAGAGACATTCACAAACATCTTAGGGACATGTCGGTGAAAACCAATCCGAAAAACAAATTTTCTAGAATTTCTTCTCGAATTTACAAGCATAAATGTTTCAGAAAAGTTCAACAAGACAGCATCCGAAACTTGAGGGAATTAAATAGCAAAACCATATCAATCGACATCGATAAATTTTTTCCTTTTATAGAAACATTCAGAAACATCTTATGAGCAAGTCTATGGCAGAAAATTTCGAAAACCTAAGTCTATACTGATTTCGAAATTCACAGAAGCAGCATGCTACACAACTCAATTCACAAAGGAACTCCGACCTAGTTATCATTTCGACTGAATATACAACACAAGCGGCTCTGATACCACTGTAAGAAAATCCCGGGGTAGGCATCACATGCCCACGGTGCGGAATTTAAAATTTTAAGTCCTGGGACATTCCCGAAAGCCAGGATCCATGTGTATGTATAAACAATCAAACCATAACGACCAAAGGAGACCATCTCTAACGGTATCCACGCAGAGGTCGGAAAACCTAACCGGGACAAACTCTTTTGACCCGGGAATAGCTAGACTAAAGAAAAGAGTGCTAGCTCTTACCTTAGCCTTGGAGAGCAAGTGAGATGATCTTGGTGGAACCTTGGAGAAGTAGAAGCAACTTGAGAGGATGATAGGAAGAAGATGAAAAACCAATTTTCAAAGCTTAACTCTTAAGCTTTTCGACTCTTCTCCAACAAAATACGTACAAGCTTCTTCCAATGCCTTCTTATATGTTTATTTAACACTTAAAATACATATAAAAGGGCTTGGTGGATGCTCATCCACGTAGGAGGCATAAAATGCCTTGAAATGTAAAATAATCATTAAGTTTGACTTTTCAAACTTAACTTATCTCCACCATTTATGGCTTCCACGAAATTCAACATATATATATATATAATTAATTAATTATTAATTAATTAATTAATATATATATATTTGCTGAAGAGATCCAGTCAAATTGGGGTCGGTCCTACCGGCCTGCCGGGTCCCGCCGGCGAAAAATCGCCGAAGACCCTTTTCAGCAATGTCGATGTCGCGATCTCATCGGGATATATCCCAATCCCATCGGGATCCATTTAATCCTATTGCTCTCCAGATATCGGATCTCTGTCCGAAACTATTTTACAGATTCTCCGAGTCACTCTTATGCGTGTGACCCATTAGGTTCCCTGTTATGTTGGCCACTTAGATTAACACTTAATCTGAGCAAGTCATGAGCGGTATCTAGCAACACATCATGATCCCCAATTGACCGGAAAGTAATTGGTTTGACTAATGAAACCAAATCACGAACCCTTCCATAGACAATTATTGTGCAATTCGTCCTTTCACCGTGCTATACCCCACTTGGTTTGAGTATGGGCAATGTGTCAACTCTTACTAGACCGATCGATCAAATCTAGTCCAAGTGTAATCGGTTCTCGCCCTAGACTCATTACTTTATATGTCCATGAAGACCATCTTCATGACATATGTATGTCTCGGCGCCAGAGACTTTAAAGTAATGATCCCGATAAGAGGCCATGGGTATCTCTTCCGCTATCACGTAAGTGGTGAATCCTCTATTGGCTACTCAATTACCTTCAATACCTCAAGTCGCACCCAATCACCACCCTATGAGCGACCTCGAAAGGCAACAAGGAATGGAGTCAAAGTATGTAATCAAGACTCAAGATATCCTTGAGTACCTCAAGTCTAAGGATACTTGCACCATTGTTATGATGAGATTATCACCGACATTTGTATAGACATCCATGTGATGATCTCATAAGAGTCATCCAATGTACTTACTACCACTAGTAAGCATCCACATGTCAAATCCAAATATCTCAATATTTACGCTTTACGAGATCCACTACTTGATCCAATCAAGGAGTTTGACATGTACTAGTCTATCCGGATTAACGATGTCCAGCCTCATTAATCCTATGACTAGGATAATTTAGATATCTTGACATAATTGCACATGATAGGAATCTCAATAGTATGATCACATCATAATTTCCTTCATGCTATGTCATGTATCAGGGACTTCATTAATTTGATTAAAGATCATTATCAATTCATAATAAAATGAATATCAAATAAATGAAATATTTCTTGCTTTATTTATTCATAAAGTCTGTATATGACTATGAACAAAATGCGCTAAAGGGGATTGCCTTTAGGGCACTACTCTAACATTTAGTACGTAGTGTGAAATCCGAATTTGTGATGAGAGTAATATCTAAGATAAGGAAAACAACTACAACCAAAAGTTTTGAGATTAAGATAGTTCGATGGTTTGTTGCACAACTTTTCAAATAGTGAGAGGATGTTTAGTCTAGGAGATGGGAAATTATTGATAAGATAGGTGGCTATAGAGAAGGCTTCTAACTTGTAGCATCCCACTCCCGCAAGACCCGAACCCGACATCGACGGTGATATCCGAGCCCGCGACTCATGAGGTGGTATGCTTAGAAGCGATCAATACAGTTTAAAACTCGGTAACACATTTTTTTTTGAAAACCAATCGAGAGCGCAGATATCAGTAAATAATTGGGCCTGTTCTAATACGAAATCATTCTAAATCAAAACAACATTTCGGTAATATTACAAGTACGAGAATTCAAAACCAAATTGGGCCCAATGCTGTTCCTGAACACTTTCAGGAATCACATTCAATTGGGGACCCTCAGAAATAACAGTATCATTTTGCGGAAAATACAAATTTACACATAATTCAAAATGACACTAATGCAGACGTGAACTGATCCCGACCTTAACGCTGACTTGCAAACGGTAATCATACTCCCGTGCCCAACGGGGTACTCTTCGATCCCTGAAAAATATTTGCAATGTTGGGTGAGTTTGCGAACTCAGTGAGAAACCATCATCGATGGTTCACTCAACTCATGCATTCACCAATCATATTAGCACAGTAGCATTAATGGTAATATCACATATTATCACATTTCGCCCAATTTCATATACACATACAATTTCATCATTCACATCTTCCACTCATTTACAATATATATATATATGCAATGCGATGTGACACTGTTCCATTTTCATTTCGTTGTTGTGACTGCTGCGCTCGCTGTCAATGAACGGCACATTGCGTTGAGCCGTGGCTCGAAAACATGGGCTTGAAGCCACGATACATTGAGCCCGAGGCTCAATACTTTGGACTGAGGTCTGTGCGCTGAAATAAAGCTCTCACATACGTTAGGCGTGATATGCCCTGATACAGTGGCTGCTCCGGTCACAACTGCCTTTTATCTGATCACACATTTATGTTTATGCATGCAATGTACATATTCCAATTTCCATTTACATATCATCACTATTTGCCAATTCTTTGGACTTTCGGTCCGGTATTTCAATGATCTACATTTCCAATTTATTGCATCCTACTATATCACATTTACAATCCCATCCAATGTATCGAAATGAAACAGACAATTAACACTTCAATATCAATTTCTCATTTCCTCGGACCTCTGGTCCGAGATCTCCAATATAGCATTTACAAACAGTTACTCACAAGTAGCACTTCGTTATCTCATTCCAAATATTTCAGACACCTTTGGTCCGAAATCAATCAAATTCAAACACACATAAACCCTCCATTATCTCCACATGGCATAATTGCAAAGACTTAAACACATAAAGGTTGAGGAACCAACTAGGTTACTCACCTAATAACTTCCGAGCTAATGCCAGGAAGTCTCTGCGATGTCCGTGGATCTACGGTCCAACTGAGTCTCTATAGCAATTAAAATAGGTAAACATTACTAACTGTATAGTTAGAATGACCAACTAATGCACATGGAATAATTAAAACGTGTATAATGCATGTTCATGAATTCCCGGCCCTAATCTCATTTTTTCCTTCAGAAAAATCCGTCTAAAAAAATTAGAAAACTATTGGCGCTGACGGCGCGCAATTCGGACCTCTATAGGTCCCCAATTAAATAAAACAGTGATTACCGAACAATTATCCGGGGTCACGTCAATTTCTCGTCCAAAAATTCCCAAATTCTCACAAAATGAAATTAAATAATATACGAATCCGATGCCTCAAGAATCAGGTCAATCGGACGTCGGACGGAAAAGAAATTGACAAAGGAAGCAAGAAATCCTAAAATACCCATTTAACAAATCAAAATAATAATAACAAAATAAATATAAAAAAAAAAAAAAAACCAGCCTCGCTCCAGCGAGGCTGTTCTATCCAGCCTCGTCACTAGGGTGAGGCGTCACCCTAGTGACGCTGCCCCTCATTAAGCCTCGTCACTAGGGTGAGGCGTCACCCTAGTGATCAGGCAAAATTCTCATTCCCCTTCCCCTTTTTTCTGATTTTTAATCCAACTTTCAATACCCATAATTCTTAGCACACAATCCAGAAAAATACAAAATATACCTTGTTGGAAAGCTTATGAAACCCTCTACAATTCTCAAGAAGACCATAAAAATCAATTCCACCCCTAAGGGTGTCAAAAATCCAATCAAAGATGCTGCCTAGTCCATACCTCTTAAAACAGAACAGCACATGGTAAATTTAGTAACTCTCATTCTGTTCAGTCAAAAATTGCACAATAAATACGCTCATCAAGATCACAATGTCATCTACAAATTTCGTGAATAACCCAAAATCAATTCCATTGCTAAACAAGTCAATTAATTCACTCAATGTTGCTGTCCCTGAAATCATTCAATTTGAGCAGTACACTTATAACAAGTATAACTCCCTGTACACAAGTCAGAAAAATCCAAACTTTATGTCCCTGAAAAGATAACTCCTCAAACTTCAAGTTTCATGAAGAACTCAATCTCCAATTCGATTTCTAACAATTTCAAATCTGTTATGCAAGTTACTGACCTAATCAGCACTTAACATCACAATGTAAGTTCAGCTTTTGAAATTCCATATCTCCCACATCTGATTTCCAAAAATTACATGCCATAAACCAATTTCAAGATCAATGTGTTATCTAAAACTCTTCAGTAGACCCCTAAAATCAGTTCAGTTCACAACAATTACTAAAATTCTTCCACACCCGAATGTGTACTAAATATGCCAATCCAACTAGGTTTCAGTCACTGCATATAAACAGTCACTAGTAATCAGGTCATATCTCCCAATATACAACTCGAAAAATAGCAAGATCAGTGGCAATGGAAAGCTAACTCAATATGCTACAACTTCCATGAAGACCATGTTCTCTAACTCCATGTCAATTAAGTTAGAAAAATCAACAAAACACATTAGTCATACTTACGGTTACTGTTCACAGGCAATAAAACAGTAACTTTCCATGCAAAATTTCGCCCTTCTAACATTACAATTTAACAACACCTATTTCACACAAATATGTAGCTAACATCCCAAAGTTTAAGTGGCCACAAACCTCACCTCATTTACACACCTACACAATTAGTTATGATCAAATCAGTATACTAGGTCAAACTTCAATTTTCCAGCTTTGGTACTAAACTTAGCTTTTATCATTTCCAATGCCAATAACACAACTCTAAGCACCCATTTATACCTCTAATTCAACCTCAAATTCATCATAACATATACTTACATTATTATACAAAAGTTGGCAGCACCTCACAATTAAATTTTATTACTTTCCCATGCATCTAACCTTGTAAACTTAATCCAAAACCAAGCCAAATCAATGGAAACCTTATTCAATCATTCATCCATACACAAGCATACAATTAAACCCATTTACATCTACCCTTATAATGATCAAATAAATGTACAAATGATCCCCATGCATGCTTCTAACTACCAAAGAAGGAAAGCAAAACAACTCTTACCTAGTTGCAAGTTCAAGCTACCAATACCCTTGATTCTTCAAGTTCACACTAACTTCCTTTTTTCCAAACCTCCCATACGGCTATCACAAACATACCAAAGATTTTCTTCACTCAAAGCTTCAACTTGGTTGGTGTGAAGAAGAGTAAGCAAAGGACCAAGGAAGCAATTCTTATAAGGAATAGGTAGAAGGAAAAATCGAAGAGGTGAAAAAAAACCTTCGGATGATGAAGTTTGGCACTTTTAAAACAATTTTTTTCAACTTTCAAGGAGATAAACATATACACTAAAGAAGGAGAGCCGATGACATGGGAGACTTATGAAAAAATCGTGGGTGATGACTATATAAAGAGACAAATTCCTTTCTCAAGAGGACACTTGGCATGAAATGAAATTTTATTAACTAATCCTAATTAATTAAGTACTAATCCCATTAATCTCTAAACATGGCACTAACAAAATTCCCAAAATTATTTATTCACTAATCTCATGCCATTAGGCAATCCTTTTCAGTACAAAAGGCCCACTCACTCGTCGGTTGAAATTTTCCGGTCCGCAAGAACTCAAAAATTCCGAAAAATTCTCATAAATCCTAAAAATGGAAAATAATTTATGACGACTCCAAATAATTTTCCAAATACAACTATCCCATAAATTTCACAAAGGTCTCAATTTGAAACCTGTTTAAAATGTCATGAATGCATGTATGACTACGCATATGTGCAAACTCACCATTTATAGAGGCTGCATGACATATGTTCATGCCGAGATTCAATTCAATACTCCTAACCCGTCCCAATTTACTAAAATACCCTTCCCATCGGAGATGGGATGTTACATAACTAATAGGTGAGTGGCTTGTGAGAATGAGATAAAAGAGTTAGTCCCATTTTAGTGACGTGTCTATGTTTGCTTTCGAAAACACCATTCTGTTGGTGAGTGTAAGGGCACCTAAATCATGGTTATACATGTTTTCTGAGGTAGGGTAAGAGAGTTTTATAATCACCTCCCATTTCAGTATATAGAGCTTTGATTTTCCTATTCAATTGAAGTTCAACATTGGTTTTGAATTTGATAAAGACAAATAGGGTATCATATTTTAGTTTTAGAGGGTAAAGCCAAGTGAATCTTGTGTAGGCATCAATAAAAATAAAATAGTATTTATGTCCTTCAGTTGAGAGACGTGGAGAGGGTCCCCAAATATCTGAATGTATGATTTCTAAAAGATTTTGAGCAGTTATATCATGAGTTTGAAAAGGCAATTGATGCAATTTTCCTTCCTTACAAGCATCACAATGAGATAGATTTTTTGAAATTAAAGTTGAACTGTATTGAACTTAGAATTTGTTTCAAGATATTGTTGTAAGGATGTCCTAATTTGGCATGCCAAATATTTACATTTTTTGTGCTATGTTTGCCTCATAATGATTGCCTAAAGAAGAGACTTTTTGTTGGGAAGGACTAGGTTTAGAGTATGTTAGCATGATTGGCTTGATATTGTCGGGTTGTTTAGTGGCTTTGAGGCTATAGAGACCATCTCGAAGCACTACCTTGAGTAAAATCTTTCCGGTTGCTTTATCCTTAAACAGACAATTTTCGTTAGTAAACTCAACAGAAATGTTGTTATCTTTGATGAGTTTAGAGATGCTAAGTAGATTTTTGGTTATGTTGGGAACATGCAGAATTTGTCTTAATGCAAGAGGTGTGTGTATATTGTCTAGAAAACATATGCGAGATGAGCCAATGTTAGCAATAAGAAGAGAGTTACCATTACCAACAGTGAGTTGATCCTTTCCACTATACTCTGAACTTATTGACAAATTATTGAGATCTGATGTAACATGATTTGTAGCCCCACTATCTATAAACTATGTATTATTGTCGACAACTTTAGATGAGGGATTTCTAAGCTGATTTTGAGTCAAGTAGGATTGATGATAATTTTGTGCATTCTTCTGTGTATATTGTGTAACTGTGTTTTGTTTCCATGATTGGGTGGTATTACCTTGCCACAAGACATTTGTCATATTTTAGTACTTATGGCCTGGTTTATGACACAGTTGACAAAAAATTATGTTTCTATTCCATCTACCTCCTCTACCATGATTTCCTCTTCCTCTAAATCCACTTCTTCCCCGATAATTGTTTTGATTGAAGGTTGCATAGTTTGCAGTTGGTGATGAGATTTTTACTTGATTGATTGTATTCAACTGCTCTATTCTTGTTTTATGCATCATAAGAGAGTATTGCACTTCTTGTAATCTTGAAGTTTTCATATAATGTGTTAAATAAACCACAATATGATCATATTCATGACCAAGGTCGTTTAGAGACTCAATATTCGGTCATACTCACTGATTACATGTCCTGCTACTTGAAGTAAATCTCCAATGGTTTTAACTTTCTGCATGTATTCTGATATGGTATGTGAGCCCTTTTTAATAATTGAATGTTGATGCTTTAGTTGAAGAATTCTGACCATGGATGTTTGAGCATAGAAATTCTCCAAAATTTGCCAAACTTAGTAGGATGAATTTCAGTGATTTACCTATCCTATTACCTCTTCTTTGATTGTTAAAAATAACTAGCATTACAATAGTTGATCTGTTCTTCGCTATGGTTTATATTATGCATTTTCAATGACCTGGTTTGTGTCTACAGTGTTGAACTGAGGAGAAGGTGCTGAGTTGATGAAATTTTCAAGTTTAAGAGCTCTTATGGCTGCAAGGATTTGGGCTCTCCAGTTAACAAATTTTTGTCTATCAAGTTTGATGGGCAGATTGAAGTTTAGAGTCTTTGTTATAGTTGAAAATCGAGAGAAGATTGGAATTTTTGTGCTATATTTATTATTTGCTTAGATACATATTTATACATTTGTTGAATTAATCTTGACCATACACTTGATAGAAAGGACTAAATAAAATAGAAGGTTAGGATTGGTTCTATTACAACAACTTGTACAAGTCTAGCTAGCTAGAGCAGAAAGTTTATTGTGCCCTTATGTCCTCATGTGAAGATATGTCTTGCGTTGTTTGTTGTCTGTAGTGTCCTTATGATGTCCTTCTTTATTGTATGTAGCATTTCTCTTTCCTATCTCGAATCTTCTTTATTAACACTAATATCACTTTGTTCTTGCTATTTCTTCATCGGGATTTTATATAGTCCTCCTCAGCTTCTATCTTTAGATACACTTGTAATAAGAGATCCATGGCCGCAAAATGATAAAATCCCAATCCAAGCTATATCAACAAACAATTAAACAATTAAACAAATAAGTATGTTTCTACTGTTAGCGAGAAACCAACCAATGACTTTTTGAATTTTGTACTCATTGTCCAAAACAACAGACAAAAGAGTCTTAAATACAACCAATAAAAGATGATAAGTGATGGTCCACAATTGCTCTACCTATATGGATCGATTCCTAAGCAAGCATGATCACATAATGAAATATAACTAACTAATGAAAACATTACTAAATAATGAATTCAGTTGCTTTAAAAACGTCTACCACTACTTCAAAAATCTCAGATTTGGTTTAGGAATTCTCAAGAATCTTCTTGGCTTAACATTGCCTCCCCTTTTTGAAAGGAATTCGTCCTCAAGGTTCAAATCAACAAACTTTTGACGCAGCTCTTCTGTCTTTTCCCAAGTTGCTTCTTCCTGTGGTAAATCCTTCCATTTCACCAAGCTTTCCTTAATAAAGCTCCTTCCTTTTTTGATCCAACGTGTGTCAACAATCACTTCTGGTTCCACCCCCAATTTCTCCTCTTCAGTAAGCGGAGGCAATTCTGTGTTGGAGCAACCTGTACTTCCAATGCATTTCTTAAGTAAGGACACATGGAATACAGAATGGACGCGAGCACTCTCTGGCAGCTCTAATTGATAAGCTACCTTGCCCGAACAATCTCAAATTATGGTCTTAGTTTCATCAAAAACTGATCTCATTTAATATCTTCATGAACTGCCTAAAGGCTAATTAAGCCCTCCTTAGACACCTTAGAATAGATAATACTAAAATATTCGCTCCATAGGTTAATAAAACCTTAATAATATTGTTCAATAGAGAGATTACCTTAGCTGAACTTACTGATCTCGAGTTCAAGTTGAAAGTGTCTTGTGGTATTATCTTGATGATATTTGCGCTTCAGATAATGCCACATCTCTTTAGCTGTACCAAAAGAGCGTAAATTGTTTATCATATGACCTTCAATAGATGCTAAAATCCAAGAAATAATCCAAGCATCCTTTGTTTTCATTGATTGAATTCTTTTTCATTTTTTGGAGGAAGAGAAGTCCCATCAATATGACTCCAAAGCTTCTTCCCTTTCAAAAACGTTCTAAAATGAAATTCTCATGCAGCATAGTTCTTTCTTGTAAATTTGATACTAAAAGTTTTTGTAGACATTCTCAAAAAATATGAACCAAAAATCTCAAAATAAAGCCATCAGAAATCAACTGACTAAAAAAGAACAAACAACCCAAAACAAAGAAAGATCAGAAAGTTAAGTGTTGGCTTTGATACCATAACAAATTTGTGTAATTGGCTGAATGACCTCTTCATGAGGATTCTTTCCATTAAAAATGAGTTGCTGTGCAATTTATTTTTGGTAAGAAAATATACACAACTAATACACTAATTACTATTATTCTAATATAGGTATAATATATGTATACAGCTAATACGCTAATAATGGTAAATAAATCACTTAATTATGACCTATAATTTCTGTCAGCAAACCTTACAGTAACAAGGTTCTTCAACCAGGGTCTTATAAATCATGTTCTAAGTAACAAAGGGACTACTCTGAAACCAGGAGTCCCACCCATGGACATTTATCTCTTTAGTCTTCTTGATGAAGGGGCAAAGAGTGTACTTCCAGAAAACTTTGAACGGCATTGGGGGATCTTCTCCTTTGAAGGCCAGGCTAAATACCTACTTAACCTTGATTCGAGCAACAAAGTACTAAAGAATGCCAATAATGTTGAGTATCTTCCAGCCAGATGGTGTGTGGCTGACCCCTCAAAGGATTTGTCAGCTGTGGCGAACCACTTGCGAATTGCGTGTAGTGTTGCAGATTGCACAACCCTCAACTATGGTGGACCGTGCAATGGAATTGGGGAAAAAGGAAATATCTCTTATGCATTTAACAGTTACTATCAGCTGCAGATGCAAAATGAACGTAGCTGTGATTTTGACAGTCTCAGACCGACGACTTTCCTAGACCCATCAGTTGGTTAATGCAGGTTTCTTGTTAATGTTATTGATAATAATTCAGCATGTCGTCGAGCATGTTGTCTGTGGTTCATCATGTGGCTTTTGATTTTATGGGGCACCTGGGTCCTTCCTGTTGTGCGAAAACGTTAATAAATTCAGAGTGAAAATAAAATAACAACAAGAACACCAAAATTTTTATATTAGTTCGACAATGCCTACGTCCAGTTTGGAGATGACTGAGTATTTCACTATAACAATGAGAGCATACAATAGTGTTTATCACTCAATTTTAAGAGACCCAAAATAACCCAAGCTCCTACTAAAAAAGAGAAAATAAAAAACAAATATGTAAATACTTTTTCTTTTCTCTCTCCCTCTCACTATTCTTCTCTCTCCTTTCTCTCGAAAATTTTTCTCTCTTACTAACACTCTTCTGCTCTCCTCTCACAACAGAAAAACATTGTTTTCTCTTCATTGTTCTTCCTCCTATTTATAGAGAATTCAGTGGGTGTGAACAATGGGTCTGAAAGCTAGCTGTACTGTCGAAATCCACCGAAAAAACACCAAGCCACCATTGTTGATCACCGAAAGTAGCTGCAATTCTGACTTTTCATTTGAGCCAATATTCAACAATCTCCACCTTGGCTTAAATCCTCGAAGTGGAATTTCCAATAGTCGTCTCCCAATCCCCTATGAGGCAATCAACAAATTTGACAAATGCCAATCAAGTCTAAGCAATGCTTAAACTTGAGTAACGAAACTGGTTTTGTCAACATATCAGCAGGATTGTTGGCAGTCCCAATCTTTTGAAGAAGAATATCTCCCTCATCAATAATCTCACTAACAAAATGGAACCTCACATCAATGTGTTTTGTACGTGCGTGATGAACTTGATTCTTTGCTAAATAAATAGCGCTCTGACTGTCGCAATGAACATCCACATGGTCCTGATGGACCCCTAAGTCATCAAGCAACCCTTGAAGCCAGATGACTTCTTTAATAGCTTCACATCGCCATGTATTCTCGCCTCGAGAGTTGATAAAGCAATCGAGATTGCAAAGTTGATCTCCAACTCACTGGACCTCTAGTAAGAGTGAATACAAAACCTGTAGTGGACCTACGCTTGTTCAAATCACCTGCGTAATCAGAATCTACATATCCAACAACACATTTACCATTAACTTCATCTTGTTGAAAAGATAAACCAACATCCACGGTACCCAGAATATACCGTATAATCCATTTCACAGCTTGTCAATGCCCTTTTCCTGGATTATGCATATATCTACTGACAATACTAACAGCTTATGAAATATCAGGCCTAGTACACACCATAGCATACATCAAACTACCAACAACACTTGCATATGGAATTTTAGCCATGTAATGACTCTCCTCATCTGTGTTAGGAGACATAGAAGCACTAAGTTTGAAATGAGGAGCAAGAGGTGTACTAACCGGTTTTGAATTTTCATTCATCCCGAAATGTTGTAGTACCTTCTTCAAATACTGCTTTTGACACAGACCAATCTTGCCTTTTGCCCTATCTCTTTCAATTTCCATACCTAGTCTCTTTCGAGCTTCTCCCAAGTCCTTCATCTCAAATTCATTATTTAGTTGAGTCTTCAATCTTTCAATCTCCACTTTGCTTTTACATGCTATAAGCATATCATCAACATATAAAAACAAATAAATAAAAGTTCCATCTTGTAGCTTGCGAAAGTATACACAATGATCATAATGACTTCTTGTGTACTTTTGCTCGATCATAAACCTGTCAAATCGCTTGTGCCATTGTCTTGGAGACTGCTTTAAACCATACAATGATTTTTGCAATTTACAAACCTAATTTTCCTTACCAACAACCGTAAACCCTTCTGGCTGATACATAAAAATATCTTCCTCCAAATCACCGTATAAGAACGCCGTCTTGACATCAAGTTGGGTCAACTCAAGGTCAAACTGCACAACTAAGGCCAACAAAATACGAATAGAAGAATGTTTTACTACAGGAGAGAATACCTCATTGTAGTCAATGCCTTCCTTCTGAGCATAACCTTTAGCTACCAATCTGGCTTTGAATCTTACATTGTCTTTTCCTAAAGATTCCATCTTCTTTGCATATACACATTTACAACCAATCTCCTTCTTCCCTTTTGGTAACTGAACCAACTTCCAAGCTTCCAAGTCTTATTTTTCTGAAGAGATTTCATCTCCTCATCCATAGATTTCTTCCACTCCACGTTTTCTAAACTCCTGACAGCTTCTTTGTAGGTGGATGGAATATCATCTTCAATAACTGGAAGTGTATATGCCACAATATCCGTAAATCGAGCAGGCTTTCGAACTTTCCTTCTTGATCTTCTGGTTGCAATAGAATCTTGTTGTTGTGGAGGTTCTTGGGTAGGTACCTCCTCTTCATTAACCTCGTCCTCATCATCAAAATCAACTGTAGGACTAGTGTCTGTAACATCAGACCTTACTGGATCAACTGGAGTCTTTAATAACTCCACCTGTTTTGAACTACTCATGGTCTTAGTCGCTTCAATTTCCCCTTCATGCTTGTTCTGATTAACCATAGCAGTCTCATCAAAAGTCACATCCCTACTTACAACAAATTTCTTCTCATCCGACACCAAAGTTCAGATCCTTCACGCCAAAGCTAAAGCCCATAAATAGAGCTCTCCTTGCTCTTGGATCCAACTTGCTTTCCCTGACGTGATAGTAAGCAGGACAACCAAATATGTGTAAATACTTGTAATCAGTACAAGGTTTACCAGACCATACCTTCATAGGTGTTTTACCATTGTTTACAGTGGTAGGCAATCGATTAATAATATGGCTTGCATAAGTAATTGCCTCAGCCCAAAACACCTTGTCTAATCCAACATTAGACAACATACACCGAACTTTCTCAAGTAAAGTACGATTCATGCGCTCTGCCACTCCATTCTGTTGTGGTATCTCCCTAACCGTAAAATGCCTCGCAATACCCTCATCTTGATAGACTTCCAAAAAAGGATCTGATTTATATTCACCACCATTATCTGATCTGAAAGTCTTGATCTTTCGACCGGTTTGCATTTCAATCATCTTTTTCCACTTCAGGAATATCTTTAAGACTTCATCTTTATGCTTCATGGTGTACACTCATACTCTTATAGAGAAATCATCAATAAAGGAGACAAAATAATGGCTACCTCCCCAAGATGCATTCTTGGAAGGTCCCCAAACATCAGTATGAACATAATCTAGAATGCCTTTAGTGCGATGAATAACAGTACCAAATTTCACTCTAGTTTGCTTACCCAATACACAATGTTCACAGAATTCCAATTTACATACCTTTGCGCCTTTCAATTAACCTTGCTTTACCAATCCTTGCAATGCTTTTTCACCAGCATGCCCAAGATGCATATGCCATAACTTTGTAGTGTCTGAGTTATCTACTCTAACAGCTTCAGTGATAGCCGCTCCACCAGTAACTGTACTCCCCTGCAAAAAATACAAGTTATTTCGTCTTGTACCTTTCATCACTACAAGTGCCATGTACACAGCTTTAAGAAATCCACCCTCTATGGTGATCTTGATACCCTTGGATTCCAAAGCTCCTAATGAGATAAGATTTTTCTTCATATCCGGTACATACTGAACATCACTCAATTCTCTGATTATTCCATCGTGCATCTTCAAACAGATTTTGCCTATCCCTTGTGTTTTGCAGACATTATTATTTCCCACCAAAACAACTCCACCATCCAGCTCCTGAAAGCTAGAAAACCATTCCCGAATGGGACACATATGATAAGTGCAACCTGAATCCAAAATCCACTCCTTGGAGTGACCATCAGTAGATGAACTAGTCAAAGCAAACTCGAAATCATGATCTCCAGATTTAGCAACGTTTGCTACAGAACCCACTTTCTCCTTTTCTTTGTTCTTCAATTTGGGGCAGTATTTCTTCCAATGACCCTTTTGACGACAAAAGGCACATTCATTTTTAGCAGGAAACTTCCCTCGTGACTTTGAACGAGATTTTCCCCGCTTCCCATGTTTTCTTTCCTCTGTTCGTCCCCTTGTAGTGAGTGCTTCAGTTTGTGAATTGTGAGTCTTCAGTTCCTTCTTACGACACTCATGATTCAGCAATGCCGCAAAAACTTCATCAAGTTTCACCTCAAATTTTCCATACAACAAAGTAGTTATCAAATGATCATAATCATCAGGTAATGAATTTAACAAACATAGTGCCTTATCCTCGTCAGGAATTTTCACTTCAAGGTTTGCTAAATCAGCAAGTATTTTATTATAATCATTTAGGTGCTCATGCATAGAAATACCTAAACGATATTAAAATCGAAAAAGTCGCTTATTCAAGAAGAGCCGATTTTCTGCGCTCTTAGTCATATACTTTTCCTCCAATTTCGTCCATAACTCCTTAGCAGAAGTTTCCTTCATGTAAGGATATTTCAGCTCCTTATCAAGAAATGATCGAATAGAGGCACAAGCATGGAGATTAATTCGCGTCCACTGCTTCTCATCCATATCTTTGGGTTTATTGTCTAGAACCATATCCAACTCTTGTTGATACAATACATCCATAACTTCACACTGTCACATACCAAAATTATTAGAGCCATTAAATTTATCAACCTCTAACCTTGTAGTAGCGATTAGATGTCTACTGGATGTAGGTGTCGACGATGACGATAACGACTATCTCTTAACAGGCTCATCTTTATCTCCAACCATCTACACGCTTCGCTCACAAATACGCATCGACATCGCTCACAAGTCTTTGTAGCAATCGCACTATTCACGGGACCGTAGCGCCGATCTCGTAGCAAGACACCGCATCGACATCGACCTTTACGCGACCTCGCTCACCCGCATCGCTCACCGACACTATTGCTCCAATATATTTTCACTCCGACAATATCCCAGTCGAAAAACTGGAGCTCTGATACCACTTGTTGTGCGGAAACGTTAATAAATTCGGAGTGAAAATAAAATAACAACAAAAACACCAAAAATTTTTACTGGTTCGGCAATGCCTACGTCCAGTTTGAAGACGACTGAGTATTTCACTATAACAATGAGAGCATACAATAGTGTTTATCACTCAATTTTCAAGAGATCCAAAATAACTCAAGCTCCTACTAGAAAAGAAAAAATAAAAAACAAATATGTAAATACTTTTTCTTTTCTCTCTCCCTCTCACTATTCTTCTCTCTCCTTTCTCTCGAAAATTTTGCTTTCTCACTAACACTCTTCTGCTCTTCTCTCTCTCGAAAATTTTGCTTTCTCACTAACACTCTTCCGCTCTCCTCTCACAACAGAAAAACATTGTTCTCTCTTCATTGTTCTTCCTCCTATTTATAGAGAATTCAGTGGGTGTGAACAATGAGTCTGAAAGCTAGTTGTACTGTCGAAATCTACCAAAAAAATACCAAGCCACCATTGTTGAGCCACCATTGTTGATCACTGAAAGTAGCTGCAATTTCTGACTTTTCATTTGAGCCAATATTCAACACTTCCTAATGTGAGAAGAAGCTTCATCAAGTGGGTTTTTCAATGGTCCCTACTTCTGAAAGACTGAAACTATTAGCATTAAACTTAGATCATTGGGTAGGATAGACGTTTGGCATTGTTCGAAACGAAATTATTTTACTTGTATGTGATAACATTTTGCAGAAGCCAGAAGTAAACTTATTTTACAGGGTTATCCCATCTCGAAATCATATTTAACGTGTTTACTAAACTTATTGTACAGGGTTATCCCATCTAGAAATCATATTTAACATGTTTACTTTCATATTGACGAATCATTCATATGTCTCGAAAGATATGCGCTCATACTCTGTCCTTTAGTTGCCATGATATGTAGGAATCTAAACATTGAATAGTAATTACCAGATTCTGGGAAAAAGTTGTGCTGATACAACTTTACGGCCATTATTCTATGCTTTAAGCATTCATTGAAGGTCAATGCTTTATTGTTGATAGGAAACGTGAAGTACATGGTATCTGAAACTTTCATAAACAAGCAGCAGAAAAAGATTACTGGGGAACTTCTGTGTCTTGCATACTAGGTGAAGCCATTATTAATTTCACTTAGTGAACTTGAAGATAAACTCCAAAGATGGAGCCATAATAACATCAAACTGAATCTTCAACAATTACAGCCATCACCCAGCAAACTCTCCCACATCTTGGGTTTTCCAGCGTCCCAGTGAACTCACAGCAACTACAACCTACATTATCCAACAGTTGAACTTGTTATATGCAACCTGAGCATTCACATTATGGAATCCATTGTTGACCAAACAGGTGTTACGATACAATAACAGCAGTAAAACTTGAAGGATTATTACCAGGTATGAATTCTAAATTCTCATTGAATTTCAGACGGGGGCCTGCTGTGGCAGTTGCGGACATGGCTATGGATGCCACCACAAGAAGCCATATGAAAGCAGTCAACAAAGTGGCCTTCCTCACCATCTCTTCCGCCAAAACTTCAAGGTTGATATTAGCTAGTTGGTGGTAACTAGCTAGTTTTGAGCACAGCATCCTATTTATATCAGAAATTCGACAAACAGCTTGCATTATAAAATTAATAATGATACGATTGATATCTCCTAATCTTCTTCGTACGATGATAGAGGTCAACTCTTTCCAGCATGACATGTGAGCCTTTTCTTGTGCAGTGTAGACATGGCAATGGGTTAGATAGTTCACGTAAAGAACTATTAAGCCAAACTTCTGGCGTTAGTCCTCTTTCACTTAATGATAAATGCACAGATGGAAATCAGGAAGCAGGGAACTATGTAACGAATACAACACTTACTTACATTAATGTTTTGTCTTTCTTAATATAGCATCGGTGATACAAATTCAATTGTAGAACTTCAACAAAATCTCGAAGTCGATTCCTTTCCCATAAGATCAGGACTGTTTTGTGAAGACCAATGTAGAGTTTACAATATCAGATGCATCTTTTGCACAAGTATTTTTGTTCCTCGAGTTTAATTATATAAGTTTAATTATTAGTATTTTACTGTTTTAATATATTCGTTTTCTATTTTATTTTATTTTTTCAATTTTTTCATGAATGAATTTTTAATGAAGTAACGTTGTTTGTCGACTCTATACGATTTAATATATCTGTCAAGCATAAGCGTAAGTTCTAGTACAAGGTTTCAAACTCCTGAATCTATTCCCTCTTTATTATGTGCGAGTCACCGGTTCGTAATATGAGCCTATCAAGTGAATACAATACAAGTTTGTGCTCAAATTGCATATAATTTATTACAAACTTTTGTATTGAAAGAGTACAAAACAGTATACTAGCTAATTGGTAAGAGCCTTTTTGCTTCTTTTCAGATTTTATTTTTGTTTTAAATTTAATAAAATATTTTATCTATTTGAGTTTTGGATTTCTGTTCCTTCTAGTCTCTTAATTAATCAAAACTATATTTTTTTTCTAATTGTGTTTTTGTTAAAATTTAATTTATAATTAATTAAATATATTATTTAGTTATTTAATATTAATTACTAATAAGAATTATGAATAATTTAATATAGGTAAATTTATAATTAAATTTTATAAAATGATTCTAATTCAATAATTACTTAACAAATATAATTTAAATTTAAACATCTCCAAAACATAAAATTTTAAAAGCATATATTAACAAAAAAATTTAAGTTTAAAATTAATTATTAAATAATTTTATTTTAATAAAATATAGTAATTTTAACCAATAATTTATTAATAAATGTTATATAATAAATTAAAATAGATAAATAAATTTAATTTATAAATTAATTTATCTTTAAATTTTATCAAAATATAATTATTGAATACATTTTAGGCACGAGAACAAAGAAACCTTATAGGATAAGAAGTTGTGTAAATAATAATTTTCAAGAAAATTATAGAATAAAAATAGTAGCAATAACAAGAAAAGGAAGTAAAATAACAACCAGAGATAATGGAAACAACAATATCAACAATAACAATACTAAGTTTTTCAACTTGTCCTTCTTACAAAATAATCAATCATTTACATAAAAAGTTTCGGTGGAGGTCATATGTAAAATATCGTAAGTGTGGTCAATTAGAGTACGTGGAGAATATATGTAAGGCTTCCATTGATTAACCTGAAAAGGAGCAGTTGTTTGTGAAATCATACTTTGCTACTAGCAGTTTTACAAAAACTTGGCTTATAGATAGAGATTATACAAATCATATGACTTATGATGAAAAACTCTTTAAAAAGCTTAAAAATGTTATTTCCAAATTTAGGATTAAAAATGGACCATGTTAGAGGGAGAAGGAGTAACAGCGATTGAAGGCTACAAATGTTTGTAATTAATTTATGGTATTTTTCTGAAAATTGTTTAAAATCTTATGAGAATTGGTCATTTATTGGGAAAAAACATATAATTAAGATATTATTTGAGGACAAAAATTATATAAGTAAACAAGGACGGAGCTATGTTGTTAGGGAGGGGGGCCATGACACTGTAATTTTATATTATACACTAATTAGAAAAGAAGGTTTATAGTTGAGAATTACATCCATTACTGTATTATCAAACTAATGTAAAACTTCATTAATTGAAAATTAGCTTTACAATATTAATTACAGATACAAAGTCATAAAGTTAAAACCTAAACCATCCTATCTAATATAATAATTTTCCTAAGCCAAATCTTCATTTTAGCAATAACATGACAATCAAGATAAACATTCCTACACAAATCCCCCCTAAATTTACACTTTGCTTCTCATTGGTTTCCGAAATTGCACCTTCAATTTTAGATCCTCTGGACATCACTTCCACATCTTCACTTTCAACTTCAGGTTCCAATTCCACAGAAATCGGCTTCCATTTTGCTTCTTTTGGAAAACCCCAACCAAAATAGGAGCATTTCATATAGGGACATTTATAATACAACAAACCATAAGATTTTTTGCCTTCATCTCGAACAACTTTAATTACACACGCCACCTCTGATAGAATCGTGACATGGGATACCGGACTTCAAGCTCAGCCATGGGTTTCTTCTTCCTGAGGTCGTCGTAGGTTGAGTTGGACGCCATCTCTGTGAATCTTAAACAAGAAAGAAGAATAAAACTAGGATTCTTCTTCTGTGAAATAAAAAACAGATATGTAAACACAAGAAAGAAGAATTAAGGGTATTATGGTCATTTCACAGGCAAATAGGCTATAAAATTCGCAGTCAGCGCTCGTGGAGGAACAACCACGGCTAAGGGTTTTTTTTTTGCAGCAAAATTGAAAACATAAGGTTAATAGAGTAACATTTTATATCTCAGGGTTTAATTAGCTACTTTCGTATAACACAGGGGTCGCTACAGCAATTTTGTCCTTGCTTTATGATAAAGGTTTTTTGTAGACTACAAATTAATTTTAAATGCCTATAAGATCCATTCACCACAAGGTAGCAAAGTGATTGTTAGTAATAATGTCTAGTTCCTTGAATTAAAAAGTTGAAGGTGAGAGAATGATAGGAAACTTTAGTTTTATGAAGAGAATTTTAAGGTTGATGTAGAACTAGGTAACCATATCACTCTTATGACATTTATCAAAGGTGTAATGTTATTGTAATAAACCATGCAAAAGTATAAAAAAGTTGTAACTATCAACATATGATAGATGAATTGAAGGAGGATCTTAAAATGATTGAAAAAAACTAGACATGAGATTTGGTGGATAGGCCTAAACATATGAAAGCTATAAAAGTTGAGTGAATTTATAAGGACTGAACCCAACTTTAGTTATTCTATAAACAAGTACAAAGCAAGACTTGTTATCAAAGGATATGCTCTTTTTTTGGGGTAGAACTTTTTGAAAATCTTATCCCACTTTCATATTGGATACCATATAGATCTTATCCCTTGTCACTCAAAAGATTTTGGGTTATTCATCAAATAGATATCAAGTCAATCCTTCTCTATGGCCACTTGAAAGAAAAAAAAAATCATGGGATTACCATCTCTCTAAGCTATTGAAATCTATTTTTATTAAATATCAACTATTTGATCAAACGGTTGATGTATTTAACCTCAACTTCCTTGTTAGTAATGCAATCTTAAGTAAAATGAAACCCTGCATCTATATGCTTGCTTCGTTCATGAAACACAAGATTTTTTGCTAGAGCAATGGCCAATTGTTGCCCACCATAATTTTAGTCACTTCTTTTTTTGCAAAATGAAGTTCACCTAGCAATCTCCGTAGCCATATAGAATGATATGCATCGATAGTTGTAGCAACATACTTTGATTCACTTATTAAGAGTGTTACAACTTATTGTTTCTTTGAACATTATAAAATTTATTTTTTCCAAATAAAAATATAAACCCGATATTTCTCTTCCAATCATAAATATCACCACCATAATGACTACCACAACATCCTTTTAAGTGAGCCTCATTTGAAGAAGTATAAAAAATGTCATAATCAAGAGTACCTTTCAAATATAGAAACAATGTCTTTGCAGGTCATATGTGTTCTTCACTTGGATTCTTCATAAACTGACTCACTAATCTTATGAAAAATAATATATTAGGTCTAATACATATCAAGTACCTTATACTCCCCGTAAGATTTTGAAATAAGGTTGGATCAACTTTCCTTACTCCATCCTCCATGGAGAGTTTTACCCCATACTCCATTAGAGTATTTACCAAATTGCAATCTATCATCTTAAGCTTTTTTATAATCTCTCTTGCATACGACTCTTGAGAGATAAATATCTTGTTACTATATTGTTTTACTTTTATCCTCAAATAATATGACATAAGCCTTATATTAATCATCTCAAATTCTTGTTCCATTTCTTGCTTAAAATCTTCATACGGTTGTGAATTTTTTCCGTAAGAATGAGTTAATCCACAAAAATGCACATAAACAAAATATCATCCTTGTTTTTTAACGTTAAATGCATAGTCATGGATGCATCATGAAAACCATTCTTATAAAAATACTTGTCAAGGTGACTACACCAAGCTTAGCGCTTGTTTAAGGCCATCATCGCCTTCTTCAATTTTAGCCTCTTATCTTCATGACCTTCAACCATAAATCCTTTTGGTTATTCCACATATACTTCTTCTTAAAGAGCACCATTTAGAATGGCTAACTTTATATCTATTTGATGAATTATCCACCAATTTTGTGTCATAAGAGTGATAAATAACCGTATTGTCTCTAAACGAGCAATTGGAGCAATTACTTCTTCATAGCTCACACCATGCTTTTGTTTATACCCCTTTGCAACTAATCTTATCTTATACCTATAAATGTATCCTTTCACATTTTTCTTTAACTTATAAACACATATAAGCTCAATTGCTTAATGACCACTTAGAAGTGTGATAAACTCTCAAGTGTCATTTTTCTCAATAAAATGAATTACTTCATCCATAGGTTACATCTGTTTCTTGTCTTTAACAACCTCTTCAAAATTCAAAAATTCATCATGAGCAAACAAAATATTTTCACCATCTATTCTTTCAATAGCATTATAGAGATCTCACATGCTTCAAAATCTTTAAGGTTGTTCACTTGATCTTGTTAAGGAAGAAGTTGGTCTGAAAGGAGTTGAACTTTCACCTTCAGTTTCTTGATACTCATTCTCGTCTTCTCCCCAACTATGAAAGAAAACTATATGTCTCTTCTTCTTGAACACTCCAATCCCAAGATGCATCTTCCTCGAACTTCACATCTCTGCTAATCACAACTTTCTTATAAATAGGTCGAAATATTTTTACTAGATTTCTCACCATAGCTAATAAACACCATCTTCTTGCTGCTAGTGTCAAGTTTTGTCCTTTCTTATTCAAATATATGAACATAAACAATATACGCAAAAAATATTAAGTGCCTAACACTTGGCTTTCATCCAATCCATACTTTTTTAAGGGTTATTATCTCCAAAATCCCTGTAGGTGAATGGTTTGAGAGATAAACAACATATGCAACTACCTCAGCCTAAAAATACTTAGGCATATTCTTACTTTTTAGCATCGTCCTCATCATGTTAAGAATTGTCCTATTCTTTTTCTCTAGAATCTCATTTTTTATGGTGCTCTTGGGATCGGCATAAGTCGTTGAATACTATTTTTTTCACAAATGACCTTGAATTCATTATAAATGAACTCTCCATCTCTATCAATTCTTAGAGCTTTAATTTTGTATCACTTTCTTTTTCAACAAGGAGCTTGAATTTGGTTATTGGAGTATGTCTACCTATCAAACAACTTAGGATAAACTTTCAAAATTTAGTGTGGCAACCATATTATATAATTGAAAAATAGGTTATTATTCTCCATTTTCACTTTGTGCCTACTATAAAAGTTAGTCGATGCATAAAATATTGCTCTTCATTTTTTAGATGTGGTAGACATTACGGAGAAGTTTATGATCTCTATCCTTTGTGACTAAATTCACTGAACCTTTTCCCTTAATCTCTACCTTTGTATCATCTTCAAAACGAACATTCTCGGTCATTTTTGTATTCAATCCAAAAATTTGCTTGTCTCTTATCATATGGTTACTTGTGATATTGTATGTCTTTTTCTATAGAGCCTTCCTTTTAAGAAAACAAAAGAGTATTACCTTCCACCTCCTTATGCTTGATAAAGTTCATCTCCTCATCACAAATCTTAGTTTGATATTCCCAAGAATAGTGACTATTCTTCTCATATGTATAGTAGTCTACATGGCTTTTATGCTTTCTCCAATTATTATTTCTTCCATATCCACAACATTTTTTAGAACTACCATTTCCACCTTCATGAAATGAATTTTGCTCACCTTTTCCTTGACTGTGACCACATCCTTTGCTATAACCTCAACCTCTACTACAACCTCGACCTCTTTCCCCTTTGTCATTTCCCTTATATTTAAAGATAAAATTTGTTTGCAAAACTTACTCCATCGACTCTTGTTAGGTCCTCTTCATTCTTTCTTCATGTGCTAATAATGATCCATTTAACTCGTCGATAGTTATGGACTCTATGTCCTTTGATTATTCAATTGCGACTACCACTTGATTGAACTTCACTTTAAGCGAGTGTAAAATCTTCTCTACAACTTATACATCTTCCATATTTTTCATTGAGCTACTTCATTTGATTCACCACCACTTATACTTGAGTAAAAATGTTATGGACTCATTATCCTCAATCAAAATCGACTCAAACTCAACCTTTAGAGTTTGGAGCTACACCTTTGTCACCCTATCAACTCCAATCACGGTAGTCTTTAAAATTTCCTAGGCATCCTTGACTATTATCACATTGGTTATCTTCTCAAGCATGTCATCATATATGTAGCGCCCCCTCACCGTAGGGTACGCACCGGGACGCCCGTGGGTCGTTCCGACGCATATCCCACAGCAAAGAAGTGCTACTATCGAAAACAATCACTAGACACTCACATGGCATCAATACAATTTAAACCGAATTATGCAAATCACTAGATTTTAAAACCACTATAATCTTTCATTTCACATTACTAAATGAAATATAGACAAATTTATCAGTCCCCTACAGTCTCAATACATTATCTCAAAAAGGAAACTGATACAAAATTCTATACTAAGTCATCCCCAAAAATCGTCCCAGCTGACCGACCTGTGAGCCATCGCTTCTCTAGCCCACGCGCTCACACGGCAAAAAGAGTCTATCATGGGAGCTAGGAATCTACTAGCGTTGTCCTGAAAAATAATTGCAATGTTGGGTGAGTTTGCGAACTCAATGAGAAACCATCATCGATGGTTCACCCAACTCATGCATATACATACGATATATCACATAACCACACGATAACACATTCGGAACACTATCAGACAATTTACATATTTTCAGCATAACATAACTCAGATATGTCACTGCGCAATCGCCACATAATACACGCATTCTCAATTTTCACAACACAGTCAGATGCATAATGCATGCCAATTCTCATTTTATGTCAGTGTTGTGACTGAGCGTCAATACTGTCCCGATTAGGGCACATTACGCAGTAATTGCATTTTAGGCAAGTAGGAGAACCCTTAGGGCATGCACTACTGCTCGCTCACACTAGGGATAGGAGAGCCCTCTGGGTATGCACTATTTTCTTTCGGCCTTAGGTCCTTTCACTGATAATTGAGCTTAAAGCTCTGATCACTAATTGCTCCAGTCACAACTGTTTATTTACCGATTTTAATCGTGTCTAGCATGCACTCACACTTGCACAATCAATAACATACATAAATCAATCGATTCTATTTATCACATTCAGAACATTTACTCACAATTTCAGCACATCTATTTCACAGTTACAAGCACTCACATTTGCAAACAACTCACATATTCATAGAACATTTAACACACAAAGATTGAGGAACTAACTAGGTTACTCAGCTGTAACTTCCGAACTATTGTCTGGAAGTCCCAGCAATATCTGTGGACTGACGATCCAACGGTGCCTCTATAACAATTTAAACAAATTCTCATCACTAGATGCTCAATCAAAGAAATTCGATAATGCACATGTCTTAATTCAAAACTGCATGATGCATGTTCACGATTTCCCGGCGCTATAACTCAATTCTGCAATCTCTTGTCTCATAACCAAAATTCACTATCCACTAGATCAATATCATCCATTAATTTCATAAGTCTCCAATTTAAACTCTCATAGTCATAATGAAATTCTTAGGTTACAATAGGAACTAAAATCGACTCTCTTTCTATGATTGGGAACCCACTAATTTAAATTCGAACTCTTATTCTTTACCCCAATTGTAGACCTCTTTCTCTAGTTCATAACAAATCCAGAATCACCTCAATTGGAGGTCTATACCATAAGTTATGCCCCAAAAATTAAAGCACCTATCATCAGAAAATTGGAGCTCGTCGCGACGAAGGGTCTCTCGTCGCGGCGTACAAGGTTCGCTTGCCGCGGCGAAGACCTTCCACGAGACACGTCGCGACATGAGGGAAGGGACTCGTCACGGCGAAGACCCACACGCTCGTCGCAGCGTCTTGGTCCGCTCGTCGCGGCGAGCACGCAATGACTCGTCGTGGCGAGGCCAATTGCAGACGTCGCGGCGTATGGACGACTTCGTCTTCTCCAATCGATTTTTTTTATCCTTCTCTCTCTAAAAACCAGCATTAAACACACTCAACTACCCACATCTCTAGCATTTAAACTCATTAATACATCAAACAACCATAAATATCAACATTAAAGCCATAAAACTTACCAAATCAAGCTCGATTCTTAAACCCTAAAATCTCCGAAAATCTCTCAAACTTTAACACCCACGGAGATCCTCCAAAACCAAGCCAAACATCAACATCTCTAAGGTTTCTAGCTGAGCTTCAACCACAAAGAAAGAGAACAAGCAAGATTCTCCAAGGGAAAAGAATCAAATCGTCGAAGGAAGAGGAAGGAGAAGGGGAAAAAGCCTTTCTTTGATTATTCAAAACCTCAAGTATAAATATAAAGGGTTGATTTAAAACCTATAGATTATAGTCCTCAAATTCATTCAATTTCAATCTCTAAATTTCAATTGCTCGTCATAAAAATTCCTAAACTCGCAAGTCTAATTTTTCCATGCCATTTGCCCATCAATTTCAGAACCGGAATCTAATCAATCAGTCTCTAAGGTATTTTCCGGTCCAAACCCAAAACTCTAAAAATTTCAGAAAAAATCCTATATGTAACATCCCACCCCCTACTAGAAGGGTAAAATAGTAAAATTGGCATAAGGTGTCCATGCATACTGGTACTAGTGATCAGTGAATTTGTGTACATGAAATTACTGGTCATGCATTCATGACATTCCCGGTAATTGGGCCTAAACGACATTTTATTGTGATTAACGTGGTTACTGTGTGTAAAATAAATTATTTTGACTGATCCAGAGTGCGTTTTCCATTTTAAGGGAGTTTTAGGAATTTTTCTAGAATTGTCCGGAGAAAATTCTCGGACTGGCAAAATCGTCGGTAAATGGCCTAAATGTGTTTTTGTTATGGAAAATGTGATTTTCGTGTTTGAAAAATTATTGGGAGTGGACTGTTATATGTTTTACAATTTTGGGCAATTTCAGTAATTTCCAAAAATGATTCGAGAAATTTCGAAATTCGGATCGAGAAAATCGCCAAGAATGAACCGTTGAAATTCGGTATCAAAAATTTCTGTCTAATGGTACTGGAATATTGGGTACATTATTTCGGATTGAAATTGGAACCATTGAAATTGAATGGGTCAAAGATTTATTTCATTAGGGTTTAATTTTATTAAAAGTTTGTCTTTATACTTATTTTGTCTTTTCCTTCTTTACCATGGGCTAGTGTCAAATTGACACATAGCACTCTCATTTAATGGACTCTAGAATTTTCGTTGGTTCTTTAGTGAAGGAATAAAAAGACACTTTTACTTGCAACTTGTTTCCTTCATCCGATGGTGCTTCCTCCTTCCTTTCTCTTCGTGGGTTTCTTCTTCTTCTTCTTTGTTTTCTTCTCCTCCTTAATAAATGGCTACTCATCTCCACTTGTTCAAGTCCTCTTCTCCTACTTATGTCTTCCTCTTTTATTTACTAAATGGTGATGACCGTATGGTGTGTAAGGAAGATATAGAATTGGTGAAATCAATTTGAAAAACAATTAAAGCTTGAAGCTTGTTGAGGTGAGAAATGTGTATTATGTTCTTTAATTTGTAGTTAGAAGCATGCAATGGGAATTATGGGGTTTTTATTGGGATTATTGATGCATTAATTTGATGAGAATTATAGGTGGAATTGTTGGGTATAAGGGTATGTTATGTATGGCTTGATGAAGTAGTAGGATTGAATGAATGTTTAGCTTATATTTGGATTGAATATTGGTGACTAATCTTGCATATAAATTAAGAGTTTAATGCTGCCAAATTGTGACTATTAACCCTAGTGAATGTATGAATGTTGTAGGGACTGATTTTGTGTTCATTTGAATGCTTAGTGATGTGTTATTGGCATTGGAAATGATAGAAACTAAGGTTGGACCCAATCTGGAAATTTGGAGTTTTAACCGATTGTACTGTTGTTAGCATAACTAATTGTATAGGAATGCAAATGAGGTGCGGTTTGTGGCCACTTAAACTTTGGGATGTTGGCTTCAACTTTGTGTGAAATAGGTGATGTTAAATTGTAATGTTAGAAGGGTGAATCTTTGCATGGAAAGTTTCTGGTTGTAGGGTCTGTGAACAGTACCCGCATATATGACCTGATTACTTTGTTGATTTTTCTACATTAATTGATATGGAACTAGGAAAAATGGTCTTTATGAAAGTTGAGGCATATTTAGTTAGTTTTCCATTGCCACTGATCTTGCTAATTTTCGAGTTGTATATTGGGAGATATGAACTGATTTCTATTGATTGGTTTTATGCTTTTTGGAGACATCTAGTCAAAGTGTTGATTTTGTGAGCTTTCTGCTTGGGAGCAATTTTAGCAATTTTTGTGGACTGAATTGGTGTGAGTGATCTTCTAAAAAGTTGTAGAGGAAGAAATTATATTGAAAATGATATATGGTTTTTAATTTTTAGAGGTCAGAGTTGGGAGTTACGATTTTGCAAAAACTGAACCTAAACTAGGTTGTGAATGGCTGATCATGACAGTAGCTTCCATAACAGTTTTGAAATTGTTAGAAATCGAATTGGAGTTTGAGTTCTTCATTAAAATTGAAGTTTGAGATCTTAGGTTTTCAGGGATATAAGGTAGTGAATTTTGTGACTTTTGTGCTAAGAGATATGCTGTTTGGAAAATTACTGTCCAGATTGGTTGATTTCAAAGGGCTGATGCTTTGGTGAATTGTTTGACCTAGTTAGTAAGTGAATTTGATTTTGGGTTGTTCATGAAAGTTGTAGATAACATTGTGAACTTTCTGAGAATATTTATTGTGTTATTTGTGACTGAGGAAATGAGTAGCTACTGAATTTGCAAAGTATTGCACTGTTTGAGATGTTTTGAGTAGACAGTAGCTTTGATGGGATTTTTGACACCCTTAAGGGTGAAATTGATTTTTATGGTCTTCATGATAATGGTAGAACTTTTCATGATCTTTCCAACAAGCTATGGTTTGTATTTTTTTGATTTGTGTACAAAGAGTTATGGGTGTTGGAACTTCGGATTGGAAATAGGAAAAAAATAGGAAAAAGAAAGGAAGGATGTGAGTAGAACCTCGCCGGATCATTAGGGCGACGCCTCGCCCCAGCGAGGCGAGGTAGGATGGCCCGTCGCGACGGCGCGCCTCCTCTCGCGACGAAGTGAAGCGAGTCGGCCTCGCTAGGGCGACGCCTCGCCCTAGCGAGGCAGGCGCAGCATATATATATTTTTTTTATTATTTTTTATTATTTGGCATTAAGTGACCTAATTGTTTCTTTTGTCAATTTCTTTTCCGTCCGACGTCCGATTGACCTGATTCTTGAGGCATCGGATTCGTAGAACATTTAATTTCATTTGTGAGAAATTGAAAATTTTGGACGGAATTGACGTGGCCCTGTAACGGAGCCTTTAATCACTGTTTTGTTTAATTGGGGACCTATAGAGGTCCAAATTGCGCACCGTCAGCGTCAATAGGTTTCTAATTTTTAGACGGATTTTATTATGAGAAAATTTTAGTTTAGGGCCGGTAATGCCATGAACATGCATTATACACGTTTTACTTATTCCATGTGCATTGTTTGATATTTCTAATTATACAGTTGGTAATGTGTACTCATTTCCATTGTTATAGAGGCACAGTTGGAACGTCATCCCACGGACGTTGCAGAGACTTCCCGGTATTAGCTCGGAAGTTATTAGGTGAGTAACCTAGTTGGTTCCTCAACCTTTATGTGTTTAATATTTTGCAATTTTGCCATGTGGAGATAACGGAGGGTTATGTGTGTTTGATTTTGATTGATTGCGGACCGTAGGTGTCTGAACTATTTAGAATGTGATATCGAAGTGTTATTTGTGTGTAACTATGCATGGGTGCTTCAATGAAATAATTTGTGAATATGAAATTTGTTAGTGACTGAATTACCGGACCGAAGGTCCGAAGGAATGGGAATTGGTCGTTGAAATGTAAAATGATTGTGATTGTGAATGTGAATTGATACATATGCATTCATACATAAAGGCATGATCATATAAAGGCAGTTGTGACCGGAGGAACCAATGTATTACAGAGCTTTAAGCTCAATGCCCCAGGGCTTCGTGCCCAACGTATTTTTAGAGTCACTGGCTCAACGCATCAGGGCATTCAGACCCAATGTATTCAGAGTCGGGCTTCAACGAATATGCCCATCATCGACAGCTTTCAAGCACACGATCACAACAACGTAATGAAAATGGAAAAGTGTCACATGTGCATCGCATATACAAATGATAAGATGTGAATGGTATGAAAGGTGAAATACCTTATAAATGTGAAATCGTATGTATTGACCTTCTGAATGTGTTTGTATAACGATGATATGAATTGTATGTATATGCATGAGTTGAGTGAACCATCGATGATGGTTTCTCACTGAGTTCGCAAAACTCACCCAAAATTTGCAATTATTTTTCAGGACTCAGAAGAATACCCCGTTAGGCAACGGGCGTATAACATTTGTTGGTTATCAAGTAGAGAAGAGATCAGATCGGTTTTAAATCGCATTAGTGTCCAATAGAATTGTATTCCAAAATGACTAATTGTATGTGTAATGGGCCAATGTGGTTCTGTTTTGTACATAAAATGGTTATTGTAATTTATGGTTGACTATTGGTAATAACCGAAACTGATTGTATTAACTGAAAATGTTTATCTATGAACGTTGATGCAAATTGTCTACTGTTTTCCGCGCACATAAGTGTAAATGAAAGAAAAAGGAAATGGCTCTGATGGAATGAATGTTTGAAAAAAAATTTTGTACTGAGTTTCAACTGAGTGATGTAGCATGCCACCCTCGCGGGGCACAGACTCGGATATCACCAATGATGTCGGGTTCGGGTCACGCGGGAATGGGGTGTTACACTATAAATCCTCAAAAATATAAAACACAAGATCCTATACTCGAATTCCAATTTCCAATCCCAAAAATTCAATTCTCACTCCAATAAACTATACAAACCCAATAAATCATATCTCTAAAAAATTTACAATTCAAAACATAATTAACTGCCGGCAAAATCATGAATGCATGTCACTACGCATATGCATGTGCAAAATAATCTATTTCTAAAAAATCAGAGGCCATAAGTAATACTCAATGAATATATGCAGTAAAAATTCATATCCTGTCCCAATTACCAATATACCCATCACATCGGTAACGGGATGTTACAATTCTCCCCTCCTATAAAAAAATTTCGTCCCGAAATTTCATACCTGACTGATCGAACAGATGAGGGTACTGCCTCCTCATGTGCTCCTCAGTCTCCTAAGTTGCCTCCTCTGATGAGTGGTTCTTCCATAGGACTTTCACCAATGGAATCACCCTGCTCCTCAATTGCTTGACCCGTGATCCAATAATCTGCACCAGCTCCTCAACATAACTCAGATCACTAGCTATCTCAATCTCCTGAGCCAGAATCACATGAGTCGGGTCTGATCGATATCTCTAGAGCATACTCACATGAAACACATCGTGCAACTGGGACATCTCACTCGGCAATGCCAATCTATAGGCCAACGGTCCAATCCTCTCAATAATCTCATACGGACCGATATACCGAGGACTCAACTTACCCTTACGGCCAAATCTCAACACTCCTCTCCAAGGAGACACTCGGAGGAACACTCTGTCGCCCACATTGTACTCCATCTCTCGCCGATGCTGATCCACATAACTCTTCTATCTATCTTGAGCCGCCTTAATGTGACTCCGAATCAATCTAACCTTATCCACAGTGTCCTGGATCAACTTGGGACCCTTGAGCATCCGCACACCCTCTTCATCCCAGTAAAGAGGTGATCTACATGGCCTCCCATATAAGGCCTCATACGGTGCCATCCCAATGCTGCTCTGGTACTGATTATTATACGCAAACTCAATCAGAGCCAGATACTGATCCCAAGCACCTCTGAACTCCAATACACAAGCTCTCAGCATATCCTCAACAGTCTTGATCGTCCTCTCACTCTGTCCATCTGTCTAAGGATGAAATATTGTACTGAAATTCAACCTCGTACCCATAGTCGACTGCAAACTTCTCCAGAACCTCGAAGTAAATCTGGGATCTCTATCTGACACTATCGATACTGGGACCCCATGCAGTCGCACAATCTCTGTCACATACTTCTGGGTCAACTGGTCAAGAGTGTTACTCTCCTTCACTGGCAAGAAGTGAGCCGATTTGGTCAACCGGTCCACTATGACCCAGATCGCATCATGCTGCCTCGGCGTCTTAGGCAACCCCATAATGAAATCCATAGTGATTCGTTCTCATTTCCACTCTGGAATGGGTAACGACTACAATCTCCCAACTGGGGCCTGGTGCTCAACCTTAACCTGTTGGCACGTTAAATACCGAGAAACAAACTCTGCTACTTGCCTCTTCATGCCTGGCCACCAAAAATGCAACTTCAGGGTATTATACATCTTGGTAGTACCAGGATGCATAGCAAAGGTAGCCACATGATCCTCCTCTAGAATCTCTCGCCTCAGATTATCAACATCTGGCACGCACAGTCTCTGACCCAACCACAAAATCCCATCTCTCAGCTCAAAATCCGTAGCCAAACCAGATCTGACTCTATTAATCAATCTCACTAACACGGGGTCCTGATTCTGAACCCTCCTGATCCGATCCTACAACATCGGTCTAAGCCTCAAAGTAGCTAACAGAGCTCCGTCCTGACCCAAATCCATCTGCATATTCAGGGCTCTCAACTGAATCAAACTAGGCAACCTACCAATCTGAATCTGAGCTGCATTGATATGAGATCTCCTACTCAAAGCATCTGCCACCACATTAGCCTTCCCTGGGTGGTACTCAATAGTGCAGTCATAATCCTTTAGCAACTCTATCCATCTCCTCTGCCTCAGATTCAACTCTCGCTGACTCAACAGATATCTCAGACTCTTATGATCAGTGAAGATCTGGAACGTCTCACCATACAAATAATGTCTCCAGATCTTCAGAGCAAACACAAATGCAACTAACTCCAAATCATGCACTGGGTAATTCATCTCGTGAGACCTCAACTGTCTCGAGGCATACGCTATCACTCTACCACGCTGCATCAAAACACAACCCAGTCCCTGCTGCGAAGCATCACTGAAAACCTCAAAACCTCCAGATCCCGATGGCAAAGCTAACACTGGCGCCGAAGTCAGCCGATGTTTCAGCTCCTCAAAACTCCTCTGACACTCATCAGTCTATCCAAAGGCCACATTCTTCCTCAGAAGTTTTGTCAAAGGGGTTGAGATCACCGAAACTCCTCGACAAACCTCCGGTAATATCCTACTAATCCGAGAAAACTCCGAACCTCAGACACAGTCCTCGGGATCTCCCAACTCCTCACTGCCTCAATCTTGTGAGGATCCACCCGGATACCCTCACCAGACACAATGTGCCCTAGAAATACTATCTCATCAAGCCAAAATTCACATTTAATGAATTTGGCATACAACTGCCTCTCTCATAATTTGTAATATAATCCTCAGATGCTCCGTATGCTCCTGCTTACTCCTCGAGAACACCAGAATATCATCAATAAATACTATCACAAACTGATCCAAGTAGGGCTGAAAGACCTTATTCATCAAGGCCATGAAGGCTGCCGGGGCATTAGTCAACTCGAACGACATCACTAAGAACTCGAAATGCCCATACCTGCTCCTGAAAGCACTCTTAGGCACATCAGTTTCTGCTATCCTCAACTGATAATATCCAGATCTCAAATCCAACTTAGTAAACACCTGTGCTCCCTGCAACTGATCAAACAAATCATCGATCCTAGGCAATGGATACTTGTTCTTGACTGTAACCAAATTCAGCTGCCTATAATCGATGCATAACCTCAAAGTCTCGTCCTTCTTCTTTACAAACAACACCGAAGCTCCCCACGGCGAAACACTCGGCCTAATAAATCCCTTATCCAAAAGCTCCTACAACTGAGCCTTAAGCTCCCTCAGTTCCACCGGCGCCATCCTATATGGAGGAATAGATATAGGAGCGGTACCTGGAACGAGATCAATCCCAAACTCCGTCTCCCGATCCGGCGGCAAACCCGGTAACTCATCGGGAAATACATCTGGAAATTCCCTGATCACGGGAATATCCTGCAGCCTCTGCTCTACTCTAGAATCAACCACGTGAGCCAGATAGGCCTCACAACCTCCCTGCATCAACCTCAAGGCACTCAGGAACGAAATCATCCTAACTGGCACTGCCTGACTAACACCTCGAAAAACAACTCTAGGCTGACTAGGAGATTCTAATATAACCTCCTTGGTATAACAATCCATAACAGCCCTATGTGCAGTAAGCCAGTCCATCCCCAAAATCACACCTATCTCTCTCAGAGGCGACACTATCAGGTCTGCTATCAACTCTGCCTGATCAATCACAATCGGACACCCCTTGCAGACCTCTCCCAAAACTGTCGTACTAACTAGAGGTGTACTCACCTCTAGCCCATACTGTAATCTCTCCCTATCACAATGCAGTCTACATGCCACATGCGGTGCAACAAACGAATGCGTGGACCCTGGATCTATCAAAGCAAAAACCTCAAGATCAAAGATCAGAAGCATACCAGCTACCACCTCTAGGGAATCCTGAGCCTCCTGCCGAGTCATGGCATAGACTCTAGCTCAGGGGCTGGATCCAGTGCTGGTCACGTCCCCTCACCTCACTACAGATCCCTCAGCTCGGCCTCGGCCTCTGCCTCGGCCCCTAAATCCCTATCCACCTCCACGGCTCTGTTGCACTGTGGTATTGCTGCCTGATCTACCAGTCATAGTAGACTGGACCTCCACAGTATAAGGACACTCCCGGATCTGATGGTCCATGGAGCCACACTTAAGATGTTAGCCCCAAAATTTTTATTTTTATTTTTATTTAAAATTAAGCATGATTAGATTAATTGAGTAAGTTATGTTAGCATTAATTGAGTTGACATTAATTAGTAAGTGATAGCATTAAAGAGTTAGGTGGTGAGTTAATGAGATTAAATGTGTTAGTTAGGCCTTAATGAGGTAGGAAAGGAAAGGAGAATAAGATGGGCTTAAAAGATAAATGGGCTTGAGTAATTTAAAGAGAATATAAGAAGGAAGGAAGAAGAAGTGAGTTAGGCTTTAGGCCTATAGGCTTAAGTAAGTTAGTAAGTAGTATAAAAGAGAATGAATTAAGTGGGTTAGTAGAAGAAGAGAAGGAAGTTACGAAAATTAGAGGGAGAGAGGGAGAGTTCGTGGAAGGTGAAGGGAGAAGAAGAAAAAGAAAAGCTTGGCTAGGTCTTGAGTTTCCAAGAGATTAAGTAAGCGTTTGAAGAAAGTTCAAGAAGGAAAAGTATAGAGGAAGAGCTAAGCTACACCTTGAACTAAGAAACTCTTTGGTTGAGTCAAGAACCAAGGTAAGTCATGATTTCAAGTGTTAGCTTTTAGTTAGGTTATGGTGTAGAAAGCTTAGAAATGAAGTGGGTTTAGTGATTTTGAAGTTAATTTCATGTAAGAGGTTATGTAGATTTTCAAGTGAAGTTATGTTGAAATGGGTTTTTGTTTATCTTGAAGTAGAGCAAGAGAGAGGAGAAGAGCAAGGAGAAGAGCACTCCTAAGCAAGGATTAAGCAAGATATAAGGTGGGTTTCATTTTTATCTTTATGCTAGTAAGTTTTAAATACTATTTCAACAAATGAAATTATTGTTTTCCAACTACTTTGGGATGAGCATTGATTGAGTTTTGATTGTGTATAAATTGATTTATGATTGCCATTATGTGAGAGTTTGAACAGTATATGACATTGCTTGATATTGCTTGACAAGTTCATGAATTGAATGAGCATGAATATTAGTGAAATCATGAAATGTGAGTTAAGCATGAAATACATTTTTCAAAAATCAGATATTTGGATGTATGAAAAATCCATTTTCAGAAATCAGCCAGTTGGACAAGAAAAGTCCAGATTTTGATGCATGAATTCATGTTATGTGGGGTAATTAAGTCCACCCAGCAGAGTCACGTGCATGTTGGCGATTAGGCTTCACTTTTGCCTGATTGGCAAGGATGTTCCTTTTGGACTCCTCAAAGATACGACTACACTTGTGTAGTTCGCCGCTTATTGTGGACTTATCTTACCGAACCATTAGCTATGTGTTTATGTGTTAGCATGTATTTGCAAGAATGATAGACGTATGAATCATGAAAGTTATGCTTTTAGCTTGATGAATTTATGAAATGCAAAGTTGTATGATTGTTTGATGAGAGATTTTGCTAGCAGTATGGATAATGAAATAAATTCAGCTTATTTACATAAATATAAACATGTTACCCACGAGCGTAAGCTCACCCCCTCCAATTCCGTCCCATCTCTAGGTGAGGAGCACGAGATCGACCATCGAGTTTAAAGGTATTGCTCCAGAAATGGATAATTTTTGTATTTCAAGTTAATTTTTGTAAACCAATGCTTTAGATGCATTTTGGGCAAATGATGCTTTTGCAAGCTTGTATTTTGGGATTTGATGTAGTGGCTTAAAATGTCCTCTAAAGCCTTGTAATAACTCATATTTTCATATGAATGCAAGAATGTTCAGTTCTAATGTATTTTGTGCAATTCATGCATGTTTTAAAACAATTGCATCATTGTATGGTTTGAATTTGACAAGAAAGGGGGAAATGTAATTGTGTTATAGTTTGGATATGATTAGAATGTTAGGAGTGTGTTGTTGCTATTGAAGTTGATCTTTTGGGATATTTGGATTGGTGTGTGTGTTTTGAGAGATTGAAGATAGAGGTTTTGATGCAGGTACTTGAGTTGGATTAAATTGAATTGAAGTTTGGATAGTGAACTTTTAAAGGAGGTGTTGTCAAATTTTTGGCAAAATTTGACAAACTTTTGTTGGTGATTTAGACTCACTTAGTGCTTGAATTGAATTGAGAGATCTTCTTGAAGAATGTAGAGCATGATTAGAGCTTTCCAACGACATAAAATTTGTCTCAATTGGACTTAGGATGAAAAAGTTATGAGAGTGGAAAGGTTTCAGCTACTGTTCACGAGGGACTGAAATTTTGCAGCAACTTCGGAGGGATTTTTCACCTAATTAGAGACTGATTTGGTTTTTGCTTTCTTTATGAAAATTTAGATTATCCTTCTATCTTTAAAATGGCGTATGATTTGCAATTATTAGAGTTAGGAATAAAAAGTTATGAGGTTGGGAATGTTGATGCCATCGCTCATTTAGGTAAATTATCGTTTCATTGGCTAGTTTTAGGCTGAACCTTTGGCTGTGTTTTTACCCCTCTAAATGATTGTTTCGATTTTTGTTCACTTCATGAAATTTGTAGAGCATCTTTTTATCTTTCCAACGAGGTAAAATGGATCATTTTTAGAATTAAGATGAAAAAGTTATGAACATTTGAAAATTGTTGTCCCCTATGCTTTTGGTTCTCGGATTACTACTCATATGGTATTTTGGGCTGAACCTTCGGAAGGGTTTTTCGCCCCTTTAAAGCGGGAATCGGTTTTTCCATCCTTCATGAAAAATGTAAAAGGGCCTTTTCATCTTTCCATGGATGTATGATATGTCTTATTCGGGGTTAGGAGTAAGAAGCTAGGAGGGTCAGAATTTGGCTGATTACTATTCATTTGGTCATTTCCAATTTTCCTCTTATAACTTTTGCATTTGACTTCCGATTCTCTCGATTTTTGAAGCATTAGTTTTCTAAACTCATTGTTCCCTTTATTATGCAAATTTGAGAGTTTTTAGGAATTAAATTGAAATTATGGATTCAATCAAAGTGAAGCAATTGGTTGAAAATTATAGAACATGAGTCCGCATTTTGGAAAATTCTAGCGAAATCAAGGAAGTTCCGATTGAAGTGATTTTCATTGCTGATTTTATAGCGGCATGAAATTTCATATCAGCTTAGGAATTGTATTTTAATTTTGGGTCCTAAAAAGATTATTTTAATTGGAGGTTATTTACGATGAATCCTACGAGTTTTGTGCGGAGGACTTTCATCGACCTTATACTTGTATATAGGTATGAGGGTTTCGGATTAAGTAGTTGGGTTCCGGATTTGGGATCCAACATAAGACACGATCCGGTAAATCTCCAACACTCCCCACTGTGTCTCCTCTCACAATACTCACACAGCGGAAGACTCTGGCCTAAACCTTTAGCACCGCTACGACCACTAACAGACTGAGCAAATCTGTCCCTCTGCCCAAATCTGGACTGTCTACCTCCTCCAGATGACCTGAAGGATCTGGTCTGACGCTTACTGAATCCTCTACTCTCACTACCCTAACTGTCACTCGGTCTCTTGCCCCTGGGGCCCTGACCAGACTCAACTTGGTTCCGCCGGTCGCTTAACTCTCATCATTGCCGCTCACACCAACAAAGGTGCCCATATCAGATCGAGCTAACTTGCTACGGATCTCCAGATTAAGCCCTCCTCGAATCTCCGCACCTATCGACTCAAGCAACCAAGACAGAGCGTACACCCATCAGCTCATTAAACCGCACCTCATACTCACCATCACATCGAACCATGTCTCAACTCAAGGAATTCCTGCATTTTCATCTCTAAATAAAACTTGGGCATGAAGTTATCTCTGAATGCCCTCGAAAATCATCCCACGACAAAGACGCAGGGCTCAAGCAGTACTGCCGAACAGCCTTCCACCATCTGAAAAGCGGACCACAGGCGAGAAACAGATAGTCAAAGCGCCTCGTAGTCGCAATCCATCTGATCAAGGACTCTCTCTGTCCTCTCCAACCATCCCTCAGCCTCTATAGGTCTCAGACGCCATAGAAATCAACACTCCACCATGCACACCTATCGTACCTCCTCTCCCGTCTCACGGGACTCTAGGGGGCAACTCCTCAGAATGAGGCATAGAGGACTCTCTACTAGCTCCCACAGATCCTAGGTCAGCTGGTTGATCCACTTGATCTCCAAGGACGGATGACTTATAACAGACAAGAATCTGATCAATTTCTACTTTTCTCATTAAAATTCAAGCCTAAAATATACTATGCCCAAAAGATGCCAAACTATGCTTTGATACCACCTAATGTAGCGCCCCCTCACCGTAGAGTACGCACTGGGACGCCCGTGGGTCGTTCCGACGCATTTCCCACAGCAAGGAAGTGCTACTATCAAAAACAATCACTAGACACTCACATGGCATCAATACAATTTAAATCGAATTATGCAAATCACTAGATTTTAAAACCACTATAATCTTTCATTTCACATTACTAACTGAAATATAGACAAATTTATCAGTCCCCTACAGTCTCAATACATTATCTCAAAAAGGAAACTGATACAAAAGTCTATACTAAGTCATCCCTAAAAATCATCCCAGTTGACCGACCTGTGAGCCATCGCTTCTCTAGCCCACGCTACACACAAAAAAAGAGTCTATCACGGAGCTAGGAATCTACTAGCGTTGTCTCGAAAAATAATTGCAATGTTGGGTGAGTTTGCAAACTCAATGAGAAACCATCATCGATGGTTCACCCAACTCATGCATATACATACGATATATCACATAACCACACGATAACACATTCGGAACACTATCAGACAATTTACATATTTTCATCATAACATAACTCAGATATGTCACTGCGCAATCGCCACATAATATACGCATTCTCAATTTTCACAACACAGTCAGATGCGTAATGCATGCCAATTCTCATTTTATGTCAGTGTTGTGACTGAGCGTCAATACTGTCCCGATTCGGGCACATTACGCAGTAATCGCATTTTAGGCAAGTAGGAGAACCCTTAGGGTATGCACTACTGCTCGCTCACACTAGGGATAGGAGAGCCTTCTGAGTATGCATTATTCCCTTTCGGCCTTAAGCCCTTTCACTGATAATCGAGCTTAAAGCTCTGATCACTAATTGCTCCAGTCACAACTATTTATTTACCGATTTTAATCGTGTCTAGCATGCACTTACACTTGCACAATCAATAACATACATAAATCAATCGATTATATTTATCACATTCAGAACATTTACTCACAATTTCAGCACATCAATTTCACAGAACATTTACTCACAATTTCAGCACATCTATTTCACAGTTACAAGCACTCACATTTGCAAACAACTCACATATTCATAGAACATTTAACACACAAAGATTGAGGAACCAACTAGGTTACTCACATGTAACTTCCGAACTACTGCTTGGAAGTCCCAGCAATATCCGTGGACTGACGATCCAACGATGTCTCTATAACAATTTAAACAAATTCTCATCACTAGATAATCAATCAAAGAAATTCGATAATGCACATGTCTTAATTCAAAATTGTATGATGCATGTTCACGATTTCTCGGTGCTATAACCCAATTCTGCAATCTCTTGTCTCATAACCAAAATTCACTATCCACTAGATCAATATCATCCATTAATTTCATAAGTCTCCAATTTAATCTCTCATAGTCATAATGAAATTCTTAGGTTACAATAGGAACTAAAATCGACTCTCTTTCTATGATTGGGAACCCGTTAATTTAAATTCGAACTCTTATTCTTTACCCCAATTGTAGACCTCTTTTCTAGTTCACAATGAATCTAGAATCACCTCAATTGGAGGTCTATACCATAAGTTATGCTCCAAAAATTAAAGCACCTATCATTAGAAAATTGGAGCTCGTCGCGATGAAGGGTCTCTTGTCGCGGCGTACAAGGTTCACTCGCCGCGGCGAAGACCTTCCACGGGATGCGTCGCGACGTGAGAGAAGGGACTCGTCGTGGAGAAGACCCACACACTCGTCGCAGCGTCTTGGTCCGCTCGTCGCGGCGAGCACGCAATGACTCGTCGCGGCGAGGCCAATTGCAGACGTCGCGGCGTGCGGACGACTTCGTCTTCTCCAATCGATTTTTTTTATCCTTCTCTCTCTAAAAACCAGCATTAAACACACTCAACTACCCACATCTCTAGCATTTAAACTCATTAATACATCAAACAACCATAAATATCAACATTAAAGCCATAAAACTTACCAAATCGAAGCTCGATTCTTAAACCCTAAAATCTCCGAAAATCTCTCAAACTTTAACACCCACGGAGATCCTCCAAAACCAAGCCAAACATCAACATCTCTAAGGTTTCCAGCTGAGCTTCAACCACAAAGAAAGAGAACAAGCAAGATTCTCCAAGGGAAAAGAATCAAATCGTCGAAGGAAGAGGAAGGAGAAGGGGAAAAAGCCTTTCTTTGATTATTCAAAACCTCAAGTATAAATATAAAGGGTTGATTTAAAACCTAAAGATTATAGTCCTCAAATTCATTCAATTCAATCTCTAAATTTCAATTGCTCGTCATAAAAATTCCTAAACTCGCAAGTCTAAATTTTCCATGCCATTTGCCCATCAATTTCAGAACCGGAATCTAATCAATCAGTCTCTAAGGCATTTTTCGGTCCAAACCCAAAACTCTAAAAATTTTGAAAAAATTTCTATAAATCCTCAAAAATATAAAACACAAGATCCTATACTCGAATTCCAATTTCCAATCCCAAAAATTCAATTCTCGCTCCAATAAACTATACAAACCCAATAAATCATATCTCTAAAAAATTTACAGTTCAAAACATAATTAACTGCCGACAAAATCATGAATGCATGTCACTACGCATATGCATATGCAAAAGAATCTATTTCTCAAAAATCAGAGGCCACAAGTAATACTCAATGAATATATGCAGTAAAAATTCCTATCCTATCCCAATTACCAATATGCCCATCACATCGATAACGGGATGTTACAATATATCCCTTGAAGAATGATTAAGAGTGCACTTTGATTTTTCTTCTTTGCTCGCTACTAAGCTTCTAGTTCAGCCATGACTGTAGTATCCCCATTTGCGAGATCCTCATATCCTTTCTCAACAAGATCCCATAAGTCATGAGACCCATTTATAGCTTGCATGCGTGACACCCATCGATCATAGTTTGTTTTGGTTAATTGTGGGTATTAGAAGGTGATGTTAGTTTTGGTTATCATTTGAACAAAGCTCTGATATGAATTTGTTGGCAGCTACAGAGAAAGAAGGAAAAAAAACTTTACTGAAAAACTTTTATTTCTATATTTTCACTTCTTTATCACCTTCTTATAAAAACTGATTGCAAGTCTTTTTATAAGTTAAATATCAATTATTAATCATAAGAAATGTACAAAATAGAATTTAAACAATAAACTTTATAAGTTGCCTTTAATTAAATAAATACAACTTTCTTTAAAAAAAACTCTAATGAACCTAAATCTTGCACTATTTAAAACTAGACTTAATAAGATTTAAATACATATTTAGTCATTAAAAAACATTCGCTTTCCTTCTCAAAACTTATCTTACATTCTTCATTATCAAGACAAAAGGTCATGTTTAATTAATTGAAAATTTTTAATAAGAACTTATCCTTATCCCGATAAAAGTTTAATGCCATTATTATATGCTTTAAGCATTCATTGAAAGACAATGGTTTATTGTTGATAGGAAACATGAAGTATTGGTTTATACCCTATAGTCAATCAATTGGTTATACTTTAAGTAACAAAATAATTTAAAGAAATTATTTATTTTGTACATAACTAGATGTATGTGATAAAGTCTATGAGATAATTATACATTGCAAATAAAATTATGTTGCGATTATAATTATGAGATTTATATTCTATTTTGTATTATCTCTAAATTATTTCTAGTTATTGTTATATGAAGACTGGACATTAATAGAACATAAGAATACTAGTACACGTTATATCTTCTTTATGAAGGAAGCAGTTAATCTCATAAGCAAAAGTATGTAAATATTTAAACAAAAATATGTTAGAGAAAAGTTCATTGAATTAACCCCACATCAAAATTTTATTTGAAACATTATTTGTATGTTTATGAAAATTCTCATTGTGATGATTATATAAGTGATTATTTGACTTGAGAACTCCAAAGTTATCTTGTATAGAGATTACTATACTTTGATACTACTTATGACTTATTCTAATCATAGGCAATTTAGTCGACAGTTATTAAATGTAGCACAAACTATATGGAGGTAATTGAAAGATCAAGATAAGATTCATTACCTTAAAGTAATTAGAAAGAATGTTTTGTTATTCTCGATTAGTATTAATTCGAGAAATCATTGGCAACGTAAAATGATGCTTTGTAAAAATATCATTAATTGAATCAATAGCTAATGATCATGAATTAATATGATTGGAATCAAAATAGAGTAAACATTAATTTCATGATTTATGTCTAATCAAAATATTATATGATAAAATGATTGAATTATACAAAAAACATGCACGGAAAGGTTAGTCAAAATTACTTTGATATTCCTAAAATTTGGGTGGTCAAATGTATTACTAGACCCCAATCTTGATATATGGATATAAGATGTTTAATTAGAGAATTAATGATAAATTAAAATAGTTTAATTTATCTAATCTCAAATATAATTTAAGGTTATAAACTGTATCCATTACCAACATATTTGAAAACCTAAACGAGTCAAGAGAGTAAAGATATTTTAATAAAGTTAAACTTGATTATAAAGTTTGAGAAACTTATTTAAGAAATATGAGATATTTAATAAATAAAGATTCATATGAGATATTGGACCTTATTTGGGATAAATGATATTTAATTAGAATTATTTGTAATTCTAATTAAAGTTTAATTTCAATTACGTTACTAAAATAACCAAAATCTATTATAAATAGGCTTAAGTTATAATGAAGCTAATATTTCTTGCTTAACCTCTCTATAAGGGTTACAAAATTCTTTAACTCAGTAATGTAAATATCGTTTGAGGTCTAATAATTGTGCAGCTATTATGGTTGAGATAGATGAATTTTGAAATTGGTTTGACTTAATTAAAATTCTTACTTTATTATAATCTAGTTATTAATCATTTTATAAAATTAAAGTGATATTGGTTTTCAAAAATTATAATAAAAAATCATAATTATTTCACTGCGTCTGAACCAAATCATGTCCCAATTCTTAACAATGAGTACATGGTATCTAAAACATTCATAAACAAACATCATAAAAAGTTACTAGGAAACTTCATATGTCTTGCATACAGTTAAGTTTAGAATCAAAATTAACAAAAAAACATAGTAGAAAAGAGATAGATAATATTCTTAATATTTAGGCTTTATTTTATCATTTTAATACTTATATATAAAAAATCAAATATGCCTATGTAAAAGCTTACAAGCAAATAAATTTATGAGATAAACACGTAATAACCTAAGCCTACAATTCTACTATGATAAACTGTCTTAACCAAATAAACTAATAGAATAACAAACTCAGTAAAAATAGGACCACATTTTTAACAAATTTCAATTATTCTCCAACAAATACTAGGTGAAGCCATCATTAGTTTCATTTAGCGAGCTTTAATATAAACACCAAAGATGGAGCCGCAGTAATCTCAAACTGAATCTTCAACAATTACAGCCAAAAAAGCAGCAAACTTTCCCACATATTGGGTTTTCCGGCGTCCCAGTGAACTGACAACAACTACAACCTACATTATCCAACAGCTGAACTTGTTAGATGCAACCTGAGCATTCACGTTATGGAATCCATTGTTGACCAAAGAGGTGTTACGATACAATAACAACAGTAAAACTAGAAGGATTATTACCACGTATGGATTCTAAATTCTCATTGAATTTCAGACGAGCGCCTGCTGTGGCAGTTGCAGACATGGCTATGGATGCCACCACAAGAAGCCATATGAGAGCAGTCAACAAAGTGGCCTTCATTACCATCTCTTCCGCTAAAACTTCTTAGGTAGTTGGTGGTAACTAGCTAGTTTTGTGCACAACATCCTATTTATATCAGAAATTCGACAAACACCTTGCAATATAAAATTAATAATGATTCGATTGTTATCTCCTAATCTTCTTCGTATGATGATAGAGGTCAACTCTTTCCAGCATGACATGTGAGTCTTGTCTTCTCGTGCAGTGTAGACGTACGTGGCAATGGGTTAGATAGTTGATATAAAGAATAGGCTCATCTAAATATTAAACCAAACTTCTGGATTTAATCGTCTTTCACTTGGTGAAAAATCCACATAGATGGAAATCAGGAAGCAGATACAACACTAACTTACAGTAATTTGTTGTCTTTTTTGATATAGCATCGGTGATACAAATTCAAGTGTAGACAGAACTTCAACAAAATCTTCTCTCCCAGAAGATCAGAAGATCAGGGCTGTTATGCAATGTTCTGAAATCCGGACCGGTTATTGAACTGGTGGTCTTACTGGTTACTGGTTTGACCGGTTCGACCGGTTCAACCACCGGTCGAACCGGTGTGACGTAATAATTATGCAATAATTATATTTAATTATATATGATATTAAAAATATTTTAAAAAATTCAAAAAAAAAATTATCGAACCGATCTAACCGAACCGGTGCGACCGTCAAAAACCGGTCAATTGACCGGTTTTGACCGATTCACACCGGATCAATTGAATATCGATTTTGAGGCATAAATCGGATCGGACCACCGACCGGTCACCGGTCGGACCAGCTGGTCCGGTCCGATTTTAAAAACAATGTTGTTATGTGAAGATCAATGTACAGTTTACAATCAGATGCATCTTTTGCACAAGTATTTTTGTTCCTCGTAACTTGAGACTCTTAACTTTAATATAATATGAGTTTGTGCTCAATACAGGTTGCATATAATTTATTACAAATCTTGTCATAAGATAATCACAATAACAACAATAATTCAGTAAAAATTTAGTTATACAAAGCAGTTAGTGAAAATTTTAAAATATGATACCACATGTTGAAAAGGAAGGTGTGTGTTAGTCATGAAAATCTTGATTATTTTATCTTGCTATTTTCTAGGCACTTAGTTATTCATTTTTGACACTTATTAACAAGTTGAACATGTAATGGTTGCAATTTAATTTCTACTTTGATGTATAAATAGATGCTTAGTTGCTTAATATATATTAATAAGACTTTCAATAATAAAAATTCTTTTCTATTCTTCGTTTTTTAATTCAATAATTAGTATCATATCCATATTTTAATGAATCAAGACAATTATTTAAAACTTATCACCTATTTTACATAAATACATTACAGATTCAGAAATTCCATTTACTGCAATCTCACTTGACAAATTATCAAGTGCCAGTTGTTAGATTGGAAGCATATTTTGATAATGATTTGCAAGAAGCTATTGCACAAGAATATGAGCTTTTTACCGTGCCAACCAATCTAACCTTTGAACAAATGAAAACTCAAAAGGAGAGGAAACAAAGAAAATTGATAACATGAGCAAGCTTATTTGCAACTCACTCATATATCATATTTACCATAATAATGACACTGAAAATAGTCAAAGAAATATAGGACTTCTTGAAGCAAATTGTATGAAGGAAATGAAAGGGTCAAGTTGAATTTGAAATGCAGGATGAAGGAATAAAAAACAATCAATTTCCTTGGTATTGTCAACAAAGTAAGAATTCTTGACACTGATTTTTTTAATTCTAAAATAGATCAAAAAGTTCTGGTCATAACTCCTGCAAGTTTGAGATTTCAATTTAATCTACAGAAAATTCAAAACATCTGTCAAGCATCACCTTGGCATAATTTTTGAATGCATTAGAGGCACAAGAATTAATGACGCTTATAAGACAAGAAGGTTTTGAAAAGATCACTTTTCAAGCCAAAACATAGAACGAAATGATGGGAAGAATAAGGAAAAACAAAAAACAAAATAGCAAGAAGAAGCCTGGAAGATACAGAAATGACAACACCAGTAACAATAAAACTTAAAGTTTTTCCACTTTGATCTTATTACAAAAAATTAATTACTCATAGAAAAAGTTTTGATAGAGATCAAATGTAAAATATCACAAGTGTGATCAAGAAAAGCACGTGGAGAAGATATGCAAATCTCAACAATAGTAAGGAGAAACTAAGGCTACCATTGATCAACCGTAATAGGAGTAGCTGTTTATGTTATCATGTTTTGTTACTACCATCTCTGCAAAAAGTAGGTTTATAGTCAATGGTTATGCAAATCATATGAGTTATTATAAAGAACCTTTCAGAAAGCTTAGAAAACTATTAGTTCTAAAATTATAATTGGAAATAGAATATGTGTTGCAATAAAAGGAAAAGGAAAAATAGAAATTGAAGGCCACACAGGGGCTTGAAATTAATCTATAATGCTTTGTGTTTCAAAAATTGATCAAAACTTTCTGAGTGTTGATTAATTATGAGAAAAAAGGTTATAAGGTACTATTTAAGACCAAAAAATACATAATTAAAGATGCAGAAGGCAAAGAAATAATTAAAATTCAAATGAAAAGTAAAAAGGTTACCTTATATTTGTTGAAAGAGGAGTAGGTTGCAGTAAATAAAGAAGCCAACATTTCAATGCTTTGGAACATGAGATTGGGCACTTTCATCATAATGCTCTGCTTTTATGAATAAGAATAACATTGTAGAAGACTGACCTGAATTAGTGGAGTTTCCTACATGCATGTGCTGCCTAGCTATTAATATGGGAAGCAGACAATGGTTCCTTTTCTACGAAAACAAGGCTGATGGGCTACATAAAAACTTTAATTAGTACACACCGTCATTAAATGGAAATAAGGATTATATTGCTTTCATGGCAATATGACAAGAATGTAATGAATTTATTTTATGAAATTTAATATCAGGTTGCTAACATCTTTTGGAACTTTAAAGCTCGGATGAAAACTCAAAGTGGTGCACACCTTACACTCCTCAACACAATATGTTGTGAAGAGGAAAATAGAAAGATTATAGAAATGACCAGGTGACTGCTTCATGATAAAGGGTTGACAAGTTATGATGAGGTTGTAAAAATGTAAATATATCAGTTTTCTGCTAAACATATAACTGATAAAAGCTTTCCTAAAAAGGCCTCCGTTTGTATGTTATGGACAAGTCAAGAGAGAAGAATTAGATATAAAAGGAAAAAAAAGTAGAACCAAGGATTTTTGTAGGCTTTAACTCAGTTTCAAAGGCCTACAGACAAGGTAATAAAGTGATTGTTAGTAGAGATGTCCACTTCCTTAAACTAAAAAGTTGAAATGAGAGAATGATAAGAAATTTAAATTTTAGAAAGGGAATACTGAGGCTTATGTCGTGTAAATCTACTTGTATCCTTCGATAAGTCGACTTAGAATCTATTAGTCGACTTGTGTTGTTCTCAACCTGACAGATCTTGATGTATTAGTCGACTTATGATGAACTAGTCAACTTATGTTGTTCGGATCTTGATATATAAGTCGACTTATGATTGTACTAGTCAACTTATGTTGGCTTCAACGGAAATATCCAATCAAATCTTCTATAATCTTCATGTTTAATGTCTCTAGCATGATGAAGATTATTTCCTTCTTGATTTTACCATGATTTATGATATATTCAATCAAATCTTCTATAATCTTCATGTTTAATGTCTCTAGCATGATGAAGATTATTTCCTTATTGATTTCACCATGATTTATGTCTTGCCCATTCAAGATTGATGCAGCCTTGATGTATTTGAATCCACATCACCTGAAATAATTTCTTAACTAATTCTATACATTTTATTATTATCAAAACATAAGTGGAATTTAATTTGTCAACCACCATTGGTCCAACAATCTCCCCCTTTTTGATAATGACAAAACACTTAGAAATTGTTTAAGAAATGAGAACAAAGAAACATTGATCAAGGTTTTTATACCTTGTCATTTTGGTTAGAAGTCTCCCCCTCAATCATATAAATCATTGAATTTAATAACCTTGTAAGATCAAATTCATCAAGGACAATTTAATAAACATACTCCCCCTTAATCAAGTAATTAAGAATATCCAATTTCTCATTTTACTCCCCCTTTTTGTCATAATCAAAACAACTAATACAAACCAACAATATGAAAGAGATGAAACACAAATAGTCATAAGTATAAAGAAGAAACACAAATATGAAGATAAAAAAAAAATATCGCAACCATATTAAATAGAGAAACAAGCCATCAAATACAAATAGTCTCAAGTAACATTATTTTCAGCAACTAGATCTCTTATTTTCTTTCTCAACTTCTTGTTGATTTCAATAGCTTCTTCAAAATCAATTTGTAAAGCATTAAAAGAATCCCTAAGATCTTGATCAATTAATGTTACCTCATCTTCATCATCACTTGGTAAGGAGCTATTTGCCATAAGAGCTAAGTTGTTTTCATCATTGCTTTGGTATGTTTCCTCATCATCACTCCAAGTGGCTACTAGGCTAGCTTTCCCTTTGTCATGTTTGTCTTTTTTCTAAAGATTTGAACTCTGCTTTTCTTCATAGTCTTTAGACCTTCTTTCCATGGTGTACTTCTTTCTTTCTTCATTTCTACCACCACGTAATTCTTTCCTCCTATTTTTGAGTAGTCCTTTGAACTTTCTCAAGTTTCTAGCATACATTGCTATTTCTTCATCTTCGTCTTTTTCATCTAACCCTTCATCGCTTTCATCAAGAGAAGAAACATTAGCTTTTAAAGCAATTGACTTTTGTGACTTACCTCTTCCTCCTCTTGACTTGAGAATGACTTCATAGTTTATGAGTGATCCCACCAAGGCATTGAATTCCAATTGATTGAGATCTTTAGATTCCATAATGGCGGTGACTTGTGAGTCTCATTCTTTCGGTAGTGAGCGAATAATTTTCTTCACCTTCTTGTTATCCGTCATATGCTTTCCAAGGTTGCCTAATTCATTTATGATTTCTGCAAAACAATCAAACATAGTGGAAATAGACTCACCTTCCTTCATAACAAACATTTCATAGTCATGGAGAAGCATGTTGATTTTTGTCTCTCGAACTTGATTAGTTCCTTCATGAGTGATGCGAAGTCTTTCCCACATTTCTTTAGCGCTGGTACAAGAGTTTACTCGATTTCTTTCCTCAACCGTGAGAGCGCAATATATCAACTTCATAGCTTTTGCGTTGATGTAGGCTTGCTTCCAATCATTGTCGTCATATTCCAGTTCCGTTTTTAACTCACCATTTTCTTTCAACGGTGCTTGTGGACCGAAGATGATGATCTTCTAATATTCTACTCCCTTGCTTATAATGTGATACTTTATAGGATTTTTCCAAGAAGAATAGTTAGTACCATTAAATAAAGGAGGGCGATAATTAGTGTTACCTTCTTCCGTTAGATTGTTGTGTGCCATCCCTGGATACTTCTGCTCTTATACCAATTGTAAACGATCTAGAAGGGGGTTGAATAGATCTTTAAAGCTTTTTGTAATTTTCTTCAATAAAATCAGAAGTTAATTCACACAAAAACAATTTAATCAAGTCTAAATGTAAAGAGTAGGGAAGAAGAGCAAACACTGTTTTTATAGAGGTTCGGTGCTAAGACCTACGTCCTCTACCTAAGCTCCCACTTAGGATTTTGCAAACCACTTAATTGTACACTTTGTAGTTCAGTGTGAACTCTTCAATACACCACTTGATTTCTGGCTCAAGCTAACCTCACAACCACTTGATTTCCGGCTCAAGCTACCTTTACACTTGATTTGTCTACCGGCACAAATCCTACCAACACCACTTGATTTTCGGCTCAAGCTACCTTTACAATTGATTTGTTTTCCGACACAAATCCTACCTCATAAGTGATTCTCCTCTAATCACTCAACCAAAGAGGAAGACAAGAATAATGAGATAAAAGGTGAAAGAACAATGCTCAATACAAAGATGAAACAATCTAAGAGCAATATGGAGCAATATATGAACCAATAGTGGAATTATTTTGCTGGTTGAGCTTCAGTCATTGATCCCTTGATAATTCCTCTATTTATCTGGAGCTTTTGGAAGAATATAGTCGTTGTTGATTTCTTATGGACGTTGCTAACTTTTCTCCTTTCCATTTGTGAATACTTGACTTCGTAAGTCGACTTGTCGTGGTGTGTAAGTCGACTTGTAACAACGATTTTCGTAAAACTTTATCTCCGCTCTTCTATAAGTCGACTTATGCCGTGTAAGTCTACTTGTATCCTTCGATAAGTCGACTTAGAATCTATTAGTCGACTTGTGTTGTTCTCAACCTGACAGATCTTGATGTATTAGTCGACTTATGATGAACTAGTCAACTTATGTTGTTCGAATCTTCATATATAAGTCGACTTATGATTGTACTAGTCGACTTATGTTGGCTTCAACGGAAATATCCAATCAAATCTTCTATAATCTTCATGTTTAATATCTCTAGCATGATGAAGATTATTTCCTTCTTGATTTCACCATGATTTATGATATATTCAATCAAATCTTCTATAATCTTCATGTTTAATGTCTCTAACATGATGAAGATTATTTCCTTCTTGATTTCACCATGATTTATGTCTTGCCCATTCAAGATTGAAGCAGCCTTGATGTATTTGAATCCATATTACCTGAAATAATTTCTTAACCAATTCTATACATTTTATTATTATCAAAACATAAGTGAAATTTAATTTGTCAACCACCATTGGTCCAACATCCTTTGCTATTACATGAGTTATCTAGCAGGGATGGACAACACAAGGCTGAATTGGTGAAGAGCAATCATGAGAAGGAAGGAAGCAAATAGAGAAGCGGAATGAAGCAAATGTGCACAGGGCTAATCAAGGGTACAAGTTGTCGAGGTTTGAGCCTGGAGATTGGGTCTGGGTGCATTTTAGAAAGGAGAGGTTTCCTAAGCAAAGGAAATCCAAGTTGGATTCTAGAGGCGATGGATCATTCCAAGTGCTTGAGAGAATTAATGATAATGCCTACATGATTGATTTGCCAGGAAAGTATCAAGTGTCTGCTACTTTTAATGTTGTTGATCTTTCTCCCTTTTCTAATGTAGGGTTTGATTCCATGACGAATCCTTTTGAGGAGGGAGTGGATGATACAACCAGCCTTCGCAATGGAGTTCCATGTCTTACACATCAACCTAACAAGCTACACATGCCAAATGGTCCAATTACAACGCAACAAGCTTCAAGGCTTAAACAAGCAATGCAAGCTTTTGTTCAAGCCCAAATCACAAGTCAAGTACATGAGGAGGCCGAAACATCCATAGAGGAACACCAAGGCATGCCCAAGCTTGTGACTTTTTTAGAGGAGGCATTGGAAGAGGTTAACACTTAGACATTGTAGGAAAATCCCGGGATGTACATCACATGTACCGGCAGCGGAAAACAAAAATTTTTGTTTCCGGGACTTTCCCGAAACCCAGGATCCAGGTGTCGGTATGAAAACAGTACCGTCCTTGCATAAGTCGACTTACCCCATGTACAAGTCGACTTATCGGTACTGAATACGTGTAAGTCGACTTACCCCATGTACAAGTCGACTTGCACTTACAGCCATTTAGGCTCATTTTTTATAATTTGGACTTATTATTTATTATCTCTTATTTTAGGCCCAAGGACTTGTTTATGGGTTGTTCTTTTAGTTAGTAGCATGTGTTTTGTTTGTTTGGGTTATTTTCAGACTTATTCGTTTTAATGTGTTTAGCCCATTCCTAAAAGGACTTGGATCAGATTATGTTCAATGGGCTAGATGCTCCTAGATTTGCTAAGATTAGCCTAGTTTGCACTAAACGGGCTTGCAAACCCATTCTATTAAGGTTAGGACTTGGTCAAGGTATTTATAACTTATTATAACCTTGTAACCCTAGATTGGATGATTAATAAAATTTCAGAATTGAGTTCTTCAAGTGAGACGTGATTGTATTCGTGGTTACTTCAAGAAATTGATTTACATCAATAAGTAAGTTGTTGGAACCCCACCCTGGTGAGACACGGGTACGACATCCTACGTGACATCTGGATGCGTAACCCACGAGGGAGGGATTCTTCACCACGAAAGAAAACTTGTTTCCGGAATTTAATCTGCAAAATCATGAACCTTGTGCTTATAACCTTGCAGGGTCATTAGCTGTAACTCCACATTTGTGACGAGCGCACACTAATTAACCACCAAAATCATAAGTTGACTTATTCATATAAATTGTATCTTTATGCCTCAAGTTTTTTTGAAACAAGAATCACCTCAAACGGAGTTATATAACTCAAGTTATGCTTAAAAAGCCTAAAAGAGTTCATACTCCAAATATGATCTCCAAACCGACCTCTCACTTATTTTAATGCAAACTCTCCCATATCAACTCCAAATGGTACCACTTTTTATGGAGAGAAAGATATATATCTTAGAAATCTAATGGTTCAACTCTCACCTCAATTAGAGGTCGGATGAGGGAGTTATGCCCAAAAGAATGGATTATGTTCACACCCTAAATCAATTTGAACCTCTCTTGGCGCGATCACCATAACTTTCGATTTAGAAATCTGATTAAGTTCGTTTTTAGACCATTAGAAAGAAGACATCTAGATCTACAACTCTCATTAAGACCCAAAATGAAATTCGACCTCTAACAATTTCGAAATTCAACATATTTCCCGTAGCTGTCCGTTTAACGGACATCCATGTCCGTTTAACGGACATGTACAGGTGAAAGTGGCCCAAAAGATCCGAGAATGTCCGTTAAATGGACATGTGGATCCGTGCATGTCCGTTTAACGGACATGGACTGGCCAAGGGGTGTTTTTGCACCCGAGGATGTCCGTTGAATGGACACCCATGTCCGTTTAACGGACATTGGATTTCCCAAAGCTCCAATACCTCTCCCAAACCTCTCACCTTCAACCTAACTTCATAACCACTTGTACACTTCACAAATTTACTTATTCTAAAGCCTAAACACTTCATAATACCTTCAACTCCAAGTTCAACTCACTAGGTTCTCAAATTTCAACTCAATTTGCACATCAAGACCCTAATCTCCAACATTCTTAAAAGCTATCACAAACACACAAACCATATAAACAGTAAAATGAGCAGTAACTGCATTCTTTCTAACCCTCATAACTTCTTACTCCAAATATGAAAATTTTCATATTATACCTTAATGGAAAGATAACAAGATTCTCTACAACTTCCATGAAGGATGCAAAAGTTAATTTCATCATTAAACGAGGTAAAAAGTCACTCAAAGGCACTGCTCATAAAAGGACCAATGAAACAGTAACATAACTATATGAACAATAACTGAATGTATTCTCAACCTCATAACTTCTTAACCCTAAGTCCTAATGTAGCAAATTATATATCATTGGAAAGTTCTAAACCTATACTACAATCTTCAAGAAGACTTCCCGATCCAATTCAAGCCCTAAGAGGGTCTAAAACCTAAGCGAAGTTTCTGTCAAATTTTGCAAAAATTTGACAGCACCTTCCTTGAAAATTCAACTAACCGAACTTCAATCCAAACACCATCACCTGCATAGAACTCAATATCCAACCTCATACAACATAATTCAATCCAAAAGTATCTCCAAGCGCAATCCAAGGGCAACAACACCGCACTCCTAGACATCTACTCCATTCCAAATTATAAAACAATACAATCTCATTCCTTCTCTTTGTCAATTATAGCCATACAATAATACATTTTTATAAAACGAATACAAGATACATTTAAAATTCAAAACTCTTACATTTACATGGAAATAAGTTGATACAAAGCTTTAGAGGGCATTTTATCCCAAATACATCAAAGTCTCAAAGAACAAAATACAAAGTACATCATTAGTTCCAAAATGCTATCTAAAGCCTTGTTTTCTAACATATGATTTCAAAAATAAAAATGCATCGGAGTAATGCCTCAATCCTAATGCGGTGTTTCGGTTTCTCGCTCATGACCTGTGGAGGAAAAGGGGGTGAGCTCGACCGCTCCGTGAGTAATAGCTTAATAATTAAGAATAAACATGCCAAAATCTTTTAGCAATTTATTCTCAAGCAATTGAACTAAAGCATCTTTGCCATAAAGAAATTCTTCATCAAAAACAAATTATCAAAAGCATTTACAAAACAACATAACATACAAAAACAACTTAGACAAGCATATCACATAATCACATATAAGTTGGTTTGGGTGGATCCAAATGGAACGTATGACACATTCCCGCGAAGCGGTCATGTGTAGTCGTGAAACTTATGGGAGTCCGTGAGGAGCTCCAAAGCCACTAGCGAGCAGGCGGAAAAAGCTTATAATTAGACAGGTGCACCTGACTCTTAAGGGACCACCACAAACTCAAAGAAAACATGCATATCACATAATTCATACATTTCATACATAGTAGCCACCAATGACCCTTGCAACATATACTTTCACATAATTTCCCAAATTACATATTCGAATCTCTTTGTCACTTGTCAAACAATTATACACATATTTTAACATCTCATACAAATTTAAACCATTTCAAGAATAACAAACAACATTAGTAATTCATTTGAAAGCATTCAATAGCATTTATTATAAAAACTTTAACATGTTCGTTAACTCAATTATTAAGAAATCACCCACCTTAATCCCTTAGCTTTGAAATTGGTCACATGGCCTTGCTTCTTACTCTAATTGCTTCTCTTCACCTTCATTAAGCATAAATAACCCAATTAACATGAGATATCTCAAATTAGACATTCCTAGGAGAGGAAAGCATGGAGTTGAACCTATCTAACTTTACCCAAACCTTACCTAAGCTATTAGCATCTGTTGGATCCCGTTACCGGAACCCAACTACATACGCAGAACAGAAACCGAAGCAAACGGAAACGAAGGGAAACGGAGATTTCGGATCGAAATTTCAAATCGGAAACAAAATGCGGACGCCAATCGAATAAACCTACCGAATCGGATAACAAATTACGAATAACAAAATCGAGGGCGAGACGAAATCAAGTAGAACAGATCCGACATCCGAGCACAATAATCAAAGAAAACGATCGGATGAACATAATCGCGTTGGAAAGATCGAAATACAAGCTCCAACTTTCATTAAGACCACTTATTCCAATTCAGACTAAATCCATACGACGAGTGGCCTCGAAGTATAGCACATGCAAATCTATACTTAATAACATTTTCAAAACAAAGCATATCTTCCGAAATTCATATCTCTCAATCCCGACATCGAAAAATAGCAAACTTTATGTCCACGAAAAGCTCTCGACAGAGGCTACAAGTTTCACGTTGATCATTTTCTCGAATTTGACCTAAATAAAAAAGTCAACTTTTTACCCTAAAAGTCAAACTTCCAAGTCAACTTTGACTGATCATAACTCTCACTCCCGATATCGAAAAATATCAAACTTTATGTCTACGAAAAGCTCTTGACATAAACTACAAGTTTCCAGAAGACAATTTTCTCAAATTTTGCCTAAATCAAAAGTCAACTTTTAAAGCCCAAAAAGTCAACTATTTCACAATTATTATTTTTTTTATATTTTCACTCTTTCTCTCTTTATTTCATGATCTTCCACTTAATTTCAATCAACTCATCCACTTTTGAAAACTTCTTATTTTCACTCAAAGATCGGGGTCCAACATTTCTCCCCCTCTTAAAAGAATTTCGTCCTCGAAATTCACACTTACTTAAACTCCAAGTAACTCATTCTTACATAAATTTCTTTTTAAACAAAGCTCATCAAACACTTTCTTACTAATTTCTTTTCAAAACTCATAATCAAATTACTTTCTCTTATCTAATTTTCTCGTCATATATGTATCTCATACCACTCATATCATATTAACTTACTATATCTATAACTCATTATTTCTTCAGATATGGACACAAATCAATGGTCCATTCTTTAAAGAATCCTAATATGGTTCAATGATCATTTAGCAACTCGTCATCCTTTCATCTTACGGAAGTATAGTCTATATCAATTTCTCCCAATTCATCACAAAATTCAAATCTTAAGTTCCACAAACACATGTTTCTAATCACTCGTATTCGTATCACCCAAATCAAACCAATCACTTGAATTTGAGCGTCAAATAGTCATGCACATCAATTTTGAAATTCCTAAAGACAATCATACTTCTTTCATCAAAATCAAATGATCATTTAGCATATTCTCACAAATTCACTCTTATCTTTACAAACTCGTATCAATTCCTTATTCATACTCATACGCCCAAGTAAGATCATATTACTGGGCTCTGATACCATACATGTTGGATCCCGTTACCGGAACCCAACTACATACGCAGAACGGAAAACGAAGCAAACGGAAACGAAGGGAAACGGAAATTTTGGATCGAAATTTCAAATCGAAAACAAAATGCGGACGCCAATCGAATAAACCTACCGAATCGGATAACAATTTACGAATAACAAAATCGAGGGCGAGACGAAATCAAGTAGAACAGATCCGACATCCGAGCACAATAATCAAAGAAAACGATCGGATGAACATAATCGCGTTGGAAAGATCGAAATACAAGCTCCAACTTTCATTAAGACCACTTATTCCAATTCAGACTAAATCCATACGACGAGTGGCCTCGAAGTATAGCACATGCAAATCTATACTTAATAACATTTTCAAAACAAAGCACATCTTCCAAATTCATATCTCTCAATCCGACATCGAAAAATAACAAACTTTATGTCCACGAAAAGCTCTCGACAGAGGCTACAAGTTTCACGTTGATCATTTTCTCGAATTTGACCTAAATAAAAAGTCAACTTTTACCCTAAAAGTCAAACTTCAAGTCAACTTTGATGATCATAACTCTCACTCCGATATCGAAAATATCAAACTTTATGTCTACGAAAAGCTCTTGACATAAACTACAAGTTTCCAGAAGACAATTTTTTCAAATTTTACCTAAATCAAAAGTCAACTTTTAAAGCCCAAAAAGTCAACTATTTCACAATTTTTTTTAATATTTTCACTCTTTCTCTCTTTATTTCATGATCTTCCACTTAATTTCAATCAACTCATCCACTTTTGAAAACTTCTTATTTTCACTCAAAGATCGGGGTCCAACATTTCTCCCCCTCTTAAAAGAATTTCGTCCTTGAAATTCACACTTACTTAAACTCCAAATAACTCATTCTTACATAAATTTCTTTTTAAACAAAGCTCATCAAACACTTTCTTACTAATTTCTTTTCAAAACTCATAATCAAATTACTTTCTCTTATCTAATTTTCTCGTCATATATGTATCTCATACCACTCATATCATATTAACTTACTATATCTATAACTCATTATTTCTTCAGATATGGACACAAATCAATGGTCCATTCTTTAAAGAATCCTAATATGGTTCAATGATCATTTAGCAACTCGTCATCCTTTCATCTTACGGAAGTATAGTCTATATCAATTTCTCTCAATTCATCACAAAATTCAAATCTTAAGTTCCACAAACACATGTTTCTAATCACTCGTATTCAGATCACCCAAATCAAACCAATCACTGAATTTGAGCGTCAAATAGTCATGCACATCAATTTTGAAATTCCTAAAGACAATCATACTTCTTTCATCAAAATCAAATGATCACTTAGCATATTCTCACAAATTCACTCTTATCTTTACAAACTCGTATCAATTCTTTATTCATACTCATACGCCCAAGTAAGATCATATTACTGGGCTCTGATACCATACATGTTGGATCCCATTACCGGAACCCAACTACATACGCAGAACGGAAAACGAAGCAAACAGAAACGAAGGGAAACGGAGATTTCGGATCGAAATTTCAAATCGGAAACAAAATGCGGACGCCAATCGAATAAACCTACCGAATTGGATAACAAATTACGAATAACAAAATCGAGGGCGAGACAAAATCAAGTAGAACAGATCCGACATCCGAGCACAATAATCAAAGAAAATGATCGGATGAACATAATCGCGTTGGAAAGATCGAAATACAAGCTCCAACTTTCATTAAGACCACTTATTCCAATTCAGACTAAATCCATACGACGAGTGGCCTCGAAGTATAGCACATGCAAATCTATACTTAATAACATTTTCAAAACAAAACATATCTTCCGAAATTCATATCTCTCAATCCCGACATCAAAAAATAACAAACTTTATGTCCACGAAAAGCTCTCGACAGAGGCTACAAGTTTCATGTTGATCATTTTCTCGAATTTGACCTAAATAAAAAAGTCAACTTTTTACCCTAAAAGTCAAACTTCCAAGTCAACTTTGACTGATCATAACTCTCACTCCCGATATCAAAAAATATCAAACTTTATGTCTACGAAAAGCTCTTGACATAAACTATAAGTTTCCAAAAGACAATTTTCTCAAATTTTGCCTAAATCAAAAGTCAACTTTTAAAGCCCAAAAAGTCAACTATTTCACAATTTTTTTTATATATATTTTCACTCTTTCTCTCTTTATTTCATGATCTTCCACTTAATTTCAATCAACTCATCCACTTTTGAAAACTTCTTATTTTCACTCAAAGATCGGGTTCAACAGCATCAAACCCCATTTATAAATCCAAAAGATTTCACATTTTCCTTACCTTAAAGAGATACCCACGAAATTGCTCTTCTTTCCTTTAATGGAAACTAAATCCTTCCCTTTTCTTTTTCTTTATTTCTCCTTTCTAGCAAGAAAATCATAAGGTCCTACCTCTTCTTCTTCTTCTTCTTCTTCTTCTTCTTCTTCTTCTTCTTCTTCTTCTTCTTCTTCTACTAGCCGAAACTCTCACTCTCTCCTTTCTCTTTGAAGTGTCGTGGGTCTACTTTCTAAAGCCTTAGCACATGTCTTTCAAGTTAAAACCTAAGCTCCACTCTCAAAACTACGTAGTTTCACTTTTGTCTCCTTATACAAGCAATTTGTTTGCCCCTTCTCCTCATTAAACGACCACACCTCAATAGCTTCCCATCTTTTTGTTTTAAAGACTATACAAAGACTCATCTTGTAACATCCTACCCCCGACGGGAAGGGTAAAATCATAATTTAGCAAAGGATGAGAGTGATTGGGACTAATTAGGAATTTCCATGCATACTGGTATTGGTGAATAGTGAATTTTTGCACATGAAAAATAACTGTACATGCATTCATGATTATTTCACGGTATTGGGTTTAAATGGAATTTTATTGTGAATAATGTGAAAATTGTGTTTGAAAAATTTATTGGAGTGATCCATTGTGTGTTTTCCATTTTAAGAGATTTTTCGGGATTTTTCAGGACTTTTTCGGAGAAAATTCCCGGACCGAACAAATCGCCATGTGACGAATCGATTAATTTTCGGTATCGAAAAATGTTGTCCAATGGTACTACAATATTGGGTATATTATTTGGGTTTGAAATTAGGGCCATTGGACTTAAATGGGTCAGATTTCATTAGGGTTTCTTAATAAATCCATTACATGTTTTTGTCTTATCTTTATTTTGTCTTTTCTTACCATGCCAAGTGTCCCACCATTTAATGGTTTTGTTTTATCCTCACTCTTTTCAACCCATTGAATACGGCAACTCATTGAAAAAGGATCAAGTTTTTGCTTATTTCTTCATTCCATCCAAAAACCTTTTTTTCCTTTTACCTCTCCATCGATTTTTCTCCTTCTTAAAGTGTCTCTTCCTCCAACCTTAAGAGCCTTCCTTCATGCATCCAAGCTATCTTCTTATCATGGTAATTGTGTATGTGGAGTGAAGTAAGAAAGTGAGGTGGAGAAGTTGCTGGAGAATTGAAGAGTTGGAAGCTTTGATTAGGTAAGTGTATGGTTTAAGCTTTACTTATGCATTTCATGAATGAATTAGTAGTTAGTTACATTGATTGGAAGTTATTGTTCATTATATATGATGTATGATGCAAGAAGGTCATGAAATTTATAGCTTGAATTGTTGGGTAAGGTTATGTTGAGTATGATTTGATAAGGTAAGCATGAATGATTTGGTATGTTTAGTGAAGTAGAATTGGACTTGGCATGATAGGAAGTGAATGGAGTAGTAAAGCTGGAAAATTGATTTTGTACCGATTACACTGTTTTGATCATAACTAATTGTGTGGTTATGCAAATGAGATACGGTTTGTTCCAAATGAAACTTTAGTTGATTGGCTACAATTTTGTGTGAAATAGGTGTTGTCTAATTGTAGCTCTAAGAGGTTGAATTTTGACTTGGAAAATCAAAGACATGGGCTGTGTGAACAGTACCCGGATTGATGACCTAATTGTTTTGATGATTTTTCTAGACTAATTTAGAAGGAATTGGTAAAAATGGTCTTCTTGGAAGTTGAAGCCTATATTATTATATTTCCATTGCCACTGATTTTGCAATTTTTTGATCTGTATATTGGGAGATATGAACTGTTGCCTATTGACTGATTTTGTGCATTTTGGTGAAATCCAGCCTAAGTGTCGGTTTTGTGAGCATTCTGATTGGAAGCAATTTTAGCGATTTATGTACACTGAATTGGCTTGAGTGATCTTATGAAGAGTTTTAGAGGAAGTAATTATCTTGAAAATAGTATATAGCATGCTATTTTTAGATATCAGATTTGGGAGTTATGAGTTTTCAAAAATTGAATCTGAATTAGGTCATTGACTGCTGATTAGGGCAGTCACTTTCATGATAGTTTTGAGCTTGTTAATGATGGAATTGGATTCTGAGTCCTTTATGAAAATTGAAGTATGAGATCTTATCTTTCCATTAATATAAGGTAGTGATTTTTTTGACATTTGTGCAAGGAGTTATACTGTTTTAAAATTTGCTTTCCAGATTGGGGAATTTCAGTGGTCAGATTCTTTGTTGAATTGTTTGACCTAGTTAGAAAGTGAATTTGATTTCATGTTGTTCATAAAAGTTGTATAAAACATTGTGATTTTTTCTGTGCAAATTTATTATGTAATTTTTTAATAAGGAAATGGGAAGTTATTGAATGTACAAAATCCTGCACTGTTTTGAGAGGCATTGACTGGGCAGTAACTTTTATTACATTTTTGACACCCTTAGAGGTGAAATTGGATTTTGTGTCCTTCATAAAACTTGTAGATCTCTCTTTTCTCTATGAAATAGATACCAAGTTTGTCCAATTTGAAATTCGAAGCAAGGAGTTATGAGTTGTGAAAGTTGGGATGTCGGTGGACATTTGTCCAGAACTGCCATTGTAGTAGCATAAGTCGACTTGCACCCTCAGATAAGTCGACTAGAACATACACAGTAACATTAGTTGACTAGGATTCTCAGGCAAGTCGACTAGGATCATATACTTTCCTTCTTTTGCTTATAACTTGTCCATCCGACCTCCGATTGACCTGATTCTCGAGGTATCGGATTCGTGAATCATTTAATTTCATTTCTATGAGAAATTGGGAAATTTTTAGAGGCGAAATTGACGAAATTAGTTAGGTTAAATTGAGAGGATTGGGTAGCAATTTTTGGACCTTTTGACGTCCGAATTGAGCGATTTTAATGTCTATGGTTCTTTGGACATAGGGGAACATTTTTACAGTATGATTTTTGAAATGATACTGGGAATATCATGAACATGCATTGTGCACCTTCTAATTGTTACATGTGCATTCTGACATGTTTCTAAATGATCAATTGGTAATGTTTGTATACTGTCACTGTTATAGAGGAACTCTTGGAGCGTCGATCCACCGACGTCACTGAGACTTCCAGGTATTAGCTCGGAAGTACAGGTGAGTGACCTAGATGGCTCTCGTTCAATTATGATATGTCGAATGTGGGGAATAATGGAGGGATTAGGATTGTGTATTGTTTCTGACTGGAATTCCGAACAGATGATCCGATGAATTGGGAGAATTAACATAGTGATATACTGTGATCAATTGTGATATACTGTGATCAATTGTGAAATACTGTGATCAAGGGTTTGCTATGATTAATTGCTTGAAGTGTCTTGATGTGCTCATTATGAATCGATTGCTGTTGCTATGACCAATATGATAGATTGTTTATTGATTGTACAGTTACTGCTTATTTATGATGTGCTCAATTGCGATTGATAGAATCATGATATTATATGTGATACTGACTGTTAACTTGGGCATATGCATTGTATACATCATTGCATAAACTGATAATAATAGGCCAGGACCGACTCATCGATCTCGAATCGAGCCTTGAGCTCGAAGGGAGATAGACACTCCCTAGACGCGTCTACGGATACTATTCACTGTTTATGCATTCGGTCACAACACTGAAATAAACTGAAAAAGTGTCACACGTGCATTGCATATATTTTTGACTGAATACTGTCAATTGTCTTATAAAATTGTGATATGCTTATATCTATTGATTGAGATGGTATTTCGATTTGTATATGATGTAATTTGCTTGTGTGCTGCATGAATTGGGCGAACCATCGATGATGGTTCCTCACTGAGTTCGCAAAACTCACCCAAAATTTGCATCTATTTTTTAGGTCTTGAAGAGTACCCCGTTTGACACGGGAGTATGTCTACCGTATGCAAGGGACAGATAGAGGTCGGGATCAGTTTGCGTCTGTATTAGAACAAATGGTTTTTGTAAATTATTATTGAATGATTGTAATAACTGAAAATGTTTATTTATGAATATGGGTTCAGATTGTTTACTGTCTATTCCACGCACAAGAGTGTAAAAAAAAATTCGACTGACTGATGTAGCACGCCACCCTCGCAGGGCACGGACTTGGATATGACTAACGATGTCGGGTTCGAGTCACGCGGGAGTGGGGTGTTACACATCTACCCCTCCTTCTTAGCCTTAAACTTTAAAACTATAAGTGAATTACCTAAATTGCCCCTAAACTATCTTATTCTTTTAAATTCTAAGAACATATCAAATTCTAATTTGTAATTACAACCCTTCATTTAATATCGACTAACTAAGCACTAAAAACTTCAAATTAATCTAACCAATAAAATTAGACAAACTATACCTCAAAATAATTGTAGCATGCTTAATGCGAATCGGGGCCCAACATAAGTACTTGCAACATAAATTGATTTCTAATTTCTTTGAGATTGGGTCTCAAACTTATGATTTGGGGTTTGATCTAGCATGTTCTTGGAATAGAAAGATTAGGGTTTTGATTCAATAAGATTAGGAGGTTTCAAGAACCTTGTTTTCTTGGAGTTTCCATATCAATAATTCATGAGAATTATGAAAGCAACTTCAAGATCAGTAAAGTGCCTGAAATGATAAATAATTAAGCTAATTTGTTTATAATTAGGAAAAAAGCCACAGATAAGCCATCATATATCAAAATGGACAATAACGAAGCAAATAATGTTTGTTATATAGTGGAAATGCTAGTAGATCCAAGAATAGGACTGAGAAATAGTACATACCTTATGGAAACTACTTGTTAAGAACATGTAAGGATAAGCCTGTACTATTTAGTAGACAATTGCTAGATTCAAAACTTTTGAAATTCAAATGTCAAGAGCAAATCCCAACTAAAAACTAAGAAAGAAAATTAAGCAGAAGAGCTTAAATCACAATATTAGGACGATACATTTTTCGAACACAACAATGAATCTCTAGACGTTATTAATTAAAAGCAAGGGGAAGACTAATATGAATAAATTCAAAGCTCATAAGAGGCTCCTCAAAGTGGCGATGACCTATGTAGCACAGACACGGCAAAATGGAGCCATGTCTGTGTGTTGGACAAGTGTCCTACACGGACACCCACTGACACGCAGTGGACACGTGTCCGTGTTGTGTCGTGTCGCATATTCATGTCCGTATCTGTGCTTCTTAGATGATGACCCTTAGAGAGGTTATAAGGTTTCGAAGCCAAACAGAAAATCCCCATTTTTATTATTTCAGGATTACACATCGATTATGCTATCTTTAAGATCTGCATGCAACAAGTACCCTTCCACTTCCAGCAAAAAAAGTCCCATAATCCTTACGTATCTAAATTAAGCAAAGAATCTTTATTAGGCTTAAATAGTTGAAAAACCTTGCTCACTTCTTAGCCTGTGACAAATAAAGTTAAACAAAAGTAATCTAACAAGAGCCAGGTTGAGCTCACATGGTAATTTTCTGACCAGAATCCTTGCTTTCTCTGCACGTTTCAGATTTTTGTATGTTCCTCTTTCTGCACTATAGCGATTTTCATCCTGAAAATGAAAAACAATGCACTCGAGCTTGTAGTTAGAATACAGCAAAAGTAATAACAAATTATTTCCTCTAGGCCATTGTTTACAGCAACTAATAATTGATTTTCTTCAAAGCTCTTGCTTTTTCAGTTATTAAGTCACTTCTCTTCCTCAGATGTGCATTTCCATTCCTTTTCTTTATCCAAAATATCCTTCCTACTTAAAGCCTGCTCTTTTGCTTTTGCAATTTGATTGTCCTTGCTGTAGAGTAAATCAGACATATTTGTGTTACCTGTCAAAGCACAGTTTAAGTTATAAACAAGCAATATCACTACTAAAGGAAACTATTTCAAAAACTTGAAAGAAAAACAAATTGGTGCATGATGTAGAAGGGAGAAAGAAGTATGGCTAGCAGAATTCTACACCCTAAGTGTTCTTAAATGGCATATTTAAAATCGTTATCTAAAGAACAACTGTTGTTGTTATCTATCAATCATATGAAGAATTTAAAGACTGTAATATGGAACTTTTGAAGAAAGAAGACTAGAGAGAGAAAATGGAGGAAAATAGGGGCAAACAGAGTATATCAAAGACTCAGCAATTTACTAAGATGTTCTTCTATTAATCGAATGAATACAACTTCTGTGACTTCTGTACATTTATAACATTTCAATTCTACTAACTGTCATCTAACTGACTTAACTAACTCTTCTTGATTTCTTGCCAACTGATTCTTTACGTCATTGCATGGCCTTGCATGAATGCCTGAGAGGTTGTGTTCTTATCTGGATTTCTGAGATACGCATCCTACATACTCCTCCTTGGATCTAAAATTCAACTTCTGAACTCCCACCAACTTTCTTAATTGTTCAAACCGAGACACATGAAAACCTTTAGTAAAGAGATCAACAATTTAGTTTTCCGTATGAACATATTTGAGCTTCAACTCTGCCTCTTGTTGTACATCTCTCAGATAATAATATCTGAGCTTAAAATGTTTTGTATTTCCATGGAATACTGAATTCATCGAGATAGAGATTACGGCTTGATTATTAATATATACCACAGTAGCAGATGTTAGATGAATTTGTAAATCTTCAAGTAACTTCCTGACCCATACGACCTGCTTCACTATTGTTGTAGCTGCCACCAGTTCAGTTTCTGCAGTTAACAGAGCCACCAACTCTTGCTTTTTTGAACTCCAAGAGAAATAAGCTGATCCTAATGTAAGACAATACCCAGACGTACTTTTTATGTCTTTTGTTGCTTCACCCCAGTCACTGTTCGCAAGATCATATGTTACCACAAAGAGTTGTTCTTCTTCTTCAGCTATCTGAACATTGGTAGTAGCTTGAACAGCTTGCTTCTTGCAAATGGCCTCTATGTGTCCCTTCTACTGACACTTGCTGCATACTACATCTAGTCTTTTCCAGCACTTGAAGGCTAGGTGATTTGATTTTCTACAGTGAGGGCAGGGATTGTACTTATTATTCTTGTCACCTCCTACCTTCTTGCTAGAATCTTTCCGGTGAGTCTGCTCATTATGAGAGCTTACACCCGATTTTCCCTTTTTCTTCTTGAACTTGTCTTGACTTCCTGCCTTGGTAAAGGCCTTGTATGCTCCTTCTACAACATCGGTTTTCCTCATTAGATGCCTTTGCTCTTGAGTCTGCAAGGCACTCACCACTTCAACAAGTTTGATATGCCCGATATCTTTGGAGTTTTCAAGTGAAACTATGGTAGCCTCATACTTCTCTGTCACGGATACTAACAGTTTTTCAACAAGTCTGTAATCTTTAAACTCAGCTCCCAAAAGCCTAATTTGATCCACAAGATGAATCAGTTTTTCACAATAATTCTTGACTAATTCATCTTCCTTCATTTGCTTTTTTTCGAATTCTCTCAGTAAATTCAACACCTTCATGCTTTTCACCTTCTCGTCACCTTCATATTCACTCTTCAAGAAATCCCAGATCTCCTTCGCCAAACCAAAACCCATAATTCGAGTAAATATAGAAGGTGCTAGTGCCTGGTATAAGCAAGATTTCGCCATAGCCTTCTTTGCCACCCTTTCCCTCAACCATCTTAGCTGAGCAATTGGTGCATCTTCGGCTGGAACCTCTACTTCGTAGTCTTCATCAATCGATTCTCAAAGATTCTGACCTTGCAGGTATGCCTCCATCTTTATTGCCCAGATCTAATGCCCTTCTCCATTGAAGACTGCTAGCTGCACACTTTAGGTTGAACTCTCAACCATCTCTGAGAATACCCTTCTCGTAGTCACAGTTTTAAACAGGAAAGGATATTTTTTCCTCAAGCCGAAAAAACTTGCTTATACCCTTATAGATCCCTTTAGAAACTAGCTTTGATACCACTTTGTTGTTGTTATCTATCAATCATACGAAGAATTTAAAGACTATAATATGTAAATTTTGAAGAAAGAAGACTAGAGAGAGAAAATGGAAGAAACAGGGGCAAACAAAGTATATCAAAGACTCAACAATTCATTGAGATTTTCTTTTATTAATCGAATGAATACAACTTCTGTGACTTCGGTACATTTATGATATTTCAATTCTTCTAACTGTCATCTAACTGACTTAACTAACTCTTCTTGATTTCTTGCCAACTGATTCTTTACATCTTTGCATGGCCTTGCATGAACGCCTAAGAAGCTATGTTCTTGTTTGGATTTCTGAGACACGCATCCTACAACAACACAACCAACTTCCAATCTAATTTTAGCTCCCTTCCCAAAACATTAAAAAAAAAACAATCTTTTGTATAATGGATAGTTTCCAGTACTCAAATTCGATTACGAAGTCGAGAACAAAACAAAACACATATCAATTTTTTAATAACAATAAAAAAGAAGTTCCTTACTTACAATTGGAACCAAACTTCGCTAGTCCCTTACTTACAATTGGGACCAAACTTCGCTAGTCCAATAAACTTAAATTAAAGACTTCATTTTCTTCATAAGAACTTACAAGAATTTGTCATATTCCGTACCTCTTAGATCGATAACTTCACCAAAAAAAAAACAGAGAATGAAAAGGAATGCTCAACCTGGACCTCGTGAATAGGAGAATCGCAGGTGGTGTTGGTGGGATAGGGAGGAGGCAAAGTCGTCATTTTTCATGCAATGGAAACAACAGCTACTGCATTCTTATGCGTAATTGTTCAAGAGGCATATATAAACTCCCTCGAAACCCTAGAAATTTGTAAAGAAGATGATTGAGTCTACAGAGAGCGCGCTTTCTTTCCTTTCTCGGGTTACTGAATATGAGATTTTAAAATCGTAGTAGACTTTTGAAGCGTCACGAAAATCGTCACAAAATGAGTGATGTGTTTGACATTACAAATCTTAGAAGGGTGTCATTCTCTATGGCATACAAGTACAACAAAAACAAAATGAAATATATGTATACTATTAAAAACATGCAAAAGAAGCTCTTTAAAAGTTTAACATAGAAGAGTGCAAGTTAATAAAAACTCCAATATACTAAAGGAAATGTTTTGCGAAGAAGGATGAAGATGATGAAAATGCTGATGAGAGATTGTAGGGAGGTTTAATAGTCTGATACATTTGACCCTAACCAAGCTTGAAATCATGAATGCAGCAAGTTTGCCATCAAATTACACACTGTAATAATGAAATTCATTTACAAGTAACAGAAATAATTATTAGACATGTTAAAAGCATAATTGATTTATGGGCTAAGTAATTATTAGATATGTTAAATATACAATTGATTATGTAATAAGATTCACTAAAATTAATTTATTTAATTTTTTAATTATAATAATTGTGTTGGATATATTGATGATATAAGGAATAGTTTAACTTTGGTTTTGAAATTCTTTCATGATCTTATAAGAAATGGGAGGTCATAGTTCTATCTATTATACAAGCAGAATATGCAGAATAATAACTGCATACAAGCAGAATATGCAGTTATTATTGTTGTTATGAATCAAGTTCTCTGAATCAGAAAACTCATGATTGATTTGCATAGGGAGCAAGAAGAAAGGAACAAAATTTTTTAGGATAGAGAATCAAAGTTAACATTCTAACAAAGACACTTCCTAGAATTAGATATGAGTTCTTAAGGCAAAAGTTTGGAGGGTGCAATTCCAGAGCCAAGTATAGATTATTTGTTATGGAAGTCCTAAAATTATGCTACACATACTGAAAATGAAAGTGATCATTAATCATGAGGATCTTGACCATGTTATCATAGTATATTTAGATCATTCCGATAGATATATATCGTGAGTTAACCTTTTTAACGTTTTGAATAAGATGTGGTCTTGTATGTGGATTCACTTCAAGTTTGGTCGGTTGTCTCTCCAAATATATTGTAGTCTTCTGGCATTTCTACTCATACTGTGTCCTTAAGCCATGATCAGTAGGAATGTATGATGAAGCATTGGAAAACAATTATCATATCTTCGGGGAAAAAAGCTGTGCGGCTAGAACCTTGCTGCCATTGTTATATGCTTTAAGCAGTCATTTAATGTCAATACTTTACTCATTTATGATCAATACTTTATTATTGATACGAAACATGAGGTACATGGGATGTGAAACAAGAAGCAGAAAAGATTACTAAGCAGCTTCGTTTATCTTGCATGCTAGTGAAGCCATTATTCTTTATTCAGGGATAAGCAATAGTGAAGATAAACACCAAAGATGGAGCCGTGGCAACATCATCCAGAATCTTCAACAACAACCATCCTGACAGCAGACTTTCCCACATCTGAGGTTTGGTATCTTCCCAACGAAGTAACAGCAACGACATCCTGCGTATATCAAACAGTTGAACTTGTTAAATGCAACATGAACATTCACATTATGGAAACCATTGTTGATGTGTGTGCATGGTTATATACCAGCTTGAGGATAAACTAAATCCTCGGTTAATTTCATACGAGCGCCTGCTGTGGCACTTGCAGATATGGATATGGATGCCACCACAAGTAGCCATGTGAGAGCAATCAGCAAAGTGGCCTTTCTCACCATCTCTTCCTTCCTGCAAATTCAATGGATGATATTAACTAGTTTTTGGTGACTAGCCTTGGTTCACACAACCTATTTATACTAGAAATTCTACAAACAACTTGTCAATAAAAAAATAATAAGTACAACGTGATCTTTATCCCCTAATCTTCTTCATATCATGAGTACTGAGCTTAAGTCATTCCCAGAATGAAATGCGAGTCTAGTCTTCGCCGTGCAATAAGATGGCTTCTTTGGACATCTATGGTTGCCATTTTTGACTTGTCGATTCAAGGGCTCCAATGAAGGTTTTTTTCTTGTCCTAACGATAGCTGAATGGTGTCGGTACAAACTAGAGGAGCGTGGTCCCCCTCCTCTATGGGTACAAGTTGCATAGTTCATGATAACACCAAAATCGTGGAAATGTCAGGCCGAACTTCTGGAGTAAGGTCCCCTTCTCTTGCATATATTATTTTTGCGAGGACTTGGGACAAAATTTCTTCTATGAGGAGTATGACTCATTTTTTGGTAGGGTTACGCTGCAATGAATACAGCACCAAGTTACAGTATGCTTTTGGCATTTTATGCAGCCGCAGCAGCAGTGGTACAAAGTCCACAATTGTAGAACTTAAGCAAATCTCCAAGTCGATTCTTTTCCCAATATATTACAAACAAGAAGTTGAAATGTATTTGGCAACAATTTAATTCAACCCGTTACTTAGTTTTGAGTTATTTGTTCGTCAAATGATTTTTTTTAGTAAGTCGGTAAATTTATAAATAAATAAAAGTGTGTACGATCAAAAGATTGTCCAAAATTATAGTTTCTTAAAATTTCAAAAAAAAAAAGATTGTCCAAAATTTCAATCTCTTATCTAAACCAAAAGCAACCTAACATGTGAGCATGAGGGGCCCTATAATTACTCCCCATGACCATACAACCATAAGAGTAACCTAAACTATATCTACTAACAAGATGATCATAACAAGGATCACCTTACTAATAATACAAGTATTCCTTACAGCAGTTCCTGCAGCGTAAAACTAATTAAGACTACCTACTAACTCATAATTAGAAAACTCCACATCAGGTTTGAATTCTTCTCTTTTCTAGATCAAATTGTTATCTTGTTTGTAAAGGATTACCGAAGTGATGAAGAAGGAGAGATAGTTCAACTCACCACCTAACTTCCTTTGTATATCCGATCTAGCCTTCCAGCTTTTAAGACACCAATCCAGGGAGTAGGATCTCTCCTACTGTTGAGTTGCGAAAGGAGCGAAACCTTGAAGCTTGTGACACCATGCATTCAAATGATTTAATCCAAATACCTAATTTACATATTATTACTTGTATCAAAAGTTTATCTAATAACAAGAAAAAAGTAGAGTATGAATTTGAGATGAATTAAAGAAATAGATATTTTTATTTTTACAATGAATGAACTTGATACAAAAGTAAAGATAAACTAGTTCATCCTCTAAACACATTATTTGCAATTTAAAATTTATTATAAATTTTCTTAATTAAAATTTATGACAACTTAAAATTTTAAAAGATAATATTCTCATACAAATATCTTACAGTAATCAATACAATATAAAATATCTATATATATATATATATATATATATATGCATGCATGTATGTATGTATGTATGCATGCATGCATGTATGTATGTATGTATGTACACACACATGTATGTATGTATGTATGTATGTTTGTTTGTTTGTTTGTAAGTATGTATGTGTGTGTGTATGTGTGTATGTATGTGTGTGTGTGTGTATGTGTGTGTGTATGTATGTATTCATTTCTCCATATTAATATTCAAAATTAAAAATAGAAAATATTTTTCCTTATATATAATTGTAGATATAATTATGTTACTAGAATTTTCTTATTATGATTTTTTCAAAAATCTCAAGTACAAAGAAATTTTATATTAATATATATGATTTAGAATATGAGCAAAGTACTAATTTCTATTTTATTTTTCCTAAAAAATTTTAACATAAATGTGATGTCTGAAAAGAAATTCATGAAAGTCGTATTGTTCCAAGCATGAGCATAATCAAACGAATAATATTTTTCTTTTCCTTTAGTGCTATAAAAATTATATTTTGACAAATATTTTTAAAGATAAATTGATATTGATAATTAAAGGAGTATAAGGGTGTAAGAAAAAAATAGTGAAAGTATGTTCCATTAAAGTATCTTTAGCTTTAGCTTTTTTTTTCAATTTAATCCAAAAAAAATTTTAATTACGATTCAATCCTGATAAATTATGATATTTCAGGTACCGATCAATATCAACTGGTACTAATTGGTATCAGTAACCGGTACAGTACTTATGTTTTGGGTACAATTTTGTATGGTACTAGTCGATGCAGAAGAGTACATATAACCATGATAGAGAGTGTAAGTGTAACAAGGATTTTTTTACTTATATTTACTTATAGATATTGTTAAAATATTCTATTTTTGGCCTTATTTGTATTTTAATTTATTTGGGATGTCTTTTATAATAAGGAAGTTGATTTGGTATAAGATTTCACTATCTTAGAATATGTAGAATTTTGGAAGTTAAGAAATTTGTGGAAGGAATGAATCATTAATGAATAAAGAGCCCTAAAGGAGAAAGGACTTTTTGGATATACGTAAGTAGTCCATGGTGAGATATCGATCTATTGATCTTGGCTACTGTGTTTGGGCACTTTCATAGATCAATTACCAAGTTCTACAATAGATTTTTAATTGAAGATCTTCCATGATTTTGTTTTAATGTTGATGCACACATAGGAGAGTGTTCATTGACTCAAGTGCTTTTTGTTTCTTTTGATTTAATCGCTTGAGATATTCTTCTCTTTGTTTCATTCTTTGTTTTAAAATCTTTTGTTGAAGTTAGCATTACTTGGTCAAGTTATTGCGTGTGAGATACTCTCACAGGGTGAGTACAAATGGATAGCTTCAACGAGTGAGTAGTGTTAGCTTTATAATAACCTTGTATAAGTATATTGTACTATCATGAAAGTCGATTAATCTGAGTGAGAGCTCCACAGATATAAGTCATGTATGTCAAACTACGTTAACAAATTTCTTATATTTTTGTGTGTGTAATTTCGTTGTTGTGCACTCAATTTGTTTGCTAGCAAAAGAATTCTAAAAATCGTAGTTGCTTGCCCAATTGCTTTATGATAATCAAAAGTAAATTTCAGTTAGAAACAATTGTGACAAAAAAAATTTACAGACCTTCGACCTTGGACTTTTCAATTGGAATTAGAGCAAGGTTCATCTCATCAAAACTTGGTGTGTCAAGTTGGTGTAGATCAATATTTTGAACTCATGACTACTAGAGAAGGAGTGTTGATTACTAAGCCACCTTTGCTAGATGGCTCTAACTATCTTACTTAGAAATCAAGAATGAAAGTGTTTATTCAAGCACAAGGGACTAAAGCCTGGACTTCTTTGTTGAAAGGTTGGACTCATCCTATGACAACTAATGAAAAGAATGAAGTGGTTCCTAAAGATCCGTCTAAATGGACAAAGGCTGAAGAAGAAGGAGCACTTGTTAACTCTCAAGCACTGCATGCAATTTTAGTACTGTAGATGAAAAACGTTTTAGTATGATATCAACATGTGAATTAGGAAAAGAAGCTTGGGATACATTACAAACCATACATGAAGGATCACAATCAATGATAGCATCAAAACTTCAAATGTTGGCTACTAGATTTGAAGAACTTAAGATGGAGGAAAATGAAACTATTGTAAACTTTCATAAACGGTTGTGTGATATCACCAATCAAGCACATCAACTTGGCAATAAATTCTCAAATCTAAAAATTATCAAGAAAACCATAAGATTGTTGCCTCCTAAATTTATATTGAAGATTACAACTATTGAAGAAGCTCATGACATTCATGAGTTATCTTTGAATAAGATAATTAGAATTCTCACAAACGTCAAGATGAAATTGTTGAGAGACAAGCTTGAGAAGAATAAAGGATTAGCAGTTCAAGCTGAAGTTGCTAAACCTATACATGATTTAGGAGATGATTCCAATGAAAATGAAGATCTAGTGTTACTAACAAGAAATTTCAATAAGTGGTTGGAGAAGGTGAAGAAAGATAGACCTAAGTTCGAGCAAAATGGTAGGAGTTCATCCAACTATAACTTCAAAAGCAAGTGAAACTCAAAAAGGTGAAAATAAGGCAAAGAAGATACAATGTCATAAATGTCAAGGTTTTGGGCATATGCAAGATGCTAACCTCTTAAAAGGAGAAAAGGGAAGTCTTACACCAACACTTGTAGTGAAAAAGAATTTGAAAGTGTGTATGGCAGTGGATAAGAAATTGTGAGCCATCATGTTGTGTTGGTTACTTTATATAAAGAAAGTCCAGTTGCTTGCTTAGCAGCAACTAGTGAAGAAATTGAAGATGAAGATTTAGATGTTTCAGTATCAAACTCTAAATATGATAATAACAACAATGACAGTTACTCAGAATTCAAAGAGGAAGATGTCTGCAAGGCCTATAAACTAATGTATAGCAAATGGGTGAAGACATATAAATAAAATGAGAAGTTAAAGAGGAAGAATTCTACCATGAAAGATGTTATTCAAGGTCTAGATTGACAATAGATGAACTTGATGAAACCAAGCTAAAGTTGATCACTACAGAGAAAGGAATAAGAATGTTGAATGGCAATACCGAGATGCTAGACGAATTACTAAAAATTGGCCAAAAAAGGGAATTTTCAAGGTTTTGGGTATAAAGGTGAATGCTCTCAAGTGAATAATGAGCAAAATGGTGAAGTTAGATTTGTCAAAGAAGCAAGATCAATTAAGCAAGAAGAAATTTCAAAAAGAAGCAGAAAGTTTGTGCCTACATGTTACTTTTGTAGTGTAAAGGTCACATAAGGTCAAATTGCCACAAGTTGCTAAAAATGATATTTCATAATGCTCAAAACAGAAAATTCAAACATCCTTGGAAGAACTTTCAATAGCAGAGGCTACCAAAGCAGATTTGGGTTAGAAAGAACCAATAAAAAGCACGTGTGACTCTTAAATCCATATGTGTTGCTTCTCACAACGAATGATACTTTGATAGCGGGTGCTCAAGGCATATGACAAGTGAAAGAAGCTATTTAACAAATTATCAAAGTTGTATGGATGGCCATGTTACATTTGATGATAGAAAAAAGCGACAACGATTGGTAGAGGAACTCTTTACATTAATGGATTCCTTTATTTAAAAAATGTGCTTCCTATGGATGGTTTAAAAGCTAACTTGGTGAATATTAGTCAAATCTATAATGATGGGTTGTTAGTCAAGTTCACCAGTGATGAATGCAAGGTGTTAAACAAAGAAGAAGACTGTATAGTAAGTCAAAGAAGATCGGTGGATAATTGCTGCATGTTGCAGGTTATTACTTCCTGCAATTCAGCCACATATGATGATATGATTCTACAGCACCAAAAACTTGGCCACTTAAATTATTACCTTATCAACAAGTTAAGCAAATCTGAAGCGGTAAGAGACTTGCATATGATAAACAAAGATGACAAGACTATTTGTAGCACTTATCAAATAAGAAAACAAACGAGAGTACCACATAAGAAGGTAAGAATTTTACAACTTCTCAAGTATTGGAATTGATTCATATGGATTTGGTAGGCCCAACACAACATGCTAGTCTTAGTGTGTAGCGCCCCCTCACCGTAAGGTACACATCGAGACGCCCGAAGGTCGCTCCGACACGTATCCCACGATAAAGGTGCACTACCAGAAAATTCCCACTAATATCCACATGGCATCGCAATAATAAAAACCATAATATATCATAAATCAGTAAATTTTAAAATCCAAAATAATCTCGACATATCATCCAATATCGAATAGACAAATCTATCACCCCTAAACAAAACCAAAAGGAAACGACATGAAGCATCTATCCTAAGTCATCCAAAAAGTCCAACCCAATTGACCGACACATGTGCCATCGCTTCTCTTGCCATTTCGCTCATGCGGCGGAAAAGACTATCTCCGGAGCTAGGGTCTACTCTATCGGTCTGAAAAATAGGTTGCAATTTTGGGTGAGTTTGCGAACTTCGATGAGAAACCATCATCGATGATTCACTCAAATCATGCATTACGCAGATTACACGACAACCAACACGATAAGATACAATTGGTATATAACAATTTACGAGCTTTATAACGGTTTGCGATATCAAAATAACAATTTACAATAAATCATGCCATCACGTAATCAATCATTGTCTCAAAATAATCATTCATGTGCATACAATGCATATGAGACTCTTTTCGATTATTCAAGATTGCCCCCAAGTGCTCGATCGGTATTCGATGGGGGCGCGTTAGGGATTTCTCCCATCGGGCTCGAGGCTCGAGGCTCGGTCGATTCGATGTTGAGCTCGAGGCTCTTTTCGATGATAATAGTAACTTGGGTCACATATCGATGAAGTGTTCAGTAATTCAGTGTATGGCTACAAAAGCCTGTATTGCATTTCTCGATGTCATGCAGTAGTCGATCTAATCAGAGAAACATGCCATTTGATTATGTACATTTCAGTAATCATGCAATTTCACATTAACAAGTAATTCACATTGAGCATTTAGACAATCAGGAATTTGAGAAACCAACTAGGTTACTCACCTATAACTTCCGAGCTACTGCCTGGAAGTCTCAGCAATGTCCGTGGAATGACGATCCAACGGCGCCTCTATAACAGTAAAATACAGTCCCATTACTAGATGCTCAATAAAACGATTCAGTAAGACATATGTCTCAGTGGAATTATATACAATGCATGTTCACGATTTTTCCAGCGCTAAAACCCAATTTAGAACTCTTATGTCCCATTCTAACTCTTCGCTCAATTGATCGACAATAATTTGATTCAGTCCTAAAATTCAGATCAATTTTTTCAATTCATACTCCCTATAGCAATTCCCTATCCATTGGTTCAAAACCTCTATTGAAAATCCCAATTAAAATTCCAATTGTCTCAATTCAATACTTAGGTCACACTATGAACCATAATTGACCTTATTCTCTATGAATCAATATCATTTAAATTAAATTCCAACTCTCATAGTTATCCTCAATTGTAGACCTCTTTCCCTAGTTCATAATGAATCGAGAATCACCTCAATCGGAGGTCTATACCATAAATTATACCCAATAAACTAAAATCAATCCAATCAGAAAAGCCCCCTCGCCGCGACCAAGAAGCTCTCGCCGCGGCGTAAAATGATTCGCTTCATGCAGCAGCAATTCATTCTGAGCACGCCATGAGAAGGAGAAGCGCCATGGCGTCTCGCTGCGCTCGTCGCGGCGAGCACTAGATTTTCTCGCCGCGGCGAGGTCGCACCAGACGTCGCGACGTGCGGGGATTTCCTCTTCTTCTCCGATCGTTTTCCGCCATTAATGCTATATAAACTCAACATTTAACACCCTAACTACCCAATCTAACACAATAAATGCATCAGAAACCATTAATAACAACATTAAAGCCATTAATACTTACCAATCGAAGATCAAGTTCCACAAATCCCTCAAATCTCCGTAAACCCTAAAATCTTTCAAACTCAACGATAATCCACTCTCAATCCTTCTCAACCTTCATCAATCACAATAAACCAGTTAGCTTTGCATAATGAAGAGAAAACCACAAGGAAAAATCGAAGAACCTCACCGATGGGAGGAATCGAAGATCACCGTGGAGAAGAGAAGAGAAGAAACGATTTTTTTGCCTTAGGATAAATCCCCAAATTTCAGACCTAGCTATTTATAGACATAGGTCTCCTAAATCAGTTCAAATTTTAGTCTCTAAATTTCAATGGCTCAACATTTTTATTTCCTAACAGTATAACTCTAATTTTCTCATTGCCATTGGGCATTTCTTTCGATCTATATATCAATCGATCATCACTCCAAAATTTCCGATCCAGGCATTTTCTCCCTAATTTCCCGAAAATTTCCTATAAGTCACTATCAAAAGCCAATCACTCTTAGATTATTCTAAAGCAGTCATTCGAGTCCAATTACTCCTAATTTCTCAATTAATCACAATCCAGTCGATTCGATCGGTTTAGGTTCACAATCCAATCAATTCATACTCACAATTAAAATGCGGAAAAATCATGAATGCATGCACCTATGAATAAATGCATATGCAATAAACTGTTCCTCTATAATTAGAGGCGATAACATGCTCAATCGGTGAATGCAATGAAACCTAATATTACCATAATACCGCTACTTGATAGCAGGATGTTACAATTCACCCTCTCCTAATAAAAATTTCATCCCCGAAATTTCATGTACAATTGATCAGGAAGATAGGGGAATTAATCCGCTCCTTTCTATTCTGATTCTCACTCATTTCCTTATAATTATTCGCAAATCCTCACATTCGGTACTCGAAGCACATTTATCAGATCTTAACACTGTTTCTTAATCCAGTCCATAAAACACTTTGTAAATCAGAACCATCTTTTAGATTTTAAACCATTTTACCAATCTATTTACACGACGGTCACATAGAGGCCATTTAATAACGAATTTAGTTTCCTTATTTACCTTTATCTCCCTTTGTGCATTTTGGCCAAAGCTACACACTTCGAAATATTTCATCAGATTACGTCTCTTTAGTGTTAAAACACTAATTCCATCAGATTAACCACGATCCTAATCGATTCGACTCATTGTCATTAACTTGGATCGATCAACCCCTTTTTCAGATTCATTTCACTTATCATCATTAACTCAAATCAATCATAGTCTTCGACTATGTTCAGGCTTTGTTCACTCTAATGTAGGGGTTAACGACTTCTTATTGCCATACGACTCCTTATGCACTGTTCGAATGGTAACACCAAACTAATACCTCAATCTCAATGGACTCTACGAATATCAGTCTCACTTTTGCCTCGTGATCATATACATTAGTTATCCCCGAATAACTATTCAATTTCTCCTCTAAACCTTCTATAACTCTTCCTGTACACTCTTTCTGGAACACAACACTTCTATAGTTCCTAGAGATTTCTCTAACAGTTTCTTTGGTGGGTAAAATACATACTTCACAATACAGTCATAAATATCATTCCCTCAAAAGTTGAATCCCATTTGAATTTCCCAATAAGGTTTGCAATTTCTAAATCCCCAATTTGTTTTGACCGTCTTTTCTATACCCACCTGATCCAGAATTCCCATAACTAATAATGATACATTCCTTTTTACCTCCCAGATAGATCGACAATTGCACTCGATATTACACTAGATTTAATAGCCTTAACGGCCAAATTAAGATCCTTCGCCATTGCATTTCTATTTAGTACATTACATTGCACCATTAGCTAAATTTTGAAACCCTCAAATGCATAATCCTTTTCAATTCTTTCAAGTTCACTAATACCTCGATCACTATCAATTTGCTTATTCATAGCCATATCTGAAATGTTTCTGTCCAACTAGTATCTCCAAGCTTTCAGAACAATATCCAACACAATAAATTCCAGTCATCAATTATAATACAGTCCAAGAGATTATACTTATCCCTATGCATAAACTACTTTACACCATTTCAGCAGTTGCATCATAACCTTTATTGGGACACGTCAATAAGTATTGCAAAGTCTCGAATTTACAACAATACAATTAATACTCGAATTGAAAATTTCTCTTATGATTTCTCAATTTCTAAATATCATATTCTGCCACAAGTTCCTTTACACTATTTTCTCCATATTCATCATATCAACTTAGTACTTCCCAAACCTTCTACATAAAAATTTTGTGAACCAATAATCCTCTCAATTTCATGACTAATTTCTCCTTACAATTTAGTAATCCTATTACACGGTCGGATTCCTTACGTTAACATAATGCACATTTCCTCAGTAGCAGATTCTATCTCTCACACTTAAGTTTCCACTAGAATCAGGTCTCCCAATAACGACTTTTCATTCATTTCAAATTTATTTCCAGTTTATCCTTTCATTGCTAATTTCTTCAGTTATAATCATTTGATCGACTCCGGTATCCATTACGTGAGCCAGATGGCCTCACAACCTCCCTGGTGTAACAGTCCATAATAGCCCTTATGCGCAGTCAATCAATCCATCCCCAAAATCACATCTATCTCCCTATACAGTCGTACTACCTAGAGGTGTACTCACCTCTAACCCATACTATAACCTCTCTCTATTCACATACAGTCTACATGCTAAATGCGGTGCAATGAAAGAATAAGTGGATCCAAGATCTAACAATGCATATGCTTCAGAACCAGAAATCAGAAGCATACCCGCAACAACATCCGGAGAATCCTGGGCCTCCTGCCGAGTTATGGCATAGACCCTGGCTTGAGACTGCTGTCTGTTGCTCAGATCCTCTGACCTCACTGCTGATCCCTCTGCTCGGCCTCGGCCTCTCCATCCGGATCCACCATCACAGCTCTGCTGCACCGTGGTATTGCTACCAGATCTTCCAGTCATAGTAGACTGGGCTCCCAAAGTCTCTGGGCAGTTCCTCACTAGGTGGTCCATCGAACCACACCTCAAACAGGCTCCAGACAACCATCGACACTCTCCACTATGCTTCTTATCACAATGCTCACATAGAGGAATAGGCGCCTGAACCTCACAGCGCTGCCACTACCGATCAGGTAAAAGCTGTTTCCACCTTGTGACCGGTCTGTTAGCCCCTCCTGCGGACTGAAGGGCCTATTCGACGCTGCTATATCCTCTACCAAGACCTTTGCCACAGCTATCATTAGATCTCTTGGTCTCGATCCCGACCGGTCCTCAACCATACGTTGTTTGATGGAATGCTCTATCCTTCTGCTGCGACCCTCAACTCAATAAAACTACCCATGTCGGACATGGCCAATAGGGTGCGGATCTCCAGATTGAGTCCGCCCTCAAAATGCCGACACCTGTCAGCCTCAGTAGCAACCAATGTAGAAGCATAGACCATCAGCTCATTGAACCGCACCTCATAGTCGGCCACGGTCAACTGTCCCTGTCTCAGTTCTAAAAACTCCTGTAACTTCATTTCTAGATAAACCTAGGGCATGTAATTGTCCTTGAAGGCCCTCAGAAAATCATCTCATGTCATCGATGTCACGGGGCACAGAAGTGCCCCGGATGATCTTCCACCACTGATATGCAGGACCCTGTAGCAAGGAGACGGCATAATCGAATCTCTCCTCAGGGTTGCAGTCCATCTGATCGAGGACTCTCTCCTTCCTCTCTAGCCATCCCTCGGCCTCCGCAGGGTCGGTGCTGCCATAGAAGTCAACCGCCCCACCTTAGATCGATCATATCTCCGTTCCCGTCTCACAGGAACTCGATGAGGTAACTCCTCTGAATGAGGTGGAGGAGACTCCCTACTAGCTCCTACCGATTCCAGGTCAACTGGTAACTCAACTCGATCTCCAAGGATGGATGACCTAAAACAGACAAGAAATTTCCGATCAGTTCTGCTATTCTTACAGTGATTCAAGCCTAAATTACACTATGCCCAAAAGATGTCAAACCATGCTCTGATACCACTTAATGTAGCGCTCCCTCACCGTAGGGTACACATCGGGACGCCCGAAGGTCGCTCCGACACGTATCCCACGATAAAGGTGCACTACCAGAAAATTCTCACTAATATCCACATGGCATCGCAATAATAAAAACCATAATATATCATAAATCAGTAAATTTTAAAATCCAAAATAATCTCGATACAGTCATCCAATATCAGAATAGACAAATCTATCAGTCCCCTAAACAAAACCAAAAGGAAACGATACAAGCATCTATCCTAAGTCATCCATAAAGTCCAACCAATTTGACCGACACATGTGCCATCGCTTCTCTTGCCATTTCGCTTTCGCATGCGGCAGAAAAACTATCTCCGGAGCTAGGGTCTACTCTATCGGTCTGAAAATAGGTTGCAATTTTGGGTGAGTTTGCGAACTCGATGAAAAAAACATCATCGATGGTTCACTCAAATCATGCATTACAGCAGATAAATACAACGCAGCCTGATAAGATACAATTGGTATATAACAATTTACGATAGCCTATAACAGTTTGCAGTATAAAAATAACAATTTACAATAAATCATGCCATCACGTAATCAATCATTGTCTCAAAACAATCATTCATGTGCATACAATGCATATGAGACTCTTTTCTAGTTATTCAGTATTGTGCCCAAGTGCTCGATCGGTATTCGATGGGGGACGCGTCGAGATTTCTCCCCTCGGGCTCGAGGCCGGTCGATCTGATGTTCGAGCTCGAGGCTCTTTTCAAAGGATAATAGCAACCTGGGTCACATATCCATTATCTGATCATGCATTTATGCATGTAATGTAGTGTTCAGTAATTCAGTGTATGGCTACAAAAGCCCAGTATTGCATTTCTCAGTGTCATGCAGTAGTTCAATCCAATACAGTAGAAACATGCCATTTGATTATGTACATTTCAGTAATCATGCAATTTCACATTAACAAGTAATTCACATTGAGCATTTAGACAATCAGGAATTTGAGAAACCAACTAGGTTACTCACCTGTAACTTCCGAACTCTTGCTGAAGTCCCAAAGAATGTCCGTGGAATGACGATCCAACGGCGCCTCTATAACAGTAAAATACAATCCCATTACTATATGCTCAATAAAACGATTCAGTAATGCATATGTCTCAGTGGAATTATGTACAATGCATGTTCACGATTTTCCCGGCGCTAAAACCCAATTTAGAACTCTTATGTCCCATTCTAACTCTTCGCTCAATTGATCGACAATAATTTGATTCAGTCCTAAAATTTAGATCAATTTCCTCAATTCATACTCCCTATAACAATTCCCTATCCATTGGGTCAAAACCTCTATTGAAAATCCCAATTAAAATTCCAATTGTCTCAATTCAATACTTAGGTCACACTATGAACCATAATTGACCTTATTCTCTATGAATCAATACCATTTAAATTAAATTCCAACTCCCATAATTATCCTCAATTGTAGACCTCTTTTCCTAGTTCATAATGAATCGAGAATCACCTTAATCGGAGGTCTATACCATAAATTATACCCAATAAACTAAAATCAATCCAATCAGAAAAGCCCCCTCACCGCGGCCAAGAAGCTCTCGCCGCGGCGTAAAATGGTTCGCTCGCCGTGGCATGAAGACTGCTCGTCGCGGCGAGCAATTCATTCTGGGCACGCCATGAGAAGCGAAGCATGGCGACGCTCTCGCTTGCGTCGCGGCAAGCACTAGATTTTCTCGCCGCGGCGAGGTCGCACCAGACGTCGCGACGTGCGGGGATTTCCTCTTCTTCTCCGATCGTTTTCCGCCATTAATGCTATATAAACTCAACATTTAACACCCTATCTACCCAATCTAACACAATAAATGCATCAGAAACTATTAATAACAACATTAAAGCCATTAATATTTACCAATCAAAGATCAAGTTCCACAAATCCCTCAAATCTCCGTAAACCCTAAAATCTTTCAAACTCAACGATAATCCACTCTCAATCCTTCTCAACCTTCATCAATCACAATAAACCAGTTAGCTTTGCATAATGAAGAGAAAACCACAAGGAAAAATCAAAGAACCTCACCGATGGGAGGAATCGAAGATCACCGTGGAGAAGAGAAGAGAAGAAACAATTTTTGCCTTAGGATAAATCCCCAAATTTCAGACCTAGCTATTTATAGACATAGGTCTCCTAAATCAGTTCAAATTTCAGTCTCTAAATTTCAATGGCTCAACATTTTTATTTCCTAACAGTATAACTCTAATTTTCCCATTGCCATTGGGCATTCCTTTCAATACTTATCTGATCAATCGATCATCACTTCAAAATTTTCGGTCCTGGCATTTTCTCCCGAATTTTCCAAAAAATTCCTATAAGCCACTATCAAAAGCCAATCACTCTTAGATTATTCTAAATCAGTCATTCGAGCCCACTTACTCCTAATTTCTCAATTAATCACAATTCAGTCAGTTTCTGGTTCACAATCCAATCAATTCATACTCACAATTAAAATGCCAGAAAAATCATGAATGCATGCACCTATGAATAAATGCATATGCAATAAACATGTTCCTCTATAATTAAAGGCCAATAACATGCTCAATCAGTGAATGCAATGAAACCTAATATTACCATAATACCCTTGCTAACAGTAACGGGATGTTACATAGTGGGATGAGGTATTTCTTGACATATATTGATGACTACTTAAGATAAACTTGGGTAGTTTTCTTGAAAGAAAATTCAGATACATTTAAGGCATTTAGAAGTTTATGTGTGCAAATTACAAATAAAAAAGTATGGTAGTTTTGAGGATTTAATATGATCATAGAAGGGAGTTTGAGAATGCAAGCTTTAACAATTTTGTGATACACATGGGATTATGCAAGAGTTCTCAACACCTAAAATGCCAAAACAAAATGGAATTGCAGAAAGGAAGAATCACACCCTTCAAGAGATGGCCAGATCTATGTTGAATGGAAGAAAAACATCAATGAGGTTTTGGGCAGAAGTAATCAACATAGTGTGTCATATATGCAATAGAGTCATCTCAGAAACAATTTGAACAAGACACCTTGTAAGCTATGGAGAGGAAAGAAATCGGATGTTAGCTACTCCCATATGTTTAGTAGTAAATGTTATATTCTCAAAGACCGAGAACAACTTAGAAAGTTTGAAATTAAAAGTGATGAGGGCATCTTCTTTAGGTATTCAAATCACAGTAAGGTATATCATGTGTTCAAACAAAGAACTAAGACGGAGATGGAATTTGTGAATTTCATTATAGATTATGTGTATCAAATAATTGATAAGGTGGTAGAAGAGAATATTCTAAAGCAGTTTCATACATCAAATCAAAGGTGTAATGAAGTTAAAATCAGAGAACATTCAGACTCACAATCAGTTGCTTCCAGAAAAGAAACCAACCAGATTGAGGCCCAATTGGTTACTTCTAAGGAAGAAACCAACCAGAGAAGAACTGATGTTGTTAATTCATCTAATGCAGAAACAAACTTGGTAGATAACAAAGACTCAAGGCAACATGACTTCAACAAAGATCCTCCATCAGGAATCAAACGGAGTCATCATATTGAGTATGTGATTGGTGAAATTGGTGATAGAAAAAACTTGTGAAGGAACAAGAATAGATTATCGGGAACTTGCAAGATTCATATGCTACACTTCCTCATTTGAACCAAAAAATGTAAAAAAAGGACTACAAGATGAGTTTTGGATTACTGTAATGCAAAAAGAGTTGGCACAATTTGTTCAAAATGATGTATGGGAATTGGTGTCAAGGCCATTAAATGTAAACATGATTGGAACAAATGGATGTTTCGCACAAAACTGATGACAGAGGTAATGTGACGAGGAATAAGGTCAGGTTAGTTGCTCAAGGATACTCTTAAATAGAAGGCATTGATTTTGAAGAAACATTTTCTCTAGTAACAAGGCTCGAGTCAATTAGACTTCTCTTGGCTATAGCATATTAGAAAAGATTTAAGCTTTATCAAATAAATGTGAAGAGAGCATTCTTGAATGAATTTCTACAAGAAGTATATGTTGATTAGCCAAAGGGTTTCATTGATTCGATGCACGTTAGACACGTATACAAGCCCAAAAATGCTCTTTATGGCCTCAAGCAAGTGTCAAGGGCCTAGTATGAGATACTCAACTAAGGATATGTACGAGGTAGCGTGGCCAAGACATTATTCCTGAAAAAATGCGTATCAGATTTAATGATTGCACAAATATATGTCGATGATATAGTGTTTGACTCTACTCATCCAAAGATGGTAAATGGATTTGTGAAGATGATGACAAACGAGTTTGAGATGAGTATGGTGGAAGAGTTGCATTTTTTCTTGGGACTACAAATTAAACAAGTAAAAGATGGCATCTTTGTGTCTCAAATCAAATATGCAAAGAATTTGGTGAAGAAATTTAGGCTTAAGAGTGCACGTTATGCTAGAACACCAATGAGTGTCTCAACAAAGTTGAATAAAGAAGATAATGGCAAAAGTGTTGATGTGAGTCTCTATGGAAGTATCATTGGGAGCTTACTTTATCTAACCACAGGTCGACCTGATATTTATTATAGTGTGGGAGTGTGTGCACACTATCAATCTCACCCCAAAGAGTCTCATTTGCCATCAGTAAAGTGGATTATTAGATATTAGCGGTACTGCAAAGTTTGGATTATGGTACTCATGTTATTCTACTACTCATTTGGCTAGTTATAATGATGCAAATTGGGCCAGAAATTAAATGATAGAAAAAGAACATTTGGGGGATGTTTCTTTCTTGAAAATAACTTGATTTCATGTTACAACAAGAAACAAAATTCCATCTCATTGTCAAAAGCGTATATTGTGGTTAGTAGTTATTGCTCTCAACTTTTATGGATGAACCAAATGTTGAAAGATTATAGAATTGCTTAAGATGTGCTTGATTATCATGTGTGACAATAGGAGCACTATAGACATCTCCAAAAACCTAGTTCAACATTCAAGAACCAACCATATTGATTTGAAGTATCGTTTCATTCGAGAGCTAGTGGAGACTAAAGTTGTAGTTCTTTCCTATGTAACAACTAAGAATAACTGGTTGACATTTTTACCAAACCTCTTGACTCTATGAGATTTGAACTTCTTCGTGGGACACTAGGACTCTGTGCTTTACAACTTTGAATCTTATTGAAGTGTGAGTTAAAAAATACAAAAAATAATAATAGAAAAGGGTCAACCATATTCTTCTTCCTTACATTATCGTTTCCCATCCCCTCTCCTTCCGTAGTCGCAGCCCACCCCCTCTCTCTCCTTCCGTAGTTGCCGTCCACACCCCTTCCTTTCAAAGTTATCTCCCACCCCCTTTCTGTACATAGTCGTCGCACCCCTTCTCTCTCTCTTTTTGATCCTTACATAGCTGCTACCCCACTCCCTTTTTCTTGTTTGTTTTCCTCACCTAGTAACCATGGCCAAGACCTAATGCACCCAATAGGTATCTTCTCATCCTTCAGTGCGTGCATTAGCCTCCTCTCCCTCACGAGCTAGCCAAAACCCTCAAACCACAAAAGTGTCACCTCGTCGCTCGAGTTGTCTGCGATAGAATCTTCTTTGAACACCGTTGACTACCGGCACTAGTTCCTCCTTGATAGAACCCATTATGCTCTCAATCCTCCATCAATTCTTATGTTGCAGTCTGACGCTAAAGATATTTAAGGTGTATTATCTCAAATTATTGAGGAATCCTCCATTAAAGATTTTTCCTCTGATTCTGAGGATTCTAGTAATGTGTTTATCAAGCGATTGCCACTAGTTTTTTTTTCTAATTAGCATGTTATTCCTTCTTCATCCAGAGGTCAAGTGAAATCACAAGCTCGGAAATCATTTTGGATGCCTCCCTACTTGTTGCCTCTTAGTTCCAGAGCTACATCGGATTCCAGTTCCAGGTAGAAAAAAGAATCAAAATTGCCATCCTGCCCAGTCCCTCTTGATTTTGATCAACAACCTGCTTGCTTCTCAATAGAGCAACCTTTGTCCCCCAAATTTTCCTCCTGGCTAGCCCAAAGTGATGGGATACTCTCGCTTCAACCAGTTTGTTCTCGATCATCCCATAAATTTAGTTGAGTATAAACAATTTAATTTAGATGCTTTGTTGACTGAAATAAATTTGTTACATGTTGCTTTATTGTCATATCACTTTAGTGTGGAGTTGGTGCGAGAATTTTATTGTAATTTGGGTAAGGGAGTTTTGGATGATAATGCTATATGCTTTCGTATGGTTTATATGAGAGAAAGATTGATTAAGTTTGATCCTGATTCGTTAAATACATTTTTAGGGTTTGTGAATTTAATTGGTAATTAGCCTTCTGAGAATCGAATTGAAGTGAGTAATGATATGCTAGGAAGTTTATTGACTATTGATAAATTGTCATATTAGCGTTATGTTGTTGCACTACGTGCTTCGATCTTACACAAAAATATTTTGTTCTTTATAAGCTTTTGCTAGCTAATTGGATACCCAGCACACATATTGTGACTGTTTACCCTACTCAAGCTAAGATTCTGTATACGATAAGCACTGGAGTTAAAATAAATCTAGGGAGATTGATTATTGAGGCTATGATTGCAGTTGTTGGTAAATAGCAAACATTATTGGGTTTTCCATATTTAATTACTCAGTTTATGCATGTTTAAGGTGTATCTCGTGTTGATTTTGAGATGCTTGAGCCTATATCTACCCTCAATATCTGTCCTCGGATTTTTAATGTCAACAAGCAAGCTCGGGTGGTTGATTTGTCGAACTCCTCATCTGATTCTTCTGCACAACCTGCTGCACCTACTATTGATACTTATGCATCCTTATTTGCTACGATTGGTCGCATTCAAGGCATTTTTAACAAGGGTCTGACTACTCTTCAACAGCTTAAACAACGAGTTCTTCATTCCGTTTCTTCCTGTGATTCTTCTCTTTTTTTTGACATTAATTTGTCCCAATGGGAAGATCAAAACTTGCTGACTTGCCAGATGTTTTTATTTTATTCAACTGATAGTTGACTGTTGACTTGACTTTGACTTTGATTTTATTTTGGATATCTATTATCATCATTGTTTATTTTAGGGGGAGTTTCCATTTTTGTTATTCAATAGGGGATTTTGATTTGACAAATAATGTCAAAAAGGAGGAGATTGTTAAAATATTTTATTTTTGAGATTTTTTGTATTTTAATATATTTGGGATATATTTTATAATAAAGAATTTAATTTGCTACAAGATTCTACTATCTTAGAATATGTAGAATTTTGAAAGTTAAGAAATTTGTGGAAGAAAGGAATCCTTAAAAAGTAAAGAGTTCTAAAGGAAAAAGAACTTGTTGGATATACATAAGTAGTCTATGGTGTGATATAGATCTATTAATCTTGGCTGCTATGTTTGGGCGCTTTCAGAGATCAATTATCAACTTCTACACAAATTTTTGTTTGAAGATTCTCCATAATTGTGCTTTAATGTTGTTGCACACATAGGAGAGTGTCTATTGACTCTAAGTGCTTTTTGTTTCTTTTATTCTTGATTTAATCACTTGAGATATTTTTCTCTTTATTTCATTCTTCATTTTAAAATCCTTTGTTGAAGTTAGTATGAGTTGGTCATCCTATTAGGTGTGAAATAATCTCACGGGGTGAGTACAAGTGGATAGCTTCAACGAGTGAGTGTTGTCGGCTCTGTAATAGCCTTATACATGTCTATTGTACGTACCATAAAAGTTGATTAATTTGGATGAAGGTCTCGCAAACATAAATCGTGTGTGTCAAAATGTGTTAACAAATTTCTTATATTCTGTGTATGTGATTTATTTGTTGCACGCTTAATTTGTTTGCTTGCACGGTCCAGACAACGTCGTGTGCACCATGGATGACGATAAAAACAACTCTAGCATTTTAAAGAGGTCCAAGGGGTCGACAAAAAACAACAACCTCCAACATATATATATACGGCAGAAAACGCAACCCAAAATAAAAGGAAAACGAGACAATAGTTTCGATGGTTTTCATCAAATTATACAGCAAGCTCCGGGCAGCAAAGCTCTGATACCAAATATAAGAATAAACCACAGCATGCAGGCATCTCATACAAAATATTTACGTAAGGATACATGGATGAAACAACATATATATATGTGTACAACAACGTAAGCTTTAAAAGCGTATCCAACAGCTTTTGGAGTTCAATTCACGTGACTTATAGCGTGAATTGAATTTACAAAGGGAGGGGGTTTAAACCCACACGTGAATTGAATTCTTGGCTTTCTTGTTGTTCCAATCAAGTGAATTGAATTCAATTACAATATTGAATTCAATTCCTTGTGTTCCAAACAGGGTGTTAATGTTGTTACACACATAGGAGAGTGTCTACTAACTCTAAGTGCTTTTTGTTTCTTTTATTCTTGATTTAATCACTTGAGATATATTTCTCTTTGTTTCATTCTTCATTTTAAAATCCTTTATTGAGATTATTATCAGTTGGTCATGCTATTAGGTGTGAGATAATCTCACGGGGTGAGTGCAAGCAGATAGTTTCAATGAGTAAGTGTTGTCAGCTTTGTAATAGCCTTGTACATGTCTATTGTACTACCATGAAAGTTGATTAATTTGGGTGAAGGTCTCACAGCCGTAAATTGTGTATGTCAAAATGTGTTAACAAATTTCTTATATTCTGTGTATATGATTTATTTGTTGCGCGCTTAATTTGTTTGCTTGCATAAGAATTTTGAAAATCGTAGTTGCTTGCCCAATTGCTTTATAAGAATCAACCATAAATTTTAGTTAGAAGTACTGGTGACATAACAGAAATTTTGTGAAATTTCGATCTTGGGTTTTTCAGATACTTTTGATTATAATAACAAATTATGTTCTCGTTACATTCTTTGTAGTAGATATGGAAATTTCTTGTGTCTAATCAAACTTATAAAACACTTCAAAGGAAAAGACCAATGAGAATGGCAACTAGGAAAATGAGAACTACTAAGCATCCGTTTAGATCATCCACAGGATCATTGCTGCTCTGAACCTCTGAACTCCAGATGTGTAATTCTGAGCTTGGAGTTGTATCAGAAACAACTTTGGTTGGCTTGTCTGTGACACAGACTGCTTGATCTCTCATGTCAATGAGGTCAGGGATTGAATTTAGAATCCCAGATTGAATAACAGTAGGAACTTTGGAATTAGCTGATTCAGGCGACTGCATCCCCTTAACAATGTCGGTCAACTCTTTAACTTTCCTCTCCAAAGCAACTTGTTTCTTCTTCATCGTCTCAATTCCCTCTTCACGTTTCTTCTCCACCTACAAGTGAGTAACAAAAATTGCAAACAGTTGAATGCCCATAGCTTCATGACAAGGTAAAGAAATAATAAGAAAGCCATGAACTACCAAGGTTTTGGAGCAGGAATTCCTAGAGATGATTGATTGGAACTTCGTTTCCATACTTGAGACGCAGGACTTGATCTCCTTCACTGCTTCTTCCAAGGAAGCAACCTTTTCAGGAAGAGTCTGCTCCATTACCTACTCAAACGAGCAAGTAGAAACAATTTTAGCATAAAACCAACGTTAACCCACCAAGCTAACTAAAACCAAGTTATGTTTCGAACCTCGGTGTCGGGGGCTAACAGTGGTTTGGTTATGAAGTCTCTGTCAGAGTGATGAAGACGATAATACCCAGTTGTGGAATGTTTGTTACCCATGTAACTGCAAAGCACTTCAAGACAGGATACTTAGCTTGTTGCATCAACGAAGACTAGGATGTTTATATATATAATCATACAAAGCGCTTCACTGCATTTCCATTTGAAAGGTGTAAGATTTCCAATGGAAAATCCCATTAAATCGTTGGAAACTTTCATTTGTTAAGACGCTGACGCAGTCAATTCCTTCCCACCCAAGTAAGCTTCGACCATGATTCCGATAGGATTAAACATCTTTATAAAACTAAGACTTTAGTACAAGTCAACATCATAGTCTCATAAAATTTTTATTACAATATTTAGATGACCAGTTCCTTAATTTACAATACTTAGTCACAACCTGGTCGAGCTTTCCCGGTACGTTCGAAGTTGGTTAATTAGTTTGAAACAAACAGGAAAGCAAGAACTTAGAGAGAAAGAAGTCATCTTCATTTTTATTAATGTGTAGAGCTTATTGCAGTCTCCATCAAATGGTAGATAAAATTTATGATAATAAATTAACGAATTCAACCAATTCAACTATAAAAATTTTAAATCAACTAAATATGAAAATATTGAATAAATAGAGATGACAATAGTTATGACATAAGCAGACATACTTATAGCCAAACAAAAAGATTCGGGACAAGATCTTCTGTCCAATATTACCCTGTCTTATTGTCTCATAAAATCTCAGCCATTTATTTTACGAGACCTACGTGAGATCTACATGACATCCACATAAATAAATGGTTGAGATTCATTAGACACAATAAAATACCATAATATTAAATAAGAAATCTGGACTCAAAGGATTCGAGAAGTCAAAAGCTCTGAGCTGCACCGAACCGACTTTTGTTAAAAAATTTCATTGCCTGATCAAATTAAACCAAGATGACAACATCATTTTATTCGAACTAACTCAAGTCAGCCTACCCAATTACTTAAACCCGAGCTCGGCCAAAATTTAATCAACTTCAATCTAAAATTTAATCTTCAACCTAAGTCACTGACTTCAAACTAAACTGCCAAGCTGGACTGATTTGGTCACCCCTACTCATGCGATAGGGAAGACAATGGGCTTAAGCTGAACTGATTTTGTCACCCCCTATTTCGACGGTAAGGATAGCATGGGTCGGCTCGGTTAATTTTTTAAAATAATTTTTAAAAGATTAAATATATAAAAAGACATATTTTGTTGAGTCCAGGCCTGGACTGCGTAGGCTTAGCCTATCCCCAGGCTTCACTTTTTCAACCAAAACGATATTATTTTATTTAGAAGAGTTAAGTCTCATACTAATTAAAAAATACCTAAGTCTACCCAATTGTCATCCCTATTGTGGGAACTCCGGGGAAGAATGTTCAGTTGTTCTACTAATTGATTCTATTGCATACCCTACTTGTTTCCCGATTAAATTTTATGTTTGAACACATCAAATCTTCACAAAAGTAGCGTGTTGAATGAATAACAAATCACATGAAGAGAAGAAAGTAGTGGGATAATCACACCTACAGATACCAGTAGTTAGAAAACCTTACAAAAGCACATGTTAAAGAAGGATAGAATGTACAAGCTCTGTGTATGAAAATGGAGCTATCAACATTTGTTTAACGAAAGGTTAACATATTCCTAAACCATCAAATGCTGTCGAAAGATCTATTCGTCCCAGTTCAACTTCAAGCAGATAGAAGAGACAGACGCTAAGACATTTATGCTGACTTTTTAAGCTTAGCTAGCTCTTCTAAAACATCCTTGAGGGGTTCTGTCAGAGTCCTTGTCTTAGGCTGGAAGAAACAAAAACATATTTGAACAAAAACCTTCCAAGCAAACTAATAATCAAGAAAATCTTCCAACTTCTCAATAAGGTTTTGCAACTTCATATTTCAATTCAGGAAAGACAGCACAACAAATAACCAAATAACAGATACGGCATCAATCAGACGTAGGCGTAAGAACATCACACACTTCCATGAGTAAAGGGGTAGCTGAGACAGATTCAAATCGTTGAGAGTGAGAAACAACCTGCAGACTCAATCCTACAAACCATCTATCTTCATGGTATGTGAATAAAGGAACATTAAGCCATAAGAAGTAGGATTTCGAAGGGGAAATCATGACAAAAGTAAATTGGATTAGCTTGACTGAACACTATAAACACGTTCACTTGTGTCATTCTCAGCTCAACTCAGTAACATAGATGCTTATCATCCAATTATACATCAACCAGATAAAGGTATTCATGAAGACGAATTAGACTGCATTGGATGGTATGAAACAAACAGATTCCTTCCTCCAGCTTAATATTTCAATCGAGACCGTAAGAGGTGGATTGATTTGCTTTTCTAGGATCAACAAGAAAAGAGCAGTATTATTGAAAAAAGAAATCAAATGAGCCATACCTTCAAGGACGGGACAAGTGCAAAAACTTCATCAGTAGTTTCAGGACAAACATTAGCAATCACACAAATCTGCAAGTATATATTGTAAGTAAAAGAGCAGACATATTTTCTTTTAAAAGAACCAACTGAGGCCAAATTTCATACCTCATCATCAGAAACACCATGCTTTTTCAGGATCCTAATATTTGGGTTAATAGATTGAAAACAACATTACTATTATTAATGCCATACAATTAATAGGCTATAGCCGTGCTTTTGAGGAAAATAGAAATAAGGATACTCAAGAACTCGTCTCGTTGACTGTGGATTTGTATAGTGGGCACCAGCCTTTGCAAACTGAAGTCCCCTGTCAAATGACCTGAAAATAAGTAACAAAATTTTAGAACCTCATTATCCTTCAACCCAATAGCAGCAGCTCAAGAATTATCACTCACACGGGAAGTTTGATGGTAGGATCTTGAGACAATAAAACCATCTGCTCATGAACCCGTTCTAAGATTGGAGCAGCTTCACAATCCATCAGGCATTTCGCATTCTTTGGCAGTTCTTCAAGTATATCAAGCAACGTCATTTAGTGCAATACCCAACAAAAGGACCAAATGGCATTTCCCATCCCATTAGAAACGTTTGACTCGAGGAAAAAGAATATTATATCTGCATAACATTAATATCAACACACGAAATATAGAATTCCACTCGAGCATCCTCAACCAAATTATGACCATTAAACAGTACCATTTTGAGTTTAGACCGCCATGCAATACCGTAGTTTAGTTCGATAACCTCTTACATAGAACTCAAGCTAGAAAATAAACCACAAATGTATGTGAATTATAATTAATCATAGGCAGACCAGTGATAAAAAATGTCAATCACATTGAGATTCAAATAATCTAAAAGACAGACATAGCAAAAGATGAAAACACCATGCATAAAGAAGCATATGCATGGTGCCAATTGTAGAATACGGTAACCATTTAGGGTATGTTTGGTTGCACGTAAGGTTTTTAATGGAATGGAATAGAATGGTTTATAATGGAATGGAATGAAAATAGATGTAATATTAGAAAATTATTGTTTGGGAGGGACAGAAGCGTTCATAATGTAATATAGTAAAATGTTGTTTGGAAGAAGGGTTCATAATATAATATAGTGAAATGTTGTTTATCATTTTACATTCCATCTTAAACCCCTCAAATCAGAGGGAACTTATTTTTACTATTTAGGATAGAATAGGACGTAATGTGAAACCCTTCCCTTCCACCTTATTTCATTCCATTATATTATAAACCTTCCTCTTAAACAATGGAATAATATTACATTACATTTCATTCTATTAATAACCACCCAACCAAACATAGCCTTAAGAAGCATCTAAACTCAACCACACAAGCTCAATATGAAATGTAGGCAATAAGCAAAAGAAGATATTCACCTGAAATGATTCCGTTGCAAGCAATATTTTTGACATACAAGAATACTAAATAATCACAAAGAAGGATGCAAGACCAATAGTTGAAAAACTCCAAAATGAAAGAATGATACGATGCAACAAGGAAGTTGTATAGACTAAATAGTATTCAACAAGGGCCAACACATATTTAATAGTATTGTGGACAATAACAATGAAGTAATAGCCAGAAGTTAAATATTTGGCACAAAAAATTACACAGATAAATGCCAACCTTGCTCAGCCTTAAGCTCTAGTGGTTGTGGTTCTTTTGTCACGGGAGTCTTCCCACCACTACTCTTATCTCCCTTTCCCCCTTTGCTCAAACTACCTTGAAAAGAATTAAAATTCACAGATAGGAAGAAAATCAGTATGATGAATCTTCACAAATAAGTAACAGGATGTACAAGAGAAACAATGTTAGCATACAGAAAGTCCATGCAAAAGGCAAAGAAATTACAAAAAGAATCCGTATATGTAATGACTTACCAAACAAATCAGTGAGACAAATCAAAGAGCATAGGACAAATACCACCATACTCATCATCATCATCAACACACAGTTGAAGTCCTACTAAGACGCGGGGTCTAGGGAACAAATACCACCATACTACTGTGTGCAAATGATCAAATGATATCATCCTTCAGAAGTTCCATTCCCCTATTTGCTTTTGTACAATTCTTCCATTTAATTGTTACAAGGGGATTTTTCTATCAGATTGATGTTAATAAGGGTATCAGACAAGAAAAAGGCGGATCCTGGAAACATTAACTTGTTTCATTCATTGACTAACCATGGGGTAAAAAGAAATTCAACAACATACCCAAATGAAAGGTGCTATAGGGCATGAATCTTTAGAATTGATTCCAACTCCTATGCAGAACCAAAATTGCAGGGGCCATAACTTTCACATTGAATAGCCAGAAAGACCACATGATCCCAGAAAAGTGCAGAAAGATGGGAAACTTCGAAGAAGGTAAATCTCCAAAATGTTATAAAAAATTTGAGATTCTTTGAGGTGATAATCCAGAAGTTAAAACATAAAACTATTTGGCTCTAATATGATGCACATGTTTACATGCATGAATATGCTTTTTATTGTGTTCAATTCTTACAAGCAAGACTCTCTCAAAACACGACACAGGCGTATCTAATAACAGTCTACGCCAAAGCATTACTAAGTAAAATACTACTCGTAACTTAGACAAATTCCACGAAAAACACAGCATAACGGTCAAAAGAAAACTGAAACAAGAAGAAAGGATATTAAAGGCACCACCAAAAGGAAAAGAAAAAGGAAAGAAGAAACTTTGAAACAAAAAGAAACAAGTGATCCTCACCAGGAGTGGACTTGAAAGAAGATTTGACTCCTTTGGTAGGCAATGAAAACCCGTTTCCCGTTTTGTCCATTTTCAACCCACGAAATATGTACTGATTTCTGCAACCAGAAAGTTAAGAAAAAGGGAAAAGCTTTAGTACCCATTTACGCAAAGCACTTGATTTGAAACGAAAATTGTCAGATAAAACCTTATCTACAGTGAAACAGGTTAAAATAAACCACCAAACCCGCAAATGCATAAACAAAAAAATTCAATTGAAAGAAACTTCGATGACCCTTTTAACAGAAGGAAAGCTACCGGTCGGAGAAAGCCAACGGAGGTGATTTCTGGTAACTGGTAAGTGAAAGGTCTTCTCAATTGCTTAAACCCCACTTTCTGTTTTTTTGGATATTTAAGGAAAACATAAAAGCCAAATTTCACCGATTAAACTTTCTAATTTTTAAAATATATTTTAATTTTTTGAAATTATATTAAATTATATTTTAATATTTTAGACATATTATGTAAGCTGATTTTAGGAAATTTTATAAGAATCAGTAAGTCGGCCCGGCCCAATCATAGACTGATCGACTTTAGCCTAATGGATCATAAGTAAGTAGGATTAGCCCAGCCCACTTTATATATTTTAATAAAAATAAAAAATGTTATCGTTTTTGACGTTACAATCCAGCCGATCAGTCCAAACAATTTTGACTTATGACTCACCTGTGGCCTGATCCAAAATTGGCATTCTTAAAATTTTATACTTATAATTTTCAATTTCAAGAATTTAATTAACAAAAATTTACTTTACAAGATTTAATTATAATTTATCTTAAAACTTAAGAATCTTAAAAGTCTTATTCTATTTTAAATAAGTCATTTAATTACTTTTATTCTAACAAATAAAATAAAAACAAAAAACTTGTATTTACTATATAAAATTATAAAGGATATTGATTTTGTACTGTTATAAATAATTAAGTGCATTTTACTATGTTTATATTAATGTTTTAAAACCCGAACCGTTCGACTAGTTTAAAGCGAAAATTTTAAACCTACAAATTTTTAATTCAATTTTAACTTTTCAGTTTGATTTAATTTAATAATCTTTATATTAAAAATCGATCAATTTATTAAGAATTATTATTTTTATAAAATAAAATAAATATATTAATTTTATTTAACAATCTCCTTTTCAATTAAACTTTATATTTTTGATTAATAAGAATAATCTTCTTCAATAATTTTTAAATTATATAATTTATTCAATTTTAACCAATTTTATAACGGATTAAATAGGTTGAATCTTTTAAACCTTAAAATCATTGTTCTACCAGTTAAATTTCGAATTGTTTTTAAACATTGTTTATATAAGTTCAAAAAATTTAAAACATCTATGACTTTAATTAGCATTTCAAAATTTTCAACAAATATTTAGATTTAGTTTGACTTAAATTTGTTATTAACTAATTTATTCAAAATAAGTTATTACGAGTTCATAAAATAATTTATCTAAACCAAAATAATTAGACATGGAAAATACATATTAATTATTTCAATTCTTTCAGACATGGAAAATACATATTAATTATTTCAATTCTTTTTTTTGTTTTTGGGTACATCTGAAATAAGTTGTTTTAATTAATCATTGATTTTGATTATTGCTTTGATTTTTCTATACATTGGAGTAAAGGAATGCATTAGAAGTCCTTTCAACGTCAATGAATAATAAACTAGTGTTGGAAACATTAGACACTTCTTGCAAAGAAGACAAACCACAGCAGAGCAATCCAGCTTTAATGGGGTGCTCTTAAATTTCACTAACATCTATCTATCTATCTGTCCCTACCTTTGTTATCACGAGCATGGTCTAATCTTCGAGTAATTACCTTCTTAGACTCCAACTTGATGCTTCCTGAACCACCTTCTTCTCTAGTTTCCTTTCTTTTCACTGTTTCTGGTTCCTCTATCTCTGGTTTTACTCTTTTGTCTAATTCATGCATTGGTTTATTATCTGTTTTCTTCATCTTTTGACCATCACTTATTCTAGTCTCTGATACTGCTGTTTTTCTAAGTCCTTCCACTCTGCTAGACTGTTCTTCTAGGCCTAATTGTAATGAACTCAGATTGTCAGTAATCTGTGTCTGTTTCCCTTTGAAAAGTAGCTCTTGATGATCCCCTGGCCTTAAACCTTTCTCTTGTTCAAAGAAGAGCATCTGCACAACTGTTCTTAATGGCAGCCTCTCGTTCTTGACTGCGTGAGCTCGAACTTCTGGTGATAGTTTTTGACAGTCTAAGATTTTGCACAGCTGCTTCTTGTCTGTTTTGCTTAGATCATGATGCTCCTGAAGAATGTTGAAACTGGAATTAGTCATATAAATGAATTAAGATAAATTAGCTATGTCTGATAAATAGGAATTAAGTATTTTCATACCTTGAGATAATTGTTGACTGCCTTGTAAAGGTCATCATGATCTTTCCTGGAAACATCTGGCAAAGCTTCTGCAAGAGCTACCATTTTTGCTACTGGCGTGTTTTTATCCTTGGCAACCACTTGAAGATAAGAATCAATGAACTTTGCAATCTTTCTAATCGATCTCAAGAACTCGGCGTTCTGTGCTGGTCCAGGTGATTGTCTTCTCCATAGAACCATGAAACTTTGTACCACAGACATAACCAAGTCGATGTCATAAAAGTGCAACTCGGAGGATGTATGTGAAGGGAAAAGCAAGTCATTCACTGATGCCTCTTCAAGCTGCAGACTGCATCTTCTAATGAGTTCTGTCCTTATAACTGCAGATGTTCCTAGGTAATTTGCTATGCTCAGAAGTCTCAGCAAGAATCCAACAGATAATGACCCTCTATCTGCAGGAATCATATTCACAATGGCTTCAAGGATTTTGTTCTTTCCCGCAACATTTTCAGTTTGAGAGCCTGAAGTTTCAGGAGGTATAACCTTTGTAGTGTCTGGCAACCAACGACAGGCGTAAACGTGCAAGGCTTCACCAATAAGCTGTGGCGGCAGCATGTGTGTTGATCTGATTGCAGTAATTATACATCGGAAAAGATCTATGTCAAGTTCAGACGTGTCTTCTGTCCACCAATCCTTAGGGACAGACTGCTGATGCTTTTTGAATCCTGGTCTGGTGTAAGTATAGGACCATGAGACCTGCAATGGAAATAATTGAAGAGAAGGAAAAAAGACAATGCCTCTATCGAATGCTGCAAAGAGAGAGCAGAAGTGATTAGACAACCTTTGCTGGTGGTGTCAAGATCTTTTCAACAATCGAATCAATGCATCTTCTGATGATTCCTAGATTTTCGGACCATTCAAGTAACTTCACAGTGCTTTGTAAAGTGATGATAGAATCCTTCCAACCTTCCAAGATGCATGAATTGAAGAATGCCTCAAGTTTAAGTACTAAATTCCCCTTCTCAACTGATTCTGTCATTCGGAGGAACTTGGCAGCACATAATGCAGACACAAAGTTGTGGGCACTGAGATTGATTGTTATTCCATAGCAAAATTTAGCACACAATTCAAAAGCATCCTCCCCACCAGGAATGTCATGAAGATCTATAGTAACAGTATTCGAATTGTCCGAATCCAAACATAGCTGTTGTAAGAGGCCGCATTTTGGAAGAAGTGAAAACTGCAGCTAAAAGCGGCAAAATCAATAAGAATCCAACTAATCTAAGATACAGAGGAATTTGATAATGCAGTACAACGGGTAGTACAGTCCTTGGCTCTTCGAACCTTTCATCATTCTTAAAGTTCCAAGCCTTTACAAATGAAGTAAATCTCACTCTCAAATGGAAGTAGTACATGGTATCATTTTTCAACTCCATTAAATCATACCTTATGGAGAAGATAACTAATGTTGTTGATTTGTATGACAAGGTCGCTCGGCGTATCCGTCACAACGGACCTGCATTTTGTTAACAAGTAAATTGACAAATTCATATGGAACTTTCCATGACAAGAAGCTATTGAGGGTGTGACAAAGAACACACCTGGTAGCCTCTTCTGTATAGAAGGTATCAGGCCGTGTACCCAGTTTCATATACTTCATTGTTGCAGTTCTTTATTCCTGTTCTTTATCCCTTCAGTTGAATGGTAATTGTACGAAAGTTTTACTTCACAATAACAAGACATGCCCTTGCAGAGCCTTACTCCAAAGAGATCCAATGATTGAGCCACCTGCAGATGAACAAAAGAAACTGAAATGACTTACTTTCCTTGAGCAATCTGAACTGTGATATACTTAGAGTAATATCATTCTGCAGAAGAAACAGATGTAAAAGAAAAGAAAGGGAAAATGACAACTCAACCAAACTACTCAAATTTAATGTCTCACTTTCCACAACACAATTTTAAGGGTTCCCCATTATCAACAACTTGGCTGCAATAAGCAGTTAATACCATACAAATATTTAACTTCTGAGCCAATTTTTTCCAGCAGAAATGGTAAATCAGGTCATTTTAATATTTTTCTATATACATTGTTCTAGTTCAGTAGACCTGAAAACTAAAAAAAGCAAACAGTTGTTACTCAAGATGGAAGACCAAAGACTCATCTCAATCAATTCTATAACCCCTTTCTGATTTTGTTTTCAATTCAGTGTTTAATAGTTGATTCCTTCATCTCTACTTCATATCCTGTTTGGACGGAGGTAAAATATGGGAAGGGATGTGCTAAAAATAATAATAATAATTTGATAATTCAAGTATAAAATAAAACTCTTTGGAAAAATGCAAAGATTAGAGGGAATTGAAAGAATTGACGAAATTAAATCTTTGAATCAACTTGTACAGAGAAATTTCCAGATTTCATTCATGGCATACTTTCAAGAAAAGTAGCTAAGGCAAAAGTGCACTCAATCTAACAGCTGCGACAGTTGAGAGGACTGTTTCCTGAATGAGTTTCTCATCATGAGTTGGCTCCCAGGTATGTCCAAAATAAGCATAAAGATAAAGAAGAAGAGGACAGAAAAGCTGCAATTGGAGAGGAAGAGGAAGAAGAAGAAGAGGCCACGAAAAACTTGTCCATCCAGCCACATTACTCTTACAGCTTTGGAAATGAAAAGGTGATGCAAAAATAATACACAATTCACTGTTTCATGGCAAATTGACAAGAAGCCTTACCTCACCTTTAGTCCAACAAGGGTCCCATCATCTTCACCAACCCTACAAGCCCTTTAAATATGGAAGTTATATAGTGTTTTCCATACCTGCACAAACAAGGGGGGGAAAAAAAGAGAAATATTGCAGACAATTCATCAACTTTTTGCTGGCGGGCACTGAGAGATAGTAGAGAAGAGGAGGGATGATAATGACGACGATGATGATGCCAGAAAGACTCATTAAAAGAAACTATAACAATTCCATTACCTTTCAGACCCCAAAATCCCAACAAATCCATGCAAAGTTGTTTGATAAAATTTTGGCAGTTCCATTATAAAGTTACCTCAAGATGGTCGAAGTTCATTAAATATAGTTTTACAGCAACTCAGGCCACTCTCACACCCTCACCGCAGTCCTACATAGCACCTTGGGATTTTTGTACTTCTCTGCTAAAACTACGACAGTTGTTACGTTCGAGACTAGAACTTCCGGAGAATCCGGTTTCGAGGAATTTGGTAAGAGACTAGCGCTCGCCACGCAGTAAATGTCAGAAGGGTTTTTGTTTAATGCGACTCAAACGTTAGAAAGGAGTAGTGGAAGAGATGGTGGTGGAGTAAACGAAGCTATTCTATGGCTGCCCACTTAGACATTAATGACTGACGAGCCTTTATATTTCTAGATCAAGTAAAGATACTCCATTAATGGTATACTTGTACGTATAGGGAGCTCGAATGCTTCCTTTCTCATCTTTTCCCTCGGGAAGCATTGAATGTTCATGGACTGTTAAAAAGTAACGTGAACGCTCCTATTTAACTGTTTGGTGTAAAAAGGAATGGAATACTATTTCTTGAAGGAGAGAAAATGGCAAGAAATCCCACAAGAAGCAATCCGTGAATGTCTTTGAAATTACCCTGAAATTTGTATTTTTCTTGTAAATTTAGCATTTTTTCTATGTCACTTATCACATAAGGTATGGTTAAATGTAGTTAAAAACAAAGTGAATTGTATGTATGGTTGTTTTGAAGCAATATCATTATCATGTACTAATAATAAGGTTGCGTAATTTTTTCAGACTCTACTTTCTTGCGAAACTTTAGCCGTAATAACGAAGAAAGACGGTATAAAAGAAAAGAACTTTTAAATGGGTATTAAATGCACGTTATTGGTACTAAAAATACACAAGAGAAGAGCCATCAAGCTTTTTATATGCATAGAGAGTGATTCAACAATACTTCTTTTAATATAATTTTCATTTTTACATAATCTTTTTTGTGTTAAAAATATGAAGTCAAGCCTGAAAAGGCTTACCAAAAAATCCCATGTCTCTAACATTTTCAAGGACGTGAATAGATCAGACAAAACTTCTAACCATATATGATCAATGTGAACATGGTGACAACTCAGAAGAAAATGACTTGGACTACTAACGGTAACAATGGTGACTAATTATAACTTGTACAAACGTTTTTTTTTTTTACTTTCCTATTCTACTGAGCCTCAAGCAATTGTCCTTTTAGGCAGCTTGAGGATGTTCTGGAACACAATACAGTTACTTTTTCTGAGCATTTTCCAAGTGGGGTGGCTTTGGATTTGGTTAAGTGTCATATTTGAAGAATAAAAGCATGACCTTCCCATTCTTAAGAAAGATCGACTGTTTAAAGTGGTCCAGAGAGAAAGGAAAGGAAAAAAAAGAAGAAAAAAAATCATGTGGTGCTGGCCCAGGAGCCTTTATCACCATTGATTGGTTCATATCTAATTCAGTGGTGTGTCAGGCCAATGGTGGTGAAGGAAAAAATGAGGAACTCAGTGCTTAATATAGCAAAGCATCAAGTACCCATGAGAGAGCCCTTAAGATCTCCTTCTAAACAGGAAAAATATAACAGACCCTTTTTCTAAAAGCCAAAGCTGCTTGCTTTACTACATCACCAGTCCAAAACCAGACAAAGCCATTGAATGCTTCAATGTATAGAAGAATCTCCAATGGCTTCCAAAGGCACTTCTATATATATATAATTTGATGCTTACGATAGTATTCCCCTTTTTTTTAATGCTTATGATAGTATTCCCCTTTTGTGTAATTGATAAAGAAACTTGTCAATGAGGTCCCAGAAAGGTTTTCATAGTTTTCTTCTTGTCCACATCCTATGGGAATTTCTTTAATTATACTTCTTTTTATATATTTCTTTTAAATCCTCTAGGTAAGTCAGGCAGAATCTATATCTGCGCATATCAGAACAAATAAGAACCTTGAGATTTTCTAGTTGGCTCTTCAATGGCAGACAATAAAAACAGGCCAAACAGATTTCTGTCAATCAACTCATCCAATTATCTATATACCAACAGAAAAAAAATTAGCACTATCATCATTGGGATTGAACCAGAACGCGAACTATATTGTTAATAGTTAAATATACATCCACATATGTACCAGCAAGTGTCCGTCCGGTCATGTGCTGTTAAATGTATGGAAAGAACATATCTATAGCGAAAGGAAGAACGTACCATGAGTACCTGATTGGTGTTGTTTAGTGACTCCAAGGGAATACCAACATTTAACATGTGGTAAAAAAGCTGCAAAACTTTGGCTTCCAGGTCTTGAGTTCAGCTTAATGAACAACCGAAACTCTTTCTGATATGAATCCAATAGTAGTAGTCAGTACAAGTAGGGGCAGTTAAACTCAGAAACTAACATGCACCCATCAACAGACATGCACATGAGATGAACATATGCCACAAGAAAGTAAAGGCCTTGTTGGTTTCATGCATGGAATTCTAGATAGATAGAGAGAGAGAGAGCTTGGGTTTCTGTTAAACAACACGACTAGCCACCAGTGACTCAGACAAGCAACTTAAAAGAGAAAATGAGTCTTCTCTTTTTTTCCTCACCAAGACTAGTGGAGAGGAGCGAGGAAGCGAGAGAGAGACAGAGGGGGGGTTGGCTGGAATTAGTCAACAAGATGGTAATGAATGAAAGGCATACTATATGATTGACTGGTTGAACGAAACTATATAAAAAGGTAATAGCAAGATGTAGGGATAATAAATTCAAAACGTCGCAATCTTTTCAATTTTTTATTCAAGATTTTTAGATTTTTTATAATTTTTTAAAACTTGTATAACTTAAATTTATTTAATATATTATGTTAATTAAATATTACGTAAATCATTCACATCAACAAATTAAACTATACGATATTTAATAAATTGATTGCTTAAAATTAAATTTATATTCAAAACTTGACGATCTATAAGCACTAAATTCAAAGTTTGAAGTTATAAATTAAAATTCAGAATATCTCAAGTTCTTATAAGAGGATTAATATGAAATTGAATATAAATTTGACCGAAATCAAGCCTCGTTCTCAACCATCTAACCACGCCTTTTAAAAGTATCAAAAACTACTCAATTAAACTATCTAACTTAATTCTGATTTGAGAAAATATATTAACCGGCATTATTGTTCAAAAGATTTTAATTATTTTTATAAAATGTACAAAATTTATTAAAATTATCATGTAATGGTTTCTTTGTATAATTTATTCGATAATTAAAATTTTAATTATTTTTATAAATTTTAATTCCATGAGATATTATTTGAATAATTAAAATAAGATTAAGTTTGTATTTTTCCCTCGAGCTAAGAATTTATTTGAATAATTAAAATTAATAATATGATTTTTAAAATGAATAAATCTGATCATTGAATTGATAACCAAAAAAAGAAAAAAGAAATGAAATAATACATGAGGAGGCAATGTCTATAGGGAAGGACCCACCTGCTAAAAAAGAAAAGAAAAAAAAAAAGAAAGCAAGGAAGTCATACAATGGGGGTCCCAGAAGAGAAAGATCCTGTGCGGTATTCCTCATCATGCTTCTCCCCACTATGAGGGTATATTCTCCTTGTAATAGGACTTTCCTTTTGATTTGCATGTCGGCCACGTGTCTTGTCTTATTGCCGTTGGTTTGTGCTGTTGATTGGATTGCTGTTGTTGGTTGTTTTGGAGGCCAGACACAGACAACCACTTCTCTTCGATGTCTGGGTTGCAATACAAGTTCATGCGTGCAAGGCTTGTCTGGTCCTTGTGTGTATTTCGCATTCACACGTGTTATCTCCGTCTTTTCTTGGCCCTTTGATTTGATAACATGTGTTGGTGTTCTTTTCTCCTGGGGTCCAATCCAAGTTGACACACACACGTCCACTAGATATAGAGGCATGGACCACCTAGTTCAAATATCTTGAGATTTTTTAAAAATTTAAGAGAAAATTTTGTTTTGTATTAAAAGATAGTCCATTTTCACTTATATTAAAAAAATTCTTAAACTATCTCTAAATTGTTAATACTTTTATTTAAAAAATTGTATTTAAAACAAATTTGCCTTATATTGAATTTATTATTAATTACTTATAATAGATATATTATTTAACGAGTTTAATATTAATTATTTAAGTTAATTTCTTCAATCTTATTCTAAATTTTTACTTTTTTAAGCAAGGATTTAATTCAATGGTATGAATATCGTACCAGACTTAATATCGGATTGAGTTACAGAGCGAGCGATACTGAGTCTGTTAATAATATCGATGCAGCTTTAAGTAATTTTTAAATTTATAAAATAATCCCGAAATTTTAAAAATTGTAAAATAGTTCATATTAGTATATTGCATGATTATCTTGTATACTTTACTAGTTTATTGTTTACATCAACCATGCTTTTAAAAATCTTAATAGTAAATAATAATGACAATTAATATGAAATAAGTCAAAACAATAATTTTAAATATTTTATATATAAATAATAACATGATTAATATAAACAAAGACAATCATCATCATACACACATCAAATTAAGAATAATACAAAGTATTTAATATAGATTTATTGTAAATTCTAACATGATATCAAAGCAAGTTGCTCTTATGTTAGTCGTTAACACCTCAAAATGATAGATTATATCATATGTTAGACTCACACGTAAAAGAGTGCATTGAAATATAAAAAGTGAGAATTTGTCTTACATTAAAAAAACAGAGGAAAAAAGAATAACATATAAGTTTAGTGAATTACTTTATCTATCATCAATTAGTTTTAGTTTTATGATAGAACTTCATTTATCTTTATCATATGGCCATATAAGTTCATTATTGTAAATTCTAAAAGAACTCGTAACTTTTCAATCACAAAAAAATAATCGTACTTAAATCAATTTAGTTATTTAAAATTAAAGTAACATCATCTTATTCAATGTAAAGTCCCATCAAAGATTAAAGTATTAGTAAAAAATGTAGGTCAAACCCAGCTCAAAATAACATGCTTTCACTATTTTTGTCAAGATTTATAATTATTTATGTCCTCCTGGCATCAAGGTGGACGTGGCTTAATACAGTCTTATATTTAAGAAAGTAAGCTTTAGTGCGCTTTTGGTCTGCCAAATTCAAACTAATTAAGGTGGTGAAGATGATTATGCACATCATAATCTTAATTAGTGTTATCCTTAACTACTTTTTAGTGGTGAGATTTTGATATGGTTATGATCTGTATTCTATTATAGATAACAATTTCCTTCTCAATGCCTATTGTCCCCAATGCTTTATAGCCCTTTGTTTTAGTCCATAATCATTACTTAAGTGTTAATTATGCTAATCGATTCTCTTCATGCCTTTTTTGTTCTTTCAATGTCCCACATGCTTTCTCTTAATCAATTGGTTCTTTACATGCAGACGTTGAAACCGCCAGTAATTATAGTTAAATTTAAGAAATTAAAAAAAATTAATTTTATGATTGGACCTATTTACAGTTCTTTTGCGATTTTAAGGGACAATGTTAAAGCAAACTCATTCTGTATAATCATTTCCTTATCTATAATTTTTTTTTGGTTAAATACATTATGGTTTGCTGTTTTACTTATTTACTTTTTTATTTACATAACGATTTAACGTGTTAGCTTTACTTATTTACTCTTTAATCTACATCACTATTTTATTTTCATATTTATATATGGATCTATTAAAAATAGTCTCTCTATTATATAAGAATAAGACTGCATATTATTAGATCTCCCCAAACTTCACTTTATTGAGGAACATCGACTAATTGTGATAATGATGATGGCATTAGCGCTTTATGTATTTTGATATTTCAAATGTTATTCCTTATGTTCTAAAATGATCACTTATGATCCCTTATAATATTATTTAATTATTATACAATCCTCTCTATCTCTATCAGATTCCACTAATTTTTATTTATTTTACCCAAAATAATGTAATATTAAAATTTTAAATTTTAATGCAACATCATTTGAAGTTATAAATAAACAAAAATTAATAAAATATAACAAAAACTTATGTAATAAATAAATATTATTGTAGGAATTAAATGATAATTTTAAAATATAAAAGTAGAAATAAAAATCAAACCATAAAAGACTAGTTTAATTAATTCTATTTCTAATAATGGTAAAACTCGCAATATCTATCATTCAAGTGCAAATTAAAGAAAATGTTAGTTACTTGAATGTACTCTAGATTAATCATTTTGATAAATTAGTGATTTAAAGTTAAATAAAAAGTTTGATTTAACTAATGTTTGTCAACCTTAACTTATGATTCTCGGTCTAAAATAACTATGTCCAATGCTGTCCAACCCTAACCAATGCTCAAAACGACATAAAACGACACCATTTTGAACATTAGATAGGATTAGACAGAGTTATTTTAGGTAGAAGATCTGAATTCTAATTAAACATCTTGTTCAAGATTTTAACTAAATTATAGCTTTCTTTACTGTTACTCAAACTTGCAACCTAGGAGGCTCAACTTAATCTATCATGTTAGCTTGCTGCTGAAACAACATTAGAGTCACTCCAAGCAATCATAAAGCAAAACGTGGTTTAATTGCTTGACAAGAAAATAATTATTGTCATGGTTTTCAAGTACCCTAATTAGCTCCCATCAAGTCTGATAACCCTATACATTTTATTTACATTCCACTATACCAACAATGAATGTGAAATTAACTGCCAAAAATGGAAACAATTGACAGTTCAGAGCTCAAAATTTCTTGGAATCCATGATAAGAAAGGCATATCTGACAAGGAAATCCTGTCAACCTAGGAGGTTTCAAGCTGGAGCCAAGAAAAAACCCCAGCCTGTGAATGCCTTTAGTCAACCTCCACTCTAGGGTGTAGCCCCTCACTGTTCCATATTTGGGTAGTCAAGTTTAGTTGATACCACGCCACTGTCTCCTCCTTTTTTTCTTCAGCTTGTGGAGTGGGTTCCAAGCTATCTATGACCGCAGCATTTTGGAATGGAGGCTTTTCACGATCTGGGCTATGCATCTATTTTGAGCGTGATCATTCTTTGGTTAAGTTTCACTTCTGCCATTTTTGGGCAGTCACCACCACCATTGCTGCTTCTCTCTCTGCCATTGATAGATTGTTGGGTGAGCTCTATTCACCTGTTTTTTTTCAAGTGATGGAATGTGGATCCTATGCCATGTTTGTGCTTCTAAGAGTAATTATTCTCTTTTAAATTTGCTCAGCTTTTGTTTTAAGGAATCTTTAACAGTGAAAGGCCATGAACCAAGAGAGAAACGACAGGTCATGGTGTCTTTCGATGGCTCACTTGCCTGAAAGATGAAAGTCTGGTCAGGACAGGACCCTCCACTTTCTAATAAAGCTCTAATTTGGATTATCATTTAAGCAACAACCCAAACGAAAAATAGAAAACAGATAGCTTTGTATTGATATTTTTAAATCCATATTAAATAAATTGTCGAATATACATAATTTATATAATTTAAGAGTTTATTTGTTTTCACTTTTCTATTTTTAAATTATGTAAAAAAATTGTTTGTTTAATTTTTAATTTTAATTTCTTCCGATAATAATAGTTTATGAAAATCATAAAATTGATTTCATTTTTGTTATGGTATGATTTAGCGTTAACTTAATATATATTATTTAATTATATAATATCACAAACACAAGCATAACAAACCTTATTAACAAGACTTCTCGATTTGAGAGAATCGAAAAAGATTATTAATAAAAATATTATAATAAATACTTACAATAACCTTCTTTCGTGACTCGAACTTTGTGATTTTCTGATCACAAAAAGCAAATTTTACCAATTAGTTCAAGGTTATCTCTCATTAATTACTAATAAAAATATTAATAATTCAATTTCATATATTTTAGTTTTATAATTAATTTAAAATTTTAATTTTAATTTTAAAAATAATTTAATTTAATAATTATTTAATAAATGTAATTTAAATTTAAAATCTTCTAAATTTATAGATTCTAAATAAACTTTGGTTTAATAATTATGAATAAATATTTTATTTAATTTTATGATACAATTAATTTATTTTATTTTCTCTAATATTTAATTATTATTTATAATAAGAATATAATCATATTAACATTAATAATTTTTGTTTTGAAAAAAAAAAAAAAACAACTTTCGTCTAAAGAACTTTTGAAAATTCTCCTTTCCACTCGGAAACCTTTAAGACTCTTCTGAAAATTGTCTCCTCCATGATCAGGCTCGTATGGATACATTGATTGGAAACAAAAACTTTATACACCAAAATCAAATCTCTAGATATGGTGCTCGTCCATTGTTTCTAGGTCTTGCTATGGTCATATCATTTTCAGTTTGACATATGAGAAAACATGAAAGTCCCCATAATTTGACTCGCTGCCAATCAATAGTAGCTCTTGAGAGTATATGTTTCCCTCGAGTTTCAAAAAAAAAAAAAAAGTGGGGTTTTTTTTTTTTTTAAGTGCTGCACATTGCAATGATTATGTGATATGGTCACGTAAGAGCATGATTCTGTCATTGGAGAATGGAAAAGGCGTGAGAAGGATCGGCAATCGCTAAAGAAACTTCAGGTTTACAAAATTGAAGCACTTTCACCTTTTCAACTTGAAGCTCAATGTTTTTGACTCTCTCTCATTGTTTTGTCAGTATTTTTGCATATTAGGCTTCAGTGATACTAATTTTGATCTGATTTCAGTCCAGTTTGAAGTTAACAGATCAAACTAGAAATAGTCAAGTTTTAAGTTAAAATTAAACCGATATGAACCATTTCGAACAAAATAATATTATTTTGGTTCAACAACTTTAAAAAATCAATTGACCAAAACAATATGGTTTTACTGAATTTTATCAAAACAATGTTGTTTTAATCTCTAGTTTGATCAAGCTTTGAGTTGTCCGAACTTGATGTAGTTCAGTTTGAACTGTTCAACCCGAACCTCACTGAATTTTAAGCCAGACTTGGGTAGAAAAAAGGTCAGATTAGGCCCCTGCATAGATAGCCTGTTGCTATCCCCATTCAGAATAGGCTTACATTCACAACCTGCAGTTAGAGGTCCTGGCACTTCGTAACGAGAATGCATTTCCAAGAAATCTTAAAATGGTTACCTAGTTTTCCCATACACTGCTCATTGTTGGTCCTGCTCTCTCTGAATAGATTGTCTGTCAAGTTCCCCTGACAAGAGTAAATGTCATTCTTTAGGCTAATTTTAAGAAGTCCAACGAAAAACTTTGGATCAACTATATACCTTTCAGATAGAACAAAAGAATCACTAAATTGCTTCTGTAACTTTGCTCTCAAATACAAAGCTTAACTTACATGTGCAATTACCTTTCCCTGCCAAAGCATGTGCAAGTACAAAACCAAAATTGTAACAAAAACTTCCCATTTACAGCAGAAACAATGGCATCTTATACAGACTACAGCTATCCACAGCATCAGCCATCAATAGAAGCATAAAGCAAGTTCAGTCACCAAACAGATCATCCTCATCGTCTTTGTGATTATTCGAGTTTGAGACCTTTCTGGGCTTTATCCTTGACGAACCAGCAGCCTTCCCTATGGATAATCAGTTGGAGGAGGTAGTTTATCACCAGAACTAACAGTAGATTTTGCCACAAAAAGCCTGCCTTACCAGAGAAGGAGGCTCCATAAATGTCATCATACATTGCAGTTTGTGGAGTGGTTTTGACCTTGTTCGACACTTCTTGGAGCTTATTTGTCACACCTTTTGCAGAACCACTGTTTTCCTTTGTTGATGAATGCTCCTTGCCTTTGGATATTACCATAGTCCGCACAAGAGATTCATATTTGCCAACAAGGCTTCCTTCTTTGACGCCTATAGGACCAGGTTCCATTTCTACATCTACTCCATCTGAAATACCAACCACTTCACCCAGCTTATCCCCAACTTGATCCCTGAAAGCTACCTTGCTTTCTTGATTTTCTTTACAGGTCTATCCAATAAGTTGTCCGATTTGCTAGACTTTGATGGTAAATCTGGCTTTGTCATGCCGTAACGATTAAGAAGAGTATTATATGCTACAACAGCTTCTTCTTCAGCTGGATCTGGGGTGGTGGTAACTTAACCTCTGAAGGAGGAGGATGGTGAGGAAAAAGAGCTGCATCATTCTTTCTCGAGATTAAGTTCGTGTTGAGGCAGCAAATCACAAAGACTGCCCCACTTCAAGATCGACACGGTTATCTTTTATCAACCACTCATTTGCCACAAATATACCATGAGCAGACCCCAAATCAATTACATAAATGCTGCAAGAGTTAGAAGTGTACTGATGAAGTCAAGTAACCAAGGGAAAGTAATATCATCTCTATTTCAACAGTAGTCAAACTCGTAGGCAACTGCATCATGTTTGATTAGATTAAAATAGTTAGGTGGACTGTAAATCCTAACAGTTCATTTTTCTAAGCTATCAAGTATAACAAACAACGAGATATTAGGATGAATATCATCTTAATCAAAATACTTAAGGCATGGTAAACATATCAATCTGTTTCATGCAGCTTATTCTACAGAAGTTACAATCCAAATGATTATCCAAGTTTCTCCTTACTCAGGGGGGAGTTCTTGTAAATCCACAAGGATTATGTTAATCATCCTAAAACATAAACAAGCCAAAATCAAACCAGAAGCCCCTGACAGTAAAAGGAACATACTTTTAGGGCTCTGGTTCTTTCGTGACAATTCAATTTCCCAGGAAGCTAATTGGAAGAGAGTGAGAGAAGGTATCAGCAGAATATAATCATGTGGTTCTAAATGAAACAAGAAAATAGTTAGTAACAATACAATATATGAAAGCATTAAGTTTCTTGGAAACTACCACACCTTCCATTCTTGTGAGGAACGACGATAGCATGTTGTCGTGACAGAGACTGATGACCAAGCACAAAATCACAAGTAATGGATTGCCTTCCAAGGACAGGTTAATCTGATCAAGAACCTCTCCGTCCTTTAAAACCTCAAGATAATAAACTCCTGGTCGAGGTTCAATTGCCCAGTCAGGAGGCTGTCAGGTTGATTGTCCCCCTCCAACCTGGATCAGCTGTGGAGTCTGCCCCACCAGTGACCCTGCCTCAGGATCTGCCTTTTGAGCAGTATAGAACTGTTGTTGGAACTGTGTTTGTGTCTGAGACTGCAAATGCTGAACAGACCATTGACTAACCGATCTGGAAACCTGTTGGTGATTGGCATTTGAAGCCGAATTGGCAGTAACTGAAAATGGATCTGTAAACTGAGCTTTCTTAAATCGTTCTAAACCAACACTACCATACATTATCGACTCTTTGATGCTGCCAACTTAAGCCTCTTCCTCAGAATCTACAAAGGTTAGCATCTCAGGAGGCACTAGAACTTAAAAGGCACTGACACAGACGCTCAAATTTGTATAGTTCCAAGAGAGCACACCGCGTCCAGCCACCTTCCTATCCAAACGCAACGCAACGCAACGAAAGCTGTAACAGTGACATTAATAAAGACGCCATCTTTACCATTAGATAAAAAAACAACATTGAACGCATTATCATCACAAAATCTTATAACCAATACACCCCACCAAATCCCAACTGAAAAAAAAACGAACAAAAACCAAAAACCCACATATAGTTTGAATTCATAAGAACATCAAAGTTTCCCAACTTCCAAAACAGCAGGGCTAAAATATTTGTCGTCACCCAGAATTAGTACAACTACAAAAAATGAAAAAGACGATTGCTTTAAAGAATCAAAAACCAAAAGTGGGTGATTTTCAAGGGAGAGTTTTACCTGATGAACTTTGGGGTTTGGGTTGGCACTTTTATGCTTAAAAAGTCGATAAAATTTAATAATGAGAGAGCTCATACTGGAGGGAGAAGGGCCTCATCACGAGTGATGTTTACAATGCATGAAGCAATCTGCCTTGTAGACCAGTTGCACATCGCCATGTTCATTCTCATGGTATTATCTTCCCTCTCTATAGTATGGGTGATATTTTTTTAATTAATTAATTTTTTAACTATTGAACAAACTAATATCATTTTTTTCAAACCGGTTCGAGATAAGTTGAGTTCGGTTACAGCAATCAAACCTAAAGTGTGTCTAGTCTGTTCAAAAAGATCAAACAAGTCTGTTCAAAAAGATCAAACACATGGAAAACAGGAGCAATTAAAACCTGAAGTGTGTCTAGTCTGTTCAAAAAGCTGAAACAGATGGAAAACAAGAGCAATTAAAACCTGAAGAGTATGAATCATTAAACAAATGATGGTCCTTCTTTACTAATTGGTATAATAATATTTGTCATACAAATAGAACTAACAAATAGGTTATAGCACATTTTTTACAGTACTTATGAACAGATAACCCTTCTACATATTAAAACAAAAAATGAGAATCTGAAATCTGATATTGCTAAATTTATAAAAGAATGATTTGGCTGCTGCTCTGCAGCCAGGCTTAGCTACTGCATCTTCTATTTCTATACATATTCCCTATTCTTACAAGCATCACCTGTAAGTTGATCTGCTATCATCCAATAGGTCCTGACCAGGAGTCTTTAAATCATATGACTTGTAAACAGGTAAAAAGAAAGGGGTTTCCTTTATCAATGTTGCTAGCACTTCAGGCACCATACTGCTTCTAACAAGGATTTTCATTGTTCATAGTTCCCATTCCTATTGCCATCACAATCAGTCACATTAAGACAAGAAGGAAAAACTGTGGCCCCCTCCACACATCCTAACAAAAGTCTGCGGGACTCCGCAAAAGGAATTCACGGATCACGAGGGAGCATCTTTGGTGTAGATGTATATCTGGAATTTTCAACTTTATCAGCACAGTCCATACAAAACATAATTGACAAGTTTCGCGGGAACATATTATCTATTTGAATACTCCCTCTCGACAAAGCTCAGTGTCATCTTCAAGCGATCTTGGAGATTCGAAAGGACATTCTTTGTTATCTTTTTCTGATGTTTAGTACTTTTAAGCCAAGCAAGTCCAAAGGATACCTGCACATGACAGCCTTTTGGCTTTGAAGGCATGTCCTCAATTTGGAACTTCAGGTGAATCTGCAAAACAAAATTCATGCCAGATATTAGTCAAAGATCGGGAAGAGTCGAACCGACACCAGCAAAGGAAATAGAAAAAGTGGGAGAGAGGGTGCCAAAATGTGGGGGCATGAGTCACAGACAAACTTAATGAAGCAGAGACATTTAAAGAAGAACAATCTCAAGTTGCAACCATACATTAAAACAGTCACCAAGCGGCACTCCATGAAGGGTAGCAACATCATCCACTACCCATCCTTTCTTATCAGAGAGGAGGTATTTCTGCTGTGTGCTTGTAACTTCTCCTCCATAACGAGATACACGTTTGTTAAATCTGTAACATATTTGCCTTTCATAAACATCATTCTCTGATTCCCAAGGCGTACAAGAATAGTTATCAAACCCAGATTTTTCCATAACTTTGCGCTCCAATTCAGCATCACCAAACAGTTTCATAACAAAATCCACCTAGAACATTATCAAGCACAATCAGATAAAGATCTTAAAAACATAATGCAAACTAAGTTGAACATGCAGATATCCGAATGTTAGCATATCATCATTATGCATCCTCAGGCATAGAATAAAGAAGCGAGACATCAAGAGAGAACAAGAATACTTACAGGGACAGAAAGATAAGCAGAATGAACTTCAGACATGCTGACATCATCAAGACCAATGTCGGAGCCACTCTCCTCCGTTTGAAGGATCTTACTATCAGATTCTTCTTCAATTAACTGAACCACCTCAGGAGTCAATGCTCTAGCTTTCCATAGAGCCATGATTGTCCTATTGAGTATATGAACATTAAATTAGTTAATGTTATAGAGTCAATTCTCCATCTATTATTATGCACCAGCCACAGGACAAACAAACTATTAAACAAAATTATTCAGTATATACATCAATTTTTGAAAATTTGAAGACAAATGAGGATATTAGTTATATAGATACAAGAGAAAAGAATATCTTAGCAACTGAAAAAAGTACATCAGTACTAGACAAGCTCATTTGGTTCATTCGGTGGAATGTGATAGCATAGTCAAGAAGAAGCACGTTTTCAGAATAAGCCTCTCTATAATAACCAATCAGAGACCCTAATGACTGGCAAGCAAGGTTGAATGCAGTAAGAATTTGAATTTTCCAGGCATTATCAAGGTGAACATGAAGGTGGCCACGGAAAATCATACTTTATGAAGTCCTCCAAAATCCCCCAACAATTAATTGCACATCATCAATATGATTATCGAGTTTACTTCAAAAAGAAAATTGTGAATATAATTTAAAAAAATCCACTGCATAACAACCACATCACTCCACTAGTACAAGTTCAACCAAATAGATGAAGGCATTGCATCAATCATTTACCGGTGTGCTACACTGAAGGATACAAAAGAATGGAAATGGAACTTCAGCCTCCCCTCATCATCTTGTGATTTTGCCCCATGCCTTGCATCCATACCTCTGCCCTGTCGGAGTGTGAAAACAATAACAGGACTGCCCATTGATGACAGAGTAGGAGGGTAAACTTGAATGTCTTCTATGTCCTCCCAAAGAAAGAAGAACGTAGTCTTGTGTCCAAATATATTAGAATGGAACCCAATTATTCGTGCTGACAGAAATAGGCGACCCTGAAGACACAATGCTGCATGTCAATAATAAATGAAGAAACATGTATGGCTCAATGTCATATTTTTCTATCAAATGAAGAAAAAGAAAAGGAATGAAATGACTATCAAAAGACTCAAGGATCATCAGAAAATTTCAATATCATGAAGTCAAACCTGTAGAGGCATTTTACGCTTTAAGTGACAAGTGAAGTCATTGATGAGAAATTCCTCAGGTGGGAGCCCAAAGAGCTTCTGGAAGGCTGAATTTGTTTGAGGGGAACGCAAGCTTATCTATGAAATTACATCCATACTTGAATGTATAAGAAAATGGATCTATATCGAGTAAAACAACAGAAGTGAAAGCTCAGCTAAGAATGACCAGCCATTTACCTTTGTCCCCACCTCCTTCTCCATTTTACTCAAGTAGTCTTTAACAACACTGCCACCTTTTGTGTTGTTCAGGAAAATTCTTAAATGCAGCTTCGATTGGCATGCTTGTGATAGCTTTCCTTGAAGAGGGACCCAAACATCAGCTAGATCTGATAAATTAGATTTTAGGAAATTAATTTCCGAATGCCCTAGAGATGTAGCTTCACTAAAAGGCCCATCAAAGTCATAAACTTCCACATCCAGCATTGAAGGAGGCTCATCCATGGCATCAAATTCAAATATTTCTGCAAATGTCAACATGTCCTATTGAAATTACTTATCACGACAGTTTCCAAAAAACTTAATTTAAAAGCATTTGATAATGTTTATGTGATCACCAAAGTTTCAAGATACATGATAAGTTTCTAGTTATAAATTAAAATAGTTTATAGGAAAAATACTTCACCGTTCCACATCGGGTCAAATTGTTGGAACTTAATGGAGCTTGTTCTAGTTTTCCCGTTACAAGTGAAGGCCACATATGGATCACATAAGCCACTAGAATCAACAGCAGCCAAATTGCTCCCCTCAATCAAGGCAACAGTAAGCAACCACCCATCTCCTTGTGCTTTGATTCCATGATCACTGCCTAAATATAAGAAACATTGAAATAGACACCAAATTTCAGAACCATTATATTTCTCAAGTCATATAATAAGTACCAAAGCATAAAACAATCATTAACAATAATTTGTATAGAGCATTCAGCAAAAGCCTAGAGGTAAAATTATATTTCATGGAGTAGTTTGTTTTCACTAATAGGGATTGCATATTACCCCTTTGCACTCTGGCCTGCATAAAGCGTGAAAGCAACCCAAGCACCCTTTCACATTGAAGAACTAGAATACCACACACAATTACTTCACCAATTGAATCAGGCAAATCAAGTCCAATAAATTCAAGCCCTTGGATTGTGCTAGGTGCAGCCAGCCAAATGTGGACAAAGACATACAATCCTATAAACACTGTAGAGATTACAGTGAAATTTGCAAAATACTGCATCGCCAGTTTCCAATCTGATTGACGTTCGGCCTGTAGTGAAGCTAAAATTTGTTCCTTATTGGATCTCATATCATTCAGATCAGCTAACTTAACATTTTGAGATAGCACAGATGCAAACTGCTCAAAGCTATCCTTTGTACCTTGCCGTGCACCATTTTCTATCATACCTTTCACCATGGTGCTCTGCAGAAAGTTCATTCGCCAGGACACTACAAACTGTGAAGTTTCCTCTCCTGATTGCAGCTCAGGCCCAGGCGTAATACGATAAAGCACTTCAGTTCTGAAGGTGCTCCCGTACATAACATCTGGAGTACTGACACTCGCAAGAACAGAAAAAACCTTCCCATCGGCCTTCAGATACGTATGTTCCTCGATGGCCTTCACAGCCTTAATTAGTTTGGATGGGGCCTTAATGTAAGTTATAACCCTTTTCAAGTTTGCACCACCATTTTCAAATTTCCAAGGTCCATATTGCTGTTCTGTGTTCCCCTGAGAGTCTGCCACTGATCTCCACAAGCTTGAATCAGGTGAAAATATTAGCGTGTTCAAATCTTTTGGAGCAATTACATATAATTGGTCTAGCAGGACTCCTCCTGAGAGATTGTTTGGAGTTTCACGTCCGTCATTCCTAGATTCCATCGCTTTCATAAGTTCTTCAAAGTTACCAGAAGACTGATCCTCCAATTTGTCTTCACAAACCTCAGCTCCAACAGCCTGAGGCACCTCTGAAACATCAATGCTTCTAGTGGAAGTGGTCGATGTTGTCTCGCCACTTTTGTTAAAAATTTGTGCAATTCTCACAGCAAGACTCTTTTGTGTGGAAGACTTCTCTTCTTTAGCAGAAACAGTTTCGTCTACCTTTGGTGGAGAGGAAGACCTAGATATTCTGGATGGAGAGGATGACCTTGATAATTTGGATGGGGATGATGGCGTGGATAATCTGGTCAGGCCATTAAATGACCGCCTAGGAGATTCTGTAATTTTCTCTGCATTCTTCCCTACTTGTGATGCAAGATCACCATTTGGAATTGAATCGGTAAAATTCTTTGGGGAAAAACATACACCTAAAAGAATTTCACCTGTTGGGTATAAAGAGCAGAATATGAGAAAAAAAATTCAGTATATAAATTATAAAAAGAAAAACTCCACTGCTCAAGGAGACTGAGTTTTCAACTCCATGAACATAAGCAGAAACTTAAGGAGAAAGAACAAAAGGAATTGACAACTATAACAAGTAATCAAACCAGACTACACCCCACAGTAAAGAATTATAGATCCTTGAACATACAACCATGATGCTCTTGAACAACGCCATTGTAGAAAGCAAAAAGATCATATAAACCATAATCAAACACTTCAAAACAGAACAGGGAAATATCACACGTACCACAATCCTTGTTCTTTGATTTCTTGCTTCTGGGTTGGAGGGAGTACCAAGAGGTGCCAAGACACTTAGTATCCGCATCAAAAACACGTGAGACTGGCATTTTAATCATCCCAAGAAAGTCATCATTGAAGTATTTATCTTCATCCAACACAGATATTACAAGTTCCTCATGTAGATCGTCCACCTTGAAACTAAATTCCTCTCCCCAAGTGGGATTCAAGCATTTCTTCACTACTTTAGTCTTAAATTTCTGCCTTCCCAGCTGCAATTTCACGTAGGGATCACTTAATCCATTACTGTCCATTGGCGGCAAGTTCCTTGCCTCTACGACTCGAACAACAAGCTTCATCTTCCGTATTCCGACCAAAAACCCAGAGAACTAATCAAAAGCTTGAATTCCCACCGAAATCAAATAAAACCCAGAAATATTTTCTAATAAAGAATACAACTTTGTCACTAAAAACAAGTCTTCTCTGAACAATCAATTAAAAAAGGCAAGTCTTTGGCAGAAATCTTGAAGCAACAAAAACCAAAATGCAGAATCCGAAATCAAAATGATCTTGTTGCAAGAAAATGAAATGAAAAGAATGCCAAAAGCGTGTTACTAGATCATGATTGCACAGTTATAGAAAGGACAGGACAGAAAGAAAAGATGCCCTGACCCCCAAAACGGAGGTCAACTATTAAAGAAAAGGCCCGAAAACTTTAAAGCTCAGAAATTTAGTCCCGCCTTCTTCTGTAGCTGATCATTGCTGACCAAGCAAGAAAAAATATAAAAGATCATGATCACAGCAAAACACAAAGAAAGAAAGAACAAATTAAACGCATTTAAAAAGTCACCGACCTTAAATTTCAGAAGCCAAAACCCTGAAATTTGATATAATGAATTTGAGAGAAATTTAACAGAAAAAGGAAGAACACGTTAGAGATGGAAGCAACTTGATAAAGCAACGACTTTCTACGAAATTTCGTCTTTCCGCGGCTATGTATGTGCATACAGACAGAGTGTTTGACTTTTCAGTCTATTTTTTTTAATTTCATATTATATTACCATAGGAGATAGGTCCTCATTATTTTATGAAATATTAGAAAATAGTACTGTTGATAATTATTTGTTAAAGCAGATATTGATTTTGGACATTCTATTTGGTCAATTTCAAATTAAGTTTTATGTTTAAAGATCTTAGTAAGGTAATAACATTTATTTGTTTAAATTAGAGTTAAGATAATCTTAAATATCTTCATTGTAAATAAGCCTATTGAAACCAATTTTCGAGTAATATTATTTATTATCGAACATTTTCAAATTCAGCTTTCGAACAAGTTTTTAAAAGAGTGTTGATAATCAAGATGCGTCTTTATAAAGTTAAAAAATTTAGTAAGAATAGAAATGAGTGGAATAGGCGTGACAAGTTTTTGACGAGAAAATCTATAACTGACTGAGGTTTATTTCCGTTGATTTTTTCACTAACGAATATTTCCAATCCAACTGAGCTTGACATAATGGTACTACCTGGACTGTCGCTTTTCCACTACCATTGTGTTTTCGGGCGGCTGCCACAATAACGTTGTCCTTTCATTGGTTGGCTTTTATTGATGATTCAATCTTTGCCGATGCTGACCTTCTTAAGTTTGGCATTTTATTTGAAGACGGTGAAGAATCATTTTCATTAGTTCTTTCGGGCTACGAGGACGGCAATGACAGTCCTGTAATGGCGGAGGCGCTTGCTCTTCGACAGGGTTTATTATTTGCTTATGATGGCATGCTACAAACATGCTCTATTTTTACTGATAGTCAATTCCTTATCCATGCTTTGAACTCCAGGTCTTTGAATTTTTCTTATTTTAGTCTCATTTCAGACTGTAAGGATATTTTATGCACTAGGAACGATATCTCTGTTTCTTGGATTAGGCGTTCGGAGAATGGGAGAGCCCATTCTCTTGCTCGGGCATCTATTCTCTATAGCCGTTTTTAGGTGTGGATTGATATACCTGCCTGTATTTTAGATCATTATTCATCGAGATAATAGTTATTTATCTCTTTTCCAAAAAAAAAAAAAACTGAGCTCTTCCAAATCTGTCTTAAAGAAGAAGAAGAAGAGTTCTAACTACGTTCTTTAGTGAGATTGATGTCATTGTTTATAAGATGTGTCTCTCCATAAGAGTGTGCAAATGAGGCAGATAAGAAAGGAATGGATCGAGAAGAGAAGAAAAAAAGAATAAGAAAAGAAATGCATATGGAATATTACATCGGAGAAGGTGAACAGAGAATGGTGTTGGATTGATAGTTTCCTAAAGGAGATAGGCGGTTTGAGTGAGAGAATTTTGACCAAAAAGAAGGAAGAAGAAGTAGTCAACAGGTAGGTTTTCAACTAACTTTGACTATAGTTTATTATATTCGAACTTTCAAGTTGGGTTGGGTCAAATTTGGACCTAAAATTTAGATTTGACCCAGTCTGGTCAATTTATATCAGACTCATTAAGTTCAAGTAGGGTCAGACTTGAGTTAGGTTTATGTTGGTTTCTAGCATTTGGATCGTAAATCTATGTTACATTATAATTAGGTATTTTAGTATTATATGATCAAATATCCCCTATAGAGATAGTCAAGTTGGTAGATTCAAGAGACATAAGATCAAAAAGTTCTGTGTTCGATTCTCCTTATTTATGATATTTCGATTGAGTTTGTCATATAGAGCTTGCCTAATGCAGAGTATCCACCTGACGTGATTTGCAAGTTATTGCATCAATCCGAAGTATATTAGTCGCATCCAAAGGTTATACTTATTAAACAAAATTCTATAAAACACTATATTTTCTAATGACTAAAATACTTATATACTAACCACATAGTCTGTTTTCAGGGATGATTAGGAAACAACCATGACCCCAGAATAGGAGCAGACAGATACTAAATTGTTCATAGTTCATACTCTACTTCTGTCTTTTGTAAATTTTAGCCAAGAAAGATTTCAACACTGCTTGGACTGCTTTGCTTGGATGGGCTTCAATTGAACTCATCAGTTTCTCATGGCTTCTGCTCTCGTACTCCTCAAATGCACCCTGTCAAGGAAATTTTGATAAGAAAACCAGAAAGTGACTTAGTACAGGAAAAGGCAGAACCTATTGTGGATTATCTTTTGAACTATGGAGTCTCTTTTTAGTTCAAACCCACACCTGAAGATTCAGCTCATTGTAAAGAGCCTTCACTTTTGCTACATTGGCAGGGTCAGGTTTCCCATAGTTGTCCTGGACGGAAACAGAACTAAAGACATATACAGCTATGTTGATTTGGATAATAATGACATAAAGATTACAACAATCTTACATATAATAGTTTCTTTTGCTCTTCGGTACAAAGTTCCAAAGCCGTTACCACCAACCATGAACATTTGAAGTCTTCAATATCTGTTCCTATCTGAGTCATGAAGTTCAGGAGAAATCCAGTTCAGACAGGTGGATTGGTAGTTTTGCTTGTCACATTTGAATTTTTCAATCTTAAACTCATTTCCATTTTTTCGATCCAGCTTTCTGTATCTACCACAGTTGTGCTTACCTTACCAATTGTCTCGAGATCACCAAAGCAGTCCAGATAATCATCCTGCACAAAGAAGAATAGATAACATAAGAGTGAAGAATGAAACTTGACTTCCATGGATATATTCTGATGGGCTAAATCGTACATCGATGAGGAAAAAATTGCATGAAAAGGAACATCATGAAGCAGTTTAAGCATTTGAATTTATAAGGATTACCATTTAAAACTTTCCATCACACAACTAAGAAAGAAAGAAATTTCAGAAAGTATGAAGGTCATTCACAATTTAAGCTTGCCTGTACTTGGAAGTAGGTTCCCATTTCCACAAGAATGTTCTTCACATCAACATGATTGTCCAAATTCTCACCCGCCATGAGCAATGCACATGCAACCTGATTAGATAAATGATTGAATGGCAGAAGATCATTCAGATTCTCAAATTTTCCCAACATAAAGGCTGCAAAGTTTTATATAAAACTTAACCTCCTGACAAAAAACAAATCCAGTCTAGATGTATGGGAAATTGGAAACAAGGAAGGCTCAAGAGTATAGATTGATGTTTAACAAGGGATTCTTTTGAGATGAAAACCTTAAATTAATACAGAAAAAGAGAGGCATTCAATCGGTAAAGTACACTCACAGGGAGGTAAAAGGAGTAGTAGGCAGTCTTATACTGAACAATACGCCCGTGTCTGCATCAATTTCAGAACTAATTATAGGTTCAGAAAACTACTTAAGTAGACCAACAAAAAAATCAATTCCACACTCATTCCCAAGTATCAAACTATGAACATGAAATTGCCAAAACTCAACAAATTAGGCCATCTAGCATATACGAATGAAAATAAGGCTTCTTATTCAGAAGTGCCCAAGAATGCCGGTAGCAGTCAAATTGCAAGTGTTGCACTTACAGGGACAAATTGTATTTGGATAACTCTTTTTCTCCTTCAAGTGTTGTTATCAGATCAATCATTTGTCCACAGGTTGTTTGAAACTCCACCTGCATAAGACTACCAGAAATTATCAATCAACTTACTTCCCCATAAATTAACTCAAGAAAATATAATTAACTCATTTTACCAACCTCGTTAAACAAATCCACGAGATCCGCATAGTATGTCTTGCCTTTAAAGTGGTTTTTCAGAATCCTCGGAATATGAAAGCGAAGCAATATTCCATCGTTTACTGCAATTAGACCAACCTAAAGCAAGAAATCACAGGTGTCAATTGCTTTGGAAGCAATGAAAACAAAAGAGAGAAGGGGAAAAAATCATCAACATAAAACCTTGGGTACCCTAAACCAACAAGGTTGACCACGTCTTGTATGTGAATTATCCATAATGTCATCAAGAACAAGAAAGTAAGCTTGAAGCTGCAAAATTTATTTCAAAGGCAATGATTAACTAGTGCGATGGTGAAACTTAATTGGGATGCGAATTCCTTCAATAGAATTACCCATTCAATACACCATCCAAGAGCACTAGCAAGAAAGATTTCTTCTTCACTTAATTCTTTCCTTCTTTCAACAATTTGTAGCTATCAATCACAGACAAGCCCCTATTCAACTTTCCTGGAAGCAAAATATGTTACCGAATTATTATGGTTTCAAATAATAAGAGTCTTAATAAGTTATGAATCATACCTCCGGGAACATTGTAGTCCAACATCTGCATCAGGCAGAGCAACGAATCAGATAAATGCAGTTGAAAACTGCACAAGGTACTTGCATAGTAAAAGGAACCTCAGCCAAAAACGAGGCAGTCTTTGATCCATAAGAACGTGAAAGGAATTGTGAGATAAACATTGACATTGGAAGTATCAATTCGTAGTAAAGAGGTCATGAATAGAAATTGCACATAGCAGAAACTTTGGACAGCTGAACACCAAACAAATGACAGAGAAAACCCAGAAAAGCAAAAGCAGAGAGAATGGTTAAAGAAACAAAGAAACTGAAGAACCTCGTCGACCCATTGGCGAGACTCGGGAGTCCACTCAAAAGCAGGATCTTCCAAGAGTTCCTGCTTGAGTACAGAGTAAACCTTCAGGAAAGTTGATTTCGGATCCGCCATGGGATTGAATTATGCATGCGTGTGACAGACAATGAGGGAGCGATGTTTAATGGCTTGAGTTTTTAGCTTTATAGTGAACAAGGAACGTGACTGAAGCAGACACCATTGGTACAGCATGAAGGGCCGTGGTCGTATACCAATAAGAAACTATCTCCACATGAATAATTTCAATTTCAATTTTTATTTATAATAAAAATTCAATCTCATCAATAATTAATAGAGAGCATTTAAACTCATATAAAAAATAAACAATATAAATATAACATAAATCATTATCATCATCATCATCCAAAATTTTCTGAATAAAGTGGGATCTGAGAGTTCGATAACACGCAACTTTATCCTTATATAATAAAGAGACATTTTCACGATGTCTTTACATATAAATAAGACAATAAATGAATAATGTTGGTGACAAAACAATTCATTAAAAACATAAAATAAATGAAAATACAAATAATTGGAAAAATAAAATAAAATAATCAAATACTAAAAAAGTAAAATAAAATAAAATTTAAATTTAAATTTAAATTTTAATAAATTTTTAATAAAATATATAAATTTAAAGTTAAAAATAATAAATAATAATAAATAATAATGATAAATATAACAAAATAAATAAATAAATAATATAAGATATTATTTATCTAATAAATTTACATTCTTTGTTTCTGTTTTTTTTTTATTTTTGTTTTAAATTTAATAAAAACAAGTTGGACTTTTCTATTTGTTTTAGTTTTTCGGTTTTCAATATTTACGAAAATCACAAAAAGTAATTTTTTTGTTTTTTCATAATCTGGTTTATTATCAACTAAATATAAATATTTAATTATTTGATATATTAATTATTAATAAGAATTATGAATAATTTAATTTAAATTAAATTAATTGTTAAAATATGAATAATCTTATTTTATCCAATTTATTTAATTTTGATAATAAAATAAAATAAAATAAATTGAAATGCATTTTATTTTACGGTTTATTTAATTATTAAGACAAGATTTAAAATAAATTATTATATATCTTCAGAAAACTATAAAATATTTTTATAAATATGTTTTGACAGGTGCTGTTGCAGTTAGAGAGATAGGTTAGACATAGGATCGAGCATCTCGTTGATTGAAGAACTCCCCCACTCTGTGTGGATTAGGCTATTTCTCATTAGGAAAAGCAGTGCCAATTTCCCTAACTCCCAATATTATATCATTTGTCCACATTATAAATCCATATATTGCAATGTCAAACAAATAAATAGTTGTATTAGTAGCGAGGTATGATTAGAGATTTTAATGGACCGGGACAAATCTGAAACTGACTGTAGCTCAAGCTTGAATAGACTCATCCTGAACTATTTTTTACAATTTAAAATACAAATAGATCAATGATATCATTTTTTTTAAATATTTGTAGAGCCCCGGCAAAAACAAGGTTTAGGCAACACAAACTTGAGCCTGGCCCAAGATCTCATCTTTTGATTGAGCCCGAAATTAACTCGTGCTTGGCTAGTTAATTTCGAACAAATTGAGATAGTTTGATTTTGATGGTAAATGTTGTAACTTGCAATTAAATATAAAAGAAATCGACTTTTGTAATACAAATTAATATAGTAGAAAGTAGGGATCGTTCTCACGATGAATTTAGGCGTTAGTAGTTACTGTGATAAAATGGGGAGTTGTAATTGTAAACTAAATAGAATTTAATTGAAATATGAAATTAAACAAAACTAATAACAAAATAATGAAAATTTAACAATCAATAGAAACAAATCTTAGTTTCCAATTTCTTTCATTATTGAACTTATGCGTCGATCATCGATACTAAAAATAACCAATGTATTAGTTAAGCATTTGATGTGGTAAATTTCTTTACCTATTTTCTCTTATGTTTAGTTAACCAAAATATGTATTTGAATTAATCCTTATTAATTAATAACTTAGATACAATCTCAAATTTAATTAATTAATAGTTTTAAAAATCAAGAAAATCGACAAACTGAGACAACATACATCGATGTATATTTAGCCTATATAATTATTTTCCTAGAATTATGTCTCTAACGTAATAGACAAAAATTCTAGTCTCTACTTTTGATTAAAAGAATTGAACATCAACCTGTTTAATCTAGCGATTGATTGTATAAAATCACAAACTAGTTGCACACCTAACTATAAAATTAAACAATTAACTAATAACTAAAAGAATAATTAATATTTGACTAATAAATCGATTGAAATAAAGAACAAAAGTCTTACAATATCAATAACTAGACTTCCGTAAACCAAGAAATAAAAATTTAGTTACCCAATATTATAATTTTTTCTAATTATTTAGGACTGTCACTGATGTTGGGACTGTCGCAGGCGTTGCTCTTCTTGTTCTACCGCCAACCCTCTTCTCTATTTGTTTCTTATGCGACCCTCTCCCATTTACTATTCATCAATGGAATAAATAAGGTTGGGGTTTAATAGTGTTTCACGCAACTGTTCATCCACGCACCACGTCTGCACTAGCTCCTAGCCTCTTCTTCCACAGTCAGCTGCCGTCCTCACTTGTGCTTCTCTCAGCCTCCACTTACTATTGATTGATTTGATGAATTAAAAAGTTCAGGGTTTACTATCCACGCAGGCCACTTCACGGGAACAAGATCCTCTGTTTAATATTACCCTGTCTTATTCTGTCTCATGAAATCTCAATCATTTTTTTGCGGGACCCACGCGAGATCCACGCGGGACGTACACAAGATTCACATAAATAAACGACTGAGATTCATTGGACACAATAAGACACCATAATATTGGACAGGAGATCTGGACTCCACTTCACGCCCTCAAACCCTCCTGCCTTGCAAGGTCTACGTTTTGTACTTAATAGTTTTGCCGCTTGATATCATTTTAATGAGTAGCCAAGCGTCTGGGCTGAATTTCTACTCCTTAGACTCTTGTGTTCTGTCGTTTGCTGTATCTTTCCACCTGCTTCGTTTCATGCTTCTTGTTGAGATCACGTCTAATTAGGTTCAACGTCTAGTTTAATTCTTTTTGTCTCAAAATTATCGTATTTTTTTTATTTAGCTTCAAAATACACTTTGACATAAACCAAGATTAATTCCCATTCTGAACTATTTTTTATATTTTAAAATAAAAAGAGAACAATGACATCATTTTTTTTATATTTGTCGAGCCCCGGGCAAAAATAAGGTTTAGGCAACACAAACTTGAGCCTGGCCCAAGATCTCATCATTTGATCGAGCCCGAAATTAACTCGTGCTTGGCTAGTTGATTTCAAGCAAATTGAGATAGTTTGTTGGTAAATGTTGTCGCCTATAACTAAATATAAAAAGAAATTGACTTTCTGTAATACAAATTAATGTAGTAGTAGAAAGTAGGGATCGTTCTCACGATGAATTCAGACGTTAGTAGTTACGCAATAAAAGGGGGAGTTGTAATTGTGAACTAAATAGAATTTAATTGAAATATGAAATTGAAAAATAATTAATAACAAAATAATGAGAATTTAACAATCAATAGATACAAATCTTGGTTTCCAATCTCCTTCATTATTGAACTTGCGTTGATAAAAAAATACGATTATATTTAGCCTAGATAATTATTTTTCTAGAATTATGTCCCTAACGTAATAGACAAAATTCTAATCGTTACTTTTGATTAAAAGAATTGAACATCAATCTGTTTAATCTAGCGATTGATTGTATAAAATCACAAATTAGTTATGCACCTAATTGTAAAATTAAGCAATCAAATAATAACTTAAAAAAATATTTAATACTTGACTAATAAATCAATTAAAATAAAGAACAAAAGTCTCACAATATGTAGAGTTCAATAACTAAAATTCTGTAAATCAAGATATAAAAATTTAATTACCCAACATCATAATTTTTCCTAATTATTTGAGACTATCACTAACATTGGGATTGTCGCGAGTGTTGCTCTTCTTGTTCTACCTCCTAGCCTCTTCTTCCACACTCATCTGCCTCCCTCACTTGTGCTTCTCTCATCCACCACTTACCAGTGATTGACTTGATGAATTAAAAAGTTCAGGGTTTACTGTCCACGCAAGCCACTTCACGCCCCAAACCCTCCTGTCTTGCAAGGTCTACGTTTTGTACTGAATGGTTCTGCCGCTTTATGTCATTTTAATGAGTAGCCAAGCGTCTGTGTTTTGGGCTGAATTTTTGCTCCTTAGACTCATGTGCTATGTCGTTTGCTGTATCTTTCCACCTGCTACTTTTCATATTTCTTGTTGTCGCGCGAGATCATGTCTAATTAGATTCAACATCTAGTTCAACTCTTTTTGTTTCTAAATTATCACAGTTTTTTATTTAGCTCCAAAATATATTTTGACATGATGTTCAACTCTTTTGTTTCTAAATTATCACAGTTTTTTATTTAGCTCCAAAATATATTTTGACATAAAACAAGATTAATTCCTATTAAATGTAACTTCTAACTTCAAGAATAAAAAAATTAACACACAAAAGATAAATACACTAACAATTGTACTAAACTTAGGCGTAATTGTCTAGGTATGACCTTTAAAGCAATCTTAATATAAATTTATACACAAACAATCCCAATTATTAAACAAAGATTAATAAAATTACTAATCAAAAGCCTTTATTTAAACTTTTGTTCTTTTTGACTTTTATTATTTTTCTTAATAAAAAATAGTCAAAATTTTTAGAATAATGAAAATATTTATTTATTAATTTTAAATATACATCATATAAAATTTTAATAATGTGTTAAAATTAGGAAATAAGTTAAACTATTTAAAATAATATATTATGCTCAGTTCATGTAGTCCATAATAAGGTTAATTGTATAAAAGGCACACATAAAAGTATGTCAAAGAGGTTTTCATATTCTTCAAATTTGTTTTTGAGTAGGTTTTTTTATAGGAATTAGGTAAGTTATTTGTAATTTTTATATATTTAAAATCATATTACTACGAGGGATGACAAAATGAATTATAGTCAGATTTAAAATCAATAGGACAGAATTTAGTGTTGAGTTTGAAATTTTAAAAACTGAAATTTTTAAATGAAATTGTTATCATTTTAGATTTTAAAAATTTCGTTTGAATTTTTAAAACTAAAAATAAATTTATCCTTGTCATTGCTAATTATTACGTTTTAAAATTATATTTAATAAATTGTTAAATTATTTTCTTCTCTTATAATTCACAATTAGGTAAGTCAACGTTGGTGAAGTTTTCACTTTTATAGAGTGATTAGTTTGTAAGATATTTAAGAAAATATTAATTATCCATAAATTAGTTAAAGAATTATTAATTTAAATTATATAATATATTTAATGGTATGATATGATAAAATTTTAATAATAACTAATTAAATAGGTATTAGCAATTAGTTAGGAATTCTTTATTAATTAGGAAATTCGTTATTGATTAGGAATTCTTTGTTGACCAGGAATCCATCTTTAATTAGAAATTCTTGGATACTAAGCATTGGTAGTTAATTAACAACTCCTTATTAATTAGGAATTGATAACCGATTAGGAGTAGGATTATCGAACCAATCTCTATAAATATGTCCGTGCCATTACTCTCTTTCCCTGTAACCTTTCTTTCCTCCAGTTATGTTTTGCTTTCTTGGATCATATTCATCCATGGCTTCAATAATGAAAGTTGTGTTAACTCTCTCAGTTCTCTTCTGTTTGACACTCTCATCATCTGCTCAGAATTGTTCTACCTATACCTTCAGAAGCAACGAGGTCTTCGGTGCATGCAACGATCTTCCTTATCTAAACTCGTTTCTCCATTGGAGTTACAACTCTTCTTCAAGCACTCTGCAGATAGCCTACAGGCACACAGGGGTCTCTTCCTCTAACTGGGTTGCATGGGCCATAAATCCTAACGGAAGCGGCATGGTCGGATCACAAGCACTTATCGCATACCAGCAGCCTGATGGGACCATGAAGGCTTATACGTCGTCTGTCGACAACTATCAGACTCAATTGTCAGAAGGGAAACTTAGTTTCGATGTCTCGGATTTATCGGCTACTTATGCTGATAACGAGATTACCATATTTGCGACTCTGGGACTTTCAAGCATTGGCGGTGCTAGTAATGTGACCCATGTTTGGCAGGATGGTTCGGTTTCCGGTGGTACGCCTCGGATGCATGCTATGAGTGAGGCTAATATGCAATCTGTGGGGACTATTAACTTTCTCTCCGGTGAGGTTCGAACTAACCCCGTCGGTAATATTGGCAAGCTTAGGAAGAGGAATGTAAGTACTTGCTATCAATGATTTTATGATTTATAGATGATCTCTGCATTGTTTCTTTTAGTTTCTAATGATCATCTGATAAATATTCTCAGGTTCACGGGATTCTAAATGCAGTGAGCTGGGGCATTATGATGCCACTTGGTGCTCTAATAGCAAGATACTTGAAGGTGTTCAAATCTGCAAATCCTGCGTGGTTTTACCTTCATGTGAGTTGCCAGTCCACAGCCTACATTGTTGGGGTCGCTGGATGGGCTACGGGTATCAAACTAGGAAGTGAATCTGCTGGTGTTGTATACAGTGCTCATAGAACAATTGGGATCATCCTATTCGCCCTTGGAACACTTCAGGTATATCATAACTTCCTGATTTTTCTAATACTTTTTCTAGATCAAGTTGTGATGGGTTTACCAAACTGAAATTGCCTGCTCTGCCTTCGATCCAGGTGTTTGCTCTGCTTCTGAGGCCAAAACCTGATCACAAGTACAGATTCTACTGGAACTTATACCACCACTCGGTTGGATACGCGGTCATCATCCTCAGCATTATCAACGTATTAAAAGGAATAGACATTCTACAACCGGAAAAGAAATGGAAATATGCCTACATCGGAGTCATCGCCGCCTTGGCTTTCAATGCTCTGTGGTTGGAAGGGTATACATGGTACATTGTGCTCAAGAGGAAAAGATCAGAGGTTGAAACAAAGATGCCTCATAACACAAACGGATCAAAGGTTTATCGTCCAGAGCCAGAGGTGTTAATTGTTCTCTAAAACTTGAGCCATCCCATTAAGGCACACACAAAAGATGTATAAAAGAGCTTTTCATTGTTTTACAAATTTGTTATTTGAGTACGTTTTTTATAGGAATTAGGTGAGTTCGATGGATATGGATTTGCTTGGTAAGATGTATCGAGTTATTTGTAAATTTTTAAATATATTTAAAATCATATTAGGATGACAAAAACAAAAATAATTTATGTTAGACCCGAATATTTTTCTTTTGATGATTAAGCATGCATTGTTGATGATTATGAGTTTATGGTTTAGTTTGATTTAATTGGGCTTGATATTGATTAATTGGAGTATAATCGAGGTTTAATTAATAAATTAGAGGATTAAATTGTGTAAGGGTATTTCGGGAAGTTCATTTAAGTTGAATTGGAGTTAGGCTTAAAAGGAGGGTAGGTTGGTCTTTGACCATCCCTAGGTTTTAAAAGACCTAGATATAAAAGGAAAGAAAAGAAGAAAGAAAATAGAAATAGAAAGGAAAGAAGAAGAGGTTCTTTGTCGGTGAGGAGAGAGAGAAGAGAAGGATTCGCGACTTGACGATTTCAAGGATTTAGTGCTTGATCGGTAAGTCTATGACCTTTATATCTTATTTCGAATGGATTAAGCATTGGGATTGTTGGGATTAAGAGAAACGATGATTAGGGTTTTAAGATGAGAAATTGGGAAAATCTTATATTGATGATTTTAGACGAATTGGAAGTAGAATGGGTTAGAACCGTGGTAGAAGGTTGGATCTATGGCTCAGAGTATTACATCCGAGTTTGGAACGATTGGGAGTTGAAAATCGGAGATTTTGTGGTTGAAACGAAATCCCGATCCGCGACGTCGCGACGTGCTCAAGAAACACGTGCGGCGTCGAATTTGTGCACGCCGCGCTCGCTGCGTCGTGTTGCGTGCCAAGGAGACTTCGCGTCATGGCGCGCACGCATCGTGCCGCGCCGTCTTGTGGCCTTCATGCGTTTTGCCTTCGCGCGCGACGCCATGCACGCGTAACTCCCTTCTTCCGAAATTTGCTTATTTGATTTCCAAAGCTTTTTGAATAATTTTCTTTGATTATTATTTGATTTAAGACTTGGGTTAATATAGGCAACCAAGCATATCAGTTTCCATCGCAAGAGGACGGTCATCAGTAGTTGGATTCTCGTGCGATTCTAGGTGGGTGATATACTTATAGTTATTGCATGATTAGGCAATTTCTTGACTATGCATGAGTATATGTTGTCTAATATGCATGTATAATGAATGATATGGATTTCTTATGCCATGAAATAAGCATGAATTATGATTCTGAGCATGTTATGTCGGGACCTCGGTCACGACATTTTGATGAAATGATTATGAATACGAATATGTGCTTTGTTTGGGCGAGAGTGGAACCATTTCGTTAGTCACGTGCACGTCGACAAAAGCCTTCTCCCGGCTGCCCGCTTGTGGCCTATGAGCTCCGAATGGACTCATTTCGTTCAGGATGTAAACTTGGTTTCTTCCTTTTGTTTGAGGATGCAAACTTGGTTTCTTCCTTTTGATTCCATGGACCCTCGAGCCATTGTTTTGTGCACTGCATATTTGAATTGCGCTTGATGAAGCATATATCGTGACATGTGGTGAATTTTCGTGTATTTCTTGATGTGCATGTGAACACTAGAACCGTTACAAGTATATTAGTATAATATATATTTATACATATGCTTGATTTTTGTTCTAATTGCCGATGGCTATAATTATATTAGCCACTGAGCTGTGTAGCTCAACCCATTATCTTTCCCTCCTCAGGTGCAACTCAAGACCTCGGGTGATCCTTGCCAGGCTTCGAAGAACTCCATAGTAGTTAAAGACTATTTCATTAAGTTAGTATTTTAGTTGCCCACCGGTATGTTATCATGGAGCATATTTCTCGTATTTTGGATTTCCTTTAGATTTAGTATGGTGTTATGACAATAATTGTTGAATTTCATTTTGGATTGATATGGCTTTTAGCCGGGATTATGGGATGTTTATTTAAATGATTATGTGAATGATTTTGTTATAAATTGCATGTGCGAATCGATTGTTGTGCAAATGTTGGGATCGAGTCCGAAGCGGTTGGTCGCTTAGATTGAGGAGCGACTGAGGTCGCCTCGGGATTCGAGTTCTGAGTTCGGGCCCAACATGTTTGGTATCAAAGCCTTAGGTTAGTGTGTCATCGGCATAGAATGCATCGTAGGATGAATTGTGTGTATGTGTTGCATTTGATTTATTGCATTAAGTGACATGCATAACATGCATACATATAGGATTTCGATCGTATAGCTAATCCGTAGTGTTTCCTTTGAAGGATTACGATGCGCCTCGTAGAAGAACCCGAGGAGTTCTGCGAGATCAGTTGCACTGACTCTCCATTAGAGAGGAGAGAACTGATGAGTCAAGAGCCCAGGGGAATGTTGAGGCTTTTGTAGGGTTAGGCGGTGAGCCTATCTTTATGTAATCGCAGAATCGCCGATTCGCGAGAGCAAGTGCCTCAATTCGATCGAGGGATGTTTGAGCTTTCACCCAGCGTTTGTTCAGGCATGGGCGGATGCCTCAATATTTCCTCCTCCCCCATTAAGAGGGGAAACAGTTTGATAAGTTGAGGAAATTTGAGTATTGATTTCTTGGAATGACGATCCCGAGGAAGCCGAGACGTGATTCTGGAGGATGAGCGATCTTTGGATCGATGGAGTGTGAGGAGGAGGATCGGGTTGTGTATCTGCCAGCTTACTTGAGGAGATGCCCCATTGGTGGGAGATCGTGCGAGCGAGCGATGAGAAGACCGATAGTATTGACATGGCGGGACTTCTTGTCGCATTAGGAAGAAGTACATGTCGAGGTTTATGTCCAAGAAGAGAGGGAGTTTCGAGCCTTACAAAGGGATATGATCGTGGCGAGTATGGCGCCGATTCTGTGATTATCTCGTTATGCTTCCGATCTGATGTTGAGCGAGACTGGGAGATGTCGCCGATTTGAGTCAGGTCTACATTTGGTGATCAGGGAAAAGTTATTTGTGCTGAATATCTGTGACTTCCAGCAGTTAGTGGAAGCACTGAGGTGGAAGCATAGAAAACATTAAGAGTGCTGTGAATAAGAAGAGAAAGAACGGAGGAGCGATTCGGAAGAGGAGGTAGTGCTAGTGCTCCTATGCTGGAGCGGAGTACTAGGGTTTTCCTCCGCAATCGAAGGTGAGGAGCGATGATGTGAGCAAGTCTCTACCATGAGGACTCCTCTGCTTTCTCATCGGTAATGCTGTGACAGAGGCAACAGAGGAGGAGACGGGATAAGTCGATATCCTGGTCGCGAGCAGTGACAATTTCCATAGCGGGAGTGTCACCGATTGACGGTGCATGCTTCAACTGTGGATAGAAGGGCACAGGGCGAGAGTGTCCTCACCGTCCGAGAGAGAGGATTTCAGATGCGAGCTCGAGAAGGACGGAGACTATAAGTCGGGGACTTCGACACAGTGGCGATTCTGATCTTTGCTAGAGGGCGAGTCTTCCGGGAGACCGAGAGGGCAAGCACGGCTAGGGTTTTCGCTATGACGCGTGAGGATGCAGAGGTGCGTCGGATGTTATTCTTGGTATGGCTCACTTATTCTTGATGATGTGCTTGTGTTGATTGACCTGTGTTCTACTCACTCGTTTGTTTTGTCGAGTGTAACTGTTTGTGATAGAGTTCTTGAGTCCGTTGGATACTCCGTGATGGTGAGTACTCGATCGGGCAGACATTGTGATTAGTCGATGTTTAGGGGTTGTGAGCTTAGTATTGGTGGAGGATGTCTAGTAGTAGATCGATGCCACCGAAGATCGAGGCTAGATGTAATTCAGGTATGGATACGTTGGCGAGGTACAATGCTCGTCTGGATTGTAGATGAGAAGATGAGATTTTGATTCAACGATGGCGAAGAGTTGTGTTTGCAGGGACAGGAAGGCCGGTCCGCTCAGTTGTTTCGGCTTTGGCAAATGGAGAAGGTGATGAGAGGAGGTTGTGAGGCATTTTGGCCTATGTGGTGGATTCGAAGCGGACGAGGAAGTTTGAGGACATTCCGGTGAGTCGTGGATTTCTGGATGTCTTTCCCGAGGAATTGCACGACTACCGCCAGTTCGGAGATTGAGTTTTCGATCGAGCTTTTGTCGCGTACGTCACCAATCTCGATTCCGCCTTATCGGATGGCTCCGTCGGAGTTGAAGGAGCTTAAGGAGCAATTAGAGGAGCTGTTAGAGAAGGGGTACATCAGGCCAAGTTCTTCGCCTTGGGGAGCTCCGGTTCTGTTTGTGAAGAAGAAAGATGGCTCTTTAAGGATGTGTGTGGACTATAGGAAGCTGAATCAGGTCACGGTGAAAAACAGGTATTCGCTTCTTCGCATTGATGATCTGTTTGATCAATTGCAAGGGGCGAAAGTCTTTTCCAAGATTGACTTGAGATCGGGATACCATCAATTGCGGGTTAAAGAGTCGGATATGGCAAAGACTGCTTTCAGGACCCGGTATGGACACTTTGAGTTTTTGGTGATGCCTTTCGGATTGACGAATACCCCGACAGCATTTATGGATTTGATGAATCGGGTCTTCAAGCCGTTCTTAGACCAATTCATCATCGTTTTCATTGATGACATATTGGTGTATTCCAGGAGTGATCGGGAGCATGAGGAACATTTAAGGATTTCTTTGGAGACATTGAGGAGCCATGAGTTGTATGCTAAGTTCGAGAAATGTGAATTTTGGTTGAAAGAAGTTACATTTCTTGGTCACGTGATATCAGATCAAGGAGTTCATGTGGATCCAAAGAAGATAGAAGCTGTGGTTAGTTGGGAAGCCCCGAAGAATGTGGCAGAGGTGAGGAGTTTTCGGGATTGGCTGGTTACTACGGAGGTTTATGGAGGATTCTCGATGATATCCGCTCCGATGACGGTTCTTGAGGAAAATCAAGTTTGTTTGGAGTGATGAGTGTCGAGGAGTTTCGAGGAGCTTAAGCACCGGTTGACGAGTGCTCGGTTCGGTTTTGCCTTCGAGGATGAGGGCTATTCGTACAACGATGCTTGGGAAGGACTTAGATGTGTTTTGATGCAAAGAGATCGGGTGATTGCTTATGCTTCGAGGCAGTTGAAGCCTTACGAGTTGAACTACTCGACGCACGATTTGGAGTTAGCAGCGGTGATCTTTGCCTTGAAGATTTGGAGGCATTATTTGTATGGAGTTCAGACTCGGATCTTTACCGATCACAAGAGTCTTAAGTATTTGTTGAGTCAGAAGGAGCTGAATTTGAGGCGTAGACGGTGGCTTGAATTACTCGAGGACTATGACTGTTGATTGAGTATCATCCAGCAAGGCCAATGTGGTGGCGGATGCTTGAGCGAAAGTCTTCGATTGCTCATGTTGGGCGATGTATCTTCCTTTATTGGAAGAAATGGCGTGTTGAAGATAAGTTTGACGCAGAAGAGCGGATTGTCTTCCGCTAATTTTCGGTGAGGCCTTTCTTTGAAGGAAAAGGTTAGGGTTTTGCGAGCTCGGGATCTGATTGAGCAAGCTCGAGATGAGATTCGAAATGGTAAGGTTTCGGATATAGAGGTGAGGGATGATGGACTGATGATATTGGGTACCCGGTTGTGTGTTCCGGATGTGCAGGAGATCAAGGATGAGATTTTGGATGAGGCACACAATGCGCCTTATGCCATGCATCCAGGTAGTACCAGGATGTATCGGGATTTGAGAGAGCATTTCTGGTGGAAAAGCATAAAGAGGGATGTAGCAGAGTTTGTTAGTAGATGTCTTGTGTGTCAACAAGTCAAGGCTGAACACCAGGCACCTTCTGGTATGTTGAGGCCATTGTCCATTCCGGAGTGGAAGTGGCAGCGAGTGACTATAGACTTTCTGATGGGTTTGCCTAAGACCAGTAGGAGGCACGATGCCATTTGGGTTATTGTGGATCGGTTGACGAAGTCAGCACACTTTTTGGTGATTAAGCAGACGGATTCTTTGCACGTGCTGGCAAAGAAGTATATTGATGAGATCGTGAGATTGCATGGGATTCCGGACTCGATTGTGTCAGATAGAGATCCTCGGTTTACTTCGAGGTTTTGGGACAATTTGCAGGATGCTTTGGGTACTAAGCTGCATTTTAGTACGGCGTTTCATCCGCAGACGGATGGTCAGTCAGAGAGGACCATTCGGACTCTTGAGGGGATGCTTCGGGCGTGTGTGATGGATTTTAAGGGAGCTTGGGATGAGCATTTGTCGTTGGTCGAATTTGCTTACAACAATTCGTACCATTCGAGTATTCAGATGGCTCCGTATGAGGCACTATATGGCAGGAGGTGTAGGACTCCGATCTGTTGGGATGAGGAAGGAGATAGGCAATTGGTGGGACTAGAATTGATTCGGATGATGGTTGAAAAGTCAATCTGGTTAAGCAACGGCTTAAAGCAAGCAGCAGATAGGATGAAAAGTTATGTGGATGCTCACCAAAGGAAATTGAGTATGAAGTCGGTGAGAAGGTGTTTCTTAAGACGCCTCCTTGGAAAGGAGTATTGAGATTTGGCAAGAAGGGTAAGTTGAGTCCGAGGTATGTGGGTCCGTATGAAATCCTTGAGAGGATTGGGCCACTCGCCTCTGAGTTGGCGTTACCTTCGAGTTGTCGCAGATTCACAATGTCTTCCATGTATCTATGTTAAGGAGGTATAGATCGATCCTTCTCATATCGTTCGTGCTAGTGAGGTTCAATTTTGGATGATCGACTTATGAGGAGCTACCAAGAGAGATCTTGGACAAGAAGGATAAAGTCCTCGTGAACAAGACGGTTCAATAGTCAAAGTCCTGTGGAGGAATCATTCAGTAGAGGAGGCTACATGGGAGCCATTGGATGCTATGAAGGAGAAGTATCCGTATCTCTTCGATGGTTCAGGTAAATTTCGCGGACGAAATTTCTTTTAAGGGGGGGAGAAATGTTAGACCCCGAATATTTTTCTTTTGATGATTAAGCATGCATTGTTGATGATTATGAGTTTATGGTTTAGTTTGATTTAATTGGGCTTGATATTGATTAATTGGAGTATAATCGAGGTTTAATTAATAAATTAGAGGATTAAATTGTGTAAGGGTATTTCGGAAGTTCACTTAAGTTGAATTGGAGTTAGGCTTAAAGGAGGGTAGGTTGGTCTTTGACCATCCCTAGGTTTTAAAAGACCTAGATATAAAAGGAAAAGAAAAGAAGAAAGAAAATAGAAATAGAAAGGAAAGAAGAAGAGGTTCATTGCATCGGTGAGGAGAAGAGAGGAAGAGAAGGATTCGCGACTTCGGCCGATTTCAAGGATTTAGTGCTTCATCGGTAAGTCTATGACCTTTCTATCTTATTTCGAATGGATTAAGCATTGAGATTGTTGGGATTAAGAGAAACGATGATTAGGGTTTTAGGATGAGAAATTGGGAAAATCCTTAGATTGATGATTTTAGACTAATTGGAAGCAGAGAATGGGTTAGAACTGTGGTAGAAGGTTGGATCTATGGCTTGGGAGTATTACATCTGAGTTTGGAACGATTGGGAGTTGAAAATCTGGAGATTTTGTGGTTCGGGAACGAAATCCCGATCCGCACGTCGCGACGTGCTCAAGAGCACGCCGCGGCGTGCGAATTTTGTGCACGCCGCGTGCTCGTCGCGGCGTGCCAAGGGGACTCGCGTCGCGCGCGACGATGTCGTGCAGCGTAGCGACGTGGCGCTTCGCCGCAGAAGCTTGGCTTCGTCATGGACGCCACAGCAAAGCAATGCCTTCGCCGCGACGAACTCCCCTTTTCCAGAAATTTGCTTATTTGATTTCCAAAGCTTTTTGATTAATTTTCTTTGATTATTATTTGATTTAAGACTTGGGTTAATATAGGCAACCAAGCAGATCAGTTTCCATCGCAAGAGGACGGTCATCAGTAGTTGGATTCTCGTGCGATTCTAGGTGGGTGATATACTTATAGTTATTGCATGATTAGGCAATTTCTTGACTATGCATGAGTATATGTTGTCTAATATGCATGTATAATGAATGATATGGATTTCTTATGCCATGAAATAAGCATGAATTATGATTCTGAGCATGTTATGTCGGGACCTCGGTCACGGCATTTTGATAAAATGATTATGAATACGAATATGTGCTTTGTTTGGGCGAGAGTGGAACCATTTCGTTAGTCACGCGCACGTCGACAAAAGCCTTCTCCGCTGCCCGCCAGGCCTATGAGTCTCGAATGGACTCATTTCGCTTAGGATGTAAACTTCGTTTCTTCCTTTTGTTTCGGGATGCAAACTTCGGTTTCTTCCTTTTGATTCCATGGACCTCGAGCCATTGTTTTGTGCATCGCATATTTGAATTAAGCTGATGAAGCATATATCGTGACATGTGGTGAATTTTCGTATTTCTTGATGTGCATGTGAACACTAGAACTGTTATAAGTATATTAGTATAATATATATTTATACATATGCTTGATTTTTGTTCTAATTGCCGATGGCTATAATTATATTAGCCATCGAGCTGTAGCTCAACCCATTATCTTTCCCTCCTCAAAGTGCAACTCAAGACCTCGGGTGATCCTTGCGAAGCTTCAAGAACTCCATAGTAGTTAAAGATTATTTCATTAAGTTAGTATTTTAGTTGGCCCATCGGTATGTTATCATGGAGCATATTTCTCGTATTTTGGATTTCCTTTAGATTTAGTATGGTGTTATGACAATAATTGTTGAATTTCATTTTTGGATTGATATGGCTTTTAGCCCCGGATTATGAGATGTTTATTTAAATGATTATGCGAATGATTTTGTTATAAATTGCATGTGCGAATCGATTGTTGTGCAAATGTTGGGATCGGGTCCGGTTCGCCTCGTCGCTCGCTGAGGCGCAATGAGGGTCGCCTGGGATTCGAGTTACTGGGCTCGCCCAACAGTTTAGTCTGGTTTAAAGTTAATGGATTAAATCTAAGTTGATAGACTTTCGAATAGAGTTCAAATCTTTTTATTTTAAAATTATACATTTCACATAAAATAATGATAGAGTCTAAGACAAGGTCCAAATTTGTTTGAATTTTTTAAAATTAAAAAATTAACTTAATTGATCTTGAATGTGGCCAGATCCAGTTCAATCCATTGCCATGCCGAATTATTACGTTTTAAATGCCTAATTATTACGTTTTAAATGTATATTGAATAAATTATTAAATTATTTTTCTTTTTATGATTCACAATTATGTAAATAAATATTAATGAAGTCATTTTGTAAGATGTTTAAGAGAATATTACTCTATGCCAATCGTTGGAGGTATGTTAATTTTATTGTGTACTTAATGCTTTAAATAAAATGTAGATCTTGTCTTTGTGATTGTTGATGATTACTTTTGAGAATAACAATTAATATCAGAGCATCATGGTCATTTGATTTTAGGGCTCATTTTTTGGTATAAACTCATTTTTTTCAAATCGATTTTTGGCATAAATAATTTCAAAATGATGCGTTGAGGTGCAGAAAATGTTGTTATTGCCTTTTTCCTTTGGTTTGGACAAATGAATCACAATTTTTTGGGTGAGATTTTGAAAATTTTCATGTTGTTGATAATGGCCGAAATGAGTTTGATATTTTCAAGTTTTGGAGCACTTTTGGCAGAAATTGATATGGGAAATTCAGAGAGCATTAAAAATAGAAGAAAATGCCTCAAAATAGTTAGACATCGAAGGCCGGAGAGGGAGTTACAGTTGGGTCACCTATCTGATTAAAGGCAACGTTGTCCCAACTTTGTTAACTCTAATATATATATTTTTATTTTATTTTATTTTTTTTAAAATTTAAAATTAAAAAATTCTACACAATATGCATGGGGGCACGTGCAAGGTCTTTTTTGAACTTTTTTTCATTATTTTTCTGCATTTTTATTATATCTTATTGTGACATAAATATAATTATTTGTTGACAATTGTGAATGCTTATTTTTACCTATCGTAAAATTGAAATTGTGAAATTATTTATGATGAGGAATTTTTAAATATGTTTAAAATTTTGTGTTTTCCTCTAAAATAACATTAAGATCCATACGAATGATTAATTATCATGTCAATAATTACTACTTAGTATGATGTTTAAATGGTGAAGAAATTTTATTAAAATATTATGAACCACACAATTTTTCTATCCTTTTGATATTACATTGATGATTTGATTATAATATTTAATAAATTGTTTTTTTTTGTGAATGAGTTATATATTTGTTTAAGGAATCTCTCATGAGTGATATAATTAATTTTGAGAAAAGAGAACAAATTGCATGATTATGTTTTAACATTCATATCATGGTTATTGCTCTTAGTTCTCATTTAACTTTAAGCAATTCGAGAGTCTCTGCTATCCTGATGTTGAATGGTACGAATCACAAGAAGTGTATTGAATCTCTCAAGATAAATTTGACTATCATGCGAATAGACTTGACCTTGAGAATTGATGCACCACCTAAACCCCCTGATGATGCTACTGAGAACGAAAAAAAATCCTATAAGGAGTGAGAATACTCTAATCGATGTTGTTTGATGATTATGAGGTATCACATGGATGAATTCATTCATGATAGCATTCCCAAGGTTGATAATGCAAAGGATTTTTTTGTTGCCATTAAGAAGAAGTACAAGAAGTTCTCAAAGAATAAGAAGAATGAGTACTTAAACATGCTTCATCACATCATTTACAATGGTGCAATTGACATTAGGGCTCACATTGATAAGCTCATAGGTTGTTACCATAAGCTTAAGGCTATGGATATGGACCTTGGTAAGGATTACATGGTATGGTTTGTGATGAGGACTCTTCCTTCTAAATTTGATTCGATAAGATCAAGCTACAATGCTCAAAAAGAGCAATGGATTGTTGAGGAGATGACTATTATTCTTACTAAGGAAGAAGATGACATGAAAAAAGAAGGGCAAGACGCATCTCCATGATGACAAACCATAACAATTCTAAAAAGAGAAAGTTCACTTCTAATAGCTCAAGTGACTAAAAGCCTTTCAAAAAGAAGGTTGTTAGTCTTAAAGGAAGTGGACAGGCGGTCTCCTCTTTTGTTAGTCAGAAGAATAAGTTTTTCAAAGGGAAGTGCAACTTTTGTCAGAATTTTGGGCACAAAAAAGCTAATTGCCGAAAACTCAAAGTTCACTTAGAGAAGAAAGGTAATTTTCTGATGTGCCCTTAAATACTTGTCGGTTAAATATTGGAGCAACAATTCACGCTATAAATTTCTTGCAGAAATTGACAAGTCGAAGAAGATTGATTATTTCTGAGCAACATGTGTACATGGGAGACAACACCAAAATCAAAGTTGAATTTTTTGGGACAGTTAGACTATAGTTGAATATAGGAAATCTTTTGGTATTACATGATGCCACTTATTTACCCTCTATTAGAGGAATTTGATTTCTATATCCATTTTGGATAGACTAGGTTATAGTCTTCTTTTTGAAACTGGAAAATTGACTATGTATCGTGACTCTTTTATTGGTGGGAAATGAAATTTTATGTGAAAATTTACACAAACTTGAGTTGAATGATGTTGTTACTGTTGTTTCTTCTTCTTCTCTTAATACTGTTGTTAGTTCCAAGCGTATAAGGTTAGATTTGAGATCTTCTATGTTATGACACAAGTGTTTAGGTCATATTTCTAGAGACAGAATAGAGAGGTTGGTAAAAGATGGTATACTTCAGGATCTTGATTTTTTAGATTTCACTATCTGTGTTGATTGTATTAAAGGAAAGTTGATTGTCAAGGTTAGAAAAAGCAAAACAGAAAAGTGCTCAAAATTGTTGGAGTTGATTTATACCAATATATGTGGACCATTTATTCCACTTCACGGGTGGTTATAAATACTTTATCACTTTTATTGATGACTTTTTCTGAGACGATCATGTGGAGCTCATTCATGAAAAATATGAATCTTTGGAGGCGTTTAAGATTTTCAAGACAAATGTTGAGCTTCAAAAGGGAAAGAAAATCAAGATAGTTAATTCTGACAAAGGTGGAGAGTATTATGGGCGTTATGATGAGAGTAGAAGGAATCTAGGGCCTTTTGCTAGATACTTACAAGAATGTAGTAATGAAGCAAGATATACAATACCAGGAACACCTTAATAAAATGGAATCATTGAAAGAAGAAACCACACACTTCTTGATATGTTGTGGTGTATGTTGATTCATTCTAGTTTTCCAGAATTGTGGGTGAGGCGTTGAAAACAACTGCTTATATCTTGAATCAAATACCTAGCAATTCAATCCCAAAGACTCCATATGAGTTATAGTCAAGTAAAAAACCAAGCTTGCATTATTTTCATGTTTAGAGGGGCAAAGTAGAAGTGAGGCCTCATAATTTGCAATTTAAGAAGCTTGATCCGAAAACTATTAGTGGCTACTTTGTAGGCTACATCGTCAGATCAAAAGGTTCTAAATTCTATTGTCATCTCACACAACCAAAATTATAGAATCAAATAGAACTACTTATTTTGAAGATGAAATTGGTTCAAGAGAAGGGTCAAGAGAAATTGTACTCAGGGAAGAATGTATTCTAATCCCTGTACCCATCTCTTCCACTCCTATTGATGTCTCTGTGATTGAACAGATTCTAGTAGAATCTCATGATGAACCTCAGAATCAAACACATGATGAAGTTATTGATACTAGGGATGATGAAGTTGTTGTCAGGAGATTACAAGGAACACGTAGACCTGCCATTCTTGATAACTATATTGTCTATTTATAAGAATATGAGTTTTGTGTAGGAGATAATACTTAACTAGTCAGTTATCAAGAAGACATGAATAGTCCTCAATCTGCGTTACGGATGAATGTAATGAAAAATGAGTCACAAAATGGAATTTGGGAGTTGGTTGAACTACCTAAAGGTTGCAAACCTATTGGGTGCAAGTGGGTTTACAAAGTCAAACATGAATCAAGTGGACAAGTAGAAAGGTATAAGGCTAGACTTGTGGCTAAAAGCTATAGCCAGAGAGAAGGGATTGGTTTCAAAGAAACCTTCTCACCAATTTCTACCAAAGATTCACTGCAAGTCATCATGGATATAGTTACTCATTTTGACTTGGAACTCAATTAAATGGATGTGATGATCGCCTTCTTGAATGGAGATCCATATGAAGATGTTTGTATCTGTAACACCTCACTCTTATAAGAAACATACTCGATATCTTGAGTGATATTTGAGTATGTACCCCGCAAGGGTGGCATGCTAGAATAGTCATTTAGTCAAAACTCATTACAAATTTTTTTAAAACAATGTACGCATATGCAAAAATTAATAATCAAATCGGGCCCACTTTATTCTTAAACATTTCTATTCACAAGTGTTATAAACACTTTACAAAACATCAGAATTCAACAACCATTTGGGCCCATTTCATATACAAAACACTTGTAATCATAATGTCATTTCATTATCGAATCATCTACATACTCGTTGTACAATACCTGAAATATAGTTCAAAACAATAATCACTGAAGATATATGCAGATGCAAACTAATCCCGACCCTTAGTCCATATCTGATTTCAGTGGTTATACTCCAATTAGCCTAACTGAATATGTCCTCTAAACTTGAAAATTATTGCAAACTCAGCGAGTAGCCATCCTCGATGGCTCACTCAATCACAATATACATTAGGTACATATAACCACATAATTTGCATCATTTTTAGCAATTTATCATGTTAAGTCACATACCTTTTACATTCACTTACACAAATAATCCAATCTCATTCAAATACATGTCTACAATATGTTCACATATCCCATTATTATTAAAATACATATCCAATATATTTCAGCCAAACAATTTAATCAAACTATCACTTCATTACACTTGAATAAAGCACAATCATTGGTTTAATACCATGTATTCAAACATGTAACATTCTTACAGCTTTACAAATCATTTAATGAATTAAAATCATATATGAATGCCATATGTATGAGACTCACATTCATTTTTACATTGTTGTGACTGTGTGTTTTTTCAGTATCCCGTTTCACCGTGCTCATTTATCACAATGAGCCTTAGGCTCTAACCATATATGTTTGAGCTTTAAACTCTTTTAGTAGCGGCCTCAACAAGAATAACACCAAATATAATCGCTTTTATATTACATTTATTGAAATGAAATGTATGCCACAATTCATTCAATACAATCAATCACTTTCATTAACATTATCTCAGTTAATATAGTCATTCATAACGTTCAGTCATTTTTAATTGAGAATCACTTAGGCAATCCTGTTCACATACAAGTAACACTTCCAATGATATTCACATGCATCAAAACGACAATTCATGTCTGGAATTTAGTACACAAGTCAGTACACATTCATCAATTTCAAATTCAGTTCAGTAATTTAAAAAAACAAGTCAAGGTGAGACCATCTTAGGTTACTCATAATTGCTCCTTTAAGCCTATTGCCTTGATGTTCCGGTAATATCAGGAAGTGGCCGCGTTACTTGCTCTCTTATATATATTAACACAATTTTACATTACTGTACTGCTTATGTAATTGAGTAAACACATGTATAAATGTATAATATATCATGCATGTGCGATGAAAAATTCTTGGGTATATTTCTGTAACAAATTGATGTACTCCAATTATGCCAAAATTCACACTCATTCACTATTCGAGCTTTTGTTGAAAGCACCTCACTCGGGCAACTTTGCAGAATCAATAATATTAAGAAAATGATAGATTTTTGTAATACTTTCTTCTAGAAAATTGTTCCCCTGTGCCTTAATTTTCTAATGAGTCCAAGATCATACAATTTGGTTCATTATTCTATGAGTTATGCTCAAAATACTGTAGACTGGGTACATTTAAAATTTGGGCTAGTGTATGATCATGCCTTTAAGTTGTACAACTCATATTTCCCAATTCCAATATCCAAAAATTAAAAAATTTATACCAATTTAAAGATAAGAGAATAAGATACATCTTTGGTGAAGACACCTTAGTCTAATTTGGCCTACATCAATACATTTATTCAATAACAACAGAATATGATTTCTGTCCCTGGTAGTGTTACAACCTAAGTCAGGACTCAATTTCATACCAATTTTGAAAATCTTAGAAATAAAATTAAAATTCTACTTCTTAAGAAAGTTGTATACATATGTATCAAGTTTAATCTGAATCAAGAATCAACTCATTTGAAAATCTATATATCAAGATATAATCAAAATACCGAAGCATGTTAGTAAAATATTCCAGTTATCAAATTCTAACACACCTCATTATTTTCATCCTAATTCATCATCATCAATCTTTTTCGAATGGATTCAGATGTTCATAAATTTTGGTGGAGATTAAGAACAATGTGTTATGAGTTTGTGGGTTCAAGTCTCATATCATTTGGATGTTAGCAGAAGAAGTTATAACAAAAAGAACAAAAGATGTTTAGAGTGAACGCTACAACTAACATATTCCAACAATTCTTCTTCACCAATATCACATGCATTTCAGTCCAATTCAAACATCATTCCTAAAACATTTAACACGTCATAAACACTAATCTTTTACTTACTTGCTTAGTTCTAATCCTAGCTCAAAAGTCACTTTAAATTAGCACTCCAAAGATCCAACTATATCAGCCCTTTTAAGCCACCAAACCTAACTTCAAGATCAAGGTGGAACTAAGATGATCTTCACAACATAGAGACAGCAACATAAAGGATAACATGAAGTAGCTCCATTAATGAATAGTTTGGTAAAATACTTCATGTGATATTGATGCAAAAATTCAGAACATGGCAAGGGTGATTTCGGTGGAGAAAACAAAGTGAGGGCTGCAGAAATTTCTTTACAAGAGCTTAACACCTAAGCTACTAGGTGTCTCATTTATGCATTAACACATGTCTCCAATGCATGACTCACGTTTGCCCTCCATTTATTCTACCAATTGCAACACTTCTATCAGGCCACTTGTCAACTTATTGACAATGCCATTTATCATCAACTTACCAACCTATTTGTCACATAATGATTGATCCATATTTCAATTTTTTCCTCGTCCAAAAATACTCCAAAATTTCAAAATATTTGAAATATTACCAAAATTGCCAAATCACATTTAATACACTCCAATTTAATTTTTACGACAATAACATCCACAATTCCCATTAAAAATCAATTTTACCCGAAAATGCTAATGAATGCATATACAACCATATTAATGTGAAAAAATCAATATTCTCGTATATATGTATACCACATTATGCATAAGCATGAATTATGCTTCCTAATTTCTCATTAACCTCTTATAAATACTATTTTAACCTTCTCATAAGTAATAGGATGTTACAATATGACTCAACCAATTGGTTTAAAGATGACTGGTAAAGGACACTTAGTTTGTAAGTTCAAGAAGTCTATCTATGGGTTAAAATAAGCATCAAGGCAGTAGTATTTCAAGTTTGATATGGTTGTCACTGCAAATGGCTTCAAGGAGAACGTAGTTGACCAATGTATATATGAAGTTTAGTGGAAGTAGTTTCATTTTTCTAATACTATAAGTTGATGATATTCTACTTGTTGCTAATGATACTAATCTATTGTTTGAGACAAAACAACTATTATTTAGCTATTTTGATATGAAGGATCTTGGTGAAGCCTCTTTTGTGGTTGGAATTTAGATTCTTCGAGATAGAGCTACAGTAAAACCTTTATAAATTAATATTGTTGGGATCATGATATTTATTATTTTATAGAGATATTAATTAATCGATAAATTAATATTTATTAATTTAAAGAGATGTTTGTAATTGATTGAAGTTAAATTTTGATTACATCAAAAAGCATTGTATCTTAGAAAAATTCATGTTTCATATTAATTGTCTTCACAATTTTTTGGTGTAGTTCGAGAACGCAACACCAAAAATTTTGGATGCAATAAAAAAAGTTAGAGATGAGCTCCAACTAGACTTAAATTTTAAGAAAAACAAACAAAACTAGAATCATATTTCACTAAATTGTCTTAGTTATACTTGTGTAAGTTTATATAATTATTAATTTATGATATTAATGGGACCCTATATTTACACAGTGGGTATTTTGAAAATATATTATCTTATTATCTTATCAAAATTTGTTAAATTTTCAATTGACCGAAGTCGGGACCGGAGAAAAATATTATCTTAGAAAGTTTATTAATTTACCGAGTATCAATTTAAAGAGGTTCTACTATAATAGGATTATTCGATTGTCTCAAAAGACTTACATTGATCAGATTTTGAAAAGATTCAGTATGCATTGTTATTCTCCTAAAAAGGCATCAATAGTAAAGGGTGACAAATTCTCAAAAGCTCAATGTCCACAAAATAATAACGAGAGAGATGAAATGAAATTCGCTTTTTATGCATCACTTATAGGCAGTCTGATATATGCCAAAGTATACACATGCCCTGATATTGTTTTTATTGTAGGCGTGTTGGGAAGATAGTTACGTGATCTTGGACTTAACCATTGAAAAGCGACTAACAAAGTCATGAGGTATCTTCAAGGTAGAAAGGATTATATGTTGACTTATCGGTGAATTGACACTCTTGATATAGTTGGGTTTAGTGATGTTGATTATGCAGGATATGTGGATGATAAAATGTTCTCTTCAGGCTACATCTTTATGATGGTTGGAGGAGTTGTATCGTAGAAAAGTGTTAAACTGATACTCACAACATCCTCTACCTTTGAGGCAGAGTATATGGCATGCTATAAGGCAACTTATCAAGCAATATGACTACGAAATTTTATTTTAGCATAGGGTATTTTAGACTTTATTTCGAGTTCGCTGAAATTGTGTTGTGATAACTTCACAACTGTAGCTTTCTCTAAGAATACTATAAGTACTTCTCGCTCAAACCATATTGATATAAAATACTATTTGTTAAAGAGAAAGCCGTTGAATCCCTCATTACTATTGAGTATGCGCCTATAGCTAGTATGTTAGCAGATCTACTTACAAAAGGCTTACCTATTTGTGTGTTTGCAGAACACGTCTCCCGCATGGGATTGTTAGGTGCCTAGCTTGATAAAATTAGTGGGAGTTTTTTATTTTATATTGAACATGTTAGTACTTTGTATGAATTGCTTATGACTAATATATATGAAACATGCATAATGATGTTTGCAGTCCCTTCTTGTTAATAATGACACATACATGTTAATGTATATATATAGTTTGACAAAATGACAAGTACAAGAGGAGACAAATGTATAGTATTAGTTATTATATTGCATGCATGTTGTTTTAATGGTTATTGTTGTATTTGAACATCTCTAAGGCCTAATCATATGTAGTATATATATCCCGTTGATATGATATTGCATATGATTACTTTTGGATGATGGAGATTGGTATGGTGATTTGATTATATTGTCTAAGTGGGAGAATGTTAGAAATACGTGGACTAATATAATCACAAAATTAATTTGAAATATGTGGACTAATATAATCACAAAATCAATTCCATATTCATGACCATTAATCGATTTGCCTACTGTATGCTTAATAACCATAATGGGATGGTTAATAATTTACTAATTGAATTTGGGGCACATGGTAATACCTTAATAACTATATGTTGGCCCATTAAACTATAGTTCATAACATCCTTGAAAGAATACGATTATCCTTTTCTACCCCTCAAGCTAGAACATGTTATAGGATATAACATATGGTGAGATTGTGTACATATAATGTGTGAGTGTGAAAATAGAATATTGGGTCTTCTACCACAACCTTCCTTTCTTGCCAAGTTTTTATTGGCATTGATAAGTTGTGGTGTCTGAATAGAAAGAATGCACCAAGACTTTATGCCAAATATTGGAGGTATTTTAATATTATTATGTACTTAATGCTCTAAATAAAATGTAGATCTTGACTTTGGGATTGTTGATGATTGCTTTTGAGAATAACATATACATGGTGCATTGTGCTCGACAGGAAAAGATCAGAGCGTGAAACAAATTTAGGGTGATTAGTTTGTATGACATTTTAAAAGTATTATAATGAAGATGATTGTGGTGAAGGCAACTTGTCATATTAAAGCGAGTTTAGTTGTATAATAATTGATGATGTATTTTAATAAATATTTAATATTTAATATCTTTAAATTTTATTTAAATTTATTTTAAGGATAATGAATTATAAAGGTGTAAATTTTCTAAATGTAAATTTCTAAACTTTTTTATTCTATTAAATTTTTATTTAAGTATTTAAAATTTAAAACATTGATTAACATTTTATTAATATTACTCATAGAACATGTAAATATTAATATTTTAAAAGGTTATATAATATTTTCTTGCATAATGTATAAAAGTTGGACAAATGATCACATTTTAAACATATAATTATTATTATATTTTCAAAAGAGATTAAAATTATATTGACAAAAATAAATAATTATGTAACTCTTTTAAGCATTAATCTTTAAGTCATATACTAATATATGATCATGTTTGACAAATAGTGGATTACATTAGCTTTTAATGATTATATTAGTTGATTTGACTAACTAATAATATCAACATTTTATTAAATATATTTGATAAAATTAGTTGTTTAATATTAGCTATTGATATGTAAAATGACTTATGAGGGCATGATTTGAAAAAAAGGCATGGATATTATATTTTTAATATTTATTTAAATATTCTTATAAAATTTAGATTTTAGATATTTAATTTTCAAAATTAAGTTTATAACTGTAATAAAAATATAACAATAACAATAATAATAATAATAATAATAATAATAATAATAATAATAATAATAATAATAATAATAATAATAATAATAATAATTGACGTTAAATTTTCTATTAATATGAATGATACAACGAGCGACATCATATTAGTATTTTCATATAATATGCATTAATTTTATTATTTAATAAATTAAAATATCTATAATTATAGTATGACATAGATACGATCTATAACATAATTCAAAAATTATGAAATGAGGGTTTAATTAGTTTTTACCTATTAAATTTTAGTTAATTATAAAATAGTTACTCTTATGGAGATTTTAAAATCAGCTTATTAGGTTAAATAAGCTAACCAATAAGTCATTCACTAAACACATTAATAATATTTTAAGATGGTCAAAAATTAACTTTTAACTAATAAGTTAAAATAGCTTATCAACTGTTGCCAAACACTTGATAAATATTCTTTTTTAATTAAATATCTAATTTTAAAAATTTAAATACCTAATTAAAATTTCAACTTTTAAATCTATTATTTCTCTGTTTTAATATATTAGGTTTGCTTAAGCTAGCTTGAATGTTTTAATAAAAAAAGTTAGATCCACAAAAATAGAACTTAAGCCTGTTAATCATCCTTAAAATCATCTAAAACTGCTCCTTAATTATTAAAAAACTACATTTTGGTCCCATAGATGCTAAATTGTTGGAAGGAATATTCCACGTGTTGTAATATATTAAGAAAATGTACAAAAACAAAAGTACTTTTAACTACAAAATCACGTCGGAACATGTCAGAAAAACCAAATAGAGAGAAAATAAAGTATATCTCATTTCATCATAGTTAAGAATATTTATACAGTATATCTTTAGAATGAATAACTAACTTAACTGTCAACTAACTTAATCGTATATAATTCTAACACTCCCCCTCAAACTGGTGAGTATATAATATGCACACCCAGTTTGCAAAAAAAATCTGCAAAAACAGTCGATGAAAGCCCTTTAGTGAAGCAATCAACTAGCTGATTTTTGGAGGAAACAGGACGTAAAATAATAACTACAGATTGAAGTTTTCCCGAACCACATGACAACCAATGTCAATGTTTTGTACGTTTGTGAAAAATAAGATTTTGCACCAAGTATATAGCAAATTGATTGTCATAGAATAGTGGTGTTGGAACAGTGGGAGACATCTACAACTCACCGAGGAGATAATGCAACCATTGCACTTCACATGTTGTCGTGGCTAGTGCTCGATATTCAGCTTCTGAAGAACTATGACTAACAGTGTTTTGTTTCTTAGTTTTTCAAGAAATGAGAGACGAACCAAGAAACACACAGTACCTCGTAAGAGACCTCCTAATGTCTGGACAAGTTCCCTAATCGGAATAAGAGAAAGCTTTGAGCTTAAGTTCACTGTTGGGACCCAATCCGAAAACTGAATCCCAACCGGAAAATAAGAACGGATACGAAGACCGAGGCGAATTCAAATTGGATAAATTGAATTCGATAACGAAAAACAAAGCGAAAGCGGAAACAAAACGGAAGCGAAGCGAATGCAAATCGAATACAGAATCGAAAGAAGCAAATCGGGAAGGTTACAATCAAAGGCGCAACAGAGACGGATCGAATTCAAACTTATAATCAAAGTATACAAATGAAGCCAAATCGAATAGCATAACAAATGTCCGACATCCATGAATACAATACAAAGACAACAACGATCGTGTTGGAAACCTAGACTAAGACATATCTGAAATCCGGTATAAATTTTTTCCTTCTTTCTTTATTTTTCTTATAACCCTTTTTACTCAAACTCATGCAAATCATACAATTTCCCTTTTCTTGGAAACTTATTAATTTCATAATCTCACTCAAATCATAACAAACTTCTTAACATTAATACCAATCTCATAAATCCATCTTCATACATCTAAATCTTATTTTATTCATTTTCAATTTATCTAACTAAATTTCGCAACATAACTACCTTTGACCTAACCCAAAACCTGCAAAGGTTCAAAATACACTTCTAAAATTCTCAATCAAATATACAAACATCAAAATCTACCGGACCCTCCGTCCGGGATCTCAGCACACACAAACGCAAACCTAATTCTAAAACACTTTCATAACTAAATTCAATCTACTAGTCTCATAACTAAATCTCATTTCCAAATTCATACACAATTTCATATACAATTTCACACTCTCATACTTTAATTCGTAATCTTCATACCTTTTGAAATACATGCTCGAAATACATCATAATGAACAATATTAATATCCAAATCTCCATTTACACACAAATACAGATGATGCAAAATTGAACTTGATGCTCTTTTATCCGATCTCCTGCTCGAATACCTGGAGATTGGGGATGAAAGGGGGGTGAGCTCGGAAACTCGGGGATAAGACATTTATAAATTGACAAATAAGCAGAAATCACTTTCCATAAGTGTTTTGCCAAAAGGACTAATTTTATTCAAACTTTGTAACTTTTCAAATAGTTTCCTCAAACCTTTCAATTTTTTAAACTTTTCATATAAATCCCACTTTTTCATTTCTCAATTTTAAATATGAATGCAACACAAAAACAAAGCAACATATCAAAATGGTCTCGTTCATCCGAATGTAACGCATCGCACATTCCTCGATAATGGTCCTGCAGGTAGTGAACAACACATTACACTTTCAAGATAATGACCAAGTTGTAGCCGTGAAAGGAGTCCGAACGGAGCTCGTACACTAAGCAAAAATGAGAGAAGGCTATAAACGAATAAAGACAAAGCAATCGACTCACAAGGACCTGACCAAACCCACATAACACATAAGCGAAAACGAAAGGTCGGATTGCCCGAAGGCATTTTTCAAACATCTTACTTTTCAAACATACTAATCAAACTGCCCGAAAGGCACATTTTGAAACTTCATTTTCGCACATTCACATAATGCATACAATTCAATCACTATAATCCATTCAATCAATTCAACAAGTTTGCATAATTTATCAATGCATACACAACAAATGAATTTTTCAGAAATTTTTACCAAATTCATTAAATCATTTGAAAACAATGAATTTAAACTTGTACTAATTTTTCAGAAATCATTCGGAAATCATATTTTCAAACATTAATCAACATTGTTTTCAAATATTTACAAAAACCATTATTTATCAAAAATCCAATTTTTTTGCTTTCTTTAATATTTCAAAATTGCATGTATAGCTTACAAATCGAATATAAATATGCTACCCACCTCAATTATTGCCAAAAACTTGTTCCATGTCTCGAATTGACCACATCTTCTTTCTTCCTTCCAATTTAAAATAACCTAAGCCATACATATCCAAATTCAACATAATAAAAATCATAATATTCAAAATTAACTATAGGACACCCAAATTCATCACTTTTTCAAGCTTTCTAAAACCGAATTTCTAAAATCCTCAAATTCAAAATGTTACCTAAACCAATTCACTCAAATTCAATCTCATTAATAATTAAATTTTCAAAATTGATGTCATAATTCATCAATTCATACTAATTTCAAGATATTTAAATCACAAATTTCAAAATCCCCAAATCTCAAAATTGGCCTAAACCAATTTATCTAAATTCAATATCATAAATCACAATTTCTTCAAAATTAATTTCATATATCACCAATTCATCATACTTTCCATGATTCTAAGCCAATAATTTCCAAAATTCCAAATTCTAAAATTGAGCAAAATCTCTACTCACATAAATCCAAAATTAAATCCAACATACTTAACAATCTCTCAAATTGACTTCAAATACCAAAAACCCATATCATAATCATGCTAAAACAACCAAAAGTTTAAGAAAATCTCAAAGCTCGAAATTTCCTCTTACCTCATTTCTCCTCAAATTTTTGGATTTCATGGTTTATGAAGAAGCTCTCTTCATTCTCCATCCTTTTCCTTCTTGGAATAATCCCAAAATCCCTAAGAATCAAGTAGAAAAATCGAATTCTTTACCTTTTTCTCTCATCTTTGCCGAATTCTCCATTTCTTTCTCCACTTTTCTTCCTTTCTTCCTTATTCTTCTATTCTTCCTCCAAAAGTCGTGCTCTCCCTTTAAAAAACGACACCCCTTTTGTGTTTTAAAGCCATGTCATTAAAATGAAAGATAAAAGACCATATTGCCCTTAACATTTACTTTTAGTCATGCTTAACTTTCATATCTGATTCGTACTATCAATTTGAAGGAATTTGTCAAAACTTCCTTCTAGAGAAATGTTCCCCTATGTCTTAATTTCATAATGCCACAAGAATCATCCATTTCAGAGCACTACATCAAAAGTTATGCGCAAAACATTTCGGGTATGTTAATGTTCTAACACATTTTCTAGCACGTTATTTCCATCCAAAAATTAACATTCTTACTCCCAAAATTGACATTCGATGTCTTCATAACAATTGTAGCCTTATGTCTCTAGTTTAACTCAAAATAAGAATCGCCTCATTTCCATTCCCAGATCAAAAGTTATGCCCAAAATACTTTCAGAAGTTCCTAACCCAAAAACTGCACACTAATCCGAACTTCATTTCATAATTTAAAAATCTTAGGGGCAAAATTGACATTTCATTTCTTCATACGATTTGTAGCCCCACGTCTTAATTTTGTTTCACCTCAAGAATCACTTCAATCGGATCACCACAACTCCTGAATTTCTCAAAATACTGAACTATGTTTGAAAAATTTTCCGGCTCACTTTGATTAATTTAATCGACCTCAATTTAATCTAAAAAATTCACTAATTTCCCATAAAAATGAAATTCACTGTCTTAAGAATTCAACGCTTCAAGAATCAACTCAATCGGATGTCGGACGGAAAATATATAAGCAAAATAGTGAACAAAGGTCGGATTGGAAGATGAAACTAACAAAGAAATCAAAACGACGTCGCATGGAGGAGTCCCAAAACGGCACCGTGCGGAGTCAAAACGCGCGCGTACTGAAGAGGCGAAAAAGAAACGACGTCGCGTGGAGAAACGAAAATGGCATCGCATCAACGGAACGCCGTTGCAGCGAGGCGAGGCGAGCCTCGCCTCGCCGCCGCCGCCTCACGAGGGTGCTCATTGGTCAAGCGCTCGCCCTATCGAGGGCTCGCCCTCGCGAGCGGGCGCATGGACCAAAACCCTTTTTTTTCTTTTTTTTTTCACATAAATAAAAATCTCAAATTTTCAAAATTCATAACTCTTGATCCCAAACTCCAACTATGACAAATTTGGTTTCTATAGAAAGCTTGAAGGAAGCTCTACAACTTCCATGCAAGATATAAAAATCAATTCGACTCCGAAGGGAGTCCATTTTCCAGTCAAAGATTCTGTCCTCTAATATATCATGCTAAAACCATAACATAAACTTGTAAAAATCATAACTTATTATTCCTTGATCGAAAAATTGTATACTTTATATCAAATTAAAGATCAAATCAAATCCTTCAACTTTCATGAAGAACATCAAAGCTCAATTAACCTCTAACTAGGTTAATTTCTCAGTCAAAGTTTCAGACATGTCAATAGTCAACCTGAACACACTAAAATTTGACTAATCATAACTTTCACTCCTGATATCGAAAAATTGCAAACTTTATGGCTACAGAAAGATCTTAACCTAATCTACAAGTTTCATGTAGATCATTTCATCAAATTTTGCCTAAATCAAAAGTCAATTTTCAAAGGCCAAAAAGTCAAACTTTTTACAATTTTTCATCTTCTCACACTTTCTCTCTTTATTTCTTGATTTTTCAACTTAATTTCAATCAACTCATCCACTTTGAATATTTGTTATTTTCACTCAAAATCGGGTCCAACATTTCTCCCTCTTAAAAGAATTTCATTATCGAAATTCATACTTGCTGTACACCAAGTAACTTTTCTCTTACTTTTGACACCGATCACACACTTTCTAACCGATTTCTCGTCATACTTATCTTTCACTTATTCAATATCATAGCAAAACACTGTTTCATTTTATCTTATCTCCAAATATCATTCTTTCATCTCACAAAAGTATAATCAATTTAATTTCATCCAAATGCTATCATTCAATTCAAATCTTAATTTTCATCATCATAAACCTAAAATTCATCAAAGTTCTTAACCCTCATCAATCACTTAATTAAGTCTTCACATAATTCATAAAAATCCTTCTCCATGCTCATCTTTCACTCACAAATGGATATACAAAATAAAATCATCCTAATTCCTCTTGAACTTTAAATCTCAATTTCATGCACAATTTCCGAAAATCACTTAACATTCTTATCATCTTCATCTATCAAGCACTTTGGTATGTACTTTATCTTTATCACAATCTCACAAATTCAATCTTATGCTTGAACATTCTTATACAAATCAGTTAGACACAAATGCCCAAGTACGATCATAATACTGGGCTCTGATACCATAAATGTTGGGACCCAATCCGAAAACCGGATCCCAACCGAAAAATAAGAACGGATACGAAGACCGAGGCGAATTCAAATTGGATAAATTGAATTCGATAACGACAAATAAAGTGAAAGCGGAAACAAAACTAAGCGGGTTAATGCAAATCGAATACGAATCGAAAGAAGCAAATCGACTACATAATCAAAGGCGCCACAGACTGGATTGAATTCAAACTTACAATCAAAGTATACAAATGAAGCCAAATCAATAGCATAACAAATGTCCGACATCCATGAATACAATACAAAGACAACAACGATCGCGTTGAAACCTAGACTAAGACATATCCAAATCCGTATAAATTTTTTCTTTCTTTCTTTCTTTTTCTTATAACAATTTTACTCAAACTCATGCAAATCATACAATTTCCTTTTTCTTGAAAATTTATTAATTTCATAATCTCACCAAATCATAACAAACTTCTTAACATTAATACCAATCTCATAAATCCATCTTTCATACAACTAAATCTTATTTTTATTCATTTTCAATTTATCTAACGAAATTTTGGCAGCATAACGGCTGCCTTTGACCTAACCCAAAACCTGCAAAGGTTTAAAATACACTTCTAAAATTCCCAATCAAATATACAAACATCAAAATCCACCGAACCCTACGTTCGGGATCTCAGCACACACAAACGCAAACCTAATTCTAAAACACTTTCATAACTAAATTCAATCTACTAGTCTCATAACTCAATCTCATTTCCAAATTCATACACAATTTCATATACAATTTCACACTCATACTTTAATTCATAATCTTCATACCTTCTCAAATACATGCTCAAATACATCATAATGAACAATATTAATATCCAAATCTCTATTCACACACAAATACAGATGATGCAAAATTGAACTTGACGCTTTTTCATCCGATCTCCGTCAATACCGGAGATCGGGATGAAAGGGGGGGTGAGCTCGAAGCTCGTGGATAACACATTTATAAATTGACAAATAAGCATAAATCACTTTTCATAAGCTGCCACCAAAGGACTAATTTTATTCAAACTTTGTAACTTTTCAAATAGTTTCCTCAAACCTTTCAATTTTCAAACTTTTCATATAAATCCCACTTTTTCATTTCTCAATTTTAAACATGAATGCAAACACAAAAAAATAAAGCAACATATCAAACGGTCCGGTTCAGATCGAATAGAACGATCGCACATTCTCGCATAGCGATCCTGCGGTAAATGAACAAAACGCACTACACTTTCCCGCATAACGACCGTAGTAGCTGGAAGGAGTCCGAATCGAAGTTCGCGCTACTAATGGCAAATTGGGAGAAGGTTATAAACGAATAGAGACAAGGAATCGACTCACAAAGACCTGACCAAACCCACATAACACATAAGTTTAAAACGAAGGTCTGATTGTTCAAGGCACTTTTCAAACATCTTACTTTTCAAACATACTAATCAAACCGCCCGAAAGGCACATTTTGAAACTTCATTTCGCACATTCACATAATGCATACAATTCAATCACTATAATCCATTCAATCAATTCAACAAGTTTGCATAATTTATCAATGCATACACAACAAATGAATTTTTCAGAAATTTCACCAATTCATTAAATCATTTGAAAACAATGAATTTAAACTTGTACTAATTTCTCGAAATCATTCGAAATCATATTTTCAAACATTAATCAACATTGTTTTCAAACATTTACAAAACCATTATTTATCAAAATCCAAATTTTTTGCTTTTAATATTTCAAAATTGCATGTATAGCTTATAAATCGAATATAAATATGCTACCCACCTTCTAATTATTGCCAAAACTTGTTCCATGTCCAATTGACCACTTCTTCTTTCTTCCTTCCAATTTAAAATAACCTAAGTCATACATATCCAAATTCAACATCATAAAATCATAATCTTCAAAATTAACTATAGGACACCCAAATTCATCACTTTTCCAAGCTTTCTAAAACCAGAATTTGTAAAATCCCTAAATTCAAAATGTTACCTAAACCAATTCACTCAAATTCAATCTCATTAATAACTAAATTTTCAAAATTGATGTCATAATTCATCAATTCATACTAATTTCAAGATATTTAAATCACCAATTTCAAAAATCCCCAAATCTCAAAATTGGCCTAAACCAATTTATCAAAATTCAATATCATAAAACACAATTTCTTCAAAATTAATTTCATATATCACCGATTCATCATACTTTCCATAATTCTAAGCCAATAATTTCCAAAAATTCCAAATTCTAAAATTGAGCAAAATCCCTACTCACATAAATCCAAAATTAAATCTAACATGCTTAACAATCTCTCAAATTGACTTCAAATACCACAAACCCATATCATAATCATGCTAAAACAACCAAAAGTTTAAGAAAATCTCAAAGCTCGAAATTTTCTCTTACCTCATTTCTCCTCAAATTTTCGGATTTCATGGTTCATGAAGAAGCTCTCTTCATTCTCCATTCTTTTCCTTCTTGGAACAATCCCAAAATCCTTAAGAATCAAGTAGAAAAATCGGATTCTTTACCTTTCTCTCTCATCTTTGCCGAATTCTCCATTTCTTTCTCCACTATTCTTCCTTTCTTCCTTATTCTTCTATTCTTCCTCCAAAAGTCGTGCTCTCCCTTTAAAAAACGACACCCCTTTTGTGTTTTAAAGCCATGTCATTAAAATGAAAGATAAAAGACCATAATGCCCCTAACATTTACTTTTAGTCATGCTTAACTTTCAGATCTGATTCGCACTATCAATTTGAAGGAATTTGTCAAAACTTCCTTCTAGGGAAATGTTCCTCTATGTCTTAATTTCATAATGCCACAAGAATCATCCAATTCAGAGTACTACATCAAAAATTATGTGCAAAACATTTCGGGTATGTTCAAGTTCTAACACATTTTCCAGCACGTTATTTCCATCCAGAAATTAACATTCTTAATCCAAAAATTGACATTCAATGTCTTCATAACAATTGTAGCCTTATGTCTCTAGTTTAACTCAAAATAAGAATCGCCTCATTTCGATTCCCAGATCAAAAGTTATGCCCAAAATACTTTCAGATGTTCCTAACCCAAAAACTACACACTAATCTGAACTTCATTTCATAATTTAAAAATCTTAGGGGCAAAATTGACATTTCATTTCTCATATAATTTCTAGCCCCACGTCTTAATTTTATTTTTCCTCAAGAATCACTTCAATCGGATCACCACATCTCCCGAATTTCTCAAAATACTGAACTATGTTCGAAAAATTTCCCGACTCACTTTGATTAATTTAATTGACCTCAATTTAATCTAAAAAATTCACTAATTTCTCATAAAAATGAAATTCACTATCTTAGGAATCCAACGTTTCGAGAATCAACTCAATCGGATGTCGGACGGAAAAGATATAAGCAAAATAGTGAACAAAGGTCGAATTGGAGGAGGAAACTAACAAAGAAATCAAAACGGCGTCGCATGGAGGAGTCCTAAAACGGCGCCGTGTGGAGTCAAAATGCCCGCGTACTGAAGAGGCGAAAAAGAAACGACGTCGCGTGGAGAAACGGAAACGGCATTGCATCAACGAAAACGCCATACATGTTAGGCGAGCTCACGAGGCGTTCGTTGGGCGCCGCCTCTAGCGAAAGCATGCATGGACTAAAACCTTTTTTTTCTTTTTTTTTTCACATAAGTAAAAATCTCAAATTTTCAAAATTCATAACTCTTGATCCCAAATTCCAACTATGACAAATTTGGTCTCTATAGAAAGCTTGAAGGAAGCTCTACAACTTTCATGAAGGATATAAAAATCAATTCGACTTCGAAGGGAGTCCATTTTCCAGTCAAAGATTCTGTCATCTAATATATCATGCTAAAACCATAACATAAACTTGTAAAAATCATAACTTATTATTCCTTGATCGAAAAATTGGATACTTTATATCAAATTAAAGATCAAATCAAATCCTTCAAATTTCATGAAGAACATCAAAGCTCAATTAACCTCTAACTAGGTTAATTTCTCAATCAAAGTTTCAGCCATACTAATAGTCAACCTGAACACACTAAAATTTGACTAATAATAACTTTCACTCTCGATATCGAAAAATTGCAAACTTTATGGCTACAGAAAGCTCTTAACCTAATCTACAAGTTTCATGTAGATCATTTCATCAAATTTTGCCTAAATCAAAAGTCAATTTTCAAAGGCCAAAAATTCAAACTTTTTACAATTTTTCATCTTCTCACACTTTCTCTCTTTATTTCTTGATTTTTCAACTTAATTTCAATCAACTCATCCACTTTTGAATATTTGTTATTTTCACTCAAAAATCGGGGTCCAACATTTCTCTCCATCTTAAAAGAATTTCGTCCTCGAAATTCATACTTGCTTAGACACCAAATAACTTTCTCTCTTACTTTTTGACACTGGTTACACACTTTCTAACTGATTTCTCATCATACTTATCTTTCACTTATTCAATATCATAGCAAAACACTGTTTCATTTTATCTTATCTCCAAACAGTCATTCTTTCATCTCACAAAAGTATAATCAATTTAATTTCATCCAAATGCTATCATTCAATTCAAATCTTAATTTTTCATCATCACAAACCTAAAATTCATCAAAGTTCTTAACACTCATCAATCACTTAATTAGGTCTTCACATAATTCATAAAAATCCTTCTCCATGCTCATCTTTCACTCACAAATGGATATACAAAATAAAATCATCCTAATTCCTCATGAACTTCAAATCTCAATTTCATGCACAATTTCCTAAAATCACTTAACATTCTTATCATCTTCATCTATCAAGCACTTTGGTATGCACTTTATTTTTATCACAATCTCACAAATTCAATCTTATGCTTGAACATTCTTATACAAATCAGTTAGACACAAATGCCCAAGTACGATCATAATACTGGGCTTTGATACCATAAATGTTGGGACCCAATCCGAAAATCGGATCCCAACCGAAAAATAGGAACGGATACGAAGACCGAGGCGAATTCAAATTGGATAAATTGAATTCGATAACGACAAATAAAGTGAAAACGGAAACAAAACGGAAGCGAAGCGAATGCAAATCGAATACAGAATCGAAAGAAGCAAATCGGGACGGTTACAATCAATGGCGCAACAGAGACGGATCGAATTCAAACTTACAATCAAAGTATACAAATGAAGCCAAATCGAATAGCATAACAAATGTCCGACATCCATGAATACAATACAAAGACAACAACGATCGCGTTGGAAACCTAGACTAAGACATATCCGAAATCCGGTATAAATTTTTTCTTTCTTTCTTTCTTTTTCTTATAACCATTTTTACTCAAACTCATGCAAATCATACAATTTCCTTTTTCTTGGAAATTTATTAATTTCATAATCTCACTCAAATCATAACAAACTTCTTAACATTAATACCAATCTTATAAATCCATCTTTCATATAACTAAATCTTATTTTTATTCATTTTCAATTTATCTAACGAAATTTCGCAAAGATAACTACCGCTTTGACCTAACCCAAAACCTGCAAAGGTTCAAAATACACTTCTAAAATTCCCAATCAAATATACAAACATCAAAATCCACCGAACCATCCGCTCGGATCTCAAAGACACACAAACGCAAACCTAATTCTAAAACACTTTCATAACTGAATTCAATCTACTAGTCTCATAACTCAATCTCATTTCCAAATTCATACACAATTTAATATACAATTTCACACTCTCATACTTTAATTCATAATCTTCATACCTTCTGAAATACATGCTCGAAATACATCATAATGAACAATATTAATATCCAAATCTTCATTCACACACAAATACAGATGATGCAAAATTGAACTTGACGCTCTTTCATCCGATCTCCTGCTCGAATACTTAGAGATTGGGGATGAAAGGGGGGGTGAGCTCGGAAGCTCGTGGATAACACATTTATAAATTGACAAATAAGCATAAATCACTTTTCATAAGCGTTTTGCCAAAAGGACTAATTTTATTCAAACTTTGTAACTTTTCAAATAGTTTCCTCAAACCTTTCAATTTTTCAAACTTTTCATATAAATCCCACTTTTTCATTTCTCAATTTTAAACATGAATGCAGCACACAAAAAATAAAGCAACATATCAAAACGGTCTGGTTCAGACCGAAACAGAACGTACTGCACATTCTCGCATAGCGATCCTGTGCAGCCGTGAACAAAACGCACTACACTTTCCCGCATAACGGACCAGAGTAGCTGTGAAGGGAGTCCGAAATCGAAGCTCCGTGCCACTAGCGGGCAGCTGGGAGAAGGCTATAAACGAATAGAGACAGTGCACTGACTCACAAAGACCTGACCAAACCCACATAACACATAAGCGAAAACGAAAGGTCGGATTGCCCGAAGGCACTTTTCAAACATCTTACTTTTCAAACATACTAATCAAACTGCCCGAAAGGCACATTTTGAAACTTCATTTTCGCACATTCACATAATGCATACAATTCAATCACTATAATCCATTCAATCAATTCAACAAGTTTGCATAATTTATCAATGCATACACAACAAATGAATTTTTCAGAAATTTCTACCGAATTCATTAAATCATTTGAAAACAATGAATTTAAACTTGTACTAATTTCTCAGAAATCATTCGGAAATCATATTTTCAAACATTAATCAACATTGTTTTCAAACATTTACAAAACCATTATTTATCAAAATTCAATTTTTTGCTTTCTTTAATATTTCAAAATTGCATGTATAGCTTACAAATCAGAATATAAATATGCTACCCACCTCAATTATTGCCAAAACTTGTTCCATGTCTAATTGACCACTTCTTCTTTCTTCCTTCCAATTTAAAATAACCTAAGTCATACATATCCAAATTCAACATCATAAAATCATAATCTTCAAAATTAACTATAGGACACCCAAATTCATCACTTTTCCAAGCTTTCTAAAACAAGAATTTCTAAAATCCCTAAATTCAAAATGTTACCTAAACCAATTCACTCAAATTCAATCTCATTAATAACTAAATTTTCAAAATTGATGTCATAATTCATCAATTCATACTAATTTCAAGATATTTAAATCACCAATTTCAAAATCCCCAAATCTCAAAATTGGCCTAAACCAATTTATCTAAATTCAATATCATAAATCACAATTTCTTCAAAATTAATTTCATATATCACCAATTCATCATACTTTCCATGATTCTAAGCCAATAATTTCCAAAAATTTCAAATTCTAAAATTCGGCAAAATCCCTACTCATATAAATCCAAAATTAAATCTAACATACTTAACAATCTCTCAAATTGACTTCAAATACCACAAAATCATATCATAATCATGCTAAAACAACCAAAAGTTTAAGAAAATCTCAAAGCTCGAAATTTCCTCTTACCTCATTTCTCCTCAAATTTTTGGATTTCATGGTTCATGAAGAAGCTCTCTTCATTCTCCATCCTTTTCCTTCTTGGAACAATCCCAAAATCCTTAAGAATCAAGTAGAAAAATCGAATTCTTTACCTTTCTCTCTCATCTTTGCCGAATTCTCCATTTCTTTCTCCACTTTTCTTCCTTTCTTCCTTATTCTTCTATTCTTCCTCCAAAAGTCGTGCTCTCCCTTTAAAAAACGACACCCCTTTTGTGTTTTAAAGCCATGTCATTAAAATGAAAGATAAATGACCATAATGCCCCTAACATTTACTTTTAGTCATGCTTAACTTTCAGATCTGATTCGCACTATCAATTTGAAGGAATTTGTCAAAACTTCCTTCTAGAGAAATGTTCCTCTATGTCTTAATTTCATAATGCCACAAGAATCATCCAATTCGGAGCACTACATCAAAAATTATGAGCAAAACATTTCGGGTATGTTCATGTTCTAACACATTTTCCAGCACGTTATTTCCATCCAGAAATTAACATTCTTAATCCCAAAATTGACATTCAATGTCTTCATAACAATTGTACCTTATGTCTCCAGTTTAACTCAAAACAAGAATCGCCTCATTTCGATTCCCAGATCAAAAGTTATGCCTAAAATACTTTTAGATGTTCCTAACCCAAAAACTGCACACTAATCCGAACTTCATTTCATAATTTAAAAATTTTAGGGGCAAAATTGACATTTCATTTCTCATATAATTTCTAGCCCCACGTCTTAATTTTATTTCGCCTCAAGAATCACTTCAATCGGATCACCACATCTCCCGAATTTCTCAAAATACTGAACTATGTTCTTAAAATTTCCCGACTCACTTTGATTAATTTAATTGACCTCAATTTAATCTAAAAAATTCACTAATTTCCCATAAAAATGAAATTCACTGTCTTAGGAATCCAAAAATTCAAGAATCAACTCAATCGGATGTCGGACGGAAAAGATATAAGCAAAATAGTGAACAAAGGTCGGATTGGAGGAGGAAACTAACAAAGAAATCAAAACGGCGTCGCATGGAGGAGTCCTAAAACGGCGTCGTGCGGAGTCAAAATGTGCGCGTACTGAAGAGGCGAAAAAGAAACGACGTCGCGTGGAGAAACGGAAACGGCATCGCATCAACGGAAACGCTCGCGCGTTGGACGAGGCGAGCTCACGAGGGCGCTCGCTGGGCCAAGCGCTAAACCCTTTTTTTTCTTTTTTTTCACATAAGTAAAAATCTCAAAATTTCAAAATTCATAACTCTTGATCTCAAACTCCAACTATGACAAATTTGGTCTCTATAGAAAGCTTGAAGGAAGCTCTACAACTTCCATGAAGGACATAAAAATCAATTCGACTCCTAAGGGAGTCCATTTTCCATTCAAAGATTCTGTCCTCTAATATATCTGCTAAAACCATAACATAAACTTGTAAAAATCATAACTTATTATTCCTTGATTGGAAAATTGCATACTTTATATCAAATTAAATATCAAATCAAATCCTTCAACTTTCATGAAGAACATCAAAGCTCAATTAACCTCTAACTAGGTTAATTTCTTAGTCAAAGTTTCAGCCATACCAATAGTCAACCTGAACACACTAAACTTTGACTGACCATAACTTTCACTCCCGATATCGAAAAATTACAAACTTTATGGCTACATAAAGCTCTTAACCTAATCTACAAGTTTTATGTAGATCATTTTACAAAATTTTGCCTAAATCAAAAGTCAACTTTCAAAGGCCAAAAAGTCAAACTTTTCACAATTTTTCATCTTCTCACACTGTCTCTCTTTATTTCTTGATTTTTCAACTTAATTTCAATCAACTCATCCACTTTTGAATATTTCTTATTTTCACTCAAAAATCGAGGTCCAACATTCACTATCAGAAGGAAAGAAAAGACCTTGTCCAACAGAACCCTTTAAATATCGTAGATTCTATAAGCGCACCAAGTGAGTCATCAGTAGAGAATCAAGGAATTGCGCTTAATCGTTGAGCAACAAACTAAATATCGAGCGGGTCGTAATTAGATACTGAAGCTTGTCGATTAACATTTCATAATGTGTAACATCTTCCAACGACACACCTCCATCCTTTGAGAGTTTTGTTTTTGGTAGGATTGGCGAGGAGATTGGTTTGGACTCTAAAAACTGAGTAGCTTTGAGTAAATCTAGGTATACTTTTTGACAACTATTGATGTCGTGCTTTGTTCTTACCACTTCACCCAAGGAAAAACTTGAGCTCACCTAGATAAATTTCTAAAGATAACGATCGCCTTTGACCTAACCCAAAACCTGCAAAGATTCAAAATACACTTCTAAATTTTCCAATCAAATATACAAACATCAAAATCCACCGAACCATCCGTTCGGGATCTCAGCACACACAAACGCAAACCTAATTCTAAAACACTTTCATAACTGAATTCAATCTACTAGTCTCATAACTCAATCTCATTTCCAAATTCATACACAATTTCATATACAATTTCACACTCTCATACTTTAATTCATAATCTTCATACCTTCAAATACATGCTCAAAATACATCGAATGAACAATATTAATATCCAAATCTCCATTCACACACAAATACGATGATGCAAAATTGAACTTGATGCTCTTTCATCCGATCTCCGTCAATACCGGAGATCGGGGATGAAAGGGGGGGTGAGCTCTAAGCTCGTGGATAATATATTTATAAATTGGCAAATAAGCGAAATCACTTTTCATAAGCGTGCTTGCCAAAGGACTAATTTTATTCAAACTTTGTAACTTTTCAAATAGTTTCCTCAAACATTTCAATTTTTCAAACTTTTCATATAAATCCCACTTTTCATTTCTCCATTTTAAATATGAATGCAGACACAAAAAACAAAGCAACATATCAAATGGTCTGTTCGATCTGAATAGAAGCGTCATCGCACATTCTCATAGCGATCCTCCCGACAACAGGAATGTAACGCACTACACTTTCACAGCGGACGAAAGTAGCCGTGAAGGAGTCCGAATCGAGTCCGTGCCACTGGCAAGCAACCGGAGAAGGCTATAGATTTAATAGAGACAAAGTCAATCACTCACAAGGACTGACCAAATCCACATAACACATAAGAGAAAACGAAGGTCGGATTGTTCAAGGCACTTTTCAAACATCTTACTTTTCAAACATAATAATCAAACCGCCCAAGGCACATTTTGAAACTTCATTTTCGCACATTCACATAATGCATACAATTCAATCACTATAATCCATTCAATCAATTCAACAAGTTTGCATAATTTATCAATGCATACACAACAAATGAATTTTTCGAAATTTCACCAATTCATTAAATCATTTGAAAACAATGAATTTAAACTTGTACTAATTTCTCGTAAATCATTCGAAATCATATTTTCAAACATTAATCAACGTTGTTTTCAAACATTTACAAAACCATTATTTATCAAAATCCAATTTTTTGCTTTCTTTAATATTTCAAAATTGCATGTATAGCTTACAAATCGTAATATAAATATGCTACCCACCTTGAATTATTGCCAAAACTTGTTCCATGTCTCAATTGACCACTTCTTCTTTCTTCCTTCCAATTTAAAATAACCTAAGTCATACATATCCAAATTCAACATCATAAAAATCATAGTCTTCAAAATTAACTATAGGACACCCAAATTCATCACTTTTCCAAGCTTTCTAAAACCAGAATTTGTAAAATCCCTAAATTCAAAATGTTACCTAAACCAATTCACTCAAATTCAATCTCATTAATAACTAAATTTTCAAAATTGATGTCATAATTCATCAATTCATACTAATTTCAAGATATTTAAATCACCAATTTCAAAAATCCCCAAATCTCAAAATTGGCCTAAACCAATTTATCTAAATTCAATATCATAAATCACAATTTCTTTAAAATTAATTTCATATATCACCAATTCATCATAGTTTCCAAGATTCTAAGCCAATAATTTTCAAAATTTCCAAATTCTAAAATTGGGCAAAATCCCTGCTCACATAATTCCAGAATTAAATCTAACATACTTAACAATCTCTCAAATTGACTTCAAATACCACAAACCCATATCATAATCATGCTAAAACAACCAAAAGTTTAAGAAAATCTCAAAGCTCGAAATTTCTTCTTACCTCATTTCTCCTCAAATTTTTGGATTTCATGGTTCATGAAGAAGCTCTCTTCATTCTCCATCCTTTTCCTTCTTAGAACAATCCCAAAATCCTTAAGAATCAAGTAAAAAAATCAAATTCTTTACCTTTCTCTCTCATCTTTGCCGAATTCTCCATTTCTTTCTCAACTTTTCTTCCTTTCTTCCTTATTCTTCTATTCTTCCTCCAAAAGTCGTGCTCTCCCTTTTAAAAAATGACACCCCTTTTGTGTTTTAAAGCCATGTCATTAAAATGAAAGATAAAAGACCATAATGCCCCTAACATTTACTTTTAGTCATGCTTAACTTTCAGATCTGATTCGCACTATCAATTTGAAGGAATTTGTCAAAACTTCCTTCTAGAGAAATGTTCCTCTATGTCTTAATTTCATAATGCCACAAAAATCATCCAATTCGAAGCACTACATCAAAAGTTATGAGCAAAATATTTCGGGTATGTTCATGTTCTAACACATTTTCCAGCACGTTATTTCATTCCAGAAATTAACATTCTTAATCCCAAAATTGACATTCAATGTCTTCATAACAATTGTAGCCTTATGTGTCTAGTTTAACTCAAAACAAGAATCGCCTCATTTCGATTCCCAGATCAAAAGTTATGCCTAAAATACTTTAAGATGTTCCTAACCCAAAAACTGCACACTAATTCGAACTTCATTTCATAATTTAAAAATCTTAGGGGCAAAATTGACATTTCATTTCTCATATGATTTGTAGCCCCACATCTTAATTTTATTTCACCTCAAGAATCACTTCAATCGGATCACCACATCTCCCGAATTTCTCAAAATACTGAACTATGTTCGAAAAATTTTCCGACTCACTTTGATTAATTTAATCGACCTCAATTTAATCTAAAAAATTCACTAATTTCCCATAAAAATGAAATTCACTATCTTAGTAATCCAACGCTTCGAGAATCAACTCAATCGAATGTCGGATGGAAAAGATATAAGCAAAATAGTGAACAAAGGTCGGATTGGAGGAGGAAACTAACAAAGAAATCAAAACGACGTCACATGAAGGAGTCCCAAAACGGCTCCGTGCGGAGTCAAAATGCAAGCGTACTGAAGAGGCGAAAAAGAAACGACGTCGCGTGGAGAAACGAAAAACGACGTCGGATCAACGGAAACGCTCGCGCGTTGGGCGAGGCGAGGGCGAGCTCGTCACTCGCTCGCCCTCACGAGGGCGCTCGCTGGGCCAAGCGTTCGCCCTAGCGAGGGCTCGCCCTCGCGAGCAGGCGCATGGACCAAAACCCTTTTTTTTTCTTTTTTTTTCACATAAGTAAAAATCTCAAAATTTCAAAATTCATAACTCTTGATCCCAAACTCCAACTATGACAAATTTGGTCTCTATAGAAAGCTTGAAGGAAGCTCTACAACTTCCATGAAGGACATAAAAATCAATTCGACTCCTAAGGGAGTCCATTTTCCATTCAAAGATTCTGTCCTCTAATATATCTGCTAAAACCATAACATAAACTTGTAAAAATCATAACTTATTATTCCTTGATTGGAAAATTGCATACTTTATATCAAATTAAATATCAAATGAAATCCTTCAACTTTCATGAAGAACATCAAAGCTCAATTAACCTCTAACTAGGTTAATTTCTCAGTCAAAGTTTCAGCCATACCAATAGTCAACCTGAACACACTAAACTTTGACTGACCATAACTTTCACTTCCGATATCGAAAAATTACAAACTTTATGGCTACAGAAAGCTCTTAACCTAATCTACAAGTTTCATGTAGATCATTTCATCAAATTTTACCTAAATCAAAAGTCAACTTTTAAAGGCCAAAAAGTCAAACTTTTCACAATTTTTCATCTTCTCACACTTTCTCTCTTTATTTCTTGATTTTCAACTTAATTTCAATCAACTTATCCACTTTTGAATATTTCTTATTTTCACTCAAAAATCGGGATCCAACATTCACTATTAGAAGGAAAGAAAAGACCTTGTCCAACAGAACCCTTTAAATATCGTAGGACTCTATAAGCAGCAGCCAAGTGAGCCGCTGTAGGAGAATCAAGGAATTGCGCTAACTGTTGAACAACAAACAAAATATCGAGCCGGGTCGTAATTAGATACTGAAGCTTGTCGATTAACATTTCATAATATGTAACATCTTCCAACGACACACCTCCATCCTTTGAGAGTTTTGTTTTTGGTAGGATTGGCGAGGAGATTGGTTTGGACTCTAAAAACTGAGTAGCTTTGAGTAAATCTAGGGTATACTTTTTTGACAACTATTGATGTCGTGCTTTGTTCTTACCACTTCCAGTCCAAGGAAAAACTTGAGCTCACCTAGATAAATTTCGGCAACATAACGACTGCCTTTGACCTAACCCAAAACCTGCAAAGGTTCAAAATACACTTCTAAATTTCCCAATCAAATATACAAACATCAAAATTCACCGGACCCTCCTTCCGGGATCTCAACACACACAAACGCAAACCTAATTCTAAAACACTTTCATAACTGAATTCAATCTACTAGTCTCATAACTCAATCTCATTTCCAAATTCATACACAATTTCATATACAATTTCACACTCTCATACTTTGATTCATAATCTTCATACCTTCTGAAATACATGCTCGAAATACATCATAATGAACAATATTAATATCCAAATCTCCATTCACACACAAATACAGATGATGCAAAAATGAACTTGACGCTCTTTCATCCGATCTCCCCGTCAATACCGGAGATCGGGGATGAAAGGAGGGGGGGGCTTGAAAGCTCGTGGATAACACAATTATAAATTGACAAATAAGCAGAAATCACTTTTCATAAGCGTTTTTCCAAAAAGACTAATTTTTTTCAAACTTTGTAACTTTTCAAATAGTTTCCTCAAACCTTTCAATTTTTCAAACTTTTCATATAAATCCCACTTTTTCATTTCTCAATTTTAAACATGAATGTAGCATACAAAAACAAAGCAACATATCAAAATGGTCTGGTTCAGTCCAAAACAAAACGTACTGCACATTCTCGCATAGCAATCCTGTGCAGCCGTGAACAGAACGCACTACACTTTCCCACATAGCGGACCAGTGTAGCCATGAAGGGAGTCCGAAATCGGAGCTCCGTGCCACTAGCGGACAGCCGGGAGAAGGCTATAAATGAATAGAGATAGTGCACTGACTCACAAGGACCTGACCAAACCCACATAACACATAAGCGAAAATGAAAGGTCGGATTGCCCGAAGACACTTTTCAAACATCTTACTTTTCAAACATACTAATCAAAATGCCCGAAGGCACATTTTGAAACTTCATTTTCGCACATTCACATAATGCATACAATTCAATCACTATAATCCATTCAATCAATTCAACAAGTTTGCATAATTTATCAATGCATACACAACAAATGAATTTTTTAGAAATTTCTACCGAATTCATTAAATCATTTGAAAGCATTGAATTTAAACTTGTACTAATTTCTCAGAAATCATTCGGAAATCATATTTTCAAACATTAATCAACATTGTTTTCAAACATTTACAAAAACCATTATTTATCAAAATCCAATTTTTTGCTTTCTTTAATATTTCAAAATTGCATGTATAGCTTACAAATCGAATATAAATATGCTACCCACCTCAATTATTGCCAAAACTTGTTCCATGTCTCAATTGACCACTTCTTCTTTCTTCCTTCCAATTTAAAATAACCTAAGTCATACATATCCAAATTCAACATCATAAAATCATAATCTTCAAAATTAACTATAGGACACCCAAATTCATCACTTTTCCAAGCTTTCTAAAACTAGAATTTCTAAAATCCCTAAATTCAAAATGTTACCTAAACCAATTCACTCAAATTCAATCTCATTAATAACTAAATTTTCAAAATTGATGTCATAATTCATCAATTCATACTAATTTCAAGATATTTAAATCACCAATTTCAAAAATCCCCAAATCTCAAAATTGGCCTAAACCAATTTATCTAAATTCAATATCATAAATCACAATTTCTTCAAAATTAATTTCATATATCACCAATTCATCATACTTTCCATGATTCTAAGCCAATAATTTCCAAAAATTTCAAATTCTAAAATTCGGCAAAATCCCTACTCATATAAATCCAAAATTAAATCTAACATACTTAACAATCTCTCAAATTGACTTCAAATACCACAAACCCATATCATAATCATGCTAAAACAACCAAAAGTTTAAGAAAATCTCAAAGCTCGAAATTTCCTCTTACCTCATTTCTCCTCAAATTTTCGGATTTCATGGTTCATGAAGAAGCTCTTCATTCTCCATCCTTTCCTTCTTGGAACAATCCCAAAATCCTTAAGAATCAAGTAGAAAATCAATTCTTTACCTTTCTCTCTCATCTTTGCCAATTCTCCATTTCTTTCTCCACTTTTCTTCCTTTCTTCCTTATTCTTCTATTCTTCCTCCAAAAGTCGTGCTCTCCCTTTAAAAAACGACACCCCTTTTGTGTTTTAAAGCCATGTCATTAAAATGAAAGATAAAAGACCATAATGCCCCTAACATTTACTTTTAGTCATGCTTAACTTTCAGATCTGATTCACACTATCAATTTGAAGGAATTTGTCAAAACTTCCTTCTAGAGAAATGTTCCTCTATGTCTTAATTTCATAATGTCACAAGAATCATCCAATTCGGAGCACTACATCAAAAGTTATGCGTAAAACATTTCGGGTATGTTCATGTTCTAACACATTTTCCAGCACGTTATTTCCATCCAGAAATTAACATTCTTAATCCCAAAATTGACATTCAATGTCTTCATAATAATTCTACCTTATGTCTCTAGTTTAACTCAAAACAAGAATCGCCTCATTTCGATTCCCAGATCAAAAGTTATGCCCAAAATACTTTCAGATGTTCCTAACCCAAAAACTGCACACTAATCCGAACTTCATTTCATAATTTAAAAATCTTAGGGGCAAAATTGACATTTCATTTCTCATATGATTTGTAGCCCCACGTCTTAATTTTATTTCGCCTCAAGAATCACTTCAATCGGATCACCACATCTCCCGAATTTCTCAAAATACTGAACTATGTTTGGAAAATTTTCCGACTCACTTTGATTAATTTAATTGACCTCAATTTAATCTAAAAAATTCACTAATTTCCTATAAAAATGAAATTCACTGTCTTAGGAATCCAACGCTTCACGAATCAACTCAATCGGATGTCGGACGGAAAAGATATAAGCAAAATAGTGAACAAAGGTCGGATTGGAGGAGGAAACTAAGAAAGAAATCAAAACGGCGTCGCATGGAGGAGTCCCAAAACGGCACCGTGCGGAGTCAAAATGCGCGACATCAAAGAGGCGAAAAGAAACGGCGTTATGTGAGAAACGAAACGGCGTCAAGATCAACGAAACGCTAGCGCTTGGGCGAGGCGAGGCTTCGCCCTCACTCACTGGCCGCTAACCCTCACGAGGGCGCTCGCTGGGCCAAGCCCTCGCGAGCGGGCGCATGGACCAAAACCCTTTTTTTTCACATAAGTAAAAATCTCAAAATTTCAAAATTCATAACTCTTGATCCCAAACTCCAACTATGACAAATTTGGTCTCTATAGAAAGCTTGAAGGAAGCTCTACAACTTCCATGAAGGATATAAAAATCAATTCGACTCCTAAGGGAGTCCATTTTCCAGTCAAAGATTCTGTCCTCTAATATATCATGCTAAAACCATAACATAAACTTGTAAAAATCATAACTTATTATTCCTTGATCAAAAAATTGCATAATTTATATCAAATTAAATATCAAATCAAATCCTTCAACTTTCGTGAAGAACATCAAAGCTCAATTAACCTCTAACTAGGTTAATTTCTCAGTTAAAGTTTCAGCCATACCAATAGTCAACCTAAACACACTAAACTTTGACTGACCATAACTTTCACTCTCGATATCGAAAAATTGCAAACTTTATGGCTACAGAAAGATCTTAACCTAATCTACAAGTTTCATGTAGATCATTTCATCAAATTTTGCCTAAATCAAAAGTCAAACTTTTCACAATTTTTCATCTTCTCACACTTTCTCTCTTTATTTCTTGATTTTCAACTTAATTTCAATCAACTCATCCACTTTTGAATATTTCTTATTTTCACTTAAAAATCGGGGTCCAACATTCACTATTAGAAGGAAAGAAAAGACCTTGTCCAACATAACCCTTTAAATATCGAAGGACTCTATAAGCAGCCAAGAGTCATTGTGAGAGAATTAAGGAATTGCGCTTAATCGTTGAACAATAAACAAAATATCGAGCCGGGTCGTAATTAGATACTGAAGCTTGTCGATTAACATTTCATAATGTGTAACATCTTCCAACGACACACCTCCATCCTTTGAGAGTTTTGTTTTTGGTAGGATTGGCGAGGAGATTGGTTTGGACTCTAAAAACTGAGTAGCTTTGAGTAAATCTAGGGTATACTTTTTTTGACAACTATTGATGTCGTGCTTTTTTCTTACCACTTCCAGTCCAAGGAAAAACTTGAGCTCACCTAGATCTTTAACGGTAAATGTATCATGTAGGTGTTGTTTGATGCTACGGATTGCTTGCATGTTATCATTAGCCACAATGACATCATCTATATACACCAAAAGTGCCATAAAACCATCACGCCCATTTTTGATAAACAACGTCTAATCTGTTGTAGCTTGTGTGAACCCATAATGAAGTAAGGCTGAGGTCAATTTTGCATTCCATTGATGACTAGCTTGTCTTAAGCCAAAAATGGATTTAACCAAGCGGCACACTTTGTTTCGATTACCTTCATAGCCCTTAGGAAGTTGCATATACACTTCTTCATCAAGATCGCTATGGAGAAAAGCATTATTGATGTCCAGTTGATGAAGATACCACCCTTTGATTGTTGTCATTTTCGCTACTGGACTGAAAGTGTCCAAAAAATCGATGCCTTTGTTAAGTCAAAAATGACTTTACTTAGTTATAATTTTGATGTATAACAAAGAGCAAAAGAAAACAAAAAAAAACAAAAGCAGATGAAACAAAAGGCATAAAGTAATACGCATTTAAGCAAATACATGTATACGTATACACAATAAGACGTAGATGAAGAACGCAGAAGAAATAAACAGACGCAGACACAAAGTAATACAGACGAAGCAACACGATGCGAGGCGCTCAATAAGACGTAGACGAAGAACGCAGAATAAATAAATGACGCGGACACAAAATAAACACGAGCGAAGCAACACAGATGCAAAAGAGAAATACTGACGCAGACGGAGACACAAGATAAAACAGTATTTAAGACGTAATAGTAAAATGATTAAGACGCGAATAGAAAAGACAGACGCAGAAGAGGAATTGGGAAGCAGACGCAAGAGTCAGTTCGGGTTAGTTACAAAACTCAACTGAGTAACCGTTTCTGTTAAAGATTAAAAAAACAAGATTCAAGAAGCAGTTGGAGACGAAGGCTATAAATACAAGTCGAAGTCGAAGATTGCAAAATTAGTTAAAAAACGTGAGTTGAACAATTGAAAAATTAGTTGAATTATATCTACGTGATCGTAAAAGCATTATGTGCAAGTTAACTGAGAGCTATTCTTACTGTAATAAGTGTTCAAACACTTATCTGTGAGAAAGTAGTACAGATAGCCTGCAGAGGCTAAGTTTGAAAGAATACTGGTTGTAGAGACCTGAAAAGGCTCGCAAAGAATACTTGTAAAGTTGAAGAGATAGTGAAAATCTCATAAAGAACTCTGAGGACTGGACGTAGCCCACGATTTGGGGTGAACCAGGATAAATCGCTGTGTGAACTACTCTTACTCTATCTCTCTTTTAGATTCAAGTTTTATCATTACTTATTTTGAAACAAAGTTTTCAAAGTTTTTGATTAATTAGAATCTATTGGAAATTTTGTAAAAGAATTTTATTTTTGACAAACAGTTTTGAAAGATTTTCAAAAGGGGAATATACAATTTAACCCCCCTTCTCGTGCATTCTTATATCGTTTTCTCAGCATTGTATTAACGTGTGATTTACTTCAATTAGTATCAGAGCCTGGTATCCAAGGATCACTATAGCAAAGTATGGATCAAAGATAATGGCGAAATCACATGTATACATCGCAGTATGAGTCTCAATCACTAGACCTCCAAAGATTCAACTGAGAAGATTATCATTATCGAAAGATAGGATGCGACTATTCATAGAATCTACTCATGTCGACCTTTGGGACGGATAGAGAACGGACCTTATACACCAATAGATGAAGATGGCAATTTATTCCACGAATCGATAGATCGGTGACCAAAAGGCGAGAATACAACAACTCAAAAGCTAAGTTCTTCTTAACTCGTGCCCTAAGCAGAGCGAGTATGACAAAGTCCACGGATGCGACATCAAGAAAGGAGATGTGGGACACATTGTCCATTGCTCACGAAGGCACAAGCCAAGTTAAAGAATCCAAGATAAGTATTCTTATGCACCAGTACGAACATTTCAGGATGAAAGATGAAGAATCTATTGATCAAATGTTTGGAAGATTTCAAACAATTGTCAAAGGATTGAAAGCTCTTGGAAGAACGTACAACAATCAAGATCATGTTCGAAAGATCTTAAGAAGTCTTCCGAAGAGGTGGAGACCTAAAGTTACTGTTGGACCCCATCTCCGAGGCCCAACATTCGGAACACACAAACACATATACGCATAGAAGACCCATGACTCACTCGGACTCATATAAGCATGGAAGACCCAAAATCGACACAAAATTTGCCACAATAAGGGAAACTTGCAATAGAAGAATTGGACAGGCTTTTTAAGAAAATATGTTCCTTACTCTCTCACGGTTCCAACGCCACTGAAAACGTTCAATTTGGATTTGAAATGAAAAGTTATGGCAAAATACTATTTCAAAGAAAACAGCCAAAATCGAGCACTACCGACTTCAGTCGAATTTGAAAATCATAAAGGCTTAATTGTCAATGGGCTCCTTCATAACATTTGTAGGTTTATAACTCTAGTTTAATTTAAAATAAGAATCGCTTCGATCCAAGCTCTCTAGCTCCATATATTTTAAAATTAGTAAAGTATATTCAGAAAGAATCAGCCGACCTCCACACTTTGTTTCAAACCACCTTTTTCAATTTAAAAGAAATAATCATAAATCAGGTGTAGAAAGACAGAAATTTTTCTTAGGAATCTATCGCTTTGAAAATCAGCTCAATTAGAAGTCTGTGCAAAAAGTTATGACCAAAAGAAGGGAGAGGGGTCGGTCGGCCAGAAACCGACCCCAACAGCTGGCCGTCATCGCCAAGATGGCGAAGGTTACGCCGCCCGAATGGGCGTGCGACCGCCTATAGCCTGACCTATCCGACTTCTAACCCTCATAACTTTTGACTCCAAGCTACAAATTAGACGCAGTCAGAAGCGTTGGAAAGCTAGGAGAAAAATCTATATTTTTTATGAAGGGCTCATAAGCAATCTCGGACTCTACGGGAATCAAAAATTCCTACTAAGACAGGTCGGCTAGCTCTCCACAAACAGTACCAGGACTTGCGACCTCCATAACTTTTGACCCAGAACTCCAAATTTAGTAAACTTAGTGTCTATGGAAAGGTAAAAGAATTATCTACAACTTTCATGAAGACTACCAACCTATATTCCAACTCCAAGAGGGTCAAAGTGGACTCAAAGCTCTTCCCGGCAATCTGTCATTTTGACAAAGACTCTGATTTAACTCCAACGACTCACACCTACCAATTTACACACCATAAATAGCTCATACCTCATGGCAAACGTTTCAGGAGCTCTCCCAAAGCACAAAATCAATAGTAACTCAACAAAAGAAGGCTCATACACGCATTTTCCCAGACCATACCCAAACTACAAAATCAATACCAACACATGAAAAGAGTGTATCAAGCACTCAAGTTCCTTCCAAGATAACAGATCCATGCATAGGTTCGGTTACAAAATGGCATAATCATCAAGAACAAGTGCAAAATACAAAAGATGAGATGCTCAATGGTCAATATGCTTACAAAGCCATTTCAAGAGCTAGTTACTAACTTAATACAAAGTTTCTAAAATTCCTTGAGTTATGCCCGATGCCTTGCAAGGTTCCGAGTTCAACTTGAATTTGCACCTGAGGAGGGAGAATGGGGTGAGCTAACACGGCTCAGTGGCTAACATGCTTATAGCCATCGCGCAATGAGCCACACAACACATCATTAACAATCCGAAACATTAGCAGCTACATAATATGTCAAATACTCAACTTTGTCACATAAATCACAATTTACTCAACTCATCACATAAAGCATAATATGGAATCCTCTTGCAATTGAAACACATATTATGCATCATAAACACAAATAAATGATGAAATGCACACATTTGGCTCGAGAGTTCCATAAACACGACGAAAACTGAAGTTTACCGTAAGCACGACGAGTCCAGTTTTCAGATCTCGGGCTATGGCAAGCGGGCCGGGAGAAGGCAAAAGGGGTCAACGTGCGTGACTTTACGATAGAGGTTCTCTCACCCAAACACAAACAAATTATGTTCACATATTCATACGTAAAAATAGCATTTTATGCTTCTTTCATTCTTTCGAATCATCAAAGTTCCATTCTTTTCTTTCAAATCATATGAATACACTTTCAATATGCTCATAATATAACAAAGATAGCACACATAGGCATTTGCCCACTACACAACAACTATAAACATGTTACCCACCTATCGCCGAATCAAGTCAAGATTGCCCTTCCTCTTTTTCTCGAGTAGGGTTTTCTTGAGTTCCTTCAAACAAAACACATCTCCAATCAATTTCTAAATTCATAGGAAAGGTCATAATATTCGAAATTAAAGGAAAACTAACATTAACCTTAACCTAACCTACCCATGGCTCATTTAAGCTAGAATAATCAACCCTAGCTTAGAAATCACAAAATCCACTTAATCCCACCTTCCTTTCCTATCTTTCGTCAATCTCTACTCAACCCTAACCTCCATCTTACACCATTCATGAACCTAACCTAAGAAAAGATGGAAGCTTACCTTTCTCACTTGATTTCTCTTCTTTTCTCCTTCTTCTTCTTCTCCACAAGCCTCCCACGATTTTTCTCTTCCTTTCTTCCTTGGCCGAAAGTCTCTTCCTTCTTCTCTCACGCTCTCTCTTCTTCTCTTCTTTCCTTAGTCTACGACACTTGCTACTCTTCTCCTCTTCCTTTAATTCATTAACTCTTCTATTCTCATCTTTAAATCCTACCTCAAAACTACATAGTTTTGATATTGGGCTCTCCTTATCCTCTTACAAGCAACTATAATGGGCTCACCTCTAACTTACAAGCCCACTACACTCACCCATTAATTTCTAATCCTCCTTCTTATTTCACTTATTCTCTAAGCCCATACTTTCCAACATTAAATCCAAGCCTTCAATTAATTTCTAACTTCAAATCCCAAGCTCAACATAAAAATATTTATATAAACACATAATTAAATCAATTAAGGCAAAATAAAATAATTAACTAATAAATCCATAAATAAATAAATAAATAATTCAAATAAATAAATAAAAATTTGGGCCCAACAATTCTCCCTCATAAAAGAATTTCGTCCTCTAAATCCTTACGAATCCATGAAGAGGTACGGATACTTCTCCTTCATGGCTTCCAAAGGTTCCCAAGTAGCCTCCTCGGTCGAATGATTCCTCCACAAGACCTTAACCGGTTTTACAATCTTATTCTTTAATACTTTTCCTTTGAATCTAAGATCTCCACCGTTGCTCCTCATAAGTCAAATCCTCTCTCAACTGAACCTCCAAGGTTGAACTATGTATGGAAGGATCCGATCTATACCTCCTTAACATCGATACATGGAACACATTGTGAATCTTAGACAACTCCAATGGCAAATCTATCTTATAAGCCAAAGGCCGATCCTCTTAATGATCTCATATGGGCCTATATACCTTGGGCTAAGCTTGCCCTTCTTGCAACCTCAAAACACCTTTCCATGGAGAAGCTCTAAGAAACACCTTCTCACCCACTTCAAACTCCATCTCTTTCCTATGGGCATCTGTAGCTCTTCATCCTATCTTGAGTCGCTTTAAGTCTCGCTTCACTAACTTCACCTTATCCACAAGAACTGCGCACTAACTCAGTCCTACAAGCTTCCTCTCACCTTCCTCATCCCAACATAAAGGAGTCTTGCATCTCCTACCATACAAAGCCTCATAAGGTGCCATCTCAATTCCCGAGTGATAGGAATTATTGTAAGCAAACTCAATCAAAGGTAGGTGATCATCCCACTAACCTTTGAAATCCAAAGCACAAGTTCTCAACATAGCCTCCAAAGTCTCAGATCGTCCTCTCCGATCGTCCATCGTCGTGGATGGAAAGTCGATCTTGAAATGCAATCTAGTCCCCAGAGCCTCCGTAAGCTTTCCCAAAACACTGAGGTAAACCTAGGATCCCTATCGACACTATCGAACTCGGAATCCCATGAAGTCTAATTACCTCATCCATATACTTCTTGGCCAAAACATTCAAAGAATCATGCATCGAATTGGCAGAAGTGTCGACTTGGTCACCTATCCACAATCACCCAAATAGCGTCATACTTCTTGCTAGTCCTCGGTAATCCCATCGGAAAATCCATGGTAATCTTCTCCCATTTCCATTCCGAATCGGCAATGGATTAAGCTTGCCTGCAGTGCTTGGTGTTCAACTTTAACTTGCTGACACACTAAACATCTTCTAGCATACTCTGCCACATCTCTCCTCATTCCTTTCCACCAGAAATGGTCTTTCAAATCCCGATACATCTTAGAACTCCCTGGGTTCATCGCATAAGGAGCGTTATGTGCTTCATCAAGGATCTCATCCTTCAGCTTTACCACATCTGGAACACACAATCTATCACCCACAACCATCAATCCATCTTCCTTTACCTCTACATCAGAGGGCTTACCATCTTTTATCTCTGCTCTAAGCTTACTCAAGTACTCATCCCGTTCCTGCAATTCTTTGATCTTCCCCCTCAACACCGGTCTCACTCTGAAATTCGCCAAAATACATCAGCTCAACTTGCCTCAATGTCACATCAAGTCCGCTAATTCCTTCAGAAGGAAAGGAAGGTACACCGTCTCCACATGTGCCATAGTGGACTTCCTACTCAATGCATCACCACAACATTAGCTTTCCTGATGGTAGTCTATCACCAAATCATAATCTTTTAATAATTCCAACCATCGCCTCGCCTCAAATTCAAATTTCTTTCGAGTCAACAAGTACTTAAGGCTCTTATGGTTTGTAAATACCTAGTAGTAACTCCATACAAGTAGTGTTCCAAATCTTCAAGGCGAAAATAATAATAGATCAATTCCAAGTCATGTATAGGATAGTTCATTTCATAAGGCTTCAATTGCTCGAAGCATAAGCAATCACTTTCTACTTGCATCAATACATCCTAAACCCTTCCTCGAAGCGCCATCAGACATAATGTATCCATCATCACCATAGGTAATGTCAAAATAGGTGCGATGGTAAGCCTATTCTTCAATTCCTCAAAACTACTCTGCATTCCTCACCCACTCAAACTTCGATTCTTTCTCGTCAATTTGGAAAGTGGAGCAATATCAAAGAAAAGCCCTCCACGAACCTCCCCGTAATATCCAAATTAGTCCCAAGAAACTCCTCACCTCACCACATTCTTAGGTGCTTCCCATTTAACCACAGCTTCTATCTTTGTGGATCCACATGCACTCCACGCCTGAAATTATATGCCCGAGAAATACTACTTCTCTAGCCAAAATTTGTACTTGTCGAACTTGGCATACAACTCGTTCTTTCTCAAGGTCTCCAAAGCAACCTCAAGTGATCCTCGTGCTCCTCATCACTTTAGAATAGACCAATATGTCATCAATAAAAACAATGACAAATCGGTCTAGGAAAGACTTGAAAACTCTATTCATTAAATCTATAAAGACTGCGGGGAGCATTTGTTAACCCGAAAGGCATAACTAAAAACTCAAAGTGGCCATATCGCGTCCCTAAAAGCGCCTTGGACACATCGGTCTCTTAATCCTCAATTGATGATAACCCGATCTCAAATCTATCTTGAAAAGACTCTGCGCTTTGCAATCGATCAAACAAATCATCTATGCGCGGAGCGGATATCTGCTTCTTAATGGTGGCATGATTCAACTTCCTATAATCCACACACATCCATGAACGACCCATCCTTCTTCTTCACAACAAGACCGAGCTCCCAAGGCGAAGAGCTCGCCTAATGTAGCCCTTCTCTAAAAGATCCTCCAATTGCTCCTTAAGCTCCCTCAATTCGCCGAGCCATCCGGTAAGGCGGAATCGAAATCGGCGTAGTACACGGAAGAAGCTCAACGGAAACTCAATTTCCCTGAGGAGGTAGTCCCGGCAATTCCTCGAAAGATGTCCGGAATTCCCCGACTACGAGGAATATCCTCCAACCTCCTCTATCTGCCTCCGTGTCTCAACACATAGGCCAAATCGCTTACACCCTTTACTCATCAATCTTCTCACGACATATTTGAAACAATCCGAGGTGGATGGCTCTTCTATCTCCCACAAATACCACTTTTCCGCCATTCTCGACTCAATTCCAATTTGTCTTTTGCTTGCAATCTAAGTTGGCATTATACTTCTCTAAAGTATCCATACCTAGGATCACATCCAATCCTCCCATCTTCAAAGGCATCAAATCCATCACAAACTTCCTCCACTAATCTCTATCTCACGCCTCTATACACTTGATCGATAATAATAACCGACCGATCGGAGTACTCACCATCGGCGGAGTATCCAATGGGCTCAAGATTCTACCATATATAGTTCTACCCGATGACACAAAAGAGTGGGTAGAACCCAATCAATCAAAGCAAGAACATCAACATCAAATAGTTTAATCATACCGTTACCTACTTCGGAGCGGTCTCGCCTCCTCTCGAGTCATAGCAAACACTCTACCGGTGCTTGCCCCGGATTTGTCGGAGGATAAGCTCTCTTAGTACACCAGAGCTACCCATTTCCGCCATGTTTTCTCGTCCCCTTGCCTCTGTCCTTCCGAAGCTTGCATCCGACCCTCTCTTATCCTATTAGGACAAAATTTGGCATGTGCCTTTCTACCACAATTGAAGCATGCTCCTGAAAATCTGCGACATTCCCTATGGAGATTCCACAATGCTCACATTTAGGAAGAGGTGGTCTCCCCATCTCCTCTTCTACCGCCGCCCACCATTGAGGTTTGGTGAGACACAGTAGAAGTCCTCATCGGTCTAGGTCGGCTCCCACCGGTGCTCCTCTCCTCATATTGTACAGAAAAAGTTCTGGCACTTCTCTCAGGAATAGAAGTACCACCTCCCCTCCTGAACTGCTCTCTTCCCTTCCTCTTTCTGCTAGCTGCACTCTTAATATTCTCGATGTTCTCAACCCTTAGAGCCGCTTCAACCAGCTGCTGAAAATCGCCAAAGTTTTGCACTACCACCTTCTCTCTGATAGCTAAATGTAGGCCCGACTCAAACCTGCAGCACTTGGCAGCCTCACTGAACATCAGCTCTGAAGCATACCTCGACAACTGCGTAAACCGGCGCTCATACTTAACAATAGTCATCTCCTCCTGGTGAGACTCAAACTCCTCTGCCTCTTTGAATGTACACTTCAGACAGATACTTCTTTCTGTAAACAGCTAGGAAGTCTCCCCATGTCAACCCTACTGGTCTCGTCTGACTCCCTGGCACAGTCTCCCACCAATGTAAGGCATCACCACAAGCAGATCAAAGATAAACCACTCTCTCATCATCCTCGCACTCCATCTGATCCAAGACTCTCTCAGTCTTCCTCAACCAGGTCTCAGCTTCCTCAGGGTCAGTGGTCCCGTGGAAATCCACCACTCCATACTTCCTTAGCTTGTCAAACTGTCTCCCCCTCTTAGCTGGGGCCGAACCAGAAGCCTGGGGCATTTGACCCATAGCATGAACGAATGCTTGGGTAAATGCCTGAAAAAGCCTCGGGTCTAGAGCAGGCACTTGCTCAGACTGACTAAGCGACTGTTGAGTCTAAGATCGAAGGGGCTCCCTACTCTGCCCTAGAGAAGCCTCAGCTGCGGCCACTCCCGGGGCTACGGACTCATCCGTGCTCTCCTCTCTCTGTGGAGAGTCAGGTGTAATAGAACCTTGCAGAACTCTTCGTGTCCTTCTACGAGGTGGCATCTTACTCCTTTAATGAAAACATTTACTGATTAGCTACATTTCTTTTTAATCTTAGTTCCTATATGTATGCATGAAATGCATGTCACTTAATGCAAACCATCAATTCATAATGCAAACATTTAATCATATATCACAACATAAGCCTAGGAGTGAAACCTAGGCTCTGATACCAAACAATGTTGGACCCCGTCTCCGAGGCCCAACATTCGGAACACACAAGCACACATACGCATAGAAGACCCATGACTCACTCGGACTCATATAAGCATGGAAGACCCAAAACCGACACAAAATTTTCCACAATAAGGGAAACTTGCAATAGAAGAATTAGACAGGCTTTTTAAGAAAATATGTTCCTTACTCTCTCACGGTTCCAACGCCACTGAAAACGCTCAATTTGGATTTGAAATGAAAAAGTTATGGCAAAAATACTATTTCAAAGAAAACAGCCAAAACTGAGCACTACCGACTTCAGGTCAGAATTTGAAATCATAAAGGCTTAATTGTCAGTTGGCTCCTTCATAACATTTGTAGGTTTATAACTCTAGTTTAATTTAAAATAAGAATCGCTTCGATCCAAGCTCTCTAGCTCCAGATATTTTAAAATTAGTAAAGTATATTCAGAAAGAATCAGTCGACCTCCACACTTTGTTTCTAACCACCTTTTTCAATTTAAAAGAAATAATCATAAATCAGGTGTAGAAAGATAGAAATTTTTCTTAGGAATCTATCGCTTTGAAAATCAGCTCAATCGGAGGTCTGTGCAAAAAGTTATGACCAAAAGAAGGGAGAGGGGTCGGTCGGCCAGAAACCGACCCCAACGCCAGAAGAGCCATCATGTCAGACTCTTGGCCTTCGCCCGCATGGGCGTGCGCACAGCCCGACCTATCCGACTTCTAACCCTCATAACTTTTGACTCCGAGCTCCAAATTAGACTCGGTCAGAAGCGTTGGAAAGCTAGGAGAAAAATCTATATTTTTCATGAAGGGCTCACAAGCAAGCTCGGACTCTACGGGAATCAAAAATTCCCACTAAGACAGGTCGGCTAGCTCTCCACAAACAGTACCAGGACTTGCGACCTCCATAACTTTTGACCCAGAACTCCAAATTTAGCAAACTTAGTGTCTATGGAAAGGTAAAAGAATTATCTACAACTTTCATGAAGACTACCAACCTATATTCCAACTCCAAGAGGGTCAAAAGTGGACTCAAAGCTCTTCCTGGCAATCTGTCATTTTGACAGCACCTGCATTTAACTCCAACGACTCACACCTACCAATTTACACACCATAAATAGCTCATACCTCATGGCAAACGTTCCAGGAGCTCTCCCAAAGCACAAAATCAACAGTAACTCAACAAAAGAAGGCTCATACACACATTTTCCCAGACCATACCCAAACTACAAAATCAATACCAACACATGAAAAGAGTGTACTGAAGCACTCAAGTTCCCTTCCAAGCATAACAGATCCATGCATAGGTTCGGTTACAAAATGGCATAATCATCAAGAACAAGTGCAAAATACAAAAGATGAGATGCTCAATGGTCAATATGCTTACAAAGCCATTTCAAGAGCTAGTTACTAACTTAATACAAAGTTTCTAAAATTCCTTGGAGTTATGCCCGATGCCTTGCAAGGTTCCGAGTTCAACTTGAATTTGCACCTGAGGAGGGAGAATGGGGTGAGCTAACACGGCTCAGTGGCTAACATGCTTATAGCCATCGCAAGAATGAGCCACACAACACATCATTAACAATCCAAACATTAGCGATTACATAATATCTTTGAAATACTCAACTTTGTCACATAAATCACAATTTACTCAACTCATCACATAAAGCATAATATGGAATCCTCTTGCAATTGAAACACATATTATGCATCATAAACACAAATAAATGATGAAATGCACACATTTGGCTCGAGAGTTCCATAAACACGACGAAACCAAGTTTATCAGAACACGACGAGTCCGGTTTTCTCGATCTAAATGGGCCTGGCGGGCGGGAGAAGGCAAAGGGTCAACGCGTGCGTGACTTTCGATGAGGTTCTCTCTACCAAACACAAACAAATTATGTTCACATATTCATACTTAAAAGTAGCATTTATGCTTCTTTTATTCTTCGAATCATCAAAGTTCCATTCTTTTCTTTGAAATCATATGAATACACTTTCAATATGCTCATAATATAACAAAGATAGCACACATAGAATTTGCCCACTACACAACAACTATAAACATGTTACCCACCTATCGTCGAAATCCGAAGTCAAGATTGCCCTTCCTCTTTGTCTTGAGTAGGGTTTTCTTGAGTTCCTTCAAACAAAACACATCTCCAATCAATTTCTAAATTCATAGGAAAGGTCATAATATTCAGAAATTAAAGGAAAACTAACATTAACCTTAACCTAACCTACCCATGGCTCATTTAAGCTAGAATAATCAAACCCTAGCTTAGAAATCACAAAATCCATTAATCCCACCTTCCTTTCCTATCTTTCGTCAATCTCTACTCAACCCTAACCTCCATCTTACACCATTCATGAACCTAACCTAAGAAAAGATGGAAGCTTACCTTTCTCACTTGATTTCTCTTCTTTTTCTTCTTCTTTCTTCTTCTCCACAAGCCTCCCACGATTTTCTCTCTTCCTTTCTTCCTTGGCGAAAGTCTCTTCCTTCTTCTCCCACGCTTTCTCTTCTTCTCTTCTTTTCCTTAGTCTACGACACTTGCTACTCTTCTCCTCTTCCTTTAATTCATTAACTCTTCTATTCTCATCTTTAAATCCCTACCTCAAAACTACATAGTTTTGATATTGGGCTCTCCCTTATCCTCTTACAAGCAACTATAATGGGCTCACCTCTAACTTACAAGCCCACTACACCTCACCCATTAATTTCTAATCCTCCTTCTTATTCCACTTATTCTCTAAGCCCATACTTTCCAACATTAAATCCAAGCCTTCAATTAATTTCTAACTTCAAATCCCAAGCCCAACATAAAAATATTTATATAAACACATAATTAAATCAATTAAGGCAAAATAAAATAATTAACGAATACATCCATAAATAAATAAATAATTAATTCAAATAAATAAATAAAAAATTCGGGGCCCAACAGTTACTGCGGTGCAGGAAGCCAAAGATTTGAGCGTGCTAAAGCTTGACGAGTTGCTTAGATCCTTGAAGATTCATGAAGTTGAACTCGATGCTGAAGACAAGCCCAAACAGGACAAGACAATAGCGCTAAAGGCCGGACAGAAGAATCACAAGACTCAAAAAAGGAGGAAGTTATCAAAAGCGTTAAAGATTGAAGAATCAAAGAATGACGACTCTAGCCAATCAGAACAAGAGTCAAGTGATGAAGATGATGAATTATCTTTCATCTCCAGAAAGATAAGACGCATGTGGAAGAAGAAGTCCGAAGGAAATCAGACTTTCAAGAAGAATGGCAAAGATGAAGCTAAATCAGAGAAGTCATCTGTCATTTGCTACGAGTGCAATCAACCTAGATACTACAAGTCCGAATGTCTTACTCTAAAGAAGAAACCAAAGAGGAGTAGAGAAGGCAAGAAAAGCATGATGGCAACGTGGGAGGACCTAGATTCATCGAAATTAGATATCTGTTTCGAAGTCGTGCGAACATGCAAACATCTCACTGGGTAGCCGAGGAAGATAATGATGAGGAGGTAAAATCGATTATGATAACTTGCATGATGCCTACTCGAATTGTTAGAAGATTCTTATGCTATTACAAAGCAGACAAACTGTTAAAGAAAAGTATGCAGAAATGTTAGACATACGGAGTAATAGAGAGAAAATATCTGTCGAAGAAGCAATTAGAGGAGAAAAAGAAAGTCGAGAGATCGGAAGAGATCAATCAGCTAAAGCGAGAATTAAGAATCATCAATTTGATTTAGCTACTTTCACCGAGAGCACAAAGAAAATGAATGAGATGCTTGAAAAATCTAGACATCCGGGTGATAAAACTGGATTAGGGTTTACAGGCAATAAGTCTCATCCCCATAAGAACTCTTTCACTCAGAAGAGAAACAATAATAAATCTCGTATTAATCAATGATCTAGTAATATGCATCAAAAAACTCATTATGTGCATGCTACTAACCATAAAGGACCCATAAAAATATGGGTACCAAAAAATAAAATAGCTTCTCCTGCAGATATCCTTCCTTGGAAGATCCGTGACACCATTGGTATTTAGGCGGTGGATGCTCGCGACATATATGACGGAAGAAGGTCTATATTCCTAGATCTTGATTATAAGAAGGGAGGATCAGTAACTTTCGGAGACAACCAACAGGGCAAGATTCTTGGAATCGGTAAAATAGGTAAAGATTCCTTTGCATGCATAAATAATGTACTACTTGTTGATGGTCTGAAACATAATTTGATCAGCGTCAGTCAATTGTGTGATTCTGGTTTCACAGTCACATTCAATCAAAATCTTTGTGAAGTCAGAAACAAAGATGGGTCTATACTTTTTTCTGCCAAGAGAAGAAATAATCTTTACAAAACTGATTTAGAAGATTTCCAAAGTCAAAATGTGTCATGTTTTCTATCTTCCGAAGAAGAAAGACTAGTCTGGCATAGAAAGCTAGGTCATGTCTCTTTTAAACACATTTCAAAGTTGGCAAAACATGATTTGGTAAGAGGATTACCAAAAATAAGTTTTGACAAAGAATTTTTTTGTGAAAATTGTTTGAAAGGAAAACAGATTAAAACTTCTTTTTCTTCTAAAAATTTTGTAACATCATCTAGACCTTTAGAGTTGTTACATATGGATTTATTTGGTCCAACAAGGACAATAAGTCTTAGCAGAAAGAAATATGGACTCGTTATTGTTGATGACTTTACTCTATTTTGTTGGATATTGTTTTTATCACACAAAGATGAATCTTTTAAGTGTTTTAGAACCTTATCCAGAAAGTTACAGAATGAAAAAGGAATGTCTATAGCTAGTATTAGGAGTGACCATGGTGGAGAGTTTGAGAATGAGAAGTTTAGGTTATTTTGTGAGGAGAATGGAATTTTCCACAATTTCTCTGCTCCCAGGACTCCACAACAGAATGAAGTTGTTGAAAGGAAGAGCAAGACGATTCAAGAGATGGCAAGGACTATGTTGTGTGAAAAGAATCTTCCTAAGTACTTTTGGGCAAAAGCTGTGAATATAACATGCTATATTCAAAATAGAATTCTGTTGCAACCCATATTGAAGAAGACTTCTTATGAGTTATGGAATGGAAGAAGACCAAACATATCTTACTTTCATCCATTTGGGTGCAAATGCTCTATTCTGAATACAAAGGAGCTGTTGGATAAATTTGATTCAAAGACCTTTCCAGGAATCTTCCTAGGCTACTCATCATCGTCTAAGACATTCCGGGTGTACAACCTTTTTTCAAAGACAGTTGAGGAGACCATCCATGTCAAGTTCGATGATAGTTCCCAACCCCATAAGAAAGATGACATGGAGAGTGAAGGTCCTTCAAAGAACTTAGACAACACAACGGAAACTCCAGCACCAGGTACTCATAAAGAGAAAGTTGAAGATATCCTAGAAATTATTGGACTGAAAAGAGACTGAAAATATTAAAGTTCTCATCCAGAAGAGTTGATTATCGGAGAGACCTCAGAAGGAGTTAGGACAAGGTCCAGATTTAGAAGAGAAGCTAATGTGGTTTTTATTTCTGAAATAGAGCTTAAGAAGGTTGAGGAAGCTCTTCGAGACGAAGCTTGGGTGTTAGCCATGCAAAAGGAGCTTAATCAATTTTCTAGGAATAATGTTTGGTCCTTATTTCCGAAACCCCTTAAGAAATCTATCATAGGAACCAGATGGGTCTTTAAGAATAAGTTAGACGAATCAGGAAGCGTGAGTCAAAATAAGGCTAGATTGGTAGCACAAGGCTATAATCAGCAAGAAGGAATAGACTATAATGAGACATATGCTCCAGACTTGAAGCCAATAGGATATTGCTAGCATATGCGGTCTGTCATAATATAAAGCTATTTCAGATGGATGTGAAGAGTGCCTTTCTGAATGGTTTTATAGACGAAGAGGTGTATGTTAAGCAACTACCTGGTTTCAAGGATGTTAAGAATCCAGACCATATCTATAGACTTCATAAAGCCTTATACGGCCTGAAGCAAGCTCCTAGAGCTTGGTATGATCGTCTGAGTACTTTTCTCTTAGAGAATAGTTTTAGTAGAGGTCAAGTTGATAAGACACTCTTTAGGAAGAATTATGAGAATGAATTTATAATAGTTCAGATCTATGTTGATGATATTATTTTTGGTGCTACTTCAAAGAAGTTATGCATGAAGTTTGAGAGTCTAATAAAAAATGAATTTGAAATGAGCATGATGGGTGAGTTAAAGTTCTTTCTTGGGTTGCAAGTTAAGCAAACTGAAGAGAAAATCTTTATCCATCAACAAAAGTATGTGAAAGAATTGTTGAATAAGTTTGATATGCAAAGTGTGAAGCCAATGACTACTCGATGCATCCTTGAAACCTTTTGTCGAAAGATGAACTTGGTAAGAAGGTGGATCAAACCACAGATAGAGGATGATCGGTTCTTTCTTGTATCTTCTGCAAGTAGAACTGATATTTTATTCAGTGTATGCTTGTGTGCAAGGTTTCGAGCCGATCTAGAGAGTCTCATTATATTGCTGTTAAAAGAATTATGAGATATCTCGCAGGTACTACTGATCTTTGCTTAATATTTGAGAAAGGAAAAGATTTCAGGATAATCGGATATTGCGACGCGGACTATGCCGGAGATAGAATCGAAAGGAAGAACACAAGTGGAGGATGTCACTTTCTTGACACAAACCTAGTTTCCTGGTCAAGCAAGAGACAAAGTTCGATAGCTCTATCAACTTCCGAAGCAGAGTATATGTCTGCTGCAAGCTGTTGTTCACAAACGTTGTGGATCAAATATCAACTTGAAGACTATTTAATTCAAGAAGAGGAGATTCCAATTTATTGCGACAACACTAGTGCAATTAACCTGTCAAAGAATACGATTCAACATTCGAGGGTGAAACACATCGAAGTCAGACATCACTTCGAGAGACTATGTTCGAGAGGAAGGTAGTTAAACTTCAGTTCATCGAAGCAGTATCGGTTGGTGACATCTTCACCAAACCACCGAGTGAAGAACGGTTCGGAAGATCGAGCCTTGACCTTAATATGGTTATGTTAGCGAGCAGTCGGACTAAAGGGACGTCAAAAATAACGACGTCGGATCTGATGAGTTACTGTTGGTAACTTCTCCGACAAGAAAGTTTTGGAGAAAGCGCTTCACGACCTTTAGAATCCTGACGATACTAAGGCACGTGTGATAAGACCCTTCAAGTAGCTCAAGTTGAAATCATTGCGGTTACTCTCATCTCTAGAGCGGTTCATCTTGCTTTCCAAATTCTCTCAATCATCTTACCTGAAGAAAAGCTTACCGAGACGGTTTCGTTCAAACAATAGAGGCGACTATGATTTTCTAAGGCATGTGGATTTCGAGTCACTAAGAAAGGATGGTATGGACATAGAACCTGAGATTAAAAGAGCTGGTTGGAGGAATTTCTTCCAGATACGAGAACCAGTGTACACCAATGAGGTATTTGATTTTTGGAATAACGATTAACTTGTAGACAACACTATTGTATCCTCAGTAGACGGTATATCTATTGTCGTGACTAAGGAGCTGATAAGGAAGGTGACCGATTGTCCATCGATTGGTGACAATGGTCAACATGAAGAAGGAAGATGTTAGCAAACAACTGTATGGAGTGAACGATCCTTCAGAGAGGAAGACTTCGAGTCTGGTTCCAAAAGCTAGGGTTCTTCATGCGATTTTGTTTAATTGCATCTTACCCAGAGCAGGTTCAAGACATTTGGTGACCACCCTGGATGAACAGTGTTTGTTCTACCTGTTGAATCGCAATCCTATTGATTTACCCTTCTTAATCTTTCATTATATGATTAAGGGGATGAAGGATACAAATAGCTATCCTTATGGCATGCTTCTTACAAGAATTTTTAAGGAATCTGGAGTCCTTCTACAAAGAGGAAATAGAAGGATTGTACCTGTGAAGAGTACTATTGATTCAATCACTATACGACGAATGGGTCTGAGGACAATGATTCAGGAAGATGTAGACTCTTCAAGGAAAACTAGAACTGAGGGGGAGCGGTTATTAAAGAATTCTCCAGTAACAAGTTCTAGATCTCATGGAAGTGTGAGTATGCCAATAGAAGAAAGGAGAAGATTAAATAAAAAGCCTTTAATAAAACTGGCATGTCCTAGAGAAGAGTATGATATTGCTCGGAGGACAGACGATGATGCGACAAAAAGAAAAGGAGAGAATCTTTTGGGTGAAATCACTAAGAAAGCAAGGAGATCACCTAGATTGAACCTTAAGGCAACAAGAAGAGAGAAGAACGAGAGAGCAGAACAAGAAGAAGCCTACGGATCCGGCGCACTAAGGGCAAGGAGACAAGATCTCTCGTCTCAATTTTGGAGGAAGAATCAGCCAAACAGAGCAAGGAGACTGAAAAGAAGAGAAAATTGGAGTCTGAGACACATAAATCTCAAGTGAAGAAAGCTCCAAGAATAAAAACTAAAGTGGTTAGTCGAAGGAGGAGTTTGTCTACTCTGAGGAAGCTAATCAAGAAAGAATACTCCGTTGTTGAGAAACAAGAGGAACCATGAGAGCCTAACTGGTTCACCTACTCTGTCGATAATCAACGAGAAGTCACAACAGATTTGAGCTCGGTCAGGTACCATTGAAGAAATCGTGAACCTAGTGCAGTCGTTCATAACTATTCCAAATTTTAACAAAGGATAAGTTTGAAATCGAATTTGGTTGAAGTTGTGACAAGGAGAATACTGCAATTGCTATCTCGCAATCAACCTAGAAAAGAAAAAAACAAAAGCAGCGCAATGTCTGAGACGAAGCAACATGAGACGCAGAGCGCATAATAAGACATAGGCGAAGAGCGCAGAAGAAATAAGCAGACGCAGAGACACAAAATGTAATATCAATAAGCAACATAGACGCAGACGCACAATAAGGCGTAGACGAAGAACATGAAGAAATAAATGATACAAACACAAAATAAACACAGTATTTAAGCAAGCAGATTTAAAAGATAAAAATAGACGCAGACGAAGACACAGTATAAAACATACGAAGATGCAATAGTAAAACAGACGAAGATGTGAATATAAAAGACAGACACAGAAGAGGAATTGAGAAGCAGACGCAAGAGTCAGTTCGGGTTAGTTACAGAACTCAATTGATTAACCGTTTCTGTTAAAGATTCAAGAAACAAGAATCAAGAAGCAGTTGGAGACGAAGGCTATAAATACAAGTTGAAGTCGAAGATTGGAAAGTTAGTTAAAAAATGTGAGCTGAACAATTGAAAAATTAGTTGAATTACATCTACGTGATCTTAAAAGCATTCTATGCAAGTTAGCCGAGAGCTATTCTTACTGTAACAAGTGTTCAAACACTTATCTGTAAGAAAGTAGTACAGATAGCTTGCAGAGGCTAAGTGTGAAAGAATACTGGTTGTAGAGACCTGAAGAGGCTCACAAAGAATACTTGTAAAGTTGAAGAGATAGTGAAAATCTCATAAAGAACTCTGAGGACTGGACGTAGCCCACGATTTGGGGTGAACTAGGATAAATCGCTGTGTCAACTACTTTTACTCTATCTCTCTTTTAGATTCAAGTTTTATCATTACTTATTTTGAAACAAAGTTTTCAAAGTTTTTGATTAATTAGAATCTATTGGAAATTCTGTAAAAGAATTTTATTTTTAACAAACAGTTTTGAAAGATTTTCAAAAGGGGAATACACAATTCAACCCCCCCTTCTCGTGCATTCTTATATCTTTTTCTCAGCATTGTATTAATGTGTGATTCACTTCAGCCTTCTCGTTGGGTGTAACCCTTAGCAACTAGCCGAGTCTTATATCATTCCATTGATCCATCAAATTTTCTTTTAATTTTGAACACCCATTTGCATCCTATCGCTTTCTTTCCTTGTGGTAAATCAACGAGCTCCTAAGTGTGACTTTGTTGTAGAGCATCTAGTTCTGCTTGTATGACTTTTCTCTAATCATCATTATATACTGCTTGCTCGTAAATATGAGGCTTATGATTTTGATCTACAGCAGCTACAAAAGCATAATGTTTAGGAGTTAGTTTGGTATAAGAAAAACATGAGAAAAGTGATGAGGACTTGTTCGTCGAATAACCATGCATTTATAGTCAGCTAGGTATTACGGCATGAACTTTGTTCTGGTGCTTCTTCTCAAAGGTGGCTGTTGGATGTGAACTTGATTATGAAGCTGATTTTCGAGTTGAGAAGTATAATTAATATCATCTGGCAAGGGTGAAATAGAAGAAGAAAAAGTGAGATCCGTTACTGGTAATGTGGATATATCAGAAACATGAAGAATGCTATCAGACTGAATCGAAGAGGAAGGTAGAATTAACTTATCAATGTTTGACCTATCAGAGAGGTGCATATCAAATCTTAGTAAGGAAAAAGGAAAAATATGTTCATAAAAAGAAACATCCCGGGAAATAAATATCTTTTGAGTGTTAATATCAAATAGTTAAAAACTTTTAATACCTGGAGAAAACCACAAAAAATAGATTTGATACTTCAGGAATCAAATTTGTTTTTAATGTTGGAATGATTTTAAGCAAAAGCAAGACAGTCAAAAACATCCAAATGATTGAAAGTTGGCAGTTTAGAGTATAATGCTTCAAAAGGTGATATGTTATGAAGAACAGAAGTGGGGATTCTGTTGATCAAGTAAATAACATGTAGTGCACATTCATCCCAGAAATAAATAGGAAAGTTTGCTTGAAATCATAAAACTTTTACTACATTTAGAATGTGTTGATGTTTTCTTTCTACAACACTATTTTGTTGAGGTGTTTTAATGTAAGACATATGATGAATAATACCTTTGGAGTCATAAAAGGTTGGAACATTAAACTTCTGTCCATTATCACTTCGGATACATTTAACAGTGGTATTGAATTGAGTAGAAATATAAGAAATAAAATTTTGCATGATTGTTTTGGCTTCAGATTTGTGTTTCGTTTAAAAAATCCAAGTAAATCTACTAAAATCATCTACAAGATTAAGAAAATATCGATGACCTTTAAAAGTTGGAACATAATTGTCTCCCCAAATATCAATGTGAATTATATCAAAAATAGCATTGCTAACAGAAGTACTGATAGGAAAGAGCAAGCATTTCTACCTTCAAATATGACAAATCTCACAGGGTTCATCAAGAGAAACAGAAGGAACTATAAATTTTAAATGAGAAAAAGGAAGATGGCCAAGCCTAGCATGCCAAAGTAATGAAGTTTCTTTATTAAAACAAAAACAAAATTCGCAACTACGATAGGTGAATCAGGTAAAACAACACAAAATTTTATTCTGTATAATCCATGAGAATAGTCAACAACCCCAATCATCTTCCATGGCTGGATACTCTGAATTATACAATGAGAAGATGAAACAATTAAGCAACAAGAGAGATCATGAGCTAATTTACTAACAGATATAAGATTGAAAGTAAACTCAGGCACGCATAAAACATCGAAAAGTTTCAGAGAGTTACTCAAATGAACAGTACCAACATGTGTAACTTGAACCCTGAACTTGTTAAGAAGAGTGACATAAAAATTATGAACTAGTTTTTAGGAATGGAAAAAGGTTAAGGAACATGTTATATGATCTATAGCACCAGTATCAACAATCCATTCATTGCAATGGAAATTATTAACGGTAGAGATATTTAAAGAAATATGAGAAACTATCTCACCATTTGAAGAAATCAAACCTGATGTAGACTTTGGTTGAATAGGATTTGACAAAGTCACTGAATTAACATGATGGGAGGTAGAGGAAAGACCTTAAAGCAATTGTAATAGTTGATCATATTGATCTTTTGTAACATCCCGTCACAGATGGGATGGATATAGTGGTAATTTTGGTATGGGTTAGGTTCATGCATTCGTTTTTCAGCATGTTCGCGCATTATTTAGCCTCTATATATATATTTTGATAATTGGAAATTGTTGCACTAGCATATGCAGGTACATGCATGTATAACATATTCCTGGTAAATTTGTGTAAATTAGAAATTCTGTGATTTTCGTGTAGATTGTGTTGATTGTGAATTGGAGTGAAAAATGAGGTTTAGGGGTTTGAAATATGGAATTGAAGTGTATGATCATGTATTTTATATTTTTGAGGATTTTTAGGAATTTTTCTAAAATTTTTGGAGTAATGGGTCTGGATCGAAAAAATGACTAAATGACAGATTAATTGGATTTCTGGTTCTGAAATTGACTGGCCAATGGCACTGAAAAATTAGAGTTATGATTTTAGGATTTATTGCTTAGAGCCATTGGAAATTTGGGAGAATTTAGCATAGGAAATGGGATTTAGGCTTTTCGGACTGGTCTTGTGGCAAGTGAATTGCCAAACATGCCTTAAGTCTTTAGTTTAAAACTCTAACTCCTTTGAATTTGTCTTCCATGATGCTTGCTCCTCCTTTGAATGAAAAAGTGGCTTTTCTCCTTAAGCTTCTTTTCTTCTCCTTCTTCGTGGATCTCCTCCTTGCTTACTTCCCTTCATTTTCTTCTTGCTTAATTGCTTTCTTCTTCACCTATAATCTATCCTTGAGCTTTGTGATGGAGAAGATAATGATTGGTGTGGGTTTAGGTGACAACTGTGGGTGTGTTTGAGTTAGTAGGGTTGGAGATTTTTTTTGAAGAATTTCAAGGTTAAATCAAGTAAGTTCTTACTCTTTTTGCTTTGGATAGTTTAATTTGTGGATTAATTGGAATATATTGATGATTGATTAGAATATTTGATGAATGGGAAATGTATAGGTTTCGGATGATATGAGTTGATGATTTTATCTTGTTTTGTTTTGGTAATTGAGGGATAATGGTTATTTGATGGAATTGAGTTTAGGGATTAGTTGTTTTGAGTGTATTAAGTTGTTTTGGGAGTGATTGAAGGAGAATAGTTGGATTAAAATTTGACAGGAGGAAATTTGGGTTTCGGGCATATTTCTAGGATTGCATGTCGCGACGAGCAATTTTCCTTTCGACATGCATGACGAGTGTTAAGCAGCACGCCATGTGCATGCTTTTCAAATAGATCTGCCACATGGCGTATGAGGGATCTCACCATGAGAGCAACCTTACGCATGTGAGGACGCCATTTCTTCGAGAGTGAATTACAAGTTTTGAGGTTTTAGCCCTAATGAATTGGTTCTTAATTTATTGCAATTTAGAGACTAAGAACTGCAAATTTATAGAAATGGAAGTTCTGAATTAATTTCGAAAATTCTCGATTTTGGATGGAAATTGAATAGTGAATAGTGAATATGATTTCGATATGAAGATAGTTCTCATATATTGGAATGTAACTTGTGGAGTTCTAAATTACATTAAATGAGTTATGGAGTCTATGAATTTCGATCTTTTAGAGAAAAAGAGTTGAGATGGAATGATTTGGGGATGTTCAGATAATGACAGTTGTGACTGAAGCAGCCACTATATTTCAGAGCTTAAAGTTCAATGCAACAAGGCCTCAGGCCCAACGTAATTCAGAGCCACAGGCTCACCGTATCAGGGCTTCAAGCCCACCGAAAACTCAGAGCCACAGGCTCACCGTTAATGAGCCCATTTTGGGACAGATCAGGCGCATGGTCACAACACCGTAATAAAATGGAGAGTGTCACATGTGCATTGCAAATACAAATAATTAGCTATGGACTGTGTGAAAGGCGAAACACCTTATATTTGTGAAATGATAATGCATGTGATATTTCTGAATGTGTTACTATGTGATATTCTGTGAATTGGTTATATATGCATGAGTTGAGTGAACCATCGATGATGGTTTCTCGTTGAGTTCGCAAACTCACCCAACATTGCAAATATTTTTCAGGACAGTAATAGTAGGCTCCTAGCTCCAGAGGGTGAGACTTTTCCTGCCTTGTGGTTTGAGTTGGCAAGAGAAGTATGGCACAAAGGTGGGTCAGCTGGGACTTTTAGAGATGACCTAGTGAGGAGTTTGTTTTATTTTTCCTTTTGGATTTGTTCAGACAGTGATCAGTGGCAGTTGTACATTTATGGTTTCAATGGAATGAAATGAGAAAGCAAATTTCAGTTCAATTTTTGATTGTGATACTGATGTTTATTGTGATGCCATATGAAGTATTGTAGTGATTATTCTAGTGGTGCACCCTTATTGTAGGATATGTATCGGAACGACCTACGGGCGTCCCGGTACGTACCCTACGGTAAAGGGGTGCTACATCTTTAGTGAACTGAAAATTGGAAACTTGATCCTCTGTATTTTCAGAAGAATGATGATCAATAGTTGGAGTAGTAGAATCAACATCAACAACATTAGCATATGCTCGATTTGAAAATGTCCTAGAATTCTTCAGGATGGGAGGATATCCATGTTTCTTGTAACATCTGTTGATAGTATGACCTTCCTTTCCACAGTGAATGCAAATTGGTGTTGTGGAGCTGCTGAAGTTATTTCTTGGTGCAAAAGCATTGGCGCCTTTAACAACTAAAGCATTGACATAAGAAACCAAAGGTCATTCTTGTTGAATAACCAAGGAGAATGCCATATTCAAGGAAGGCAAAGGATCCATCAACAATATTTGGGACTTCACAGTCAAATAATTTTCATTTAATCTCTTAATGAAAATCATGACCTGATCATTTTCATGAAAGTCTCTAATGTTCTTGGACAGGCCACAGGAACACTGATGAGCACAGGAATAAGATGGGAGAGGACGCAAGATTCGTAACTCATCCCACAAGATTTTGAGCTTAGTAAAATATTCATGCACATAAAGAACACCTTGTTGGCAGGCATAAATTTCAAGTTGAAGATCACATATAGGAATTGCTTTGAGCAAATCTAGCTTTGAGATCATTCCATATTTTATAGGTTGAATCTAACCAGATTATGGACTGTGCAATTGAAGGTGAAACAGAGTGGATAAGCCAAGAAATTACCAGATTGTTGCATCTTTCCCAAGGAACAAACAATGGATCGGAGCGTAATGGCTGCAAAATTGATCCATCTACAAAGCTAAGTTTATTTTTGGATAGCAATGACATCTTCATGGCGTGTTGCCATTGGTGGTAATTCGGTCCAGTTAAAATTGAAGAAACAATAACAAGTGTTGGATTTTCATTTACATGAAGATAATAAGGACTAGAGGGATTATCTTTTGGTTTCGATGTTGAGCCAAAAGTATGATTATTAGCTATCCAGGCATTGAACGTAGCCATAACAGTAAGATTCAAAGAACGCAAGAAGTAAAGATTGTAAAGAAACTGTAAAGTTTTTGTTTCGGGTGCAAAGAAAAACAAAAAGAACTGAAAACCTTAGAAAGATTCCAGAAATAATGGAGAAGCGGAAGAGATTAGCTCTGATACCATGTCAGAAAAATCAAATAGAGAGAGAAAAAAGTCTATCTCATTTCATCAATGAATAACTAACTTAACTGTCACCTAACTTAATCGTATATAATTCTAAAGAACAAGTTGAAATAGAATAATGGAACAAAAGATTTGAGCCTTTTTAGTATGTTGAGAGAAATGAGAATCGTGTGTTATTGGAACGCAGGAACATGACAGAGGAGACCAAAGCTTCACAGCTTCTCTCTATTCACAACGCCAGAGTCTTTCTCTTGCTCTTTATACACTATTTTTTGATAAACATATATAGATCTTCATATCATAAATGATCTTCTCTATCAGAAATGATCTTTTCTGTTTAATGTGTACCTCATTTGATTTTATTTTGTGTATCTTATTTATCTTGCATATCCTATTTGTCATTATTTAGATACCAAAACATTTGTATAAATACCTATAAAAGCTATTCAGCAAACACACAATCAATACAATACAATTGCATTTCAATTGCTTTCTTCTTCTATTCTTTCATTTTTTGTCTACTGCTTTCTCACCGCATCTCTATCAACCTCCACTGCCCATCTTGCCATTGGATGTACCACATCCCGTGATCTTTGGCTCAATCTAGAGCAACAATTCATGCAACAATCTAGCTCCCAACGTTCTCTGCTCCGACGAAAACTTCATACCCTACAAAAAGGACAACAAACGATTACAGAATATCTTATAACTATCTCAACTACGACAGAGGAACTAGCTGCTATAGGTGATACAATATCTGATTCTGACCTTATACTTTTTACTCTGAATGGTTTACCTGTAGATTTTGAATCCTTCATAACGACGGTGGAGAATCGCGACTCTAGCATCTCGTTTGGCGAACTTCGGGCAAAGCTCCTCATCCACGAACAACGACTGTTATCGTTCCACTCTACTCCATCCTCGGACACTACCCTCGCCGCTTCATTGTCCAGCCATTCACCCTCTCCACACACCTTCGGATGTGGCGACTACAGAACAAGGAGAAGAGGAGGACGCAAGCATCAACATATATTTAATCCTAATGGCCAAAGTCCTCCAAATGGGCCAACTGGGCAAAATCGTTATGGTCATAGAATTGGGCTGATTGGGCCATCAATCTTTGGACACTTGTCAAATTCCACTGGGCCAGTCCCTTTTAACCAATATTCATCCAAGCCCAGCCCAAACTACCAGCAAAACCAATCTTATAACCATTTTAGGTCCAATAAACCTTCCTCTAAATGCCAAATTTGTTGGAAATGGGGACATATTGCTGCACATTGTCGTTTCTGTTATTTCCAATCTCAAAATTGTCCCCTTCCGGATCCCACAAACCCTAATAATTTATCCACTGCTTTCACTGCTCTCGACATCGCAAAATCTTCTTATCCTTCAGATGTCACTCCTACCACCCTTACAGAATGGCTACCCGACACTAGTGCAACAACCCACATGAATCCTGACCCTCAACTTGTCGAATCCTCAATACAATACAATGGTCCAAATACAGCAATTGTCAGTAATGGACAAACTCTTCCTATTTCCTTTGTTGGTAATCTCACATTCTCTACTCCCATTAGAACCCTTCACCTCAATGACATTTTAGTTGTTCCCAATCTTACTGCAAATTTACTTTCTGTAGCAAAATTTGTTAAGGATAATTCCTGCATCATTGAATTTAATCCTTTTGGTTATATTGTGAAGGATCTCCACACTAGGATACCACTTCTCGCGGGTACCATCCACAATAATCTTTACCCATTGAAGATTCCAGTCAATTTCACAAATCCGATTGCTCTCCACACCAACTCTACTCCAATTCAATTATGGCATCAGTGTCTTGGTCATCCATATCTTGCTACACTTTCTAGGTTATCTCCCCTTTTAAATATCAAACCTCATGTAATAAAACATTGTACTTCTTGTCTTTAAGGAAAAAGTACTCGTCTTTCTTTTCCCTTATCTTCTCGTGTTTCAAATAAGCCACTACAACTTATCCATTGTGATATTTGGGGACCATCTTGTAGCGCCCCCTCACCGTAGGGGTACATATCGGGAAACTCGAAGGTCGCTCCGACACGTATCCCACAATAAGGGTGCACTACCAGAACATTATCCAATAATATCCATATGGCATCGCAATAAGAAAAACTATAAAATATCACAATAGCAGAAATCAGCAAATTTAAATCCCAAAATAATAATCATCTGGTACAGTCATCCAATGTCGGAATAGACAAGTCTATCAGTCTCCTAACAAAACCAAAAAGGAAACGATACAAGCATCTATCTAAGTCATCCTCAAAAGCTAACCCAAATTGACCGACACATGTGCCATCGCGCCTCGCCAAAGCTTTGGCGAAAGAGAGAAGAAGATCTTGAATTAGGAGTCTACTCTAACATCTGAAAAATAGATTGCAATTTTGGGTGAGTTTGTGAACTCGGTGAAAACCATCATCGATGATTCACTCAAATCATGCATTACGAATAATGCAATACAAGACGACACAAGAATATCAATTAATGATATTATATAACGGTGTACGAGAGTATATATCGGTGTACGATATCGGTAACAATATTACGATAGCTTAGTACAGTTCACGATGTTACATCACAATATCTGATAAATCATGGCATCACACGCTCAATAATCGCCATACAATTTAACAATTCAGCGATCATGTATATAACGCATATGAGACTCTTTCCGATTATTGATATTGTGCCCAAGTGCTCACGTTGTTGATGGGGGCGCGTCGAGATTTCTCCCATCGCCAGGCCCGGTCGAGACGATGTTCGAGCTCGAGGCTCTTTTCGATGATAATAGCAACTTGGGACACGTCCATTATCGATCATGCATTTATGCATGCGATGCGATGTTTCGATAATTCAAGATTGATGATTCATAATTTACGATGTATGGCTATAGAGCCCGATATATCGCCTCAAAGATCATACAAGTGATCTAGTTCAATGCAATAAAGCATGCAATTCAATCCAATCACGCCAAAGAATCATACAGATTCACCTTTGCAATTAATTCATACAGAGCATATAAACAATCGAATTTGAGAAACCAACTAGGTTACTTCACTGTAACCAGAACTCGCTCGAAGTCCCAACAATATCCGTGGAACGACGGTCCAACGGTGCCTCTATAACAGTAAAGTACAGTCCATTACTAATGCTCAATTAAGCGATTCAAGAATGCATATGTCTCAAAGAAATGATGTACAATGCGTATTCACGACTTTCCTATCTAAACCCAATTTCGATACATTAAGCCCAATTCTATCTCTTTGTTCAATTGATCGACAATTATTTGATCCATTCCTAAAATCCAGTCAATTTACCTCCATTTGAATACCCTATAGCAAGTCCCTATTTATTGGGTCGAAACTTCTATTGCAAATTTCCAATTAAACGCCAATAGTCTCAATTTACCACTTAGGTCACATTATGAACCATAACTGACCTTAAATCCCTATAATTCTATACCATTTAGATCAATTCAAATTCCTACAATTATCCTCAATTGTAGACCTCTTTCCCTAGTTCATAACAAATCTGGAATCGCCTCAATCAGAGGTCTACACCAAAAGTTATGCCCAATAAACCAATTTTAATCCAATGGAACAGTCCCTCTCGCCGCAGCATTGCGTCTCTCGCCGCGGCGCAGAAAAGCTCGCTCGTCACGGCGAACGACGCGTCTGTGCACGCCATTTAGAGAGGGCGACTTGGCTGCGACGTCATGATTAAATGACGCTTCACATGGCGGCGCATTTAATTCGCCATCTTCTCCGTCGTTTTCCTCATTAAATCCTCCATTAAAACACTCCAACCACTCAAATCTACCCTAATAAATGCCATAAATGCAGTAGAGTCCATTAATAACAACATAAATGCCATTAAACTTACCAAATCACAGATCGATCCACAAATCTCCCAAAACCACCGTAACCCTAAAAATCCTTCAAAACTCACGATCAAACACTCTCCAAGCTTCTAACCTTCACCAATCACCATAGATATGTTAGACTAACACAATAAGGAAGAAGCCATAAGAAGAAATCGAAGGATCTCACCGTTGGGAGAAAATCGAAATCACCGTAGAGGGGAAGAACTCATATGCCTTAGGTAACTTTTTCCCCCAAATTTCAAACCTAGTATTTATAGACTTAAGTCTCCGAATCAGTCCAAATTCCAGTCTCTAAATTTCAATGACTCAACATATTTATTTCTTATCAGTAAAAATCCTAATTTTTCCATCGCCATAGACGCTTCTTTCAATCTTATACAATCGACCAATCGATCGCCTAAATATTTTCGGTCCCAAGCGATTTCTCTCAATCTCGAAATTTCCTATAAGCCACTATAAAATACCAGTCACTCATAAACTATTCTAAATCAATCACTTGAACCCAAAAACTCAAATTTCTCAATTAATCATATTCCAGTCAGTTTAGTCAGTTTACAATTTGATCAGTTCACAAACCAGTCACTTCAGTCAATTTCAATTCACAATTAAATACCGGAAAATCATGAATGCATGTACCTATGAATATATGCATATGCAGTAAACCAGTTCCTCTATAATTAGAGGCCAGTAGCATACTCGATCGAGAATATCAAGAAACCGATCAGTCAGTCCCGATATTACCATTTTACCCTTACTGACAGTAATGGGATGTTACACATCTCCCTCCCTTTCCTTCTCTGGCTTTCGTTATTTTATTCTTTTTGTTGAATATTTCAGTCGATATACATGGATTTATCCTTTAACCCACAAATCTCAAACCATTTCTCGTTTTCATACATTCAAATCTCAATCTGAAAATCTTTTGTCGACTTCTATAAAAACTTTTCAATGCGATGGAGCTCCTGAACTTGTCAAAGGTTTGTTCGCTAACTTTCTTACTACACATGGCATTACTTATCGTATTTCTTGTCCTCATACCCCACAACAAAATGGGATTGCCAAACGAAAAATTCGTCATCTTACTGAAACTGGTCTCACACTCCTAATTTATGCCTCCCTTCCTAAAGCCTTTTGATATGAAGCCTTCTCTATAGCTGCCTACCTCATAAATCTATTACCAACCCCTGTTCTCCATAACAAATCCCCCCATGAAATTCTATTTGTGACAAAGCCCAACCTTTCTCACCTTCGAGTCTTTGGGTGCACTTGTTTTCCCTTCATTGGTTCCACACGTTCAGATAAACTCGAATCAAAGTTTCTTTCTCGGGTATTCTCCTAATTACAAGGGCTATCGCTGCCTTGATCCTACCACATCGAAAATATATATCTCTCGTCATGTTTGTTTTGTTGAAAATGACTTTCCATATACTAGTTCCTCTCAATCTTCCTCGCCTGTCTCAAACCCTTCATCATCCATCTCCTTATCGCTACCTATGCCTCCCCTTACCACCTCACCAACAACCCCCTCTTCACCCCCTATCCCACATCATCCCATGGTCACCCGCACCCATGATCAAACTCGCATTCCTCGCACATTCTTTGATTATGTAAGTTACTCTACCCACACACAAGATTCAATTAATCCTGATCCCACTTCTTTCACTCAAGCTAACAAGTTCCCGCATTGGCATTAAGCCATGCTTGACGAGTTCACAGCTCTTAATCGCAACAACACATGGATTCTTGTTCCTCCACTACCAAATGTCAATCTTGTTGGTTATAAATGAGTCTTTCGCACAAAACGAAATTCTGATGGAACTCTTGATAGCTATAAAGCTCGTCTTGTTGTCAAAGGCTATCATCAGACTCCTGGTATAGATTACACAGATACTTTTAGCCCAGTTGTCAAACCCACTATCATCTGTCTCATCCTTACTATTACAATCTCCAAAAATTGGCAAATTCATCAACTCGATGTCAACAATGCCTTCCTAAATGGAAATCTTCAAGAACCAGTCTTTATGACTCAACCTCCTGGCTTCCTAGATACACATCATCCCTCTTACGTTTGTCGCCTTAATAAAGCTCTCTATGGTCTAAAACAGGCCCCTCGTGTTTGGTTTCATCACTTCAGTCAAAAACCTTATGAACTTCACTTTGTCTCCACTAAATCTGACACATCGCTTTTCGTTCATCATACCTCCTCCAATACTACATTTCTTTTAATATATGTAGATGATATCTTGATTACGGGTTCTTCACCGTCATTCATCACCACTCTTATTCAAGATCTTAACACTTCCTTTTCCATCAAAGACTTAGGCCCAATTTATTATTTTCTTGGTATTGAAGCTACCCACACATCAAATGGCCTTTTACTCACACAAACCAAATACACCAAAGAACTACTACATCGTACTGGCTTAGATCACTCCAAATTTGTACCCACACCAATCACACCCACTCTTCCTCTTTCAAAAAATCATGGCATTCCTCTTCCTAATCCTAATGAATATTGGAGTACTGTTGGTGTCCTACAATACCTTTGTCTTACTCACCCTGACATTCAATTTGTTGTAAACAAAGTTTCTCAATTTCTACAATGTCCTACTGACATTCACTGGACCACAGTGAAACTGATTCTTCGCTATCTCCGCTCTACACCCTCTTCAGGTATACATTTAACCCAAAATTCTTCTCTTATCATACAGGCCTACTGTGATGTTGATTGGATTGGTTGTCCTAATGATCGTCGTTCTACCTCCGGCTACTGCATTTTTCTTGGCTCTAACCTCATCTCCTAAAGTGCTAAGAAACAACCTACTAGTGCCAGATCAAGCACTGGAGCTTAATATAGAAGTATTGCCCTTGCCGCTGCAGAAATTTGTTGGTTTAAATCCATTTTAAGTGAAATTGGCTTCTCTGACGGTACACCTACACTCTGGTGTGATAATCTTGGTGCCACTTTCCTTGCTGCTGATTCAATTGCTCATGCCCGTACTAAACATATTGAGATTGACATCCACTTTGTTCGTGATTTAGTGGCCAACAAAGCTCTTTATATTAGACACATCTCTTCATTCGATCAAATTGCAGACATCGTGACTAAAGCATTATCTTCATCTGCTTTTCATCGCCTTCGCAACAAGCTCACCGTTTCTACCCACAGTGAGCTTAAGGGGGCTGATAAACATATATAGATGTTCATATCAGAAATGATCTTCTCTATCATAAATGATCTTTTCTGTTTAATATGTATCTTATTTGATTTTATTTCGTGTATCTTATTTATCTTGTATATCCTATTTGCCATTATTATTAGATACCAAAACACTTGTATAAATACCTGTAAAAGCTATTCAACAAACACACAGTCAATACAATACAATTGCATTTCAATTGCTTTCTTCTTCTATTCTTTCATTTTTTGTTTTGTTTTAAGATTTATGTAAATTAATTTGATAGGTGTGATTTGGAAGGGCGACAACCTCATCATGCCGTTCCTGAAACTCTGGATTTCCTCCGCTCCAAAGTCAGTAGCTCTTTCTCTTAGGGATTTTTTTTAGTGGGATCCACCATGTTTTTCGTTCATATGCCGTGCTTGATGACATTATGAAAAGCTATACTAATGTCCCTAACTCCCGATTCATACAAATTGGGAGAGGAATATTATATTCTTTATCTACATTATAAATCAATATACAACAAAGTCAAACAAATTAAATAAATATTGATTAACTTACTAATAAAAATAATTTTATAGTTTTTCTTTTATTGAGTGATTAGTTTGTAAGATGTGTTTATGACGAAAAAATTTAAATTGACCAAATTTTAGGTTGAGTCTCAACTTTTTGAAAATTAAAATTTTAAAATACATTTAATCAATCATAAACTCAGGCATTTGTCTCAATTGTTATGCCTATTTATTATGTTTTAAATGTATATTAAATAAATTGTTAAATTATTTTTTTCTATTGTAATTCACAATTAGGTAAGTCAACATTGTGAAGTTTTCACTTTATGATTAGTTTGTAAGATGTTTGAGAAAATATTAATTATCCATAAATTAATTAAAGAATTATTAATTTAAATTATATAATATATTTAATGGTAATATGATTTTTATAATAACTAATTAAATAGGTATTAGCAATTAGTTAGGAATTCATTGTTAATTAGGAAATTCGTTATTGATTTGAAATTCTTGTTGACCAGTTATCCATCTTTAATTAGAAATTCTTGGTTACTAAGCATTGGTAGTTAATTAACAACTCCTTATTAATTAGGAATTGATAACCGATTAGGAGTAGGATTATCGAACCAATCTCTATAAATATGTCCGTGCCATTACTCTCTTTCCCTGTAACCTTTCTTTCCTCCAGTTATGTTTTGCTTTCTTGGATCATATTCATCCATGGCTTCAATAATGAAAGTTGTGTTAACTCTCTCAGTTCTCTTCTGTTTGACACTCTCATCATCTGCTCAGAATTGTTCTACCTATACCTTCAGAAGCAACGAGGTCTTCGGTGCATGCAACGATCTTCCTTATCTAAACTCGTTTCTCCATTGGAGTTACAACTCTTCTTCAAGCACTCTGCAGATAGCCTACAGGCACACAGGGGTCTCTTCCTCTAACTGGGTTGCATGGGCCATAAATCCTAACGGAAGCGGCATGGTCGGATCACAAGCACTTATCGCATACCAGCAGCCTGATGGGACCATGAAGGCTTATACGTCGTCTGTCGACAACTATCGGACTCAATTGTCAGAAGGGAAACTTAGTTTCGATGTCTCGGATTTATCAGCTACTTATGCTGATAACGAGATTACCATATTTGCGACTCTGGGACTTTCAAGCATTGGCGGTGCTAGTAATGTGACCCATGTTTGGCAGGATGGTTCGGTTTCCGGTGGTACGCCTCGGATGCATGCTATGAGTGAGGCTAATATGCAATCTGTGGGGATTATTAACTTTCTCTCCGGTGAGGTTCGAACTAACCCCGTCGGTAATATTGGCAAGCTTAGGAAGAGGAATGTAAGTACTTGCTATCAATGATTTTATGATTTATAGATGATCTCTGCATTGCTTCTTCTAGTTTCTAATGATCATCTGATAAATATTCTCAGGTTCACGGGATTCTAAATGCAGTGAGCTGGGGCATTATGATGCCACTTGGTGCTCTAATAGCAAGGTACTTGAAGGTGTTCAAGTCTGCAAATCCTGCCTGGTTTTACCTTCATGTGAGTTGCCAGTCCACAGCCTACATTGTTGGGGTCGCTGGATGGGCCACGGGTATCAAACTAGGAAGTGAATCTGCTGGTGTTGTATACAGTGCTCATAGAACAATTGGGATCATCCTATTCGCCCTTGGAACACTTCAGGTATATCATAACTTCCTGATTTTTCTAATACTTTTTCTAGACCAAGTTGTGTTGGGTTTGCCAAACTGAAATTGCCTGCTCTGCCTTCGATCCAGGTATTTGCTCTGCTTCTGAGGCCAAAACCTGATCACAAGTACAGATTCTACTGGAACTTCTACCACCACTCGGTTGGATACGCGGTCATCATCCTCAGCATTATCAACGTATTAAAAGGAATCGACATTCTACAACCGGAAAAGGACTGGAAATATGCTTACATCAGAGTCATCGCTGCCTTCGCTTTCAATGCTCTGTGGTTGGAAGGGTATACATGGTACATTGTGCTCAAGAGGAAAAGATCAGAGGTTGAAACAAAGATGCCTCATAACTCAAATGGATCAACGGTTTATAGTACAGAGCCAGAGGTGTTAATTGTTCTCTAACACTTGAGCCATCCCATAAAAGGCACACACAAAAGGTGTATAAAAGAGCTTTTCATATTTTTACAAATTTGTTATTTGAGTACGTTTTTTTTTAGGAATTTGGTGAGGTCGATGGATATGGATTTGCTTGGTAAGATGTATTGAGTTATTTGTAATTTTTAAAATATATTTAAAATCATATTAGGATGACCAAAATAAAGTTTAGTCTAGTTTAAAGTTAATGGATTAAATCTTAGTTGGTAGACTTTCGAATAGAGTTCAAATTTTTTATTTTAAAATTGAAAAATTCATGTAAAAAATGTTAGAGTCTAACACAAACTCAAATTTGTTTGAATTTTAAAATTAAAAATTAATTTAATTGATCTTGAATGTGAACAGATCCAATTCAATTCATTGTCATGTCTAATTATTATGTTTTAAATTGAATAAATTATTAAATTATTTTTCTTTTTTATGATTCACAATTATGTAAATCAATATTAGTGAAGTTAGTTTGTAAGATGTTTAAGAGAATATTACTTCAATGTAACAATGAAGGTATGTTAATTTTATTGTGTACATAATGCTCTAAATAAAATGTAGATCTTGTCTTTGTGATTGTTGATGATTGCTTTTGAGAATAACAATTGGTATCATAGCTCCGTGGTCATTTAATTTTAGGACTTATATTTTGGTATAAACCTATTTTTTCAAATCAGTTTTTGGCATAAATGACTTCGAAATGATGCGTTGAGGTGCAGAAAATGTTGTTAGATATGTTGTTGTTGCCTTTTTCCTTTGGTTTGGACAAATGAATCATTATTTTTTTGAGTGAAATTTTGAAAATTTTTATGTTGTTGACAATGGCCGAAATAGGTTGGATATTTTCAAGTTTCGAAGCATTTTTGGCTGAAATTGATATGGGAAATCCATAGAGCATGAAAATTAGAAGAAAATGCCTCAAAATCATTAGAAACCCGCCTACTCGGTTATAGTTGGGTCGACCCGCCTATTCGGTTAAAGGTGACGTTGTCCTGACTCTGATATATATATTTTTATTTTATTTTATTTTTTAAAAAATTAAAAATTAAAAAAATCTATACAATACACGTGGGGGCTTGTGCAAGGTCCTTTTAGGACCTTTTATCATCATTTTGCTCCAATTTTTATTATATTTTTTCATACGTTTATGCACAAGATTAATTAGCAATTCTTTATTTGACAATTCTAATTGTTTTAATCTTATTGTGGCATAAATATAATTATTTTTGACAATAATGAATGTTTATTTTTACCTATCGTAAAATTGAGCATATGAAATTATTTATAATGAGGAATTCTTTAAATATGTTTAAAATTTTGTGTTTTCCTCTAAAATAACATTAAGATCCATACGAATGATTAATTATCCTGTCAATAATTAATACTTAGTAGGATGTTTAAAATGGTGAGTAAATTTTATTAAAATATCATGAACCGCACAATTTTGCTATCCTTTTGATAGTACATTGATGATTTGGTTGTAATATTTAATAAATTATTCTTACCTGTGAATGAGTTCTATATTTGTTTAAGGAATCTCTCATGAGTAATATAATTAATTTTGAGAAAAAGGGAACAAATTGCATGATTATGTTTTAAAATGCATATCATGGTTATTGCTCTTGGTTCTTGTTCAAGTTTAAGCAATCTGAGAGTTTCTACTATCCTGACGCTGAATGGAGCGAACCACAAGAAGTGGTTGAATATCTCAAGATGAATTTGACTGTCATGCGAATGGACTTGACCTTGAGAATTGATGTACCACCTAAACCCCTTGATGATGCTACTGAGAGCGAAAAGAAATCCTTTGAGGAGTGAGAATACTCTAATCAATGTTCATTGATGATTATGAGGTATCACATGGATGAATCCATTTATGATAATATTCCTAAGGCTAATAGTGCAAAGGATTTTCTTGTTGCTATTAAGAAGAAGCACAAGAAGTTCTTAAAGAATGAGAAGAATGAGTACTTAAACATGCTTCATCACATCATTTACGATGGTGCAAGTGAAATTAGGGCTCACATGGACAAGCTCATGAGTTGTTACCATAAGCTTAAGGCTATGGATATGGACCTGAGTGAGAATTACATATTATGGTTTATGATGGGGACTCTTTCTTCTAAATTTGATAAGATTATATCAAGCTACAATGCTCAGAAAGAGCAATGGACTGTTGAGGAGATGGCTATTATTCTTACCAAGGAAGAAGATGATATGAAAAAAAAGAAGAGCAAGATGCATCTCCATGATGACAAACCACAACAATTCTAAAAAGAGAAAGTTTACTTATAATGGCTCAAGTGAATAAAAGTCTTTCAAAAAGAAGGTTGTTAGTCCTAAAGGAAGTGGACAGGCGGTCTCCTCTTTCATTAGTTAGAAGAATAAGTTTTTCAAAGGGAAGTGTAGCTTTTGTCAGAATTTTGGGTATAATAAAGGTAATTGTCATGTGATGTTTTGTTTAGAGTCTAATGTTATTGATGTGCCCTTAAATATTTGGTGGTTAGATACTGGAGCAACAATTCACTCTACAAATTCCTTGTAGAAACTGACAAGTTGAAGAAGACTGACTAGTTCTGAGCAACATGTGTACTTGGGAGGTGACACCAAAATCAAAGTTGAATTTTTTAGGACAGTTAGACTACAGTTGAATACGGGAAATCTTTTGGTATTACATGATGTCACTTATTTACACTCTATTATGAGGAATTTGATTTCTGTATCCATTTTGGATATACTAGGTTATAGTCTTCTTTTTGGACCTGGAAAACTGACTTTGTATGATGAATCTTTTAATGGTTGGAAATGGAATTTTATGTGAAAATTTATACAAAATTGAGTTGAATGATGTTGCTACTATTGCTTCTTCCTCTTCTCTTAATATTGTTGTTGGTTCCAAACGTATGAGGTTAGATTTGAGATCTTCTATGTTATGACACAAGTGTTTAAGCCATATTTCTATAGACATAATAGAGAGGTTGGTAAAAGATGGTATATTTCAGGATCTTGATTTTTCAGATTTCATTATTTGTGTTGATTATATTAAAGGAAAGTTGTTTGCTAAGGATAGAAAAAGCAAAACAGACAAGTGCTCAAAATTGTAGGAGTTGATTTATACCAATATATATGGACCATTTATTCCACCTGCTATGGGTGGTTATAAATACTTATATGGGTGGTTATAAATACTTAATCACTTTTATTGATGACTTTTCCTAGGACAGTCATGTGGAGCTCATTCATGAAAAATCTGAATTTTTAGAGGTGTTTAAGATTTTCAAGACAAATGTTGAGCTTCAAAAGGGAAAGAAAATCAAGGTAGTTAATTCTGACAGAGATGGAGAGTAGTATGGGTGTTATGATGAGAGTAGAAGGAATCCAGGGCCTTTTGTTAGATACTTGTAAGAATGTGGTAATGAGGCAAGATATATAATACCAAGAACACCTCAATAAAAATGGAATCATTGAAAGATAAAATCACACACTTCTTGAAATGTTGTGGTGTATGTTTATTCATTCTAGTTTGCCAAAATTGTGGGGTGAGGCGTTGAAGACAACTGCTTATATCCTGAATCAAATACCTAGCAAGCCAATCCCAAAAACTCCATATGAGTTATGGTCAAGTAAGAACCAAGCTTGTGTTATTTTCATGTTTGGAGATGTAAGGTAGAAGTGAGGCCCCATAATTCGCAATTTAAGAAGCTTGATTTGAAAACCATTAGTGGCTACTTTGTAGGCTACACCGTCAGATCAAGGGGTTCTAAATTCTATTGCCATCTCACATAACCAAAATTATAGAATCAAATAGAGCTATCTATTTTGAAGATGAATTTGGCTCAAGTCAAGGGTCAAGAGAAATTATAATTAGGGAAGAATGTATTTTAATCCCTGTACCCGTCGCTTCTGCTCCTACTGATGACCCTGTGATTGAACAGATTCTAGTAGAATCTCATGATGAACCTTGGAATCAAACACCTGATGAAGTTATTGATACTGAGGATGCTGAAGTTGTTGTGAGGAGATTACAAAAAACACGTAGACTTGCCATTCTTGATGACTATATTGTCTATTTATAAGAATATAAGTTTGAAGTGGGAGATAATACTGAACTAGTTAGTTATCAAGAAGTCATGAATAGTCCTCAATCTGGTTGTGGATGAATGTAATAGAAGATGAGTTGAGTTTCATGTCACAAAATGGAATTTGGGAGTTAGTTGAACTACCTAAAGGTTGCAACTTATTGGGTGCAAGTGGGTTTATAAAATCAAACATGACTCAAGTGGACAAGTAGAAAGGCATAAGGCTATAGCCAGAGAGAAGTGATTGGTTTCAAAGAAACCTTCTCACCTGTTTCTACCAAAGATTCACTGCAAGTCATCATGGATATAGTTGCTTATTTTGAATTGGAACTTAATTAAATGGATGTGAGGATCACCTTCTTGAATGGAGATCCGTATGAAGATATTTATATGCGTAACACCCTACTCTTGCAAGAAACGTACTTGATATCCTGAGTGATATCTGAGTATGTACCACGTAAGGGTGGCATGCTAGAACAGTCATTTAGTCAAAACTCGTTACAATTTTTTAAAAACAATGTACACATATGCGAAAATCAATAATCAAATCGGGCCCACTTTATTCTTAAAAATTTCTATTCACAAGTGTTACAAACACTTTACAAAACATCAGAATTCAACAGCCATTTGGGCCCATTTCAGATATAAAACATTTGTAACCATAATGTCATTTTATTACCAAATCATTTACATACTTGTTATGCAATACTTGCGGAAATATAATTCAAAACAATAATCACTAAAGACATATGCAGATACAAACTGATCCCGACCCTTAGTCCATATCTGATTTCAGTGGCTATACTCCAATTAGCCTAACTGAATATGTCCTCTGAACATGAAAATTATTGCAAATTTTGGGTAAGTTTTTGCAAACTCAATGAGTGATCCTACTCGATGTCTCACTCAATCACAATACACATTCAATACATATAACCACATAATTTGCATCACTTTTAGCAATGTATCATATTGACTTACATACCTTTTACATTTACTTACACAAATAATCCAATCTCATTCAAATACTTGACTACAATATGTTCACATATCCCATTCTTATTCAAATACATATCTAATATATTTCAACCAAACAATTTAATCAAACTATCACTTCATTACACTTGAATAAAACACAATCATTAGTTTAATACCATGTATTCAAACAGGTAACATTCTTACAGCTTTGCAAATCATTCAATGAATTCAAATCATATGTGAATGATATATGTATGAGACTCGCATTCGTTTTTACATAGTTGTGACAGTGTGCTTTTTCAGTATCCTGTTTCACCAGGCTAGTTTATCACAATGAGCCTTAGGCTCTAACCACATATGTTTGAGCTTTAAGTTATTTTCAGTAGCAGTCTCAGTTAGTAGCAACATCAGTCACAACTGTCTTTATATTACATGTATTGAAATGAAATGCATGCCATAATTCATTCAATACAATCAATCATTTTCATTCACATTATCGCTGTTAATACAGTTAGTCATAACATTCAGTCACTTTTAATTGAGAATCACTTAGGCAGTCTCGTTCACATATAAGTAGCACTTCCAAGGTTATTTGTTGGACCCCGAACTTTTGATGATAATTAGAAATATTAAAATGAATATTAATGAGAAAGAAATTGGTGAGACAATTTATGAATTTAAGAAAATTTGCTGAAATTAAGAAAAATTTACGAGAAAAGAATTGCTTAGTTTTGAGGATTTTGATATTTGAATGAATTTATATAGATTATGAGAGGAAAGAGAATGAGTTAATTGAAATGGGAGTGGAAAATCAAGAAATAAAGAAAGAAAGTGAGAGAATTTGAAAAAAAATAAGAGAGTTGACTTTTTGTTTGAGGCAAAATTTGAGAAAATTGTCTTCTGGAAACTTGTAGTTTATGTCAAGAGCTTTTTGTAGGCATAAAGTTTGATATTTTTCGATATCGGAATTGAGAGTTATGATCAATCAAAGTTCGCTTGGAGTTTGACTTTTTGAAAAAAAAGTTGAATTTTTGATTTAGGCAAAATTTGAGAAAATGATCTACATGAAACTTGTAGATTATGTTAACAATTTTCTGTGGCCATAAAGTTTTCTATTTTTCGATGTCGGGATTGAGAGATATGATTTTCCGAAGATATGCTTTGTTTTGAAAATGTTATTAAGTATAGATTTGTGTGTTCTATGCTTCGAGGCCACTCGTCGTATGGATTTAGTCTGAATTGGAGTAATTAGTCTTCATGAAAGTTTTAGATGATGTTTTTATCTTTCCATTGATATAAAGTTTGCAATTTTTCGATTTTGGGGCTAGGAGTTATGAGCGATTAAAAATTGGAAGTCGTTTAGGAAAAGTTGTTTTGGACAGAATATTTGATTGAGTTTTCGACCTCTTTCGAGACCTAATTTGATTTTGAGTTCTTCAGGGATGTTGTAGATCTTCCTTTGATATTTCTATTGACACCAAATTTGTCAAATTCCGAGTTCGGTATCGAGAGATATGATTTTTGAAAAGTTCGGTTTTGAAGTTCGATACTTTGTTTTTAATCCGATCCCTTTTGTAATCTTTTGCTTATAATTCCTTTGTCCGATATCCGATTGACTCGATTCTCGAAGTGTTGGATTCCTAAGACAATTAATTTCATTTTCTTGAAGAATTATGATTTTTAGGAGATTAAATGGAAAGAGATTGATTGAACCAAAGTAGGAGATTTGGTTATAGGTTATAAGTTGGATAATTTTCTAAACATGGTTCGGTATTTTACGAAATTAGGGAGCTGTACAACTCCGATTGAGTTGATTCTTAAGGACAAATAAAATTAAGATATGGGGCTACAAATCGTGTGAAGGGATCGAAATTTAATTTCATCCCTAAGCTTGTCTATTTCTGGACTGAAGTTATGTTAATGTTCAGTCTCGGATTTTGTGAAGGTCTGACAGTATTTCGGCTATAACTTCTTCGTTTCTGATCCGAATTGAGCGCGGTTGGTGGCGTTGGATTCGTATGATTGAGAGGAACATTTATCTAGAAGAAAGTTTGTCCAAATTATTTCGTTTAACTGCTCAAATTCAGGACGCAAGCTATCAGTTTTTCAAAATCCTGTGCAGGGGTAAACTTGGAAATAGGCTTAATTGGAGGGGCAAGATGGTAAATTGTGCTTCATTAAATGAAACACATGAGGGCATAAATCAAGGGCTGTCGTTTTTACTCCAAGAAACCAGCAGAAGTCACGAAAATTAGAAGAAGGGAGAAGAAGAAATGAAGAAGAAGAGAATGAAGCAATCGGTTATGGAAGGAAGGAGAAGAAAGATGAAGCAAGGTTTGGTTTTTATGGGTTTTTCTTAGAGATTTTCGTTGTTTCCAAGAGGAAATAGAGGGAAGAAGATGAAAGCTTGTCTTGGGGCTCAAAAATAACAAAAATGGTGGAGAAAATGGTAAGTGAGAGAAAGTTCAAGTTTTGAATTTTTGATGAGTTTGTTGGTTGGTTTAGTTTAAGATGGTTATGGATTGAGTTTTCCTAAGGTTAATTGAAGAGAATAGGTTATGATTATGTTTAATTTTGGATTAATTGTGAATTGGGGGTTTTGCCCAAATTTGTGAATTGGGGTTTTTGTAAATTGATGCTTTAGATAGCTTGGATTAATGATGAATTTGAGATTTCTTAAGTCAATTTTGATGTTTATGCCTTAAGTGAGGTTTAATTTGAAAAATGGTAAATTGGGGGTTTAGGCCAATTGTGAAAATTGGAGATTTTCTCTCCAATAGCTTGAATATATGGGGAATTGAAGAATTCCTAAGTCAATTGAAAGATTATATGATTTGTGATGTTCAATTTTGGATAATTGTGTGTAGGAGTTATGTCAAATTTTGGGAAATTTAGAATATCTTGAAAGTAGTATGAATTGATGATTTATGACATCAATTTTGAAAATTAAGTTATTAATGAGATTGAATTTGAGTGAATTGGTTTAGGTAAAATTTTGAATTTGGAAATTTTAGAAATTTTGGTTTTAGAAAGCTTGGAAATATGATGATTATGAATTTCCTATAGTTAATTTTGAAAATTATGCAAATTATGATGTGGAATTTGGTAGGTCAATTTTAGTTGAAAGAAGGAAAGAAGCAAGGATCAATTAGAGCTTGAAATCAAGTTTCGGGCATTAATTCGAGGTGGGTAGCATATTTATATTTTGATTTGTAAGCTATACATGCAATTTTGAAAAATTAAAGAAAGCAAATTTGAAAAATTTAAAGAAAGAAAAAATTGAATTTTTGATAAATTGTTGTTTTTGTAAATGTTTGAAAACAATGTTGATTAATGTTTGGAAATATGATTTCCGAATGATTTCTAAGAAATTAGTACAAGTTTAAATTTATTTGTTATAAATGCATTATTGAATTATGCACATTGTTGAAAACATTGATTGAATGATTTGATTGTTGAAATTAGTTTTTAAATGATGAATTGATTGAATTGTATGCATTATGTGAATGTGTGAAAAATTAAGATTTTGAAAAGGGCCTTCGGGCAATTTCGAATTTCCGTTTTTGCTTATGTGTTATGTGGGTTTGGTCAGGTCCTTGTGAGTCAGTGCACTATCTCTATTCGTTATAGCTTTCTCCCGGTTGCCCACTAGTGGCACGGAGCTCCGAATTTGAACTCCCTTCACGGCTACACTGGACCGCAATGCGGGAAAGTGTAGTACGTTCTGTTCACGGCTGCACATGACCGCTAAACGAGAATGTGCAGTACGTTCTATTTCGGACCGAACCAGACCATTTTGATATGTTACGTGTTTTGATTTGTTTTTGTATGCTGCATTCATGTTTAAAAAAATTGAGAAAGGAAAAAAGGTGACTTTTCTTATGAAAAGTTTGAAAAATTGAAAGGTTTGAGGAAACCGTTTTGAAAAGTTACAAAGTTTGAAAAATTAGCCCTTTTGGCAAAAAGCTTATGAAAAATTGATTTCTGCTTATTTGTCAATTTATAAATGTATTACCCACGAGTTTTCGAGCTCACCCCCCTTGTAACACCCCACACCCGTAAGACCCGAACCCGATATCGTTGGTGATATCCGAGTCCGTGTCCCACGAGAGTGGCGTACTACATCAGTCGATTTAAAATTCAGTATACACTTTTTTTTATATAGCCATTAACTCCACGTTCACACGGCAAACATAGTAAGTAAATAAAATCCGTATTCAATATAAACCCGTTTCAGATTATTACGGTCATCCAAAGAATAATTACAATCACCAATGCAAGAAAACATTAATACCACAAGGGCTCAAGAAAAATACAATGCCTTGTTATACGATGATTGCGGAATACGCTTTACTAAGACACTAATGCGAACCTAACCGATCCCGACCTCTAACCTTTACTCGTCTCGATGAGACATACTCCGTGTCAACCGGGGTATTCTTGAGACTTGAAAATAGATGCAAATTTTGGGTGAGTTTTGCGAACTCGGTGAGAAACCATCATCCATGGTTCACTCAAATCATGCATTACGCCCATGGCGTCTGATGCGATCCAATAATAATCAATCACCAAAAATAGTCAATAACAATGTCCATAATGAAAACCATTCACGATAATTCATGCCATTTAAAAAAAAAAATACATGTCACGAGCGGTCATTTATGCGAATGCAATGCATATGTGACTCTTTCCATTATTCAAGATGTGTGCCCAAGTGCTCGATCGGTGTTCGATGGGGACGCGTCGAGATTTCTCCCCTCGGGCTCGAGGCGGTCGATCTGATGTGAGAGCTCAAGCTCTTTTCAAGAAAAATAGCAACTGGGGCACGTCCATTATCCGATCATGCAATTATGCATGCGATGCGATGATTTAGTAAATATCGATTTGGCTATAAAGCCCAATGTATCGAGAAATCCACAATATGGCTATAAAGCCCAAAGTATCGATCGATGTTCATATGATGGCTATAAAGCCCGATCTATCGATGTCGATAAAATCATACAATACAATCCCATACATGCCAAGAGTCATACAGTGCTCATTCAATTCACTTTTGCACGTAATTCACGTTGAGCATATAAACAACCAAAAATTTGAGAAACCAACTAGGTTACTCACCTATTACTTTCGAGCAAATGCCGGAAAGTCTCGTGACGTCGGTCAATCGACGCTCCAATTGGGCCTCTATATGAATCAGAAAAAGTACGAGTCACTAAATATGAAATTTGTGCTCATGTTGATGAGATATGCATGTTCATGGCAATCCCGGTCCTAATTCAATATTTTCCCATAATAAAATTCTATCAAAAATTAGAAATCCATAGGCGCTGACGGTGCGCAATTCGGACCTCTATAGGTCCTCAATTAAATAAAACAGTGTTTACATGTTCCGTCAATAGAGGCTACGTCAAATTCCCGTCTAAAAATTCCCATTTTCTCATAATATGAAATTAAATATTCAACGAATCCGATGCCTCTAGAATAAGGTCAATCGGACGTCGGACGGGAAAGAAATTGACAAAGGAAGCAAGAAATCCTAAAATACCCATTTAACAAATCAAAATAATAATAACAAAAAAAAAAAAAAAGAAAACCAGCCTCGCTCCAGCAAGGCTGTTTTATCCAGCCTCATCACTAGGGTGAGGCGTCACCCAAGTGACGCTGCCCCTCATTAAGCCTCGTCACTAGGGTGAGGCGTCACCCTAGTGATCAGGCAAAATTCTCATTCCCCTTCCCCTTTTTCCTGATTTTTAATCCAACTTTCAATACCCATAATTTTTAGCACACAATCCAGAAAAATACAAAATATACCTTGTTGGAAAGCTTATGAAACCCTCTACAATTCTCTAGAAGACCATAAAAATCAATTCCAACCCTAAGGGTGTCAAATAATCCATCATACCTTCTGCCTACTCAATTTCCCTCAACACAGGGCAGTACATTGACAATTGCATAACTCACTGATTCTTCAGAAATGAATTACCACAAAAATATGGTCAATAAGTTCACAATGTCCTCTACAACTTTCATGAAGCTCACTCACACCAGTTCAGTCCACTTAAAATGTTAAAATTGCCTCTAATCAGTAAACTCACAAAATCACACTTAAGCTAGGTTTCATCCAAACTGCTCAAAACCAGTCATTAGTAATCAATTCATATCTCCCAATACAAAATTCTAAAAATAGCAATATAAGTAGCAATGGAAAGATAATTCAATATGCTACAACTTTCATGAAGACCATTCTCCCTAATTCCATCTCAATTAATTCAGAAAAATCAGCAAAGTTCATATGTTGTGGTTTCGGTTACTGTTCACAGGCAATGGAACAGTAACTTTCCATTCAAAAATTCACCCTTCTATCATTGAAATTCAACAACACCTATTTCACACTAAATTGAAGACAACATTCCAAAGTTTCCGTGGCCACTAACCTTACCTCATTTGCATTTCTATACAATAAGTTATGAATAAAACAGTAACATCAATAAAATTCCAATTTCCCAGATTCAATGTTAATCTTAGTTCAATCACTTCCAATGCCTTTTTCACATTACTAGACATCAAAATAAATACAAATTAAATATTACTACAGTCATACATCTACTAGGGCTAACACTGAAAAATTGGCAGCACTAAATTCCTCAATTCAATTACTCAAATAATTATCCATAATCAATTCAAAATCGAACCATACCATTACTTTCAATTCAGCCATCACTTAGCTTTATACCCATTACTTTAAACCATATTAGTCATCACTTTAATGCTTACATGAACCTAATAAATGCTCTAAACCTTTTATTAATCACTCCTCACTATCATGACATTTAATTCCATATGCAAACATCATTTAAAGCTTAAACCTTAAATGGATACATACCTAATTTAAAAGCTTCAACAACCAACTTCTAACTCCTACACCAAAGTACCAACCTCCTTCCCTTCTCAAGTATACACAAAATTCATCTTCTAGCTTTGATGGAATCAAAGAGAGTAGCTTGAAGTTATGGAGAAAGTTGAGAAAAAGGCAAAATTTTCGATGGTTTGTAAGGAAGAGTGTGTTTCGGGTGAGTTAGAACAAAAGCCTTAAAATTTTATCTTCCTTTCCTTTAAACACATACACATCCGAGAACATTCAAGAGGAAGCATTTAATGTTGCCTTTTAAATGGCAAAATATGATTGGTTCTTAATTTAAAGAAAAGTCAAAATATCATTTGTTTAATCCAATCCAAATCAAAAACTAACCCAATCAACTCCAATGACCCTAATTGCACTCCCACAATAATATACCCAATAATACAGTGCCATTAGGTAGAAATTTTCGCTACCGAAATCGACCGGTTTGCCAATTGACGATTTTTCCGGTCCGAGAATTTCCCCGAATTATTTTTCTGAGAATTAATGAAATTCCCCAAAATTATAAAACATGTAACAGTGCACTCCAAATAATTTTTCAATCACGAAAAACACCTTTTCTACCCCAAAACATGTTTAGGCGATTCCATCGCGATTTTGCGGTCAAAAATTTCTCCGAAAATTTCAAAAAATTCTGAAAATCCTTAAAATCTATAACGCTAATAAGCGACTCGAATATTTTTCCAAACCCATTAACCACGCTAATCACAATAAAATTGCTTTAGGCCCAATTACCGGGAATTATCATGAATGCATATACCGAAATTCCATGTACACAATTGATACTGTGTATCTATCCTATTATGCATGAACAGTACTAATTATTCCTTATCAATCTCATCCTACAACAAATTTCCTATTTTACCCTTCCAGGAGGGGGTGGGATGTTACAATTCTCCCCTCCTTATAAGAATTTCGTCCTCGAAATTCTCAGTCAACGGTTCACTATGACCGTTATCACATGATGCTACATATCCCATATACTTTTCCACTTAATGATTCACTATTAAAAAAAATGTTATACTGAGTTTTCTACTGAGTGATGTAGCACGCCACCCTCGCGGGGCACGGACTGGATATCACCAACGATATCGGGTTCGAGTCTTGCGGGAGTGGGGTGTTACACCCCCCTCTTTCATCCCCATCTCCAGGTATTCGAGCAGGAGATCGGATGAAAGATGGTCAAGACGTCAATTTTGATATTTGTATAAGTTTGGATTTTAGTATGAATATGTATATGGCTTAAGATAAGTTTGGAAAAGTGTACTTGCATATAAAGTTGGGTATTGTGAATGGTCTTGAATTTGTATATGAAATTGTGTATGATAATGATTTTGATTTAGGAATTTGTGTATGAAATTTAAGATTGAAATGTGTATTGGAATTGGACATGATTAATGTTTTGAATTGGTTTAGATATAGGAGTGTGTTTATTTGCTGAGATCCCGGACGGAAGGTCCGGTAGATTTTGATTGATTGCGTGATTGGTTGGGGATTTAGAAGTGTGTTTTTCGATACTTTGCAGATTTTGGTTAGAATAAATGCAGCCGTTATGTTGCCGAATTTTCGATAAAATTTGGGATAAAAATGTAATTTTGAGATTTGTATGGATATATAAAAGATTATGTATGAATGTTGAGTTTTGGGTATAAGAATGAATTTCCTATGGGAAATGATATGGATGTGATTGGTATAAAAAAGAATGAATAAGAAAAGAAAAAGAAAAAAAAATTATACCGGATTTCGGATATGGATAGTCTAGGAATTCCAACGCGACGCTTTTCTCTGTTCTTTGTTTTCAGATGTCGGATTTGTTTGCTTGGGTTCGATCCGGTTCGTATCCGTTTTCAATTCGTATTCGATCCGTAATTGTTTCGTATTTCGGCTATTCGATAATACGATTTCGATTCGTTTTGTGTTTTGCCCCGCTTTGTTTCGCTATTAGATCCGATTCGTATTTTCGTCTGTTCTGTTTGCTTCGCTTTTCGATTTGCTTCCGCTTTCGTTTCGCGTTATCCAATTGTTCTTGTTATTTTCCGTTCTGCTTTTCCGGTCGGGATCCGGTTCCCGGATCGGGTCCCAACATTATTCACATGCATCAAAACTACTTGGACAATTCATGTTCAGAATTCAGTACACAATTTAGTACACATTCATCAATTTCAAATTCAGTTCAGTAATAAACAAAACAAGCCAAGGTAAGACCATCTTAGGTTACTCATAATTGCTCCCTTAAGCCTATTTCCTTAACGTTTCGGCAATATCAGGTAGTGGTCGCGCTACTTGCTCTCCTATATACATTAACACAATTTCACATTACTGTACTGCTTATGAAATTGAGTAAACACATGTCTAAATGTATCATGTATCATGCATGTGCAATGACAAATTCTCAGGTATATTTCTGTAACAAATTGATGTACTCCTATTGTGCCAAAATTCACACACTCATTCACTATTCCAGCTTTTGCTGAAAGCAACCCATTCAGGTCAACTTTACATTATCAATAAGATCAAAAAATGATGGATTTCTGTAACACTTTCTTCTAGACAATTGTTCCCCTGTGCCTTAAGTTTCTAATGACTCTAAGATTATACAATTTGGTTCATTATTCTATGAGTTATGCTCAAAATACTGTAGATTGAGTACATTTAAAATTTGGGCTAGTGCATGATCATGCCTTCAAGTTGTACAACTCATATCTCTCAATTCCAATATCCAAAAATTCAAAACTTTATACCAATTTAAAGCTTAGAGAATAAGATACAACTTTAGTGAAGACACCTTAGTCTAATTCAGCCTACATCAATATAGTTTATTCAATAATAACAGGACATTATTTTTGTCCCTAGTAGTGTTACAACCTAACCCAATACTCAATTTCATGCCAATTTTGAAATTCTTAGAGATAGAATTAAAATTTGACTTCTTAAGAAAGTTGTATACATATGTCTCAAGTTTAATTTTAATCAATAATCAACTCATTTGGAAATCTAAATATCAAGATATAATCAAAATACCGAAGCATGTTCAATAAAATATTCTAGTTATCATATTCCAACACACCTCATTATTTTCATCCTAATTCATCATCATCAATATTTTAAAAATGGATTCAGATGTTCAAAAATTTTGGTGGAGATTAAGAACAATGTGTTATGAGTCTATGGGTTCAAGTATCATGTCATTTGGATGTCAGCAGAAGAAGTTAATAACAAAAAGAACAAAGGATGTTTGGAGAGAACATTATAGCTAACATATTCCAGTAATTCTTCTTCACCGATATCACATGCATTTTAGTCCAATTCAAACATCATTCCCAAACCATTTTAACACACCATAAACACTAATCTTTTACTTACTTGTTTAGTTCTAATCCTAGCTCAAAATTCACTTTAAATTAGTACTCTAAAGATCCAACTATATCAGCCCTTTCAAGCCACCAAACCCAAGTTCAAGATTAAGGTGGAACTAAGATGATCTTCACACCATAAAGGCAGCAACATAAAGGATAACATGAAGTAGCCCCCTTAATGAATAGTTTGGCAAAAGACTTCATGTGATATTGATGCAGAAATTCGGAACATGGCAAGGGTCATTTCGGTGGAGAAAACAAAGTGAGGGTCGCAGAAGTTTCTTTACAAGAACTTAACACCTAAGCTACTAGGTGTCTCATTTATGCATTAACACGTGTCTCCAATGCATGACTCCCATTTGCCCTCCATTTATGTTGCTAATTGCAACACTTTCATTAGGCCACTTATCTACTTATTAACAATGCTATTTGTCATCAACTTACCAACCTATTTGTCACACAATGATTGATCCATATTTCAATATTTTTTTCTATTCCAAAAATACTCCAAATTTTCAAAATATTCGAAATATTGCCAAATCATTTAATACACTCTAATTTAATTTTTAAGACAATACCATCCACAATTCCCATTAAAAATCAATTTTACCTGAAAATTTTAATGAATGCATGTACAACCATATTAATGTGCAAAAATCAATATTCTCATATATGTGTATGCCATATTATGCATAAGCCTGAATTATGCTTCCTAATTTCTCATTAACCTCTTATAAACAATATTTTAACTTTATCATAAGTAACAGGATGTTACAATATGACTCAACGAGTTGGTTTAAAGATGACTGGTAAAGGACACTTAGTTTGCAAGTTCAAGAAGTCTATCTATGCGTTAAAACAAGCATCAAGGCAATGGTATCTCAAGTTTGATATGGTTTTCACTGCAAATGGCTTCAAGGAGAATGTAGTTGATCAATGTATATATGATGTTTAGTGAGAGTAGTTTCATTTTTCTAGTACTATATGTTGATGACATTTAACTTGCTTTTAATGATACTGATCTATTATTTGAGACAAAACAACTATTATTTAGCCATTTTGATATGAAGGATCTTGGTGAGGCCTCTTATATGGTTGGAATTTAGATTCTTTGAAATAGAGCTAACGGGATTATTCTATTGTCTCAAAAGATTTACATTGATTAGATTTTGAAAAGATTCAATATGCATTCTTATTCTCCTAAAAAGGCACCAATAGTAAAGGGTGACAAATTCACAAAAGCTTAATGTCCACAAAATGATAAAGAGAGAGATGAAATGAAAGTCGCTCTTTATGTGTCACTTATAGGTAGTCTGATATATGCCAAAGTATGCACATGCCATGATATTGCTTTTGTTATAGGAATTTTGGGAAGATACTTAAGTGATCCTGGACTTAGCCATTGAAAGTGGCTAAGAAATTCATGAGGTATCTTCAAGGTAGCAAGGATTATATGTTGACTTATCGGCGAACTGACACTCTTGATATAGTTAGGTTTAGTGACGTTGATTATGCAGGATATATGGATGATAAAATGTCCACTTCAGGCTACATCTTTATGATGGTTGGAGGAGCTGTATCGTAGAAAAGTGTCAAACTAATACTCACAGCATCCTCTACCTTAGAGGCAGAGCATATGGCATGTTATAAGGCAACTTGTCAAGTAATATGAATACAAAATTTTATTTTAGCATTGGGTATTGTAAACTCTATTTCGAGTATGCTAAAATTGTGTTATGATAACTCCATAGCTGTAGCTTTATCTAAGAATACTATAAGTACTTCTTTCTCAAAACATATTGATATAAAGTACTATTTTGTTAAAGAGAAAGTCGTTGAATCTCTCATTACTATTGAGTATACGCCTATAGCTAGCATGTTAGCAGATCCACTTACAAAAGGCTTACCTATATATATGTTTGCAAAACACGTCTCCCACATGGGATTGTGCGGTGCCTAACTGGATAAAATTAGTGGGATTTTGCTATTTTGTATTAAACATGTTAGTACTTTGTCCGGATTGCTTATGATTAATATTTATGAAACATGCATAATGATGTTTGCAGTCCCTTCTTGTTAATAATGACATATACATGTTGATGTATATATGTAGTTTGACGAAATGACAGGTACAAAAGGAGACAAATGTGTAGTCTTAGTTATTATACTACATGCATGTTGTTTTAATGGTTATTGTTTTATTTGAACATCTCTAGGCCCTAATCATATCATCATCATCACACCCAATTTGAAATCCCGCAGTGAAGCGGGGTCTGGGGAGGTCTGATAATACGTAAGCTTACCCTCGCATAATAGAGAGACTGTTTCTAGTAGACCCACATGCAGATGTGACATGCAAAATAATGATACAGGACACAGAAGAAACAAGTGAATAAGTAAAAAATTAGCATGCTGAATAATTAAGTACATAGAATTCCAATAAAAGACGAAGACATACTTGATGTATAACCCGATCTGTCAGTACCTTACACCTTGTAAAGACCGACTCTTTTCATTGCTAGGCGTACTAGGGGTCTTCACTGAGCGACCCTGAGGATATAACTATCCTACGGTTTAGGCGTCCATCGCGAGAATCTTTCCCCAGCATTCGGTTGAACTTCCTATGTGATACGTGTGTCGTTTACCCTTATTCTATCACTCCAGACTTTCCTACTTCTAACAACTACCTCAGTGAGGGACAACTCTGACATATCTTTCTTAATCACTTCCCTCCAGGTCTTATAAGGCCTTCCCCTCCTCCTTTTGTAGTCACTCAGGTCTATTATCTCACCGCCCTGTACCGGAGCATCAGAGGGCATCTTGCGCACATGTCCAAACTATCTAAGCCTTATCTCTCTCAACTTGTCTGCAATACTTGCCACCTGTAGTCTCTCTCTCACTACCCAATTTTGTACCCTATCTCTTATGGTAATGTCACACATCCACCTAAGCATACGCAGTTCTGCTACCATCAACTGTCTTGTGTGTCTATATTTAGTCGACCAACATTCTGTCTCGTATAGCAAGATGGGCCGAATCGCCATTTTATAGAACCTCCTTTTGAGTTTTACGAGGACCTTTTTATCATATAAAATACCCGATGCACTCCACCATTTGATCCACCCAGATCTATTACGATGTAATATATATAGAGAACGCTTTCATATCGCCTCCTACCATCCTAACGCTAGTTAGTGCTCCTTCATACATATCCCTAATCACTCTGATATATGTCGTAGGAATGCCCTTTGCCTCCAAACACCAACATATGAGTTCTCTAAGAACCCTGTTATACGCCTTCTCCAAATCTATAAAAACTATATGCAAATCTCGTTATCGTTCCCTGTAGCATTCCAATAGTCACCAAAACAGATGAATTGCTTCTGTCGTGGACCTACCAGGCATAAACCCAAATCGGTTGGTTGATATCGAAGCAACTCTCTAGATTCTCTTTTCAATTACCTTCTCCCACAATTTCATGGTATGACTCAGTAGTTTGATGCCTCGATAGTTTTGGCATTGTTGTATATCTCATTTGGCCTTGTACAAGGGCATTAACCAACTCAATCTCCATTTATCTGGCATATTGGTTGACTCAAGGATCACATTAAAAAGCTAAGCTAACCACTCAATACCTACAGCACCTACTGTTAGAACCCGATCCCTTTTTTCCTATTAAATAGGTTTGCAATTTAAATTGCCTTTTGGTTAGTATGAAATTAGGGTTTTATTAGATTTCCTATTGGTTAGGATAATTTGGGATTTTAGTGCAATAATTATTAATTGAAGGAATTTAGTTAAATTAGAACTTTAAATTTGGTGTTAGATTTTAAAAGAATAAGAAAATGGTAAGTGAGGCCATAAAATAGTGTTAGGATAAATTAGAAAGTGTTTATAAGGTTTTAAGGCTTTAAGTTACTTAAAATGGGCTTTTAGGCCTTTAGCATGTCTTTTAAATGATGGGGAAGCTAATAAGTGGGCTAGGGTTTTAAAGGAGAAGTAAGTGAAAAGAAAGGAAGTAAGTGGGCTTTTAAGTGGGAGCCCACGAAATTATTAGATGGAAGGAGGAAAGATGAAAGTTTAAGTTGGAAGGAGGAAAATGAAAATTTGGGAAAGGTTATAAGGAGGAAAAGACTGGGCTTGAAGAATTGGGCTTAGGGCTTAAGTTAAAGAGATAGGTTAATGAAGAATTAGGGTTTAAGTTAAGGAAGCTTAGGAATTAGAAGAGACTAACAAAAATTAAAAGAAGAAGGGAGGCTTTAGTTAGGTGATGTCGTTTTTGTTTAGGGGAAAAGAGAGGAAGAGAAGCAAATTAGGTCATTTATGCTTTAGCCATACGAAAATACAAAGGAGAAACAAGAGTGGGAGAGATTCGGCCTTCAAGAAAAAGAAGAAGAAGAAGAGAGGAAGGTAGGGTTTTTTTTTATGCTTGAAGAAGGTTGATTCATATGGTAGGAAGAGCAAGGGAAAGTTCCTCCATCTTTAGAAGCAAAAAGAAGAGATTTCGTGGGTGTTGAGAAGGTAAGAGATTTCAAAAATTCTTGGTTTTATGTTAGGGATTTTACCTTTCTTGATTCATATTGGTGATTAGAAGAGTGATTAGAAGGAGATGTTGTTGGAGGAGAAAGAAAAAAAAATCAGATTTGTGTTAGGCTAGGGTTTCGAAATTTAAGAATTTATTTGGTAGGATTTTGTTTTCATGCTTTAAATGGAAGATTGGGAGAGATTTTAGAGAAAGAATGAGAAAGGAAGGAGTTTCCTATCATTAGAAGATAATAGGGTGATTGCCGTGAGTGTCCTAGAGGGAAGAGGATTTCGAAATTTAATGGTTTTGTTGTTAGCTTGATGAATAATGGTGGTTTGAAAGGTATTGGTGAAGGAAAAAGAAAAGAAGAAGAAGTATAGTGGCTTAGTAAAAAAATCAGCATGGGTGTATGGTCCTAGGGGCTAAGAATTTTTGAAAATAATGGAGTAAATTGATAGGGGTTATAGTTAGTATAGCTTAGGAAAGTTTTAGGAATGGTTAGGTTAGATTAAAGTCAAGTTTATATAGTCTTGGAAAATTCCAGCATAGGTGTTTTTTTTGTTAATTAGTATTGTTATGCTTTGTCTAGGTCATTTAAGGCGCTTGGATATTGAGGAGGGTCGAGAAAATCAATTGGGTCAAGATATCCAAGTTTCGAATCAAAGAAGTCAAGGTGGGTAACTTTTTAATACTTGAGTAATAAGCTACCTAAATATCTCTTAAATGTTTTTCTATGATTTTCAAAGTTTGAATGAAGTGGTGTTTGTGATAGTTTAGAAATGGATTGTGTGCCTTGTTATGTAACTAAATTGTGTAACTAATTGTAAATTGTTTGTCAAGATTGTATGATTAATGACCATGTGTGGCGAATCTTTGTGAATAGTGTAAAGTATGGAAGAAGTATGGAAAATGTTTGGAAAACTGATAGAAAGCGAAAAAGATTTGAGTATGTGATTTTGGATAAATGCCTAATGTGAATTGCATGATTAATTGGGTTTGTAGTGATCCCCTCTGTTAGCAAGTGCGCACTTGTCTGTTATAGCCTTCTCCCGGCTGCCCGCTAGTGGCATAGGAGCTCCGATTTCGACTCCCCTCTGTTCACGGCTACACATGGTCGCTTGTCGAACATGTGTAGTACGTCTGTTAGATCACTCAAACCGCTTTGTTATGTGATTATGTGTTGTTGTATGATATTTGTTGTTTTCTGTAAATGTTTCATTTATTAGAAAATGAGATTCCTTTGACTTGAAAAATTTAATCGTTGATGAATGTTTTAGCTTGAGCTTGGATATTAAACTATTACCCACGGAGCCGTCGTGCTCACCCCCCTTTCCTCCCCTCCACAAGTCTTGAAGCGAGAAATCGGGTCATCGTGATCGAGTGAAGCATTACTCCGATGCTTTTTGCTTTTGGAAATTATAATTTTGAAACAAAGCTTTGGTTAGCATTTTGGCTAATGAATGTAGTTGTAAAATTTCTTTTGAGCTTTTGTTGTATTCGGGCCAAAATGCCCTTTAAAGCTTTGTAACAATTATGTTTTTCATGTAATTATTAAGGCTTTGACGTTTCAAATGTAATGTGTATTGTATAAGTTTCCATATATATGGATGTATGGTTGTATGTTTGATAATGTTAAAAGCAAACATGATGAGTTGGAAGTGAGGTAATGTTTAAGAGTTAGGTTGAAATGTTTGGGATGCCTACATTGTGATGTTGCTTTTGAGATTGGCATTGAGATATTTGTAGTTGGATGTTGTGAGAAATTGAAATGATAAAATGCTAGATACCTAAGAGTGTGTTGTTGCCATTTGGAGATTGATGTGGTATGGTTGTTGGATATGTATGAAAATTTGGAAGATAGAAGTGATTTTGTGTAGGTATGGAGTTTGGTTGGAAATTGAAGAGTTGGCTAGTGCGTTTTTAGGGGAGGTGTTGTCCATTTTTTTTACAAATAGGCAGCCACCTTGTTTTAGCTTTTAGAGCACGTTAGAGTGATAATTTGAATAAGGGGTATTTCTTAAGGGTTGTAAAGCTTGTCAAGATCTTTAACATGGTATAAAATGGGTTAATTTTCGACTTCAAATGAAAAAGTTATGAACTTTTAAAATTCCTATTTACTATTCATTTGGTAAGGGTTACTATTCATATGGTCATTTTTACTATTCATATGGTAATTAGCTAAGCAATAACTATAATCAAGTTTCTACTTCTTTTAATGATTGAAATGACTTTTGTTTTCTTCATGAAATAAACAATAACTCTTCGCAATTCGAACTTGGGGTAAAAGGTTATAAAAATGTAAAATAAATTGTTTTTAAAGCAAATATAATATCTTTTCTTATTTTCCTTGATTCTTATCCATTTGACCTCCGATTTGCATGAAATTTGAAGCATGGATTAACTAGTAACATTTTCTATTTCTTTTTGGTAAAATGAGAGTGTCGGGTCACCGTTGGTCTTTATGGCCAATGTGTGTCGGTTTTGTGCAAAATTGCATTTTTGGTGAGATATAAAGATCCGAATGAGGCGTTTTCTGTTTTCAATTGACCTAGAGGCATGGGATTTTGGATTAGCTTAGGCATAGGAGTAATTATGGGCCCTAAGCAGATCAAATTTTACTGGAGGATAATTAGGGTAAATTTATCCGGTTCATTCGGATGACATGCACTTAAGTTCCATTCGAGGTTTCCTCAGTGGTGAGGAATCCCTTCCTCGTGGGATGCACGTCCAGATGTCACGTGGGACGTCGAACACGTGTCGCACCAGGGAGGGGTTCCAACACCTACTTGTTTCCATATCTCTATAGGAATGTCATCCGGTCCTACTACATTCCTGCTCCCCATTCCCCTCAAAACTTTTGTAATTCTTCCCTCGTGATTTTCCCCCATGAGTACCCGTTGAGACTAGTCCTAACCTGGGGGCTTCCTTTAATGCTATGTTGACCAAATGTCTTCATTATATAGGCCAAGAAAGCATCTCTTCCATCTCCACTTGATGGCTTGGGCATTTGTGAGTACTTTTTCTTCTTCGTCATGTATACAACAGACTTGGTTGAAATCCACCATCTACGTGCCCTATCTCTAGCTATCTTGAAAATTCTTTGTGCTCCTTTGATCATATTTAAATCCTTGTACATCTTCTCATAAGCTTCTCCTTTAGCCACTGCGATAGTCTTCTTCGCCTTCAGTTTTGCCAATTTATACCTTACTCTATTAATAATCCACTCCGCCTTTGTTGCACTTGCCAACAGAACATTAAAAAGCTCCCATTTTTACCTTTATCGTCCCCTGGGTCTCGTCTGACCACCACCAGGATTCCATTCTCCCCCTGTCCTCTAGATACCCCTAGGAGTCTATCGGTTGTCTCTCTCACTACGGGGACTACTCCCTGTCACATCCAATAGCATCCCTACTCATAGCCCATGTTGCATTATTCTGACCTGAGTCCTAAAAAGTTAAGCCATGTCCCCTTTGAGTCTTCCCCATCTGATTCTACGGCCTAGCTTGGTAAATTGTTATGCCCTTCATCCCCTAATTTTGAAATCCAAAACTAACAATTTATGTTGGGTTGATAGACACGAGGCAAGGAGTACTTTGCAATCCTTACACCATGATCTGGTACTTGTCTTGACAAGGAGATAATCAATTTACGTCTTGGTTGTGCTACTCTAAAACGTCACCAAGTGCGCTTCATTTTTCTTAAAGAAGGAATTTACTATTACTAACTCATATATTATGGCCATGTCTAATAAATCAACCCCACTATCATTTCTAGTGTCGTATCCGAAGCTCCCATGAGTTCTTGTATAACCGTTTGAATCCGCCCCTATATGGCTATTTAAATCCCCACTAGAATGATCTACTTAGTATTAGAGATTTGAATAAGCACTCCCTCCAGCGTCTCTCAGAAACTATAGTTCATAACATCCTTGAAATAATACGATTATCCTTTTATACCCCTCAAGATAGAACATGTTATAGGATATGTGATTGTGTGCATATAGTGTGTGAGTGTGAAAACAGAATGTTGGGTCTTCTACCATAACCTTCCTCTCTTGCCAAGGTTTTATTGACATTGATAAGTTGTGGTGTCTGAATGGAAAGAATGCACCTCTATGCCAAATATTGGAGGTATTTTAATATTATTGTGTACTTAATGCTCTAAATAAAATATAGATCTTGACTTTGGGATTGTTGATGATTGCTTTTGAGAATAACATATACATGGTACAGTGTGCTCGAGAGGAAAAGATCAAAGGGTGAAACAAGTTTAGGGTGATTAGTTTGTATGACATTTTAACAGTATTATTGTAGCACCCCACTCCCACGCGACCCAAACCCGACATCGACGGCGATATCCGAGTCTGTGTCCCGTGAGGGTGGCGTGCTAAGACACTCATTCAGTAATCAGTACTTTTTTTTGCATCAAATAATATATGCAGAATTCAATGCCCAATTAGGGACCTCATTCAATCCGATACAATTTCGTTATACACACTTGGGCTCTTTCACAAATACAAAGCACTGAAGGCAATTTGACTTTCCAATTGACATAATCACTTGTACAAAAGTTCATAATACACAATGGCATAAAGAAATAAGACACACAAATGCAGACACAAACTGATCTCAACCTCTATCCTTTACTTGAAAGTTGTATAGATACTCCCGTTGACCTAACGGAGTGTTCTTTGATCCTGAAAAAAATATTTGCAAATTTTGGGTGAGTTTTGCAAACTCAGTGAGTGACCGTCATCGATGGCTCACCCATCTCATATAACACATAACATAAACAACTCCTATTGTTTTATTTACATACACTAGATCAATCATACACTAGATCAATCATTCCTCTTATTTTATTCATATCATTTTTCTCGTCATTTCCCATACCATTTGCACAATTTCAAGATATTTCACATTCACTATTAGTCAGTCATTTATATCATGCATGTGAAATTCACTTCCCATTTGTGATTTTGTTGTGACCGAGTACCTGTACTATCCCATAAAGGGCTCGTTAATGACTGTCCCCCATGTTGGGCTTATTAATAAATGTCCCCAATAGGGCTTTTTGATAACTGTCCCATGTAGGGCGCATTGATAACCGTCCCATGTAGGGCGCATTGATAACTGTTTCATGTAGGGCTCATTGATAACTGTCCCATATAGGGCTCATTGATAACTGTCCCATGTAGGGCTCATTGATAACTGTCCTAAGTAGGGCTCATTGATAACTGTCCCATGTAGGGCTCATTGATAACTATCCCAAGTAGGGCTCATTGATAACTGTCCCATGTAGGGCTCATTGATAATTGTCTCATGTAGGGCTCATGATAATTGTCCCATGTAGGGCTCATTGATAACTGTCCCAAGTAGGGCTCATTGATAACTGTCCCAATGTAGGGCTCATTGATAACTGTCCCAAGTAGGGCTCGTTGATAACTGTTCCAAGTAGGGCTCGTTGAACGTTGAGCTGGTAGATCTGATCGGTGGCTACTTGGGTCACAACTCCTATTTTGTTTCATGCATTCATGTAATGAAATGCATCACTCACAATTACCTATTCCATTCAACCCCTTTCTCATAACATCGGATCTTAGTCCAGCAATCCACCTTCAAGTGGAGCATTTCCCAAATTCATTTATAACTAAATGTACTTTTACCAATTTCATATATATACATATCATTCATCCAATTGACAGTCCATAACGCTTCAATATTCAAAGCAATATCACAATCATCGGACCGTAGTCCGGCATCCCTCATTAAAGTGGAGCATTTTACAATAACTAAATATACTTTTCCCAGTTACATAATTTTACCCATCATTCATTCAATTGGTAATCAGTCGCATTTCAATATTTAAATCAATATCACTATCATCGGACCGTGGTCCAGCATTCCACATTTAAGTATAGCAATTTCACAATCGCATTCATAACTACCTATGCTTTTAACTAATCACATATTCACACATCACTCATCATTGTAGTGAATAACACTTTAATATTCAAATCAATATCATAATCGTTGGACCGTGATCCTGCACTCCACATTAAAGTGGAGCATTTCACAATTTCATTCACGATTAACAAGCACATATGTCATCGGACATTCTATCCGGACTCCGCAATCAAAACACAATTCGTCACCCTTTTTATGTATATGTTGAAATCAATCAATACAATTTTAGAAAACAGAACAATTAAAGAAAGGAGACCATCTCGATTTACTCACCGTACACTACAGATTAGCAAATTCTTCCAAGTTCAGGATGCACCTTTATGCAGACGTTTAACCTGCACAATCACAATTTGTGCGAAACCATATTCATTCGCACTTTCCAAATTTCAATTTCACAGAATAATCAATAATCACAAAACCATTTTCAATTATTCCAACCCAATTCTATCAACATTTTCAACTTATAATCACTTTCTTCTTCATCCAAGACAGAAATCCCTAATTCAAAAAAATCCGAAATTAAACCATTTATACCATGCAATCATCACAATTGATCTTAGAAAACTCAATCCCATACAATCCTCAATCTATTTAAACCAAATTTCATTCAAAATTTCACCATTCGAAAAATCGTCCTTACCTTCTTCTTTTCCCAAATTCAAAATTTTCAGGCTTTAGAGGAAGTTCACATCTTCCTCTACCCTTTTTCCTTCATGAATCACTATAGAAATTCCTCTAGAAGGGCGTAGAAAATCAAGACCTAACTTTGGTCTTCTTATTCTCTTTTCTTTCCACCCACGGAAAGCTCTCACTTTTCTCTCTGTTATATCTCTTCTGTTATCTACTAAGTGTCGTTCATCACTTTCTACTCCTGCTATTTAAACAAAGCCCCACTTTACTACTTTACCAAAATGCCATTTACGAGTGTTTAGTGTCCCATTTACCCTTACATGTAAGTCTTATGACTCAAGACCTTAAGTGGTATGCCAAGTTTACCCTTCATACATTAGTAGTCCCATATCGCTAGTTCAATTTAAAACAATAACCGGATCTTTAGGAGCTCTCAAAACTCAAGATATCTCTACATTGCTGACCCATGTTAAGAAAATATCCAGCTCAAAGTCTTCCAATAGGTCCTCTCACTTTGATCCGATCGGTCTTTCTCAGATAAATCTTAAGCACCATACGTTTAGTATGGAGAGATAACGGGATTTCATTGGAATCCAACGCTTTAACAATTAGATCGATCGACTGACAGAAGAAAAAGTTATGGCCAACATAGTCGAGAGAGGTTGGTCGGCCAAACTGAACAAATATAACCAGAATGGTGCACCTACCCGAGGTGCTCAGTCGATGGACCCTATTGGCAGAGCGGTGCGCCTACACGAGGTGCTCGGTCGATCGATCTAATTGGCAGAGCGGGGTGCCTTCACGAGGCACTCGGTCGATCGACCTAGTTGGCAAAGATGTGCGCCTACACAAGGCGCTCAGTCGATCAATCTTTCAGAACAATTAACGATGAACCTACTTGAGGCACTCGATCGATCGGGCGTGCAGCAATCGCTCGATCATCAGGGGTCGGTCGGTATTAGGAGGTCGTTTGGCCAGAACTCACTCGATTGATCAGCCATCAAAGGTCGGTCAGTCTGAGCTCGCTCAATCGATCGGCCATCAGAGGTCGATCGGTCGGCTAGCACTTGATCCGACCTTCAAACTTCTAACACTTCTAACTTTAGGCCTCGGACTCCAACTTTTACAATCTTTGCGGAGATAGAAAGATCATAGAGCGCTCTGCCACTTTCATTAAGGACTTAATACCAAATTTAGTCTCTAAAAGGGATCAAAAGTCCCTGCAAAAGTGGTTGTTCACCAACTTCATCCAAAACAACATCAGAACGAGCAAGCATCAAAACTTGTAACTCCTTTGTCCATAATTCCCATGCTTTATATCAATGAACAAATAAAACTTACTCTGCAACTCTCATGAAGACCACAGCCACACATTCAACCTAAATCAATAGCGAAAAATACATCAAAGTGTCAGGTCGCAGAATTCTTATTACCGTTCACGCTACACACATAACTCACTTTCAAAGCAAAACTCCAATCCCCTTTCAAACCACAATTGAACAGCACTTCCTCCTTAAAAATTTTAGCCAAATTCTTCTCACGTTTAATTTAGTCAAACCTCATGTTAATAGGATAACGATATCACTGGTTATGATCAAAAACTTAACTCGCATCCTACTTCATTCATATCATTTTTTTTAACCCACACAACATTCAATTCACTCCGTATATGCACCACAATCCAATTCACACGTTTGCAGCAGCTACCCTTAACCATTTCCCATTAATCAACACTCATTTAAAAGCTATGCAAACTTAATCCAATGTAAACCACATCAGTACACAATTGTCTCAACGCACTAGTATTCATTTAAAGCGTGAAATAAAGTTTCAAATGTTCACATAACAACGCAATTCATATAGTCACTTATTACAGCTTTGCCAATTATTCATGAATTACAATCAAGCATATCGCACTAATGTTGTAATTGCACATATGAGCATAAAGGCAACACTTTAATTTCTTTTGCCCGCAAACATAAAGCATTTACCTTTCACTCAATCACAATGGATCAAATCAAATGCATGTGTAACAATTTTTTTTCCAATTTGCCACGATGTTGTGACCGAGTACCTAAACTGTCCCAAGATGGGCACATTAATCGTTGAGCTCGAGACCTACTTACATTGAGCTTTTAGATCTGGCTACTCCGGTCACAACTGTTATTATATGATCATGCACTCATGAATGAAGTGCATGTGTAACAATTTAAACAGTATATACATCACAATCAAATAGTTCACCGATTCCCATATGTGTGTAAACTGGCCAATGCATTTTGGGTTCTAATCCTTACTATGGGGACTGCATGTGTAACAATTTAAACAGTATATACATCACAATCAAATAGTTCACCGATTCCCATATGTGTGTAAACTGGTCAATGCATTTCGGGTTCTAACCATTATTATGGGGACGGGATGTTACAATTCTCCCCCTTAATAAATTTCGTCCCCGAAATTTGCATTCAATGGATTAATACTGTATAGGTGTAAAATCCTCATACGCTTCTCCTTCCCCATGTATTTTGCCACTCAAATGTTCCTTTTTAAAAGGTCACAGCTGGTCACTCCATATATCTTTCACTTTCTGACTTAGCCATAACACTAGCTTGACTATTTCACTTGCATTATGCAAATTACTCACTAACTTTAGTGTCATATACTGTGGCTCATGTCATTCTTTCCGACCCTATGTACATATACATGTCACACTTTATGACTCTAAGCTCTTTTTCACCAGTACAAAAGTTCATAAAAATTTGTTTTACCGATCAATTCATATAGCTGAAATACTTTCTCCAGTTCTGAGCACACCTTATCAAAGTGAGGCTCACAAAACATTTCCTCACTCTTTTTTCAATTCATTTCTCCACAATGCAGTAAAATCGACATTTATGTCTATTATTGTGTGTTGATTCACCTAACTCAGTTACCCCAATTCTGGTCCTTATTCATTGTTAGGCACTTTCCATTTTAATGTAGGAGTGGACAACTCCTTACCATCAAACAATACTATATCCGGTACTATGGCAACATTACTATAATAACAACTGTTGTACTGTAAGTCAATTTGAACTATCTCTTAAATTCACATTCCTATGCACTCCACAAAACAAACTTTAAACACATTCCCCGACAATTAAGACTATTGACAAGTCAAACACTCAATGATGGGTGTCGAATCCACCAAAAATAATTCCCAAACACCAAACAAATATAAATTGTGCACAGTGATAAATGGGGTCGATCCACAGAGAATGGAATAAATTGATTCTATTCAAATGCCAAAGAACTAATGAAATTAATTAAAAGGAGGTTTTGGAGTTTTCTACTAAACTACTAATTGAACTAATCACTAATAAATTGTTAACTCAATTAATAAAATAACTATGATTCGACTAACAAAGAACGCAGATAAAATTGATTAACTCAATAAATGACAACTTAGCTAGGGAATTCCTAATTATTATGCATAGATCGTAATCATCGACTCAAATATTTTCTTTGGTTTAATAATAGGATAGCTATGGTTACCAACTACCTCTGGCTCCCTCGTTTCTTCTTAATTTGAGAACAATCAAAGAGACTCCTTTAAACTATTCCCTAATTAACTAATAACCCCTTCGAGACTCTCTCCGAGATTGATTAATTAACGACATTAAACTCGAAAGAAACACTAACCCTAATCGACTACGACCCACTCATGCTTCATCTAGTTAGATTGCAAGTTTCTTAACACGAAATCAGACAAGTATTATGTCCTAGTGTCAATTGCCACAAACACTAATCACCCAATTAACACCACCAAGTAAATCAGTTGGCGATATGCAAATTAACTAACTCTACAATCGGGCCCTAATCGCAGAATCAATTAATAAACAATGACAGTAAAACGGAAACAATACGAATATTATAAACCAAATAATTAGAACAAATTGGTCTCACAAGTCAAAGCATAACAATTGGAATTCCCCAACTTAAACAGTTTAGCTACTCATAACGGAATTGAATAAAATAAGGTTATTAATTAACATATTCTAAATAACAAAGGAAAGAAGAAAAAAAAACTAGAAGATCTTCCTAAAACACCGATGCTGATTGCTTCCCTCTCTGATTGCCGCAACTCCTTCCCATCCAAGTGTCACTGGTGCTGTTGGACCCCGAACCTTGAAGCGAAATTTAGAAATAATAAATGAAATTAAATGAGTGTTTTGTATATGATTTGTGTTATAGATGAGGTAATGTGATTTGTGTATGATGATGGGCTGAGAAGCCTTAAGCATGAATCATGATTTAGCTATGTAAGACATTATGGAAAGAAAGAAAACATATGCATTGAGGTTGAGATTGGGGTAAATTCCAAATCATGGTGAATTGTGATAAATGATGTGTATTTAAGAAAGTGAAGTTAGGATGATTGTTAAATGTATATGTTGATTCAGGGGAAATTAAGAGATGATTGAAATAGAATTGGCCAAAGTAGCCTTCTTTGAAGTTGTAGTTTGTTCTTCCATGTTTCCAACGAGACTAAGAATGCAAGATTTCAAGATCGGAGTTAAGAGTTATAGTTGATCCAAGTATTGATGTTATTTGAGTTTGATGTTAGTGACAGCTATGATGAATGTTTGAAAGTTGAGGTTTTGATGAACCAATTTAGTTGAGATTTGAAAAGTTCATGAATTTAAATTGTTGCTTGAAGTGTTATGAAGTGTTTAAGTATTTGAATAAGTGAATATGTGGAGATTATAAGAGTATGTGATGGTAGTTTGAATGAGAGAAACATTGGAAAAAAAAAAGGGTTGAAGAGTTTTTGAAAATCGCATGTCCGTTGGAAGTCCGTTTAACGGACAGCCTCGGGTCAAAAGGACCCCTCCCTATGCATATGTCCGTTAGGCGGACATGGGTGTCCGTTTAACGGACTGTCTCGGATGGTTTGGTGTTGTTTTGGCCGTGCGTGTCCGTTAAACGGACATGCCTGTCTGTTTAACGGACAGCTACGGGTCTCTTGGAGAAATTTGCGATTTTTACTAGTTTTGAGGCCGAATCTCGTTTTGAGGCCTCTAATACGAGTTGTAGATCTTGATCTTATCTTTCAAATGGCACTAGAACGAAGTCATTTGGATATTTGTATAGAAAGTTATGGCATTTGCGCCAAAAGAGTTTCAAATTGATTTCTGTTTTGAACATGTTGAGTTATTTGATCATAACTCACTCATCCGACCTCGGATTGAGGCGATTCTTGAAACATTGAATTCCTAACACATGTATCCTTCTCTCCATAAAAAATTTGCATCAATTGGAGTCCAATTGAAAAAGTTTGATTGAATCATATGATAATCAGAATGTTTTGCTTCATTCTGAGCTGGCTATTTTTCCTTCCTCATCCGACTCTATCACATCATTTGCTTATATCTTTTCCGTCCGACATCCGAATGACTCGGTTCTCGAAGCGTTGGATTCCTAAGACAATGAAGTTCATGATTATGTGAAAATTATGAATTTTAGAGATTTAATTGAGTAAGATTAATTGAATCAAAGTGATACAGGAAAGTTATGAACATAGTTCAGTATTTTGCAAATTTAGGGATCTGCGGAGATCCGATTGAAGCGAGGTTTGAGGAGAAATAAAGTTAAGACATGGGGATATATTTCTTATGAAGAAATGAAAATTTATTTTAGCCTTTAAGAATGTGTATTTGTGGAAAGAAGTGAATTCAAGAAACTGTGCTAGTAAAATGATACGTCTGACATGTTTGGACTATAACTTTTGATATAGTGCTCCGAATTGGACGATTCTTAAGGCATCATAAAGCTGAGACATAGAGGAACAATTCTCTAGAAGGAAGTTTTAGCAAATTCTTTCTTTTAGATGTGAGAATAATTGTCCAAAAGTGAGCATAACTTAAAGAAATTTTCAGGGGCAAATTGGGAAGTTAACTTAGAGATTTGAGTTTAAGGCTTATAAGAAAAGGGCAAAAGGGTCCTTACACTCTAAATTAATGACTTGGCATATAAAAAGAGAAGCATGGTCGTGGGAAGAGGGAAGAGTCACGAATTTTCCAGAAGAAGAAGAAGAAAGAAGAAAGAGGAAGAGAGAAGGGAAAGAATCGTGAAGAAGAAGAAGAAGGTTGAAGAAGAGGTAAGTTTTTGGACTCTCCAAGCTTCTCTTCTACATGGATTCTTGAAGGAAAAGAGAGAAAGAGAAGAGACTTACTCTCTAGGCCGTGAGGTTTTCGAAATTTAGGGAGAGAAAGGTAACTTTATATGGGAAGAGAGATAGAAGAAAAGAACAAATTGAAGCTTTGGACAAGAACATGGCATGGATAAGAGGTGGGTAATATGTTTGTTTTACAAATTTTAAGTTATTTGTAAGTTTTGGAAAAATCAAGAAAGTGACCATGTTTTATAAGATAATGTTTTGGCAAAATGATTGAATCAAGTGAATTTTGAAAGGATTATTAATGATTAAGTTCATTGTTTCAAATGGTTTAAGAAAGTTCTATGATTATTTTTGAACAAGTTTTTATGAATGATTTAAATTGTTTATCCAATGGATTTGAATGATTTTATAAAGTTGAAATACTTGTGTTAGTGCATTATGTTTAATTGATTGAATTTCAATATGTGAACTTGTGTGTTTAAGTGAATTATGGTTTTGTGAGTTATGTAAATTGGAAGTGATGCTAGAAATGCATATATATATGTCATGTTCATGAAATCAAGTTTTTCAAGAATGTGCCTTGAACAATGTTTTCAAATGCATGAATTACATGTTATGTGGGTGCGGCATAGTCCTCAAGAAACCGTCACGTGCACGTTGACTCATGTGTATAGCCTTCTCCCGGCTGCCCATGATGTACGGAATTCCTTTAGGACTCCTTGATATATGCGACTACACAAGGCCATTTTATGGAATTGTGTAGTCATCATGTGTATGGACTTTGCCAAACCATTATGATGTGTTATATGATTAGATATTGATTGCAATGTGATGCATTCATATGTTTGAAATTGTCATTGCTTGGTGAAAAAGAAAATTTTGAGTTTTACGAGAATAAAAAGGTGAAGTTTTATTTGTGACAGTTTTTAGCATTTTGGTATAAAAGTTTTGAAAAGTTAAAGAGTTTGTGAAATAAACACTTGATAAAATTTATAATGAGAAATTCTTTATAAGATGGCAAAGTTTTGAGAAATGGCTTTTACTTATTTTTTCGCACAAGCATATTATCCACGAGCTCTCTAGCTCACCCCCCTTTCATCCCCATCTCCAGGTTTTCGAGAAGGAGATCGGATGAAAGCATGGCAAGACTTTATGTTCATTTTGTACTTTGTGTATTTGGTTTAAGATCTCTGGAAATGGCTGATAGCTTGTATTGCTGTTAGAGTATTGTAAACATTTGGTCCGCAATGTATCTTGGATTATGGAATTGGACATGCATTGGTTTTTGGATGTGTATATTGGAATTGTATATAATTATATTGGGTGATGAATGTATTGAAATATATTTATATGGATATGGATGAATGTACTGGATGTTGAGGTATTAGTTTGAATGTGAAAAATGTGAATGGATATGAAAATGACTTGAAGTGGTTTAGAACCTAGGATTGCGTTACTGCTGAGATCCCGGACGGAGGGTCCGGTTGATCATGATGTATGTGTGATGTTATTAGAAGTGAATTTTTCTATTTGCAGATTTTTGGATAGGTTAAAGTGCAGTCGTTATGCTGTCGGATTTTTAATGGTGTATGTATTTATGAGTTGAGTGACATGAGTATGAGATAGTATAATAAGGAATGCGATCATGATGAATAAGAGGAAATAAGCAACTCACGATTAGTATGAGTTTAAGGCCAAGTCCCTTATGATAGATGAAAAGCATGTTTAAGAAAGCAAGAAAGAAAAGTAAAAAAATAAATTCATACCGTTTCGGATAGGTCCAGTCTAAGGAATTCCAACGCAATGCTTCCTTAAGATAAATTATTCCCAGATGTCAGACACATTATTCGAACCCACCGGTTGTATGCATTGACTTCAAGTTCATTTTCTATTTGCATTTGAATTCATTTGGTATCTGATGTGAATCCATCTGGATTTATTTCAATCCGAATCGATCTCATTTGTATTCGATCCTATCAAATTGATCTATTTGTTTGGAATTCGTATTCGATTCCATTAGTATCCGATTTGTAATCGATTCGATCCTATCAGCTTCACATTTGTTTCGTTTCATTCGCTTTGGCTTTTGTTTTTCATTCCGCTTCAAGAGTGATTATGCAAGATCATGTACAGTTTGAGCAATGAAAGCGTATTAAGAGTTTAAGCAGTGAGGTTCAAGTATTAAGTGTAAGTATGGGTTCAGATTAGGTAGTTGGGTTCCGGTAACGGGATCCAACAGGTGCTGTCCTATTGAATCGTCCCTGTTGATTGCTTGTAATTCCTCCTAAATCCTGTGTTGCGTGCGTGACTACCTCTTTCTCCAGTCCAAAAACATAGCCCCCGCCTCCTTGCTTTCTTTTTTTTTCTATTTATATTTTCAAGCTTCCACGTCAGCCCTCCTTAGGTCACGTACGTTGGGCCCCTTTTGTAGTTGATTCTTCAATTGTTTTGGAACATTAAACCTTGCTGTTTGGGCCCACCTATTGCTTGATTTTAAATGAAATTTAATTCCCTTTATTCTCTTGTGCGTTAAAAACGCTAGTCTGCAGTTGCGTCATGTGTCTACATCTCTTGGCTGTTAATTTTACGCATGCACTCCTCCAATTCATTTCCTTGTTGCGCCTACGTCTCCTGTCTTTGATTTAATTGTTGTTTTCCTCTTAATTTCTCACGTTATGCAAAGACTGTAATTCCCTACAAGGAAATATTAAATCAAATTAAGTCCCAATAATTGCATCAACAAGAGGAATAAAAAGGAATAATTAAAACATAAATATTAGACAAATATGCACTTATCAAATCTCCCCACACTTAGATGATGCTTGTCCTCATGCATAAAAGAGGACCAAGACACAATGAAAACCACTCCACTAAATGAAACATGCACGAGGTAATGTAATCTAGGAATGAGGCGCAATCTTGACCCAATGTCAATGAAATGTCAAACAAATGCAACAAATTTCCCACACGAGAAGACACAAGCATGAGCGTAAATTGAAGCGCGTACGTAAATTATCAATTTTAATTAAAAACCAATCAAGCCTAGAAAACACATTTCACTTATCAGGTGGTTAGCATACACGAGGAACTCCGAATTTATGTGGTAGTCATGGGAAGATCGGTTTAATCTTAATTACTTAATTAGTTTTTTTTAATTACTTGGAATTGTCATTGGCCTTTTTACACGAACGCAAACATTTGTGATGAATGTCGTCCGGTTACTCGGTCAATCACAACGCCAAGTGGCCTTAGCCTTACTCGTGATTACTCAGCTGCTTGCACTATATTTTTCCCTTTTTTTTCTTTTTTTTTCGAGTAATCAGAGGAGTAGTTGGTTGCCTCACACGTCCTAGTTGTTCAAGACCTTTTTACGCGAGCACAAACATTTGTGATGAATGTCACCCAGTTACTCAGTCCCGTCCAACCTTTTAGACAGATTTTTGGCTTCGCTCACAATCACCTTTGGTGATTGGCGAAACGAATCTAACACCCTTTTTATTTTTATTCTTCATTCCCTTTCTCTAGCATAATTTCCCACCATCAATCGAAAGTTCAACACATATACTAACTCAACTTCTAAGCTTAACATGACTCTAGACAAGAAGGACACCGATTAATCACACAATTTTTGTTAAAATTCTAACCAATTAGCTCAGGCTCACAACTTCAACATATAGGACAAAATCATTAACATTTAATTAACATTAAGCAACAAGGGACTCAATCATACTCTCGACTCCTTTAAAACAATCCACCATTACCTAAGGCACAGCAATTCATCGAGCAAAATGGAGCAAAAGAGGTTTTTTTTTAAAGTCCGCCGTGACATCAACAGTTAAAAGTCCAAAAATACCAAAAGGCAACGGAGGGCACAGCCCAAAGTAATGCATCAAACAAAAACAACATGCATCTCAAAAGCTATAAATCACCTCCCCACACTTAAAGCATACGTTGTCCTCAACGTAAAAGTAAATGAAAAGGGTAAACTGAGGACTTCCCTGAATCCGGGGAGTGATGACGTGCCGCTCAGAGGCGCGTAATGATGGCGCCCAGGAGGGCTCGGATGTGGAGTATATCTGACTGAAGCTCTGCAAGTTTTGCCTCTAGACAGTCGAGGCGATCGAGGATGGGCTGATCCAGGCTAGTGGTTGGATGCGGTGGTTGGCAATCGTCGGAATGGAAGACTCGGGTGCGGGCTAGTGTACCTGTAGGGGTAAAAGAAAGAACACCATCTACATGCACCAAAAATTTCATCAGGTCAAGACAAGAAAAATCAATAGGGGCCATAGGTCGTGCAGTATGTAGACCCGTAGAGTCATCATCAATAATGTGCTCGTGTCGTGCAATCTGTGTAATAACCTGGCCCATAATCATAGGGCGTGTATCCCTGGTGGCATACTGAAAAGTAACCACAACCCAATAGCCGAGGTTAACCCGTGTCTGCGTCTCCATATCCCAAAGAAAGAAAAACTCATTCTGCGTGACAACCGCTGCGGTTTTAGTACGACCGGAGAAGGAGTAAGCGAGGAATCGGTGCAAGTAGCGCATGGCCGGGTCGGCAAGATCGCGATCATAAGTAGCGCTGACCACATACTTAGCCTGTGGATTCTGAGTCAATGTCTGCCAAGCAGACTGAGCAACAAATAGATCTGGGTCATAGCTACAAAGACTGTCCAAATATTCTGGGTCATCCCGACTGTCTATTACGCCTAAGGCGAGATTAAGGTCAGTAATAGAATAATCAAACCATCGCCCAAGCAAACGAAAACGGATCATAGGGGTTTGAACATTAAATTCAGCTGACTTTTTGAACTGAAAAGTGCAAAAGAATTCATAGTTCAATTCGTAATAAACAGGGCAATCTAAGAAAGCGAAAGGATGCCAACCGATATTGTTAAGTAAAGCTACTACACGCTCATAAATACGTAAGCTATGAAGTATGGGAGCATGGAGTGTTTTACCTTGAATTACCTGTCGGGTCGGGATGGCTTGCCAACGTGCCCGTTGTTGATCGTCCTCGAGGTTGAAATGGCCCATGATCTGCAAAACTGCAAGAGTGGGCACACGGTGGTCGGCTGTGCCACGTGAGCGTGTGTGTGGAGGTGGGCTGTCTGGCTGGGGCGGCTCGTCGGAGTGGGCCTCGGAAGGTGCGGACCTCGATATGGGGGAGGCGGTTACCGGTGCGGAGGCTTCCGGGGGCGATGGTGCTAGGCTGGCGATGTCATCGGTGGGCCGGTCTGGTGACGAAGGCGCGGTGCACGCCTCTTTCGCGAGCGCGCGACCGCGACTAAAAGTGGAGGGGGCACAGATCTCGGCGATTGGCGGGTCGAGGAGCGGCTGGCAGTCGGTCGTCGCATGGGCGATGGAGCGATCGTGGGTGCGGACGACGGTGGTGTAGGGGTGGATGTAGACCGGTGGCTTACCGGCGGGCGTCGCCCTGTAGTCCTGACCATGGTGGTGAAGGTGGCTGGCGGCTCCGGCTAGGTGAGAGGCGACGACTGGCGGTCTGTAATGTGAGAGGAGGAAGACAAAGGAAAGTGATGGGTAGGGTTTGCAAAGTGGGTCAGGTGAATGGGCTAGGTGGGTCGGTTTTGGTTTGTTATGTGGGTTGTGAAGATGAGGGCTTATACGTGAGCTCTTTTAGGCATCCCGCCAGTAGGGTGTAGCTAGTATAGTAAGGGACGAGAGTCAACAACTCCAATATCCCCTAATTTTTCCAACGTCGAACCACCTGAAAAACACAGGGAACGAGGGGGAAAATCAGAAACAAAGAAAGAAGGAAGCAAACGAGGCAAAAAGCACACAAGACAAAGCAAAAGAAAGGAAAGAAAAATAAAATAAAATAAAAATAAAAATATGGGTTGCCTCCCATTAGCGCCCTTGTTTAACGTCCTAGGCTTGACGATCCTCGTCTCGAACTTAATCCTCTAGATGGGGAGCCTCCAGATTAACCCCCTCAATCGTGTGTGATTCAAACCCCTTGTAGAATGGTTTCAGTCTATGCTCGTTCACTTTAAAAACTCTGTCAGTGCCAAGTTCTTCAATTTCCACAGCTCCATGTAGATAAACGTTGTGCACCACGTACGGGCCTACCCACCTTGACCGCAATTTTCCCGGAAAAAACCTCAACTTGGATTGGTACAACAACACCTTTTGACCAATCTTGAAAGACTTCTTACATAACATTTCATCGTGAAAAGCCTTCGTCTTTAGCTTGTAGATTCTCGAGTTCTCATATGCATCATTCCGGATCTCCTCTAGCTCTTGTAACTGAAGCTTCCTATGCACCCCGGCTTCATCCATTCCTAAATGACATTTCTTGATAGCCCAATAAGCTCGATGCTCAAGTTCGATCGGAAGATGACATGCTTTTCCAAAGACTAATCTGTAAGGTGACATGCCGATTGGGGTTTTATAGGTCGTCCTATAGGCCCACAGCACATCATCTAGTCTCAAACTCCAGTCCTTACGGTTTGGGTTAACCGTTTTCTTTAGAATTAACTTGATCTCTCTGTTTGAGATTTCGGCTTGTCCATTGGTTTGTGGATGATCGGCCGTGGAAGTGCGATGAGTAACGTGGTACTTTTGAAGAGTGCCTCGACCATCTGTTGCAAAAGTCGTCCCTCTATCACTGATAATGGCTCGAGGAGTGTTAAACCTGACAAAATATTAGACCTAACAAAATCCACAACAACTTTAGAATCATTAGTCCGGGTGGCTTTCACTTCCACCCACTTCGACACATAATCAACAGCAAGAATAATATATAAGTTACCATAGGAAGATAGAAAAGGACCCATGAAGTCCATACCCCACACATCAAAGATTTCACAAACAAGAATAGGATTAAGGGCATCGATTCCTAGGACCTATGTTTCCGTCTTAAGACAACTTATACAAGTTTTACAACATAAATATGCATCATGAAAAGTGTAGGCCAAAAAACCACTTTCTAACACTTTACTAGCGGTTTGTTTTGGACCAAAGTGTCCACCACAAGTATATGCATGACAAAAGTTTAGTATGGAATTAATTTCATTTTCAATACGCATCTCCGAATAATTTGGTGAGTGCCTATTTTCCAAAGGTAGGGATCATCACAAATATAATATTTAGAATCACTCCGAATTTTATCCTTAGCAGACCTAGGCAAATGATCAGGCAAATCACCAGTAGCTAAAATGTTCAAAATATCAGCATACCAGGGTAACAGGGATCCTGTGCGTGATCGCGGATAGGCTTCCTGTACGGCAAAGAGTTGTTCATCTAGAAATTCATCTTTGATTGGGAGAGAATCTGGATCGAGCGTGGGAATTCGGCTAAGATGATCAGCGACCAGGTTCTCGCACCCCTTCTTGTCCTTTATTTCCAAGTCGAACTCTTAGAGAAGTAGAATCCATTGAATCAGTCTTGGCTTCGCGTCCTTTTTCAAAAGGAGGTACCTCAAAGCTGCATGATCAGAATAGACAATAACTTTAGTACCAAGTAAATAAGGACAAAATTTATCTAAAGCATAGACAATTGACAAAAGCTCCTTTTCAGTGGTAGTGTAGTTGCTCTGAGCACTGTCTAGCATTTTCGAAGCGTAATAGATCAAGTGAGAGCGCTTGTTGATCCTTTATCCTAGCACGGTACCCACTGTATAGTCGCTGGCGTCGCACATAATCTCGAATGGATAGTCCCAATCTGGTGGTTGGATGATCAACGCTAATACTAGCTTCTCCTTAAGTAGGTTGAATGCGGACTTGCATTCATCGTCTAGCTCGAACTTTACATCTTTCTGGAGGAGCCGACACAAAGGTCTGGTGATCTTGGAAAAGTCCTTGATAAACCTCCTGTAGAAACCTGCATGGCTAAGGAAAGAACGCACTTCCCGCACACTCGTGGGGTAAGGTAAAGACTTAACTACATCTACCTTAGACTTATCAACTTCAATACTGCTTGAGATACTATGTGACCTAGAATAAGACCCTTATCGACCATGAAGTGACATTTTTCGTAATTCAAAACCAAATTTGTCTCCATGCAATGTTTCAAAATCTTAGCAAGATTTGGGAGGCATTCATCGAAAGAGTTTCCATAAACCGTGAAATCGTCCATAAATACCTTTATTATATGCTCAACATAGTCAGAAAATATGCTTACCATACACCTTTGAAAGGTGGTCGGCCCGTTGCAGAGTCCAAATGGCATTCGTCGAAAGGCAAAAATTCCAAAGGCACACGTAAACGTCGTCTTCCCTTGATCCTCAAGTGCCACCGAGATTTGATAAAAACCTAAATATCCATCAAGACAACAGTAGTGAGTTTTTCCAGCTAAACGTTTAAGCATTTGGTCAATAAAGGGGAGGGAAAATGATCTTTCTTAGTAAGGGCATTGAGACCTTTATAGTCCATACACACCCTCCACCCATTTTGAACCCGAGTGGGGACTAACTCACCGTCCTGATTTTCAACAACTGTAATACCTGTTTTCTTGATCAACCTGAACTGGACTTACCCATTCACTATCAGATATTGGATAGATCATACCTGCATCGAGGAGCTTAAAGATCTCCTTTTTCACTACCTCCATCATTAGTGGGTTCAGTCTGTGCTGTGCTTCTCAGCGGGGTTTAATACCCTCCTCCAAAATGATTTTATGCATGCATGTGGAGGGGCTCAGACCTTTGATATCGTGATCGTCCAACCAATCGCCTCCACACTCTCGAAGCACTCTAATTAGTTTCTCCTCTTCTAGGTCGTCGAGCATGTTGGATATGATCACGGGTAGGGTTTCACCATCACCTAAATATGCGTATTTCAAGTGCTCGGGAAGCTTTTTGAGCTCCAGCTTTGGGGCCTGCAAAATCGAGGGTAACAGTTTAGATTCTGATCGTGACAGCTTAATAGGTACAAATTTCATACTTGTAGTCTTAAGAGCTTCCAGAGCGTAAACCACATGAAGTATATCATCAGAAAATTCAAACCGATCAACAAATCTCCTAACTCTATCAACAGACATGCTATGACATAAAGCATAATTCAACTCATCATCATAATTTAAAGCAAAAATCTCATGAGTCAAATCTTCAATGATATCAACATTATAAACACAAGACACATCTTCAGCACGTTTCATGGCATCATAAACATTGAATTTCACCACTTCCCCATCAAACTCTAAAGTTAATGAACCACTATGCACATCTATCTTTGCCTTAGTCGTGCTAAGGAAAGGCCTACCCAACAAGATATCAGAAGATTTAGATGAACTATCATTTTCCATATCAAGAACAAAGAAATCAGCAGGAAAAATTAATCCATTAACTTGAACTAGCACATCCTCTAAAACACCTTCAAGATAGACAATCGATCGATCCATCAATTGAATTATAACTCCAGTACTAGTTAATGGACCAAAACCCAGAGAAGTATAAACAGATAAAGGCATCACATTAATAGAGGCTCCTAGGTCACACATAGCTTTACTTATACCAATATTCCCAATTTTGCAAGGAATGGAAAACATACCTTGGTCGCGACACTTAGGAAGTACTTTCCTCTGTAAGATAGCTGAAACATTCTCACCCACACTCACCCTTTCATTACCTGTTAACTTACGCTTGTTTGTGCATAATTCCTTATGGAATTTGGCGTAGCGCGGAACCTGTTTAATGGCCTCAAGGAGCGGGATGTTCACTTCAACTTTTTGGAATAACTCCATGATGCTTTTATCTTCCTTTTCTTTCTTGCTCTGAGCCAGTCTCTGGGGGAATGGGGGTGGAACCACTAGAGGTTTGGGTTTCTGAGGATTTTCAGTTGGACTTGAATCCTGTATGTGGTCACGTATAAGCTCCCTTTCGGCTTCCTGTCCTGTCTCTGCACGGGAACCCCAGGCGTGGTCACGTGTAGGGTTCTTGTCGACTGGGGGCTACAATTCCTTACCATTTCTTAAGACAATAGAGCTCACATTATGCCTCGGGTCGAGTGTCTGAGACGGCAGCTTGCCTTAAGTCTCCATTTTGCTAACTGAGGATGCTATTTGGCTCATTTGAGTCTCTAGAGTCTTCATACTCTCTTCTATCTTTTGAAATCTGGTTGTAGTGTCCTGTTGAAATCTCTCAGTATTAGTAGCTATCATACGAACAATTTCATCAAGAGGCTTACCTAGCCCGAAGGCTGTTGCGGTGGTGGTGGTCCGTGATGGAAGTTCTGTTGGTTTGGTTGGTTGTTAGCATAACTGAAATTTGGGTGGCTTCTCCAACCGGGGTTATAGGTGTTTGAATAGGGATCAAACTTCCTCTGTTGGAACCTAACAACATTCACATTCTCCGGTGTTTCATCATGGAGTGTTGGGCACGCATCGGTTGGGTGAGCTAGGCTAGTGCAGATGCCACACGCCCTCACAAGTGGAGGAGTACCTACATTCAAATTCTGGACCAAAGTTGTTAGCAAAGATTTGACCTCATTGAGAGAAGTAACATTTACCTCGTTTACCCTTCGCGGTATATCTTGCCGAGCACCGAATTGCTGGGAGTTTGCTGCCATGGTTGATATCAACTCTCGGGCTTCGGCTGGGGTTTTGCTGACGATGGCCCCACCACTTGCGGCGTCCATCATTCTGCGCTCCATTGGAATCAGACCCTCGTAGAAATACTGGATGATCAATTATTCGGATATGCCATGCTGCGGGCAGCTTGCTAAAATTCTCTTGTACCTCTCCCAGTACTCGTAAAGGTTCTCTGAATCCTTCTGCTTAATGCCACATATTTCACGCCTGATGTTGGCGGCTCGGAATGCTGGGAAATATTTCTCTAGAAACTGTCGGGACATCCCTTCCCAAGTGTTGATTGTCCACGGAGGTAGGTAGTAGAGCCAATCCTTGGCTGCATCTTGCAGCGAGAATGGAAAAGCTCTCAATTTGATTTGGTCCTCTATGACATTGCGGGGCTTCATGGAAGTACAGATGAGGTGAAATTCCTTCAGATGCTTATTCGGATCCTCGTTTTCCAATCTACTGAAGGTGGGCAACAAGTGGATGAGTCCGGACTTCAATTCAAACCCTTCTTGAAGTTCTGGAAAGTCTATGCACGGCGGATGTTGTGCTTCAGTGGGCCTACCCAAGTCATGGAGGGTTTTGTTAAGAGCCATATCCTGCGCGTGGTCACTGTTAAGCTTCCCATCAGGCTGTCGTTCAAATTCAATCTCTTGTTCGTACTCTGTTTCAGTATCCGACTCAACCGAGGTCAGTAATCCACTAGCTTCTCCTTGCTTCTTCCTTTGTTTGCTCAACTTCCTTAGCCTCTTAGGGGTCTTTTCGATCTCAGGGTCGTACAAGATGGAATCTCCGTCTGAATGTTCTAGGCATTAAAAAAACAAAATCAATTAGTTACCAGTCCCCGGCAACGGCGCCAAAATTTGATGGGTGTCGAATCAACCAAAAACAATTCTCAAACACCAAACAAATATAAATTGCGCACAGTGGTAAATGGGGTCGATCCACAGAGAATGGAATAAATTGATTCTATTCAAATGTCAAAGAACGAATGAAATTAATTAAAAGGGGGGTTTTGGAGTTTTCTACTAAACTACTAATTGAACTAATCACTAATAAATTATTAACTCAATTAATAAAATAACTATGATTCGACTAACAAAGAACGCAGATAAAATTGATTAACTCAATAAACAACAACTTAGCCAGGGAATTCCTAATTATTATGCATAGACCGCGATCATCGACTCAAATATTTTATTTGGTTTAATAATAGGATAGCTATGGTTACCAACTACCTCTGGCTCCCTCGTTTCTTCTTAATTTGAGAACAATCAAAGAGACTCCTTTAAACTATTCTCTAATTAACTAATAACCCCTTCGAGACTCTCTCTGAGATTCAATTAATTAACAGCATTAAATTCCAAAGAAACATTAACCCTAACTGACTACGCACTGACTCATGCTTCATCTAGTTAGATCGTAAGTTTCTTAACATGAAATCAGACAAGTATTATGTCCTAGTGTCAATTGCCACAAACACTAATCACCCAGTTAACACCACCAAGTAAATCAGTTGGCGATATGCAAATTAACTAACTCTATAATCGGGCCCTAATCGTAGAATCAATTAATAAACAATGACAGTAAAACGGAAACAATACGAATATTATAAACCAAATAATTAGAACAAATTGGTTTCACGAGTCAAAGCATAACAATTGGAATTCCCCAACTAAAATAGTTTAGCTACTCATAACAGAATTGAATAAAATAAGGTTCTTAATTAACATATTCTAAATAACAAAGGAAAGAAGAAAAAAACTAGAAGATCTCCTTAAAACACAGATGCTGATTGCTTCCCTCTCTTATTGCCGCAACTCCTTCCCATCCAAGTGTCACTGGTGCTGTCCTATTGTATCGTCCCTGTTGATTGCTTGTAATTCCTCCTAAATCCTGTGTTGCGTGCGTGACTACCTCTTGCTCCAGTCCAAAAAAATAGCCCCCGCCCCTTGCTTTCTTTTTTTTCTATTTATATTTCCAAGCTTCCACGTCAGCCCTCCTTAGGTCACGTACGTTGGGCCCCTTTTGTAGCTGATTCTTCAATTGTTTTGGACCATTAAACCTTGCTATTTGGGCCCACCTGTTGCTTGATTTTAAATGACATTTAATTCCCTTTATTCTCTTATGCGTTAAAAACGCTAGTCTGCAGTTGCATCATGTGTCTACATCTCTTGGCTGTTAATTTTATGCATGCACTCCTCCAATTCATTTCCTTGTTGCGCCTACGTCTCCTGTCTTTGATTTAATTGTTGTTTTCCTTTTAATTTTCCACGTTATGCAAAGATTGTAATTCCCTACAAGGAAATATTAAATCAAATTAAGTCCCAATAATTGCATCAACAAGAGGAATAAAAAGGAATAATTAAAACATAAATATTAGACAAATATGCACTTATCACTCAATCACTTGTCTTGACATCCTTAGGATCTCTAGCTTAGGTTGTCACCCAGGCTTTTCTAACACTTCCTTTGTTCAACCCTCATTATAGGGTACACATATTTCTTATTTCAATCACCATATATCAATACACTCGAAAGTTCATAATTATTTTCTCTTCTTTCTCCTTTTTTTTAAAAAAAACCTTAGGCTTTCCGTCTTCCTTTCAATAACTGGGATCTAAAATACACATCATTTTACCCCATTTTTCACTCAACAATTGGCACTTTTCATTTCACTAAATTTGATAACCCCAAAAATCTGATTCTTGCACTGTTCATTTTAGTATTATTACCTACGCAATGTATCATAAAACGCACCATCTTACACAGTATAACTCCTATTTGTGCCTTTCTTTCAAACTCAACAAAAATACAATGTGCTTAAATCACTTAAACCTTATTTCCATTTGAAGTATTGTTAACTCCTACTGATATCAAAATTTTCATTGAGCCCATCATAAATCTTTGCAATTCTTTAAATGACCAATTTCTCGTGTCAAGGAATATTTTCTCATATTATCTTTAGTTTCCCATTTGGGTTCTCCTTTCTAAGAATTCTTTTTATTTGATTTCACATCTGCTTATTCGAATGCTTGTTTCGCACTAATTCCTCCATACATTTCAATTCATTTGAGTACTGCACTTCACATGTTGGTATTCCATTTCCTAGATTCAATTGGGATTTGACAAACATTGTTGCATCAAATAAAATGGAGACATATATTCTCATCACGTTTTCAAAACTGCCAATTCAATTTTCCACCCATTCACTTAGTTGGACAACCTTTTTATCAACAAGAAGCATACTTGCTTAGTAGCAATTTCTACTTCCTATGCCTAAGTCTCCACGTAAACTATGATTTCATTCTTCACTTTTGATTTCTGCACAATCATTCCTGCTTTGATTCTTCGGTGATCACTCTTAATTTGTATCGTTTGTTCAATTGAACTCGATTTGAGGAAAATTCTTCTTTGCAAGCAGATTTCTTGCTATCATTAATATTGTTTGTGACATCTTTCTCAACTACCCATTTTCCCATATTCACTTATCAGTCATTCTTAGCATTCCCAAAAAGATCAGATTTCACTATGCATCATCTCAATAGGATCACTTTATGCCATAGCTTACAAGATCAAAACATCCCTTGTAACGAGGCTCTATAGGCAACTAAACTATTTCATTTTCACAATGACCTTGGCATAATAGCGCCAAAGTCACTACATCTCATCCAAAGAGGTATTTATATCAAATTGGGTAGACAACTCTTCTCTCTTGGTGCCAATTTTCACTTCATATAATAATCTCATTTTCACTTATCTACTCACGGTAACCAATCAACTTAACTTTGGGGCTTTTGCTTATCTCTTTCTCATTCTCGACTCAATCCTTATCTGTTATGTCTTAATAACTTTCAGGTCATCCATCTCATATGAAATTGTTCATTGCTATTTCTTTCCCCTTATTATCCCTTTCTTTTCTCAACTTTATCACATATGAAAACATATTTGATCGTTTCAATTCCTTCACATCAATTACTGCAAGCATTCACACATCTTATTTTAGTCCATTTTGACTTTGAATTATGGGACTATGATTGGCACTTATAAAATCATCGATCATTTCCTCTATCTATCATTTCTACACTTATGATTTCACTTGCCAAGGTGATCTCACTATCAGAGATACACGCACAATGGCACTTTGTCAAAAAGACTACGATCATCATCTAATCTTCCAATTTTCATTGTTTTCGTTTCACATCTTCTCATGCTCATCCAATTTATAATAGGAGGGCAGATCCATTATGAAGCTTAAATCTCTTTATCACTCATCGTAACTCTTAAATCGATAATCACACAATCATCTGAAATCCAAACGAAACCTTTCAAGGTGTTAATTGACTTGGCTTATATACTTTCGTCGTATTACAATTCATGGCAGAGTATTCACGTTCGAGGACATATCACCATATTGAAATTTCCATTTCATATTCAAGAATACATCCACTAATACACTTACACTGAATCCTAGTTCTTTTTCCCGTACTCATCTATATATATATATATCATCAATCAATCCAAAAAATTTTCAATGCATCATCATTATGACCTTTCGGTCTCCATGTTTCCCTAATATCGCTTCATATTGACATACACACTCTTAGTACAATACTTGCATAACCATTTTGGTTCTGAGCTCACTTATATTCTCATTTTTCTCAATCAATCACCTTCTGGGGTACATATCCCAATCGAGGTGAACCTTTTTCCATTATAAAAACTAGATATCTCATTTCGAGATATCCATAACCTTTATTCGTTCTCATCCTGGCAAACCATCAATTTTCTCAACGCTTTCAATCGCTTAGACCCTTAAGGAAATGTTCATGCATGAGACTCATATTGGGGATCAATTGCCGCTGTCTGCTATGACATGACTCAATATGCATATGCATACAACCTAGCACATATTTCAAATTGCCTATATAAGATTGTACTTCTGGGCTCTGATACCACCTAAATATAGCACCCCCACTCCCACGCGACCTAAACCCGACATCGATGGTGATATCCGAGTTCGTGTCCCGCGAGGGTGGCGTGCTAAGACACTCATTCAGTAATCAGTACTTTTTTTTTCATAAAATAATATATGCGGAATTCAATGCCCAATTAGGGACCTCATTCAATCCGATACAATTTTGTTATACACACTTGGGCTCTTTCATAAATACAAAGCACTGAAGGCAATTTGACTTTCCAATTGACATAATCACTTGTACAAAAGTTCATAATACACAATGACATAAAGAAATAAGACACACAAATGTAAACACGAACTGATCCCGACCTCTATCCTTTACTTGAAAGCTGTATAAATACTCTCGTTGACCTAACGGGGTGTTCTTCTGATCCTGAAAAAATATTTGCAAATTTTGGGTGAGTTTTGCAAACTCAGTGAGTGACCGTCATCGATGGCTCACCCAAAACATATAACACATAACATAAACAACTCCTATTGTTTTATTCACATGCACTAGATCAATCATACACTAGATCAATCATTCCTCTTATTTTATTCATATCATTTTACTCGTCATTTCCCATACCAATTGCATAATTTCAAGATATTTCACATTCACTACTAGTCAATCATTTATATCATGCATATGCAATGCATGTGAAACTCACTTCCTATTTGTGATTTTGTTGTGACCGAGTGCCTGTATTGTCCCATAAAGGGCTCGTTAATGACTGTCCCCCATGTAGGGCTTATTAATAACTGTCCCCAGTAGGGCTCTTTGATAAATGTCCCATATAGGGCGCATTGATAACTATCCCATGTAGGGAGCAATGATAACTGTTCCATGTAGGGCTCATTGATAACTGTCCCATGTAGGGCTCATTGATAAATGTCCCATATAGGGCTCATTGATAACTGTCCCAAGTAGGGCTCATTGATAACTGTCCCATGTAGGGCTCATTGATAACTATCCCAAGTAGGGCTCATTAATAACTGTCCCAAGTAGGGCTCATTGATAACTGTCTCATGTAGGGCTCATTGATAACTGTCCCAAGTAAGGCTCATTGATAACTGTCCCAATGTAGGACTCATTGATAACTGCCCCAAGTAGGGCTCGTTGATAACTGTCCCAAGTAGGGCTCGTTGAACGTTGAGCTGGTATCTATGATCGGTGGCTACTCGGGTCACAACTCCTACTTTGTTTCATGCATTCATGCAATGAAATGCATCACTCACAATTACCTATTCCATTCAACCCCTTTCTCATAACATCGGATCTTAGTCCGGCAATCCAACTTCAAGTGGAGTATTTCCCAAATTCATTTGCAACAAAATGTACTTTTACCAATTTCATATATATACATATCATTCATCCAATTGACAGTCCATAACGCTTCAATATTCAAAGCAATATCACAATCATTGGACCGTAGTCCGACATCCCTCATTAAAGTGGAGCATTTTACAATAACTAAATATACTTTTCCCAGTTACATAATTTTACCCATCATTCATTCAATTGTTAATCAGTCGCATTTCAATATTTAAATTAATATCACTATCATCGGGCCGTGGTTCGGCATTCCACATTAAAGTAGAGCAATTTCACAATCGCATTCATAACTACCTATGCTTTTAACTAATCACATATTCACACATCACTCATCATGACAGTCAATAACACTTTAATATTCAAATCAATATCATAATCATTGGACCGTGGTCCTGCACTCCACACTAAAGTGGAGCATTTCACTATTTCATTCACGATTAACAAGCACATATGTCATCGGACATTTTGTCCGGACTCCGCAATCAAAACACAATTCATCACCCTTTTTATGTATATGTTGAAATCAATCAATACAATTTTGAAAACGGAACAATTAAGGAAAGCAGACCATCTCGGTCTACTCACCGTACACTATAAATTAGCAAATTCTTTCAAGTTCAGGATGCGCCTTTATGCAGATGTTTAACCTGCACAATCACAATTTGTGTGAAACCATACTCATTCTCACTTTCCAAATTTCCATTTCACAGAATAATCAATAATCACAAAACCATTTTTCAATTATTCCAACCCAATTCTATCAACATTTTCAACTTATAATCAATTTCTTCTTCATCCAAGACAGAAATCCCTAATTCAAGAAAATCCGAAATTAAACCATTTATACCATGCAATCATCACAATTGATCTTCGAAAACTCAATCCCATACAATCCTCAATCTATTTAAACCAAATTTCATTCAAAATTTCACCATTCGAAAAATCGTCCTTACCTTCGTCTTTTCCCAAATTCGAAATTTCCGGGCTTTAGAGGAAGTTCACATCTTCCTCTACCCTTTTTCTTTCATGAATCACCATAGAAATTCCTCTAGAAGGGCGTAGAAAATCAAGACCTAACTTTGGTCTTCTTATTCTCTTTTCTTTCCACCCACGAAAAGCTCTCACTTTTCTCTCTGTTATATCTCTTCTGTTATCTACTAAGTGTCGTTCATCACTTTCTACTCCTGCTATTTAAACAAAGCCCCACTTTACTACTTTACCAAAATGCCATTTATGAGTGCTTAGTGTCCCATTTACCCTTACATGTAAGTCTTATAACTCAAGACCTTAAGTGGTCTGCCAAGTTTACCCTTCATATATTAGTAGTCCCATATCGCTAGTTCAATTTAAAACAATAACCGGATCTTTAGGAGCTCTCAAAACTCAAGATATCTCTACATTACTGACCCATGTTAAGAAAATATCCAACTCAAACTCTTCCAATAGGTGCTCTCACTTTGATCTGATCGGTCTTTCTCAGATAAATCTTAAGCACCATACGTTTGGTATGGATAGATAACGGGATTTCATTGGAATCTAACGCTTTAACAATTAGATTGATCGAATGACAGACGAAAAAGGTATGGCCAACATAGTCGAGAGAGGTTGGTCGGCCAAACTGAACAAATATAGCCAGAGTGGTGCACCTACCCGAGGTGCTAAGTCGATAGACCCTATTGGTAGAGCGGTGCGCCTACACGAGGCGCTCGGTCGATCGACCTAATTGGTAGAGTGGGTGCCTTCACGAGGCACTCTGTCGATCGACCTAATTGGTAGAGCGGTGCGCCTACACAAGGCTCTCGGTCGATCGACCTTACAGAACAATTAATGATGCACCTACTTGAAGCGCTCGATCGATCGGGCATGCGCAATCGCTCGATCATCAGGGGTCGGTCGACCCTCAGAGGTCGGTCGGTCTTCGGAGGTCAAATGGCCAGAACTCGCTCGATCGATCAGCTATCAAAGGTCGGTCAGTCCAAACTCGCTCAATCGATCGGACATTAGAGGTTGATCGGTCGGCTAGCACTTGATCTGACCTTCAAACTTCTAACACTTCTAAATTTAGGCCTCGGACTCCAACTTTTACAATCTTTGCAGAGATAGAAAGATCATAGAGCGCTCTGCCACTTTCATTAAGGACTTAATACCAAATTCAGTCTCTAAAAGGGATCAAAAGTTCCTGCAAAAGTGGTTGTTCACCAACTTCATCCAAAACAACATCAGAACGAGCAAGCATCAAAACTTGTAACTCCTTTGTCCATAATTCCCATGCTTTATATCAATGAACAGATAAAACTCACTCTGCAACTCTCATGAAGACCACAGTCACACATTCAACCTAAATCAATAGAGAAAAATACATCAAAGTGTCAGGTCGCAGAATTCTTATTACCGTTCACGCTGCACACATAACTCACTTTCAAAGCAAAACTCCAATCCTCTTTCAAGCCACAATTGAACAGCACTTCCTCCTTAAAATTTTAGCCAAATTCTTCTCACATTTAATTTAGTTAAACCTCATGTCGAAAGGATAACCATATGACTGGTTATGATCAAAAACTTAACTCGCATCCTACTTCATTCATATCATTTTTTTTAACCCACACAACATTCAATTCACTCAGTATATGCGCCTGACCCAATTCACACGTTTACGTAGCTACCCTCAACCATTTCCCATTAATCAACACTCATTTAAAAGCTATGCAAACTTAATCCAATGTAAACCACATCAGTACACAATTGTCTCAACGCACTAGTATTCATTTAAAGCGTGAAATAAAGTTTCAAATGTTCACATAACAACGCAATTCATATAGTTACTCATTACAGCTTTGCCAATTATTCATGAATTACAATCAAGCATATCGCACTAATGTCGTAATTGCACATATGAGCATAAAGGCAACACTTTAATTTCTTTTCCCCACAAACATAAAACATTTGCCTTTCACTCAATCACAATGGATCAAATCAAATGCATGTGTAACATTTTTTTCCAATTTGCCACAGTGTTGTGATCGAGCGCCTAAACTGTTCCAAGATGGACACATTAATCATTAAGTCAGAGGCTCTAAATCACTGTAGGCTTGAGACCCACTTACGTTGAACTTTTAGCTCTGGCTGCTCCGGTCACAACTGTCATTATATGATCATGCACTCATGAATGAAGTGTATGTGTAACAATTTAAACAGTATATACATCACAATCAAATAGTTCACCGATTCCCATATGTGTGTAAACTGGCCAATGCATTTCGGGTTCTAACCCTTACTCTGGGGACGACATGTGTAACAATTTAAACAGTATATGCATCACAATCAAATAGTTTACCGATTCCCATATGTGTGTAAACTGGCCAATGCATTTCGGGTTCTAACCATTACTATGGGGACGGGATGTTACAATTATAATGAAGATGATTATGGTGAAGGCAACTTGTAATATTAAAACGAGTTTAGTTGTATAATAATTAATGATGTATTTTAATAAATATTTAATATTTAATAACATTAATTTTATTTAAATTTATTTTAAAGATAATGAATTATAAAGGTGTAAAGTTTTTAAATGTAAAGTTTCTAAACTTTTTATTCTATTAAATTTTTACTTAAGTATTTAAAATTTTAAAACATTGATTAACATTTATTAATATTATTCATAGAACATGTAAATATTAATATTTAAAAACGTTATATAATATTTTCTTGCATAATGTATAAAAGTTGGACAAATGATCATATTTTAAACATATAATTATCATTATATTTGTCAAAAGAGATTAAAATTATATTGACAAAAAATTTATTATGTAACTCTTTTAAGCATTAATCTTCAAGTCATATACTAATATATGGCGATGTTTGGTAAATAGTAGATTGTATTATCTTTTAGTGATTATATCGGTTGATTTGACCAATGGGTAATATCAACTATTTATTAAAGATATTTGGTAAAATTAGTTATTTAGTATTAGTTGTTGATGTATAAAATGACTTATGAGGGTATTATTTGAAAAAATTATAAAGGCATGGATGTTATATTTCTTAATATTTAGTTAAATATTCTTATAAAATTTAGATTTTGAATATTTAATTTTCAAAAATTAAGTTTATAACTGTGATAATAATAATAATAATCCAACGCTAAATTCTCTATTAATATGAATGATACAATGACGACATCATATTAATATTTTTCATATAATATGCATTAATTTTATTATTTAATAAATTAAAAATATCTATAATTATAGTATGACATAGATACGATATATAATATAATTCAAAATATGGAGGGTTTAATTAGTTTTTATTTATTAAATTTTGGTTAATCATAAAATAGTTACTCTTATGAAGCTTTTAGAAATAAGCTTATTAGGGTTAAATAAGCTAATCAATAAGTCATTCACCAAACACATTAATAACTTTTTAAGATGGTTAAAAGTTAACTTTTAACTAATAAGCTAAAAAACAACTTATTAGCTATTTGCCAAACACTTGATAAAGATTCTTTTTGAATTAAATATTTAATTTTAAAAATTTTAAATACCTAATTAAAATTTTACCTTTTTTACTATATTATTTCTCTGTTTTAATATATTAGGTTTGCTTAAGCTAGCCTGGAAAATGTCTTAATAAAAAAGTTAGATCCGCACAAAAATAGAACTTAAGCCTGTTAATCATCCCTAAAATCATCTAAAACCGTTCCTTAATTATCGGAAAAACTGTGTTCTGGTCCCAAAATACTAAACTATTGGAAGGAATATTCCCACGCCTTGTAATCTATTAAGACAATGTACAGAAACAAAAGTACTTTTAACTACAAAACCACGTCGGAACATGTTGACATAGAATAATGGAAGAGAAGATTTTAGCCTTTTTAGTATGTTGAGAGAAATGAGAATCATGTGTTATTGGAACACAGGAACATGACAGAGGAGACCAAAGCTTCACAGCTTCTCTCTGTTCACAATGCCAGAATCTTTCTCTTGCTCTTTATGCCCTATTTTTGTTTTGTTTTAAGATTTATGTAAATTAATTTGATAGGTGTGATTTGGAAGGGTGACAAGCTCATCATGCGATTCTTGAAACTTTGGATTTTCTCCGCTCCAAAGTCAATAGTTCTTTCTCTTAGGGATTTTTTTAGTGGGATCCACCGTGTTTTTTCATTCATATGCTTGATGACATTATGAAAAGCAATACTAATGTCCCTAACTCCAGATTCAACGGTATCCCATATGCATCCAGATAAATCACAAGCCCAGATGGACTTAATCCTGCTTTTTATCATAAATTTTGGCATGTGGTGGAACGAGATGTATTCGATAGCTGCATGGCATGGCTTGAGCAAAGTTCTTTCCCAGACACACTTATTGATACTAATATTGTGTTAATTCCAAAGATTTCATCTCCTGAAACTCTGAAGGATTACCATCCAATCTCTTTGTGTAACGTACTTTACAAGATTGTCTACAAAGTCTTTGCTAATAGGCTTAAGAGCATCTTACCTAATATTGTGCCAGAACATCAATCAGCTTTTGTGTCGGGGAGACTGATTACGAATAATGTGCTAAATGCCTTTGAGTTAGTGCATGGTTTGAAGCGGGTAACTAGGGACAAAACCGGGTGGGCGACACTTAAAATTGATATTAGTAGGCATATGATAGTGTGCTGGAGGTTTTTAAAGGCAATTATGGGAAAGTTGGGCTTTTCTAATAAATGGGTAAAATGGATGATGATATGTACGACAGGAGTGACTTACAAGGTACTACTCAATGGCACCGAGGTGGGTCGTATCGTGAGTAAGAAGGGTCTTAGACAGGGAGATCCACTGTCACCATATTTGTTTATTTTGTGTTTGGAAGGTCTAACAACTTTATTTCAACAGACGGAGGCTAGGGGATGGATTCATGGGTGTCGAGCCAATAGAGGCAATCCAAGTGTTATTCACTTGCTTTTTGCGGATGATTCCTTATTCTTCTTTAAAGTGGGGACGCAAGAATGTGCCCAAGTAAAATTGATTCTTCAAAAGTATGAGATGGCATCGGGTCAATCGATGAACTTCCGAAAGTACCTAATAGTTTGAAGTCTCACATGTCATCCATCTTGGGTGTCTTTTCAACTATGAAGCATGGGAAGTATCTCGGGCTGCCTTCATTAGTGGGCAAGAGTAAAAAGTCTATCTTTAACTACTTAAAGGATAAATTGTGGAGGAAAGTGAATAGCTGGAATAACATTTGTTGTCGAGGGCCGGGAAAGAGGTCATGCTTAAATCTGTGGCACAAGTCATCCCATCATATTATATGAGTGTCTTTATGCTACCTTCTTCTACTTGTGATGAGATTCAACGGATGATGAATTCTTTTTGGTGGGAGGAGGAAGTTGGATGGGCGGAGGAACATTCATTGGCTCTCATGGGAGCGTATGTGTGTTCGGAAGGAAGACGGTGACTTAGGCTTTCGAGAACTACACTACTTTAATATTGCACTTCTTGGAAAGCAGGTATGACAACTTCTTTGTCATACTGATACTCTTTTGTATCGGATTCACAAAGCCAAATATTTTTCGGGGGGGATGTTTTGTCAGCTAGATTGGGGCCCAATCCAAGCTTCACTTGGAGAGATATTTTCCAAGCATGCGAGGTGGTGAATCATGGTTTTTGTTGGTCTGTTGGGAATGGGAGAGACATTCGGGTGCTAGATGATCCTTGGCTTCCTAGGGAGAATAGGGAATTTTGTGTTGTAGGGGATGATGCCACGTTGGGTACCTTGATGGTGAAGGACTTGTTTGTTCTAAATGAGAGGGGTTGGAATCTGGATATAATGCAGGAGTTATTCTCAACCGATGATATTCGAACCATCCTGACCATTTCGATAGGGAGGAGACACCATGATGATTATTGTATTTGGCATTATTCCCGTGATGATTGTTATACCGCAAAGTCAGGCTACCAATTGAGTCTGAATTACGCGGGAAGGGTGCATGAGAGAGTGGAAGGGGATTTTTTAGGGAAGTTGTGGAAACTAACCATGCCTCCTAAGCTTAAAATTTTCATGTGGAGAGCTTTGCGAGGCATTTTACCCACGTGTTGCAAGCTGGGACATAGACATATGAACATCAGCGTTGATTGTGTCCATTGTGGGGAAGCGGAGGATGTTGACTATGCTCTTCTTTTTTGTACGGAGGCTCAGTCTGCGTGGGCTCGTTGGGGAGGAGGCAGTATTGTGCGAGTGGGGGTGGGTTTTAACCAATGATTTGTGGAAGTGTGTGAGCAAAAGTCGATGATACGGGTGATTCAGTGGTGCTCACTAGCTTCAAAAATATAGGAGGCACGTAAAGATTGGATTTGGGTGGCCAAAAGGTACTCTTCTTTTGCTCTGTATCGCATGGCTTTAGGCTATATTAATGATTGGCAACAAGCCAATATGAACAGACCTATGCAAGCTCGTACAGTGGAGGAGAGTGGGGTAGTGGAGGGGTTGAGAGATGAGGCACAACTTGATTGGTTGTGCTTTGTTGATGGTGCAACTTTTGTTGAGAGATGGCTATATGGATATGGGGTTGTATGCCAAGATGGGGAATGAAACTTCTCGAGAGCAGTATTTATTCATTTTATAGGGCATTGTAGTTTAGATGTGGTTGAAGCTGTGGCATTGCGAGAAGCGTTAACTTGGGTCTTATCTATTTGTCATGGTCGAGGAGCTTTTTACTCAAATGCTCGAAAACTAGTTTCTACTATAAATAGTTTTAATGATAACTGGACTAAATTTGGTATAGTCATTTTGGAATGTAAACAATTATTAAGCGTTAGACCTCAGATCAAGGTTTGTTGGGTTTGTCGGCAAGCCAATATAGAAGCTCATTAACTTAGCAAGGGTCTCACATTTATATGCTAGCCGTTGTAGTTGGGATTTTCCTCTAACTTTCTGATTAATGTTATTCACATTGACTTTGTTTCCAAAAAAAACTCTCAATTCTTACGAATTGGGAGAAGAATATTATATTATTTATCCACATTATAAACCAATATATAACAAAGTCAAACAAGTTTAAATAAATATCGATTAATTTACTAATAAAAATAATTTTATAGTTTTCACTTTTATTGTGTGATTAGTTTGTAAGATGTTTAGAGAATATTAGCTAGGGACGATAAAAATAATTAGCTTAATATAATCTGATTTAAATTGACCAAATTTTAGGTTGAGTAAACTTTTTAAAATTAAAATTTTAAACATACATTTAATCAATCATAAACTCAGGCATTGGCTAATTATTATGTTTTAAATGTATATTAAATAAATTGTTAAATTATTTTCTTCTCTTATAATTCACAATTAGTTAAGTCAACGTTGGTGAAATTTTCACTTTTATAGAGTGATTAGTTTGTAAGATGTTTAAGAAAATATTAATTATCCATAAATTAGTTAAAGAATTATTAATTTAAATTATATAATATATTTAATGGTATGATATGATAAAATTTTCATAATAACTAATTAAATAGGTATTAGCAATTAGTTAGGAATTCTTTATTAATTAGGAAATTCGTTATTGATTAGGAATTCTTTGTTGACCAGGAATCCATCTTTAATTAGAAATTCTTGGATACTAAGCATTGGTAGTTAATTAACAACTCCTTATTAATTAGGAATTGATAACCGATTAGGGGTAGGATTATCGAACCTACCTCTATAAATATGTCCGTGCCATTACGCTCTTTCCCTGTAACCTTTCTTTCCTTTAGTTACGTTTTGCATTCTTGAATCATATTTAATTCATCCATGGCTTCAATAATGAAAGTTGTGTTAACTCTCTCAGTTCTCCTCTGTTTGACACTCTCATCATCTGCTCAGAATTGTTCTACCTATGCCTTCAGAAGCAACGAGGTCTTCGGTGCATGCAACGATCTTCCTTATCTAAACTCGTTTCTCCATTGGAGTTACAACTCTTCTTCAAGCACTCTGCAGATAGCCTACAGGCACACAGGGGTCTCTTCCTCTAACTGGGTTGCATGGGCCATAAATCCTAGCGGAAGCGGCATGGTCGGATCACAAGCACTTATCGCATACCAGCAGCCTGATGGGACCATGAAGGCTTATACGTCGTCTGTCGACAACTATCAGACTCAATTGTCAGAAGGGAAACTTAGTTTCGATGTCTCGGATTTATCGGCTACTTATGCTGATAACGAGATTACCATATTTGCGACTCTGGGACTTTCAAGCATTGGCGGTGCTAGTAATGTGACCCATGTTTGGCAGGATGGTTCGGTTTCCGGTGGTACGCCTCGGATGCATGCTATGAGTGAGGCTAATATGCAATCTGTGGGGACTATTAACTTTCTCTCGGTGAGGTTCGAACTAACCCGTCGGTAATATTGGCAAGCTTAGGAAGAGGAATGTAAGTACTTGCTATCAATGATTTTATGATTTATAGATGATCTCTGCATTGCTTCTTTAGTTTCTAATGATCATCTGATAAATATTCTCAGGTTCACGGGATTCTAAATGCAGTGAGCTGGGGCATTATGATGCCACTTGGTGCTCTAATAGCAAGGTACTTGAAGGTGTTCAAGTCTGCAAATCCTGCCTGGTTTTACCTTCATGTGAGTTGCCAGTCCACAGCCTACATTGTTGGGGTCGCTGGATGGGCCACGGGTATCAAACTAGGAAGTGAATCTGCTGGTGTTGTATACAGTGCTCATAGAACAATTGGGATCATCCTATTCGCCCTTGGAACACTTCAGGTATATCATAACTTCCTGATTTTTCTAATACTTTTTCTAGACCAAGTTGTGTTGGGTTTGCCAAACTGAAATTGCCTGCTCTGCCTTCGATCCAGGTGTTTGCTCTGCTTCTGAGGCCAAAACCTGATCACAAGTACAGATTCTACTGGAACTTCTACCACCACTCGGTTGGATACGCGGTCATCATCCTCAGCATTATCAACGTATTAAAAGGAATAGACATTCTACAACCGGAAAAGAAATGGAAATATGCCTACATCGGAGTCATCGCCGCCCTGGCTTTCAATGCTCTGTGGTTGGAAGGGTATACATGGTACATTGTGCTCAAGAGGAAAAGATCAGAGGGTGAAACAAAGATGCCTCATAACACAAACGGATCAAATGGTTATCATCCAGAGCCAGAGGTGTAGATGATGATTTGTAGTTTGAAGTGATTCTTTTACGTAGTGGACAGGCATATATAGGAGTTTGTATCTAAACATGGAACTCTTCTTGGTACCCTATGTAGCTGTTTGTTTTAATGTTCAATCATAATCACTTTCTCTTATACTTCCCATAATCATGTTAACCAACCTTTGCGCAACTTTCCATTTTAGAGTGATAAGTTTGTATGACATTTTAAGAGTATTATAATGAAGATGACAGTGGTGGTGAAGGCAACTTGTAATATAAAGGCCAGTTTAGTTGTATAAACTCTTAAATATATATAATAATTATTTATTTATTTTAAATAAATAATTTCATATTTAATCACTTTGATTTTTATTTAAATTTATTTTAAAGATAACCAATTATAAAATTTTAAATTTTGAAAAAAAATTTAAGATCATTTCTTTTTTATGGTCACGAGATGTTTTAGGAAAATCTTAATTATAAATAAATATCTTTAAATTATTTACATTAAAATTAATTTAATTTTTTAAAAGAAATAAAACCCTAACTTTAACTTTTAAATAACTGTATATACTTTTATAGTTTAAAACCTATGAATTTATTTAAGAAAGGAGAATCTCTTACGGACTAATTAATAATAGGGTTGTTGGCAAAGAAAATAAAAAGTGTCAGCAGGATCGTAAATCTGCGTTCTGGTTCCGCAAATACGGAACTTTTGGATCGAATATTCCCACGTGTTGTAAATCAGTTAAGACAATGAACTTGGAAACAGAAGCAAAAAGTACTTCATGGTGTGCTGAGAGAATCGTGTGTTACCAGAACACAGAAACATGACAGAGGAGGCTAAAGCTTCACGGCTTCTCTCTGTTCACAACGCCAGAACTCTCCTCGATTCCGTCCAAGCCTTTCTCTTCGATTGCGATGGTTGGGTTTCCCTCTTTCTCTTGCTATTCATTTCCCTATCTTTCGTTTTGTTTTAAGATTTATGTAAATTTGATAGGTGTGATTTGGAAGGGAGACAAGCTCATCAATGGCGTCCCTGAAACTCTGGATTTCCTCCGCTCCAAAGTCAGTAGCTTTTTCTCTTTGGGATTTTTTTGGTGGGATCAGGCATTTTTCTTCATTTGTTCGATCCGCATATGTTGTGTTTGATGACATTATGAAAGATTATGCTTTGTGTGTGAATCAGGGGAAGAAGCTGATTTTTGTGACAAACAACTCCAGAAAATCAAGAAGGCAGTATGCAAAAGTTCCAGTCCCTTGGAGTGTCTGTCACTGAGGTTTTGCTTACATTGGATTTCCTCTTTTTGCTGTTTCCAATTTTCATTTACAATGTATGAACATAAACATCTTGCTGGTTTTTGTGGTTTTGTGTATGTTCACATCTGAATTATTTTGTAGGATGAAATATTCACTTCCTCTTTTGCTGCTGCTATGCACTTGAAGATCAACAATTTTCCTCAGCAGAAGAAGGTTGGTGGTGATTTCCACCCTCTCTTTTCCATGTCTGCTTGCTATTGGTTCATGTTTGACTTTCGGACAAGTTATTTGACCTTGTGTATTTGTTTCAAGACATTTTAGCTGGTGTTCATGAAACAAATTGAATTGATATGATTGAGTGCGTTTGTTATGTTTAACCTTTTCTCTGATGTGCTTCCTCTATTCCTTTTTGCAGGTATATGTGATCGGTGGAGAAGGTATACTTGAGGAGCTGCAGTTTGCTGGATATACAGGCCTTGGTGGTCCTGTAAGTGCTATATATTTGGAGACCGGACGTTTATTTGTTTTCAGATAGCTGCTGTTTCTCTTGATTTTATCTAATGGAAGTAAAAATTTCTGTGCTTCTCGCATTGTTTTCATTTGTATAACCTAACGGAATGTGATTACTGCAGAAATTTCTAGAAATTTTGTTTTTGAACTTACTACAACTTGAAAACAAAACTTTATCTTCTACTTCAAGCCTTCTTTTTTCCAGTCTAAGAAACTTGAGTGTTAGAATAGATACGGCAATCATTGTCCTGCCTTCTAGTAGACAAAGATCCTTTACACTTTAGAACTCATTGGTTTGCTCTATTTCTAACTTCATGTATAATGCTGTTGGTTTTAGACCATGCCAGTCCCTTTTGTCCATCTTTCTCTTCTTTTCCACTCTTCTTATCCTATTCTCCTCAAAGCAGAGAGACCCAGACAGACAGATAGACACTGAACTGTATTTACTTGGAGAATATGAACAAACCTCACGATTGTCTAGTTTGCTTTTTAGGGATGCCAGGCTGTAACGGTAGTGAATTGACTGATAAACTTCTTCAACCTTGTCCCTTGGTCTTGGGCAAGTGAAATATTTCTCGTTAAACATTGTTAGTGTTTTGTACTTTGTTGGTCCACACTTTCTTGGAAATGTTGAATTTGGTGATTAAGCCATAAACTTGCCAGAAGATGAGCTTCAATTTTCATCGTTTTAAAGCAACTTGGCTTTCTTTTTATAGTTATGGTTAAATTCCATTAATTTTTTCCTAGCAACGCTTCATTCCTTGCTGTGTGGCCAAGATAGATGATAAAACTGTTGTGGATGTGCGATCCATTGGATCTCTGCCCAATCCGAATCGAGTATGCATTATTAATCGGTTATCGGTGCGTCGGTTAATGTGAATACCCAAGTCCGCAATCCTTTGAGATCTTGAAGTACTAAACCATTGCTCGCCGATGATTGGCGGCGAGGACACCTTGCATAAATTGAGACAATTTTCCGGCGGCAAATGCTATGTCCGGTCAGTGAAGGAAAGATAGTGGGTTTACCAATCACCGTCGATATAATGAGACATCAACACCATCATTAGCAAAGATGAGGATAGATCATTCGACGGGCTCATAGGTGTGGGTACCTCCTTGCAATCATTCATGTTTAATTCATCAGCGGATCCAAAACATACTTCTGCTGAGATAGATACATGCCGCCTCATTATAAGTAACCCGATACCAAAAATAATTCAAGATGCCGAGATCTTTGAGAGAAAATCATTGGCAAGGGCATTGATGATTCGCCAATACCAATTTTGTTGCTACTGTTACTAAGATGTCATCGACATAAATGAGAACATAAAAGATATGGCGATTTTGATAAATAAAGAGGAGGAGTCGATTTAGCATAACAAACCCACTATCGACAAGAAAATCCCGAAGAGCATGGTACCATGCCCTAGGGCTGTTTCAAGCCATATATGGCCTTATGAAGCTTGCACACATGAGTCGAGTTCAAAGTGGATTCATATCCCGTTGGTTGTGCATGTATACTTCCTCTTCTAATTTGCCTTGAAGGAAGGCATTATTAACATCAAGTGATGGATAGGCCACGAGGCGAGTGGCAATGGTAAGAACAAGTCGGACGGTGGCGAGTTTCACCCGGATTGTATGTCGCATGATAGTCAATCCGGGCCTTTGAGTAAATCCTTTAGCCACCAATCGCGCTTTGTACACATCAATGAGCCATCAAGATTGTATTTTATCCTAAACAACCACTTACAGTTCACAATGTTCTTGGAAGTATCGTAAGGACAAGGCTCCACGTTTCATTGCGGATCATGGCATCATATTCGCTTTCATGGCAAGGTTCCAATGAGTGTGTTGTTGGGCTTGTTTATGGAGTGCAGGGGAATATCGTCGGGGATGAGATGGTGGTCATATGAAATTGGCGTGGTTTGAGGCTGTTAGTGTGAGATCGGAGAACCATGGGTGAGTAGGTCGAGGTTGCGGTGTAGGTGTGAATCAATTGGTGGGGTAGGTGTTGGGTTACGTCGGATTTGAAATTTGGGTCGATGAGGTGAGGCTCGGTAGATGAGACTTGGGGTGGTTGTGATGAGATTTGGAGATGAGGGTGAGGCCATTGCGTCATTGATAGGTTCGAGGGCATGAGGGTATTGTTTGGTTAGCAGGGTGTTGGGTAGGAGTAACGGCTGCTTGTATTGGTGTAGGAAGAAGCAAGTTAGAAGACATACCTGTCGCCGAAGACGCCACATCTGAGGAGGAAGTAGTGGGCATTTGTACTGGTAAGGAGCTAGGTAACTTTCGAAACAAGGGAGGCGGCGAATCTTGACTTGTGAAGTAGAGTCATGGTGCATTGAATCCCTTTTGACAAAATTGAAATGACAGTGGTTTCGATATGTGGGTGTTGCACATGGGAAAATTTCTTCATGAAAAATAACATCCCGACTCATGTAAATGGTTGATGTTTCAAAATCAAAACATTGATGGGAATGAAATTTGGTGGAGAAGCCTAGATATAGACAGGGTTTAGATTTTGGGTCAAGTTTGTGGTTGGCGTAGGGTTTCAGCCAAGGATAGCAGAGGCATCCGAAAACTTTTATAGATTGGAGGTTCGGTTTGGTTTGAAAAAGGACTTCATAGGGACTTTGGTTGGATAGTATTTTGGTGGGGAGGCGATTTATGAGATAAACAGCTTGTTGACAAGCAAAAGACCAGAATTGAGACGGCATTTGTGCTTGATGGAGAAGTGTTTTTGCTGTCTCAATGATATGACGGTGTCGGCGCTCGACAAGAGCTACTCGTTGTGGGGTATAAGGGGGGGAAAGTAAGTGTTCGATGCCGTTTTTACTGAGGTAGGGATCTAGGCCGTGGAACTCTCCTCCACCATCTGTATATAGGCTCAGAATTTTAGTTTGAAAATGTTTTTCAAGTAAGGGATGTAGTACTTTGAAAATGGTCAAAACTTCATCTTTTGTTTTGATTGTGTACATACATATATTTTGAAAAGTGGTCAACAAATAAAACATAGTAGCGCTTTTTGTCAATTGATAAGACCGGGAAGGACCCATAGATCACTATAAACAACTTGCAAGATAGTTTTGGTTTGCAATGTATTTTGGAAAAGGGTAATCTGTGAGATTTATTGGAATGACATGAATTACAAAGCGAAAGTTTAGAATGATTTGTCGAAATTGGAAATTGATTGAAAAGCGAATTTAGAACCCGGGTTGGGGTGACCCAATCGCGATGCCACAGTCACTTGAAGCGCTACTTGACAACTTGGAAAATCCAGTTCGGTGGTGACGATACAACCGTCCACTACTTTCTCCTCGAGCAGTGGGCGCCCCGTTGTCGATCCTTGCAACATAAGAAAAGGGTAAAATTCAATTGATTTGTTATTGTCTCGACAAAATTGAGATATAGAGATTAAATTGTTGGTAACAGAGGGTGAGCATAAGGCATTGGATAGCGTAAATTGACAATTGGATGCATTGAGTTTAATGTTACCGGTGTGAGAGATTGGTATAGCTTCACCATTACCCATTACGATATTTTCCAAGCCATTGTAAGCAGTGAGGGTTGTAAACTGATTTTCATCGGATACAATGTGATGTGTAGCGCCGGTGTCAATAATCCAGGAATCATCCGAGCTAAAATTGGATCCAGCATAGTGTGCTCGGGCTTGCATATGGTCATGAGAGGCTGAGCGACACACACGAGCAGTGACCCGGCTTCGTGCATAGCTGGCAAACTAGGCGAATCACTCGAGAGGGGGTCTTTGAGGTTGTGGCGTCGTTATGCGTCCCATTGGTTGCGCCATGGTGACCGATGTCTTGATTATTGTTGTTACGTCAGTCTTGGTTGTCTTGATTGGAGGAATAGCTTTGCCGATCTGGCGAGATCTACTGGAGTCGGCGGCAATTTGCATAATAAGCGGAGGAGCGAGTTTCTGGCGTCCTCATGTTTGAAAAGAGCTCGTGATCGACAAGTTTCTCATAGAGTTCCTCATAGGTGACGGCAGACTCACGAGACGGATTACCGCCGAGATCTCTTTGAAATCGGATCCAAGTCCACTCGGGACTTTGACAATTAATTCCTCATTCGTGATTGGGGCTCCGGCGATGGCCAATTAAATCGGTGATAGGCGAATTTCTCGAAGGTATGTCATACATTGTGATTCTTTGTGGAGGCGAGCCAATTGGTCTCGAAGGTGAAAATCTGCGTCTGCGATTTATTGGCAAGCGCGTATGGAGGGCTGTCCACGCAGAGTGAGTGATGATCGTTAGCAACGGAGGATGCAGCTGCAGATTTTCCTGCACTTTTCTTGACAGATCTTGAGCATTTTCTTGAATTGTAATTCCCTGTAGCTTGTAATTGGTCTCTTTCTTGTGAGAGTATTTTGTTTATGCTTACATTGAACATTACATGTGGGGATTTTATTGTAGGAAGACGGAGAAAAGCGAGCAGATCTGAAATCAGATTGTTTATTTGAACACGATAAGAGTGTAATGTAACATTTTGCTGATCAATTTCTCTAACATTTAAATTTTATAGCTATATGCCTTTTTGTTTCCGAATTTAATCATGGAGCAATATCTACTCCAGGTTGGAGCAGTTGTGGTAGGCTTAGACCCTAGTATCAACTATTACAAACTTCAGTGAGTTCTGATACAGTACCTTGTTCTGCTTTACCAGAAAATTCTCCTCTGAATTCTTAGTAACTGGAAAAAGTTTTCCTCGTTCTTACCTGGGAATGTTTTCTTACGTCTGTGGAAACATTTAGCAAAGTATGTCATAATGCTTGTAGTACTTGTCACCAGAAACAAAGTTACGATACAAATCTGTATTCAAACAATGGGCCAAAGATAATCTGAGTGCTTAGACTGCAGGTCTACTTAATTCAGCTGCAGCACTTTTCTTAACCATCCAAACAAAACCTCAACTTACCATCTCCAAACATCGTTCCTGTTTAAAGTATTGATGCAATGAAACTTTGAAAAACCAATTCTGGTTAGTTTTCAAATGTGAAAGCTAAGGGAATATATATGAAGATGGATATTATTGAACTCCAAAGATAAGCAAAATTTTCTCCATGTCAAACCTTTGTTGCAGTGAAGGGAAATACTTCATTATATTCTTTGATAAGGATGAAAAAAATAAGAGATTATCACTGAATGAATCGAAAAAACTAAATTGTTGAGTATGTGTCACTTTGTTGCTTCAAGCTACAAAATTCTTTCTTGATTAATCTTCAAAATAAAAGATTTAATTGCCAGGTATGCAACATTATGCATTCGTGAGAACCCGGGGTGCCTTTTCGTTGCTACCAATCGTGATGCAGTAGGCCATATGACTGACTTACAAGAGTGGCCTGGTAAGGAAGCTTAACCTCTGTATTACATACATGCTTCACATTTTGATGTCTTTAACTTGATTTCGGGTTTCAGGTGCTGGTTGTATGGTTGCAGCTGTTTGTGCTGCGACAGAGAAAGAGCCTATTGTCGTTGGGAAACCATCAACCTTCATGATGGAATTTTTGTTACAAAAGTGAGTTAATAATATCGCCAGATAGTCTTTTCTGTACTGCATTTGCTTACCATTCTTTACTTTTAGAAACCACATTGTTCATAATCACATCGCAAACTTAAGTACTTAACTAAGAAGAATGTGTTACTCACGGTGCACCTAAGTCTTAAGAACCCCGAGTCATATACTGGATCATTTTCTGCCATTACTATTGTGGCAGATTCTTTGTTGGTTTTATTTATGTATGTAAACTTCTCTTTTGCAGATTTGACATCAACACGTCCGAAATGTGCATGGTAGGTGATAGATTAGACACCGATATCTTATTCGGACAAAATGCTGGCTGTCAGACGCTTCTTGTTCTTTCAGGTGCTCTGAATCTCTTGTTTTGCAGTTCCCTGTCCTTGAATGATTAGAACCAAACTGTTATTTTTAGACACATCAGTTGTTAATGAACCTTCAACCTGATAACTTGCAGGTGTGACAACTCTATCTGCTCTCCAAGGTCCTTCAAACAACATCAAACCAGATTATTACACAAGTCAGGTGTCTGATTTACTCAAATTGCTAGGACCAGAACACCATTTGTAACCTTAAACTCATTCTTCGAGGCCATTCCTAACACTTGTCATTATGCGAGAGAGCTCACTCACGGTTATCAAAAGAACCTGCATGTTTGGTATTGTCATAGTTTGACATGCAAATTCTGTAATTCAGGGCTCTTGAAATAAAGCTGTCGCTTAGGCACGAGTACTTGGAAAACAGAACTTTTGAACATTGGAGGTCTGAAGTATTTAAAACTTCATTGAAAATCAAATCATTACTCTTTACAACGTGAAACATGACTATGAAAACAAATGTACAACTTATGTTACTTTGATCAGTCGTATGGAAAAAAAATATTAATTACATAAAATGAGTTCCTTAAGTGGAAAAGAAAATGGAAAATATGAGAAGAAGAAGCAGCAGAAGCAATTTGGACGAGTCATTGCATGCAATAGGTGCAGAACCCGAATGTCCGTCGACGTCGGTACATCCCACAGTCAATACATAACGGACGCTGCCAGAGCCTCTATTGACATTGCCACCGCCACTTCCGACGACCTCCTTGTTGCCACCACCATCTACGTTACCGTCTCTGACGGTGTTGCCACCCCTTACGTCATTGTTCCCACCTTTGACACTGCTGCGAGGTACGGTACTGGTTCTTACTCCTCTTCCTCCGCTGCCGCCGTCTCCGAGTCTGGCGGTTGCCGACGTAATGATCAAACCAATGATAACAGTACGTAAACAGAAATTTTACACGAAACTTAGGCAAATACGTATTGCGTGTGGAAGGATAAGAAGCACCGGAAAACTATTTATAGAACGGAGAACTAGCGAATGAGCAAGCCGCGTGAGTTGAGTTGTTCGTGTTTAGAGGTAAAACCCAGTCAAACAAACAAACCAGCAACTTCGTACCACGTCGCAGGAACACCATCGGACCATCTATGGAGTTTCGTGTCGGGTGCGTCCTGTGAAATCGCCAAATTGAGTACAATACGTGTACGGTCACGTCACGCAATATAATATTGCTGGCATTTCCCATTTTGGAATCCAATCTTTTTTTGGAGGAATAATAAATTATAAACTTTAAATTTTGTAATTTGATTTTAAAATTTTTAATAAATATTTAAACATTAAAATTAAATAATTTAATTTAAAAGTCTGTTTTTTATTAACATTTTACTAATATAACTCACGAAACACATAAAATTAATATTTAAATGAATTACTTAATATGATAAAATTTTAAATATTATAATAATAATATGTAATTATTAATATGTTAGTCAAGTAACACTCAAAAATTATATTAACAATGCTAAAAAGTTACTTAACTATTTTAAATGTTAATGTTTATATATTACGTTAGTTAAATTAACAAAAGATTAATAAGAACAATTTTGAATTAAATTATCTAATTTTAAATTCTTAATTAAAATTTTAAAAACCAGATTATTACCGATGATTAAAAACTCGACGGTTAAGCTATAAAAATCTTGAACCGTCCAAATATTCGATTCAGTTTTTAACTTTTTAGTTTGATTTATTTTAATAATTCTTGTTGTTAAAAATTGATTAATTTATTAATTAATCAATTAATGATTGTAAATAAATAAGTTCTTATAAATTGAAATAAATTAATTAATTTTATTTAACATTCTCTTTTTTAATTAAATTTCATAAATAAAGATAATCTTTTTAATCATATTTTAAATTTTAATTTTAATTAATCTTTAACAATTTTATAACGGTATAATACCGATCGAGCCTTTTAAGCTTTAAATATCTTGTCGTATCGGTTTAACTTACGTTATGATTTTTGAAACATTAATTATTACACAACCAAATTGCTAGAATCATCATAACAACATTTGTAACCTTAAACTCATTTGTCGTATCGGTTTAACTTACGTTATGATTTTTGAAACATTAATAAATTATTGCACAACCAAATTGCTAGGATCATCATAAGAACATTTGTAACCTTAAACTCATTCTTTGAGGCATAGGGACAATGCTAGGAATGGATCTAACGCATTTCATTATGCGAGAGAACTCACTCGCTGTTATCAAAAAAAGCCTGCATCTGCATGTTACGTATTGTAATGGTTTGACGTGCAAATTCTACAATTCAGGGCTCTTCTAATAGAGCCGTTGCTTAGGCTCCAGTACCTGAAAACCGAACTTTTGAGCACTGATGTCTGAAGTCTTTAAAGCTTCAATTGAGAGCTTTGTTAGTAGTATAGTTATTAAAAAGTTCTTAACAATTGAAGAATCATACGACATAACAAAAATCACTCGTATGGAATAAAAAAATAATGTTAATTACATAAAAATGAGTTCCTTAGGTGGAAAAGAAAATGGAAAGTACGAGAAGAAGAAGCAGAAGCAATTTGGATGAGTCATTGCATGCCATAGATGCAGAACCCGAATGTCCAGCGACGTGGGTACCTACCACAACTGGCACATAACGGACCCCACCAGAGCCTCTATTGATGTTGCCACCGCCATCAACGTTACCGTCTCTGACGGTGTTGCCGCCTTTGACACTGTTGCGAGGTACGGTGGCACTGCCTCTTCCTCCTCCAAGGCCACCGCCGCCTCTGGCTGTTGCCGACGTAATGATCAAAGCAATGAAAACAGTCAACAGAAGCAGCGTCCTGCAGGCCACCATCTTAGGGTCGTTCTTAAGCTTTATACGAAACTTTTGAAGTAAATATGTAGTGTATGTGTGGAAGAAAATAGGAGAGATTGGAAAATATTTATAGGATGGAGGGCTAGCGAGTGAGCTCCATTCACAAGCCGCGTGAGTTGTTCGTGTTCGGAGATAAAATCCATTCAAACAAACAAAAGGGACGCCATTTATGAGGTTTCGTGTTCGGTGGTCCCAGGAAATCGTCAAATTGAGCACAATACATGTAGGGTCAATCATGTCTAACTATGTAATATAATTGAGACGGCCTTTCAAATATATACTATCATCTAAAATTTTTTAGAATAATATTTGGTATTGTAATGGTTTGACATGCAAATTTTATAATTCAGGGCTGTTGTAATAAAGCTGTCGCTTAGGCTCGAGTACTAGGAAAACAGAAATTTTGAACATTGAAGTCTCAAGTATTTAAAACTTCATTGAAAATCAAATTATTAGTCTTTACAACGTGAAACAAGACTATGAAAACAAATGTATAACGTATGTTACTTTGATCACTCATATGGAATAAAAAATAATATTTGGTCGGGCCGTCGTGCTGGGTCCGAGTCCAGACATAATAACCCAAGGGTCGATCGGTCCATTCTCCAAAGATCAGTCTCATACTTGCGTCAGGCCCACTCCACGCATACACGACCCATCCGCAGATGGAAGACTCTCATGCATACGTAAAGACTTAAACCTAGCACATGCATCATATATAAGGTATAACTCTATCATATCAGAGGTACGTAATCGCGGCCCTAGTTCCTTTCCTCTCACAGAAAACCTATCTTCAACAAAAAAGACTGACTTGAGCGTCTGATGGGCTAATCGGGACACAACCTCCGACGTGCCTTCTTTGTTTTGCAGGAACCTTCACGTCGAAGCTGCCACAAAGAGCAGCCAACTCCATGGATCCAAACGGTAACGTTCAGTTCTGCCAGAATCCGACATAACCAATATTAATTACATAAAATGAGTTCCTTAAGTGGAAAAGAAAATGGAAAATATGAGAAGCAACAGCAGCTAAAGCAATTTGGATGAGTCATTGCATGCCACCGTGGGGCCCGAATTCAGGGCACCACGTCCGAATCTGTGAGATCGGTCGGTAGCAAAGAATAATCTGATATAGCCGCTGTCACGGCTCTGGCGTTACAACGGATGGGTTTGCAGCTACCTGCAACCCTGCCGCCAGCTCATTATCTCTCCCGCACGGAATCTTCGGACCCGAATGATCAACCGCAACCTCAAAACTTGGAGCAAGAAGAACAGAGCGTAGCCTTAGAAGATAACGCCGAATCAATGTGCTCAATCTCCAACACCAATCGATGCGTAGATCCTCCGGCGTTCGTGCATACCTCCCTCACCCGAAAACAGATTGAGGAAGCGGTTGATCTGTTGATTCGCGGATTCTGATTTGGCCAACCTGACAATGGCAAATCTGCGACGGCGGACCAATATGACGACCGATCGCCACCCTATCAAGCTCTAGAAAAATGGTGGACGATCGGATCAATCGCCATGAGCTTCGGCCCGGATCGCCCGACAGCTCAATATAGCTCTCCCTTCACTCCGGCAATCTTGGATAGCCTCCTAGCACCTGGCACCAAAATACCAACGCCTGAAAAATACACAGGAAAGACCGATCTCCTGGACTACCTACAGCACTTTCAGTCGATGATGAATCTGCATTGCGTTCCAGACGCCATTTAGTGCAAGGCTTTCTGTACAGCTTTTCAAGAAGGAGCTCGACGATGGTTCAATAGCTTACCTCCGAGCTGTATCACGTGCTTTGAGGACTTAGATTGCTATTCCTCAACCAGTTCGCCACAAGTAAGTGGCCACAGAAGACGGCCTTGGAAGTGATTCAGCTGACACAAGGGAGGAACGAGAGCCTACGAGAATTCATTACTCGGCTTAATAATGAAGCGGTCGAGGTCCCCGACCTCACTTGCTCGTCCATGTTGGCAACGCTGATGAACAACACGAGGGATGAGGAGTTCAAAAAATCGTTAACCCTTGATCAGCCCCGATCCATTCAGGAAATAAGAAACAGGGCGGATATGTACATTCAGCTCGAAGAAGTGCTGAAAAATACGAAGTGTCGAACGGATGATCGCTCACCAAATGACAGAGCAAGTGGTTCGCACAAATGACAAAAAGGCCAGTCGAGCTGGAAAAAACCGACCGATCGACAGGGATATCAACAGGAGTTCACCCCACTCAACAGACGATATGTAGAAGTACTAGCGGCCGTGAGAGCGGATGGGGAAACTATCCGAGAACCCGACAAGATGAAGACTCCCTCCAAGGATAGGAACCCCGATTTATACTGCCGTTTCCACAAAGATATCGGTCACGACACGAAAGATTGCTGGCAATTAAAAAGAGAAATCGAATTCCTCATACAAAGGGGAAGGCTAGGCCGATTTGTGAAGCACGAGCAAAATACCGATCGAGATAACGAACATAAGAGCGGTCGTTGAACAATGCAGAAACAACGATTGGGCGGAATGATAGAAATGATGGAGGAGGCGAAAATGAATCTGAGCGATCGACGAGAAGAGAGAGGAAGATCAAGGGCAAGAGGCGACAGAAACGATGGGCAACAAGATGACCGACCGGTGAGGGTCATTAATATGATATTTGGTGAAAATGTAGCGGGGGGATCCACCGCTAAAGGAAAAAGAGATATGCCAAGCAGGTCGGCAAAGACTCGTCAACCAAAAGAAAGAAGGAGAGCGACGGGATGATATCGTTCGACGAGTCCGACCTTGATGGTGTAAGTTGTCCTCATGATGACGCGCTCGTTGTAAATCTAAACATGGACGGCAACGAGGTGAAACGGGTAATGATTGATACGGCAATTTCGATTCGATTAGTTGTATTATGATGCCTTCAAGCATATGGAGGTGCCAAGATCGATCTACGCCTATAGAAGGACCTATCAAAGGGTAAGCGGAGCATCGGCCTATCCGTTTGCACGGTCTGCATTTGAAAGTAAAATTCGGGCAAAGGCCGCGTCAAATTGGGAAGGACGTTGAGTTCTTAGTGGTGAAGTTTCAAGGGGCGTACAATGCGATAATTGGGTGAGCTACTCAAAACGCCCTTAGAGTGGTCCTACTACCAAGCGATGAAATTCCCAATGCCCCATGGGGTCGGTACAATCAGGGGTCAGCAGAGAATCGCTAGGGAGTGTTACTTAGTGGAAACAAAAACACTAGACGGGGCGGTGGTCCTGACGAGCTCTTTTGATATGAGAGCCGATGAGGAGACGGAGAGGATGAACCCAGTGGAAGAAACGCAACGGGTCGTACTAGATGAAGTCGATCGCTCTAAATTCACAAATATAGGTTCCGAGCTCCGAAAGGATCTAGTTAAAGAAATCACGGACTGTTTGGTAGAAAACAGATCGGTCTTCGCCTGGGTACCAAGCGACATGCCTGGAATTTCTCGATCGGTCGCATCGCACTCTCTTGGCATTCGACATGACTACAGGTCGATCAAGCAAAAGAAGCGATGGCATAGCAAAGAGCGACAGGAGGTGATCGAGAAAGAAATAGAGAAACTACTCGAAGCCGGGTTCATCCGAGAAGTCAAGTACCCTGAATGGCTCGCCAATGTGGTTTTAGTGAAAAAGAAGAACGGGAAGTGAAGAATGTGTATCGATTTCACCGACCTGAACAAAGCATGTCCAAAGGATAGTTTCCCCTTTCCCAAGATCGACCAGTTAGTAGACTCCACCTCCGGACATGAACTTTTGAGCTTCTTGGATGCTTTCTCGAGCTACCATCAAATTAAGATGAGTCTCGAAGATGAAGAAAAGACTGCCTTTATAACCGACCAGGGCACATATTGTTATCAAGTAATGTCGTTCGGCTTGAAGAATGCGAGGCCCACTTATCAGCGGCTCGTCATGGAAGTTTTTAAAAAACAGATCGATCGAGGCCTATGTGGACGATATGGTGGTCAAAAGTAAGATGGCTGCGGAGCATGTGGAGAATCTCAGAGGGGTCTTTCAGACCCTCAACAGATTTCAGATGAAGTTGAACCCGAAAAAATTCGTCTTTAGTGTGGCATCAGGAAAATTCCTGCGGTTCATGATTACTCAGCGGGGGATTGAAGCTAATCCAAAGAAGATCAAAGCCATCATCCAAATGCCCTCGCCACAATGTTTAAAAGATGTACAGATATTGACAGGTCGGATAGTCTCTCTAAGCAGGTTCGTTTCCAGATTGGGAGACAAGTGCCTCCCATTTTTCAAGATGTTAAGGAAAGCGAATGTAACTCAGTTCCAATAGCCGGAGGAATGCGAGAAAGCATTTCAACACTTAAAACAATATTTGTCTACCCCTCCTATCCTGCAAAGCCCGGTCGAAGGGGAGAATCTGATTTTATATTTGGCAGTTACAGAAGGGTCGATCAGTGCAGTACTTGTTCGATCGGAGGGAAATGAGCAACGCCCGGTCTACTACGTCAATAAGGTGTTGACCGGACCAGAAACGCGTTATGCACCTATAGAAAAACTAGCCCTCTCCTTGATAACGGCGGCTCAGAAATTAAGACCTTACTTCCAAAGTCATACCATCGAGGTATGGACCGACCAACCCCTCAGGCAGTGCCTTCAAGAGCTTGAAACATCGGGTCGACTAATAAAGTGGGCGGTAGAGCGGGGAGTTCGACATACAATATAAGCCTCGGACGACGATTAAGGCACAGGTGTTGGCAGACTTCATTACAGAGATGAGCCAGCCTAGCTCGCAGGATGAGCAATACCCTTCCTGGAACTTATTCGTTGACGGGTCATCTAACGTTGAGGGATGCGGAGCAGGAGTAGTATTGGTTAGCCCACATATGGAAGAAAAGATGGAATACGCTCTTCGGCTAGAATTCAAGGCCTCCAATAACGAGGCAGAATACGAGGCTCTGATAGCCGGCCTCCAACTAGCTAGAGAATGGAGGTAAAACATCTCAAGGTGTATAGCGATAGCCAAGTAGTGGTCGGTCAAGTCACCGGGCAATATGAAGCAAAGGGGGACAGCATGATCAAGTACCTAGAGCTAGTAAAACAGGAGTTAAGTGATTTTGAGCATTATTCAATCAGTAGAATAGAACGAGCTCGAAATGCTAAGGCGGATGCGCTCTCCAAAATGGCTTCCGATCGAGATGCCAGAAATAACGTTCTGGTCGAGCGACTAGACCGACCTAGCATCCAGAAAGCCAAGGAAGTTCTTGACGTAAATACCGATCGAACGAGCTAGATGGAGCCGATCAGGCGATATCTCCTAGAGGAAACACAACCAGAAGAAACCTCGGAGGCCAAGAAACTGAGAATAAAGGTAGCTGAGTATGCGATCGTTAATGGCACCCTATACAAGCGATCTTATGATTGGCCACTGCTGCGATGCTTGAGCGAAGACGAGGAAGAACAAGCAATGGCTGAAGTCCACGAAGGAATGTGTGGAAACCATGTAGGAGGTAGAATGTTGGCTCATAGGCTGATCAGACAGGGTACTACTGGTCGACAATGAGGAAAGACTGCCAGGAGAAGGTCGACCGATGTGAGGCTTGCCAGAAAAACAGTAGCCTATCTCATCAGCCAACTAAAAGGATGCAAATCGTGAGTCATCCTATCCCCTTTGCTCAGTGGGGAATGGATATACTAGGGCCCTTCCCTCTCGGTGCCGGACAGAAAAAGTTCCTGGTAGTGACAGTGGAGTACTTCACCAAATGGGTAGAAGCAGAAGCGGTCGCTACAATTACCGAACAGAAGGTGGAAAACTTCGTGAAGAAAAATATACTATGTCGCTTCGGGATGCCTATGGTGCTGGTTACGGACAATGGTCGGCAGTTCGATAACGAAAAGTTCAGAGATTTCTGCGATCGACTGAAGATAAGGCCGCAGTTGACCTCAGTAGCTCATCCCCAAAGCAACGGTCTCGCGGAGAACACCAATAAAAAGATAATGAGTGCTCTCAAGAAGCGCCTAGATGGCCGAAAGACCTGGGTGAAAGAACTAGACGAAGTGTTGTAGGCATACAGAACCACACCAAACGGAACCACAGGGGAAACCCTTTTCAGGATGACCTTCGGGGCAGAAGCCCTAGTTCTAGTAGAAGTGGTGTTGCATAATCAAAGGGTGTCGAGCTATGAAGAAGAGCGGAATAATGAAGCCCGTCGAGCAGAACTCGTGCTTCTTAGCGAAGACAGGGATAGGGCAGCCGCTCGTTCGAAACCGTCAGGCAAAAAGCAACTAAGTTCTACAACCAGAGGGTAAAACTGAGTGATGTAAAGGTCGGTAGATACGCCCTACGAAAAGTCGAGGCGGCTGGAAAATACCCTGGAAAGCTCGGAAAAGCGTGGGAAGGACCCTACCAGGTCATCAAGCAAGCCGGACATGGCTCTTACATCCTTCGCGATGCGAACGGGAAGATACTATCGAGGCCCTGGAACTCCTGAAACTTGAAGGCGTTTTACCAGTAGATAAGTTTCATTTCAGTTAGTCTTTGTTTATTACTGTTATTTGTACACAAACTGTGGGTACTTTTTTTCTGACCCTGCCAGTCAGGTTTTTTAACGGCCCGCACCCTCATTATCATCAATAAAGGGGTTTTCAGATTTCTCGGCAAGAAGGAATTTCATTAAATTTGGCAAAGTAAAAAATCTCGTCGACATAGCTCGGCCGGGTCGCCAAGACAAGATCATTGGGACCACAACTCGGCCTCGACTACAGATCGACCAGGTTGCCAAGACAAGATCCTTGAAACCATCGATCAATTTCGACATAGCTTGGCCGGGTCGCCAAGACAAGATCCTTGGAACCATCAACCGACTTCGACAAAGCTCGGCCAGGTCACCAAGACAAGATCCTTGGGACCACAGCTCAGCCTTGATTATAGATCGACCAGGTTGCCAAGACAAGATCCTTGAAACTATCGATCGACTTCGACATAGCTCGGTCGAGTCGCCAAGACAAGATCCTTGGGACCACAGCTCGGCCTCGACTACAAATTGACCAGGTTGCCAAGACAAGATCCTTGGAACCATCGATCGACTTCGACATGGCTCGGCCGAGTCACCAAGACAAGATCCTTGGGACCACAGCTCGGCCTCAACTATAGATCGGCCTCGACGCCGATCGGCCATGAGCAACTTCATCTAATCCAACTATAGATCAAAAATAAAGAACATAAAATACGGAAAATGACTTTGAAATAATAAAGGGCAAAATAAGAATTTCATTTTTGAATCCGTCCTGACCACAAGCCCGACCAGGTGAGCTTCAAAAGTCCGCAGAAGGGAACTACTGACGGTGAGGAGCAGGAGAAGCCTCGAAAATCGGTGAATGCACAGGAGAAACCTCAGAAGTTGACGGAGCAATCGAAGCGGGAGTAGGGCCTAAGGGAGCAACTGGAGGAATACCTTCATGAGGAAGCTCTTCCTCCTCCGAGCTAAGATCCAGCTCTTCATCTGGAACAATGGCCTGTTCTCCCTCGGCTTTCACCTTCATATCCTCCAAGGATAGGCCGAGAGCTGTGGGAAGAAACGGCTCGACATACTCCTCAAATGAAGGACACACTGACCCCTCAGGAATGTGAGCCGCGTGGCACTTCTTCAGGACCAAGTGGGTTAGATCACAAGCAAGCTCTAAACATTCCTCGTTTAGAAACTGCCTTTTCTATCGTTTTATTGCCTCGATCCTCTGCTTCTTAATAGAACCCCGCAGCTCCCACAATGTGTCCTCGGTCCTATTTCTACCCTCCACCGCTATGTGGCAATCCTCGAGGTATTTCTTATCAAGCTCCCGCTCCTTCTCCACCATCTCCTTCAACTTTTCGTTCGCTGCAGCCAGCTGGTTCCTCTCCTCCTCCCCCGTGGCCAGTTGAAGCCTCAGGATGCCCATCGCTTCCTCCTAGGATTTCTTCTCCTCCTCCAAAGAAGAGTTCTGAGCTTGGAGGAAGTCTCTCCCCCCTTTGACCTCTGAAAGCTCATCCTTCAAAGCCTTCACCTGCTCATGGAGGTCCTGGACTTCTCGGTCCCGAGTTTCCAAACGATGCACCACTGCGAAGGACATCACCGCACTCCGTATACCGCTACGAAGGAGTTGAGACCCCAGCTCCAGATTACTCTTCTTATCCATGGTCTGCTCGTCCACGGGGGGAGTAATCCTCTCGGCAATATGGCGGGACACTTCGAGGTCCCCGATCGAGGCAGTTTTGGCCAGCTTGATTGCAGACTCCCACTGCTCGGCGTTAATTGCTCGCCCTTTCCCTTGCCTTTCTTCTCTTTCTCTTTCTCTTTCCCGCCTTGACCAGACGGGCCGGACGGTAGATCACCAAGCCGGATCAGTCTCTTCCTCTTAAGAGGAGGCTCCACTTCCTCCTCCTCCTCCTCTGTCCAGCCTGCTCGGCCCGCGCTGGCTAGAACGATCGACAACGACGCCGACACAACAGGACGGTCTTCAGTAGTCGGAGGGACCGGCGTCACGGTGGAATGGCCTAGCTCCACTGGCAGAGCGGCGCCTTCACCAGTCCCCATCTCCTTCCTCTTCTTCCTCTGCTCGGCCTGTTTCTTGGACTTAGAAGAGGGCCCGCCAAAATCTTCTATCCTCACCATGGCTGCACAACAACAAAACAACACAAAAAGAGAAACCAATAATCAAAAAATGCAGTTAGTAAATGAACCACGAAGGGTCAACCAGACGGGGCGGTTTTTTCTCATAGCCTGCTAATTTGTGGCGGGGGGTCGAGTAGAAAAGAATCGGCCGAAGCCCCCTCCGCGATACCCTAGAATGAGCATAGCAAAGTTGTATCGGTCGAGCTCCTTTATGCGACCAACTACTACCCACTCTTCTCTGCTGAGGGATATGCTCGATGCGTCATTCCACTGCTCGGCTAAAGGATACCTCCATGGCCGAGACTCGAAGGAGGATCCTGAGGCTTTCACGAAGAAATACTTCATCCGCCAAGAGGAGATTTTTGAAGCTGTTCCCGCCGGGAGATACCTAGCATCTCTATACAGCAGAGAAGGGACCCCAACCCCAGAGCTCGAGCTCTGGTTCATCCTAAAAAAATGGTGCAAGATGCCAATCGAAGGGTGGCAGCCGAACTGATGGCACAACAAGGCCAAGCCGTTGATAAACCTCCAGCCATTTGGAGGAATTTGGCTCGGCATCAGCTGATAGGCCGTGTGTACCTCGTCGACAATCGGGGCATATGGAAGCCTCATGCCACCAACCGAGAAAAAACTATCAGAAACGGAGAAATATCCACTCAAGTTGCTGTGGATTCGCTCGTTCCCTAAGGCCAACCTAGGCCCCCAAGCCATAGGGATGTTATTCCTAATGACCAACCGTTTCAGCTCAGGCGGTGTCATCGTCGATTCAACTCTTGGTGGCTCCGCCATAACCGACCCATCTTTTCGCTCTCTCGTCGATATTTCTTCAACCTCTCCTACCGTACTTCTAGCACTGACCGTCGACATGCTTACCAAGAAGAAAACCTTTGAAAAAAAGTTTAGAGGGGGAGACGAGGAAAAAGGACGTACCTATTTAGTGATTTAAAATGGGGAAATCGGACGATAGTTGAAGGAAATTTTCAGGAACTGAGAGCAAAAAAGAGCAAATGAAAGCAGAGTGGAAGCAAGAATGAAACAAACGTGAAGAAAACCCGCAGTATATTGATCTTGAGTACTTATAAAAAATCGATCGAGCAGAAGTCCCAATCAAAGCGCGACGCGTGGAGGAAATCCGAACAAGCTCAGACACGTGGCAGAATCCGAGCCAAGGAGAATTAGGGTTATTCAAAATCTGGAGCGGTGCAACAGTTGAAAGGACGTGCATGACATATTTACCTGCGGTTCTGACGAGACGTCGTTTGATTCTAAAAAGCGCCGAAGCTCGCGCCGTCAATAATAAATGCTCCAAGTACCTTCACGCGCTCACTAATGATGACCACCCGATCAATTTTGATGTGAGCTATCATGCAATAAGCTCCAATGCCGACCTATTGGGACTCTCAGTCGATCGATCCCAATCTGACGACCACGATCGCCTGAAATGTCTTTACTGGACGAGCTATAATGCTAATACCCGACCGATCAGGCCTACTTCGAGCTGTCTCACGGACGAGCTACAAGACCCACGCATACTCCTTCGACCCTTCTCTTTACTCAGACTCGAGGAGTAGGGGGCTTATGGTCGGGCGGTTGTCGTGCTGGGCCCAAGTCTAGACATAATAACCCAAGGGTCGATCGGTCCATTCTCCAAAGATCAGTCTCATACCTGCGCCAGGCCCACTCCACGCATACACGACCCATCCGCAGATGGAAGACTCTCATGCATACGTAAAGACTTAAACCTAGCACATGCATCATATATAAGGTATAACTCTGCAATAACAGAGGTACGTAATCGCGGCCCTAGTTCTTTTCCTCTAACAGAAAACCTATCTTCATTAAAAAAGACTGACTTGAGCGTCGGAGGGGCTAATCGGGACACAACCCCCGACGTGCCTTCTTTGTTTTGCAGGAACCTTCACGTCGAAGCTGCCACAAAGAGCAGTCAACTCCATGGATCCAAACGACAACCTTCAGTTCGCCAGAATCCGACATAACCAATATTAATTACATAAAATGAGTTCCTTAAGTGGAAAAGAAAATGGAAAATATGAGAAGCAGCAGCAACTAAAGCAATTTAGATGAGTCATTGCATACAATAGGTGCAGAACTCGAATGTACGTCAACGTCGGTACCTCCCACAGTCGATGTTCGAAAAATAAATATGATAAAACATAATTGCAAAGATTATGTGAAATACGGGATTGTTTAATATGCATATAAAACAAAAATTACATACTTGAATTTTTGTTGTAGTTCTACCGATTAACGAATTTTGCTTAAAAGTTTCACTGCAGAAAATTTTTCTGTTTCTACTCTTCTCTTTATTGCATGGAAGAAGTAAAAGTCTCTTCAAACATACATACAAATGGATGTTTCTATTGTTTGTTTTTAAAGCCTCCATATAACTACCATCATATGACTACCTTTGGTAGTTATTTCAAGAGGTTTGACTACTATACCCTTCATGGGTGTATATAAGTCATCATCTCCTACTCACACATGATGGGTTTAACAAAACTCTGCAATGCTCATACTTATTCAATAACCGGTGTGACTAGCATACGACGAGAGCACAATGTCATATATCTATTAGAGTATATGACATCTCGATTTAACAAATTGATCCTGAGACTTATGAGTCCTTGAATAGACATTGTATGCTATACCCTAAGCCATATCTCATATTTACATTTTTTTCCTTTGATCTCATTTAGTTTCTTGAGTTATGACTGTATTCAAGTTCTCTAAAGAGTGTTACATCTCGTAATTCAAATTCAGTTACACCTCCATTATCTTGTTCACTAATGAACACGTATCTTTTTTAGTGTTTTGAGTATCTAATAAAAATATTTTTTCTCCCTCTTGGACCTAATTTTCCATGTTTATAAGAGAGATCATGAACATAGGTTGCACAACCCCAACGTTTAAGACTTGATATATCAATTCTCCTACTAGTCCACATCTCATATGGTGTGCTAGTAATTGACTTAGATTACCTAAAATTCCTTCTTTAGCTAATCGACTAATTCGATTTTGATCAATATGGCATAATCTAGCATGCCACAATGTTGCGTCATTGTTGGAATTACTAGATGTAAATAATGAATAACTATTATTATTATTTTCTTTTAACACATCCAGTACAATAAAACCATCAAATAAAAAATCATGACCACAATTAATAGATCCAAGATACGAATCCATTCCACCATTGTGGAAATTTATATTAAAACCAAGTTTAACTAACATCAATATAGATTAAAAAATCCTACGAATTTATAAAACAAATAATACTTCAGGTAGTATAAGGGGTCGCCCTCCACGCAGGTCCAATTTATATGTGTCAATTCTTTGTACAGTAACTTTGGAATTATCACCTACATAAAGCCATCGACTACCATGTGGGAGTTTGCGAAACTCAACAAAGGCATCACAATCCTTCACTATATGGTTGGTTGCTCCTGAGTCTGCAATTCACAAAAGATGTGATTCAATTAGAAAAATAGAACAAGAAACATTCACAAAACAAATGTTTGTACTATAAAGTTGTACCTTCTTGGGCTCAGTACAATCTCGAACAAAGTGGCCCTTATTACTACAATTATAGCACTTTACATGTTTCATGTCCATCTTTTTGAAGGGACGTTTTCCCTTTCCACGTTGGTTCCATTTTGCCTTTTTAGATTTCTGAAGAGAGTGGTTGAATTTCTTATTCTTTTTGCACTTATATCCACCATGATGCTTGCATTTCTTGTTTATAGCTCCATATAAGTTAGAACTAACTGCATATGCCTCAGAAGACATCTTTGAGGCTTCAAGACACTCTTTCTCCAAGATAAGATGTCTCGTAGCATCTTCCATTGTCGTGATGTTTTCATTATGAGTTAAGTGCATCTTCATATGCTCCCAACTCTGAGGCAGTGAATGAATCACAGCTTGCACTTGTTGTTCATTAAACAACTCATGACCAACGTCACGCAACTCACTTACCATGTTGGACATTTTCCTCAAATGCTTTTGCATTGTATCATCTGGGCGCTTTTATAAGTATCAAACTTAATTGCAAATGACCTTACTTTGGTCACTGAAGCACCTCCAAAACGAGTAGCCAATGCAAACCACATGTCCTTTGCTATTTCGAATTTATGGAACTTACGCATGATATCATTATCTATGCTACTTAGCAACGTGATGTGAGCTAAAGAGTTCTTATTTTTCCATAATTCATATGCATCATGGTCCCTTCTATGTTAGGTTGTAGTACCCTCTTCAGGAATGTCCATGGTTTGGTTTAATGGCTCAAGAGCCTCATGCTCTTCCAGTACATAATGGATTTTTATACTCCAGATTTTGTAATTGTCACTATTGAGTTTTTTTTTTTACCTTTATTGAGTTTAGCAAAAATATTTTTCAAAACAGTAGCCATTTTTCAAACACTAAGTTTCTATAATAAGAAAGAAATATATATGCACGTTAATGTCACATTAATCATTCATAGAGTAAATAATTCGATATTCGATCACAATTGCTTATGAAATCAAAACTCCACAAATGTGTTCAATCATCATTCATACAACAATCGAATCCTAATTACTTTACTTTAGACTAATTCCTATATAAAATTCATGTAAATATATTACATAAATATTAAGACTTTGTTTTTATAAAACAACATATTGTATTAATTGTGCTTCAACCTATGAACAATCTATAGGTAATGAATCCTATGCAGAAATGAGTTCACAAATTCGCGTGACATAGTTCACGAAGCTCGATTTACAATAACCCTTACTATTTCTATTAGAAAACCTATAAGATATAAAGTCCTAATCAACTCCCTTTTACGTATTTTTTTAATAAATGTCATCACTAACGAATTATAAGTCTTCTCCTTAAGCATATTATTTCAAAGCATTCGTAATAGTTCGCCTTGAGGTTGAGGTAATGTCGGAAGCAAAGTCATGTACTTTACTTCAACATCTGCGTAAACTAGGCAACTTCCAAAATATAACTCTTGCATCATGTTATTAACCGCAATAACATGTTGTGTTAGTCCATCTCCAGGTATTAAATGCATTTGACTAACTGTACATACGTGTTGTCAATTCGTCTCTTCTGTGCCTGACATCGAATAAGCTTAAGTGTTTGCTTAATAATAGGCATTTTCCTGAAAAATAATTTTTTAAGAATCAGAAGAGTGTGCAAAATAACAAATTATTTTGTCTAACACATAGCGAACTTATGCTCATATATATGGAAATAATTTAATTTTGTATTTTTTATTAACAATTTATTGAATCGATCAAATTATGCTATTAATTTTAATCAATTAGAAACTTGTTTCTAATCTAATCCTATTCACATATGAATAAGTCAAATTGAATTGAAACTTATTTCCAATTTACATTATAATAGAACTAATCAATTTATTTTGGTTTAATTAGAAACCAATTTCTAATGAAACTCCTATCTAATGTTAACTAAACAAATTAGTATTTATTCAATTAGAAAATAAACCAACGACATTAGTTTATTTCTAAGGTTAATCCAATTTCAACTAAATAAATTAGTATTGATTTAATTAAAAATAAACCAACAAATTTAGTTTATTTCTAAGTTTAATCTAATTTCAACTAAACAAATTAGTATTAATTTAATTAGAAAATAAACCAACGAAATTACTTTATTTTTAAGGTTATTTTAACTAAACAAATTAGTTTGTTTTTTATTAAAAAACTTTCTAATTAATTAGAAACTTATTTCTAATATTCAAATATGAATAATTCAAATAGAATTAGAAACTTATTTCTAATTTAAAGTATAACTGAACTAATCAATTTATTTTGGTTTAATTAGAAACTAATTTCTAATGAAACCCCATTTTCTAATTTTAACTAAACAAATTAGTTTTCTTGTATTAAAAAACACTTTCCCATTTTTAACATTTTATATTAATTAGAAACTAATTTAACTAACTTAATTAGTTTATGTAAATTAGAAAACTAATTTCTAATTCTTTATATTATATTTATAATTCTTTATAGCAATAAGTGGTTATACCATAAAGGTATATAATATATGCTTATATATATATATATATATATATATATATACGTGTCTTTATTGTGCACATCTTATTGAATAATTATTCAAGGAGAAGTCTCTTCTTCTTTTCTGCTACGTTTCGTGTTTCTACAAAAAAAAAAATTAACTTTTTTTTCTTTCTTTTGAAAATAAAAAGCATCTAGAGGGAGAAGAAACGAAAACCACAATGTTTTCTTATTTTCTTGTTGAAGACCATTTATAAAAAACTATACACAAAAAATCAAACTCTTTTTTTTTCATTTTCATAAGAACGATGTTTCACTGTGAAATACCATGTATTTGTCATTGTTGAAGACTTTCAACACTTATTGATGCAGACCAGTTAGCTTTGGATTACATGGAAGATCTTGACCGCGGCAAGGTTTGCGGCAGGATGCGAAAATAGACTTAAATTCTATGATGCCGTGTGTGTTTGGATTCTAAATCCTTGCTTAGTTAGAATTCTAGTTAGCAATAAGAGTTTATTAAGGATTCTAAATCCTTGTTCTAGTTTATTAGGAGTTTATTTTCCTAATCTTGTTAGAGTTGGATTAGGATTTTGGCCATTATAAATAGGCCTTATTTATATTTTCGAACATCATCAATTTTGAATAAAATTTCATTCTAGAATTTGGCTTTGCCATTCTTTCAAAATCGCTCGTTCTTTTTTCTTTTTTCGTCCAATCAAACGACATTGATTAAACTCCCGAATGGAGTCTAGCGTTCTTTTCCTTTTCGTAGCTTTTTCGTTCTGCGTCACTTATTTTCCCAACAGTCAAGACAGATGCGAAAAAATGAAACACGACATATGTTATAGTAACAAAACCAGAAACACAACAAAACCAGAAACATATGATATAGCAGGGGAAAAAACGTATGTCAAACATCACGATATTAAAAAAAAATGCATATCATTATTCACAAATCATCAATAATTAAATTTCAGATTTACGCATGCATATTACATAAACAAAAATTTAACCTACTCTGATACCGATGTTCAAAAATAAACATGATAAAACATAATCGTAAAGATTATGTGAAATACAAGATCGTTTCATATGCAGATAAAACAAAAATTGCATACTTGAATTTTTGTTGTAGTTACATCGATTAAAGAACTTTGTTTAAACGTTTGACTGTAAAGAATTTTTCTATTTCTACTCTTCTCTTTGTTGCATAGAAGAAGTAAAAGCCTCTTCAAACATAAATACAAATGTATGTCTCTATTTTATTTTTAAAGCCTCCATATAACTACCATCATATAACTACCTTTAGTAATTTTTTCAAAAGGTTTGACTACTATACCCTTCATGAGTATATATAAGTCATCAGTCAATATATAACGGACGCTGCCAGAGCCTCTATTCACATTGTCACCGCCACTTCTAACAACCTCCTTGTTGCCACCACCATCTACATTACCGTCTCTCACGGTGTTGCCACCCCTTAACACATTGTCCCCACCTTTGACACTGTTGCAGGTACGGTACTGGTGATAGAAAAAAATAAAAGAACTCCTCAAAATAAATTTACAGAAGAGGATGTGCTGGAAACTTTTCTACTCACTATTTTAAATATAAAATAGCCTTAATATAAGCATTATATGAACCGAAATTAGCTAATAAAAGGAAACCACTTCTACTAACTTGAAACGTGGTCAACTCCACTTATACATGAATTTAACTTAACAAATACTCGTATGTCCTAAGGACCAGGTCAAATAGAATCTTTCACTTTATTTTAGATAAATGTAAAACATAAATATTAAAATAATATCAACACCCTCCCTTAAACTAATATTATGCAAAAGATTAGTTTAGAGAAATGAACTTCTCGTCCAGCATCGCCATTTCAAACAACAGGACTCTTTGAAGAGCATGCTCCAAGCATTCTTCTAAGCTTAACAAACACAGCTTGCTCAAGTGATTTGGTCATAATATCAACTACTTGATCTTGACTTTTGCAAAAAACCAGGTCAATTATTCATTATTGCAAAGATCACACAGAAAATGAAATCTAACATCAATGTGCTTGCTCCTTCCATGTAAAACTGAATTTTTAGAAATTTTAATTGTGCAAACATTATCACAATAGATAGTTGTTGGACCTTGCTGTTGATAATGAAGTGTTTCAAGCAATCTTCTTAACCAAATAGCTTGACATGAACAAGTTGCTGCTGGAATAAGTTTAGCTTTAGTACTTGACAATGTAACAATTTGTTGCTTTTTTTATGACCAATGATATAGCTCCAGAATTCATCATAAACACAAATCCTGATGTGCTTTTCCTGTCATTCACAACATTTGCATAATCAATGTCAGAAAAAATCAATCAAATTTTCTTATGTTCCAGTTGCATAAAAAATTCCATAATCACTTGTTCATTTTAAATAACAAAAAATTGGTTTTGCAGCAGATAGATGATTCTCGGTTGGATTTTCCATATATCAGCTTATTAAACTAACTCCATACATGATTTCACGTCTTGTTGAAGTTAGATACATTAAACTTCCAACAATTTTCTTGCACAAAGTGGCATTTATCTTCTTTCCTCCATCTTTTTTCATCAACTTTAAGCCATACTTACTAGGATTACTAATTGACTTGCAATATTCCGTTTTGAACTGTTCAAAATCTCAAGAACATATTTCTTTAGTGAAATAAAAAACCAGCTGGTGACTAAAAATAATGCATTAACACCAAATCGATCATTTCAAATTTGCTCATCATACTTCTTTTAAATGCATCAATCATGACAACATTCCAAGTATATATCAGATCATCAACATACAAACATATAACAAGCAATGAACCATTATCTCCAAGCTTTGTAAAAAGAGTATATTCATGAGGATATTTCAGAAAACCTTCTCTAGAAAAATAAGCATCTATGTGGCTATACCAAGCCCTTGGAGCTTGTTTTAATCCGTATAAATCATTTTTTAATTTAAATACCTTTTTCTCATTACCTTGCTTCACATATCCAGATGGTTGATCAATATACACTTCTGCTTTCAACTCACCATTCAAAAATGCTAACTTTACATCTAATTGATAGATGAACCAGGAATTTTGGGAAGCCATGAATAACACTAATCGAACAATATCCATCCTTGCAACCGGAGCGAACACCTCTTTGTAGTCAACCCTAAATTCTTGTTTGTACCATTTCACAACAACTCGTGCCTTATACTTCTCAACATTGCCATCTTTGATCAACTTTGACTTATAAACCCATTTAACTCTAACAGATTTTTGGCCCTCTAGAAGTTCTACCAACTCCCATGCATTATTGTTCTCTATAGACCTTATCTCTTCATCCATTGCATTTTTCCACTTTGAATCTTCTACAGCTTCTTGAAATGCAAGAGGGACACAATCTGCAAATAAAACAAAATGTACAGTCAAATCATCATCAGAAAAATTATCTCCACTTATATAATCTGTCATCCAAGAATGTCTTTTTCTTGCACGGGGCCGTATAATTTTTGCTGGATCAATAACCACTGAAATTTCACCACCGGATTTTGGTTGTTAGTTTGTGTCTGGAATTTACACCAGCTGGTCAATAGTATCATCAATTTCATCAAAATTGATTGGTATAGGCTTGCTGCCTGTACCTTTTTCAGTCCAATTCCATGTATTTTCTTCATCCAAAACCAATTCTATACTGATTACAATCTTCTTAGCGACTGGAGTGAATAACTTATATATTTTGGAAGCTTCACTTATGCCAAGAAAAACACACTTTTTGGCCTTGTCATCCAACTTCTTCCTTTTCTCATCTGGTACATGTGCATATGCAATGCAACTAAAAATACAGAAGTGATCTACAACTAGTTTTCGTCCACTCCATGCTTCTTCCGGTGTCATATTTTGAATAGATAAAGTGGGACTTCTGTTTAACAAATGAATGCTCCAATTTGCTGCTTCGGGCCAAAAGTTTTTCAGAACATTTCCCTTTGCCAGCAAGCTGCTCACCATGTTTAGAATTGTTCTATTTTTTCTTTCCGATACTCTATTTTGTTGTGGTGAATAGGTAGCTGTTAGTTCTTTTCTAATGCCTTATTCACTACAAAAATCTTCAAACTCCTTCGAACAGTACTCCCCACCATGATCGGTTTGGAGAGTTTTGATATTTTTTTACTCTTTTTCAACATGTGTTTTAACGCTTTTAAATGCGTTAAAAGCTTCTAATTTTGCCTACAAGAAATAAATCCATGCTTTACGAGTGAAATCATAATGAAAGTAATTAAATACTTCTCACCCCCATTAGAGGATGGATTTATCGGTCCGTAAATGTCAGAATGATCGAGCTATAACCCTTGCTTTGCTCGCCACGATTTGCCTTGTGGGAATGGGGAGCGATGTTGTTTGCTAACAACACACTCTTTACAAACTTGAGAAGGAATCAAAATTTATGAGAGACCCGATACCATATTTTTCTATTGGAGAGTCTTTAACCCACTGAAATTCAAGTGAATGTATCGAAAATGCCAAAGCCATGATGGATTTTTTGTTCTAGTCAAGAAGCAAGATGAAGCCCGTTGAATCTTTAATGGAAACAACCTGTTTGAACTCATAGGAACAACAACAATAGCACCTCTCAAAGGATCATATATCTCAATTTTCACAGTTATTTCATAACCCTTTTCTTGTAATTGACCAACACTTAACAAATTGCTATTCAAGTCAGGAGCATAAAACACTTTAGAAAGGGTTTCAACAAAACCGTTCTTTGTTTGAATGTTAATATTACCTTTTCCCATTACCTTTATCGTGTGAGAATCACCAAAGTAAATAATAGTATTGAAGGTTTCATTTAAATGGGAAAAGAGAGACTTACTGCTACACATATGATTGCTGCAAACTGTGTCAACATACCAAAAGTTCCTTCTTCATCCTTTTCTGCAAAATTTGACTTCTCCCCTTTTTCTGTATCTTGAGGCAAATTGGCATAGCATTATGAGCGATAATGGCCAAATTTATGGCACCTATAACATTCAATCTTAGACTTATCAATCAATTGAGTATGTCCACTTCATTATTATAACTTCGATTTGTCGGCCACCATTTTTGTTGCCTCGACCACCTCCATCTCTATTACCTTGGCCTCTAAATCCTCGACCTCCCCTTCCTCTTCCTCTAACACTATGATCTACCGACTGATCAATTGACACCTTTAGAGCTAGCTCCTCTCTTTCTTCCTTGTTCATCTTTATCTCATGAACCATCAAAGAACTCTGTAATTCATCAATTGAAAGTTCATCAATATCGTTAGATTCTTTAATAGAACAAACAACATAATTAAATTTTGGTGTCATGGATCGAAGAATCTTTTCCACTACAGTCACATCATCTATCCGGTCACCATGAATACACATCTAGTTCACGATTGCCATTGTCCGAGAGAAATAATTAGTAACTGATTCCCCCGGCTTCATATGAAGCAATTTAAAGTTTGTATGATGTGCTTGAAGCTGTTGCCTCTTTGCTCTCACGGTGCCCTGATACTTTTTCTTCATGGAGTTCCATATATGCTTTGATGTATCTTTGCATAAAATGGTCTCCAAAGTTGTACGATCAATGACTTGAAACAAGTAATTCTTCACTTTGAGATCCTTCAACTTCATCGCTTCAATCTCAACCTTGTGTTGATCTGACGTTGTTGCGCCTTTTGACGATCCGAAACAACCTGTCAATATTCTTTTGATCTCAAGAAATTTTCCATCAACATGCTCCAATAATTATAGTGACCATCGAAGCAAGGAATCGTTGGTTGAACAAAATTGTCAGAGGCCATTTACACTTTTCAAGCTATTGCTTTCATTCTAAACACTAACTATGGTATTACTAATAAGAAAAAAAAAAGAACTTGTCAAAATAAATTGACAGAAAATGATGTACTGGAAACTTTTCTGTTCACAATTTCAAATATAAAGGAAATCATTTCCACTAACTTGAAACTTGGTCAACTCGACTTTTACATGAATTCAACTTGATAAATACTCCTAAGTTCTAAAGACTCAAGGCATATTCCCTACGGGCCTTTTCTCTACGGCCGAGGCATATTCCCTGCTAATGGAGCACGTCTCACCCGTTCACAATGGCTGATGGCTATCCATTTGGCGCTGGGCAGGGGCCCCCCGTATTATGTCCTTCCTCTGACTCCTAGCACAAGACCGGTTACTCACCAACCAACACTGGTGACGTCGCCACCTCACACCGGTTGCTGATTGTCTCCACTGCCCGACCGAGGAATCTTCTCTACATGTTATGCGTGATTGCCCCCGAGCACAGAGCGTGTGGATCGCCTTTCCGAGCCACGCCCTTCATCTTGCTTTCTTCATCACCAGGGCCCCTGCTTGGCTCTCCCTTAATCTTCAGCGACACCACCGATTTGTGGCTTTTACCGGTCCATCATCTTCGGGACTGCTTGTTGGTTTTTATGGTCTTGGTAGAATCAAACTCTTTTTGACACAGTTCACCTGGCCCACATCTCCGGTCCACTACATCCTCCAATGTAACATCCCGTTACTGTTAGCAAGAGTATTGTGGTCTTTGGGTTGAATTGATAGGATTTCACTGCATTCATGGACCGAACATGTTACTGGCCCCTAATTATAGAGGAATAGGTTCATTGCATATGCATTTATTTATGAGTACGTGCATTCATGATTTTCTGGGATTTGATTGTGACTATGAACTGACTGGACTGACTGGATTGAAAGTGAATTGAGAAATTAGAATAATTGGGTTCAATTGACTGATTTAATACTGTTTATGAGTGATTGGTAATTTATAGAAACTTATAGGAAATTTTCAGGAAATTCGGGAGAAAATACCCGGACCGGAAATATTTGGGTGACTGACTGATTGACCGTATATTACTGAAAGAACTGTTCAATGGCAATGGAAAAATTAGAATTTTACTGATAGGAAATAAATATGTTGAGCTATTGAGATTTAGAGACTGAAAATTTGGACTGAACTGGAGACCTAAGTTTATAAATACTAGGTTTGGGAAAATTTGGGGATTTTTCACCCTAGATCGTTTTCCCTCTCTTCTCCTTCGACGGTGGCTTGCGATTCCTCCATCGGTGAGGATTCCTTGGTTTTTCCTCCTAGTTTTCCCTCCTTTTATGTTGGTCTAACATGTCTTTGGTGATTGGTGAAGGTTGGAAGCTTTGATATTGGTAGATCGGAGGATTTGAAGGATTTCTAGGGTTTTCGGCGAAATCTTGGAGAAATCGTTGATTGGTAAGCTTTTAATGGCTTTAAGGTTGTTTCTAATGGTTGCTGCATGTATTTATGGCATTTATTGGGTTGGATTGAGTGGTTGATAGCTTTAATGGAGGTTTTAATGGCTTTAATGGCGGAAAATCGATCGGAGAAGAAGGTGGCGCGATCGACGTCATGACGTCTAGCGTGCGCACAATGGCGAATAAATTTAGTGTTCGCCGCGACGAAGCGCAGCGGCGTGCAAGCGGCGAAATGCGACGAGCCTGGAGATGCGTCGCGACGAAGCGAGCGCTTCGGCTTATGTCATGACGCCATGCGGCGCTTTTACGCGAAGCGGTTCAGATATCGTCCGCGACGAGCGGACATAGGTCGCGGCGAAGATGGCAATTCTAAAGGGGTGATTGTTAGTATATTGGGCATAATTTATGGTATAGACCTCCGATTGAGGTGATTCTTGATTCATTACGAACTAGAGAAAGAGGTCTAAAATTGAGGATAATTATGGGAGTTAGAATTTAATTTAAGTGGTATTGATTTATCGAGATTAAGGTCAATTATGATTCATAGTGTGACCTAAGTGTCAAATTGAGACCATTGGAGTTTTGATTGGGAATTACAATAGAGGTTTTGATCGAATGAATAGGAAATTGCTATAGGGGATTCGAATTGAGGAAAATTGACTGGATTTTAGGAATGGATCATTTATTAGTGATCAATTGAACAAAGAGATGGAATTGGGGTAAAAGTACCGAAATTGGGATTTAGCACCGGAACAATCGTGAACATGCATTGTACATCATTTCACTGAGACATATGCATTCTTGTCATCGCTTTTATTGGGCAATTAGTAATGGGTTGTATTTCTTCGTTATAGAGGCGCCATTGGATCATCGTTCCACGAACATTCTTTGGAACTTCCAGCGTGAGCTCGGAAGTTACAAGTGAGTAACCTAGTTGGTTTCTCAATTTCCTGATTGCTTACTTGCTCTACGTGAATTACATGCAAAGATGAATTGTATGACTCTTGTATGATTCTTGGCATGTATTGGATTGAATTGTATGTTTTACCAAATGAATCGTCTTGTTACATAACACCGAACTAATACTGGGCTTTTATAGCCATATCACTGAATTACTGGATACTGTTGCATTGGGCTTTATAGTCATACACTATAAATCACTGAACATTACACTGCATGCATAAATGCATGATCAGATAATGGGCGTGTCCCAAGTTGCTATTTTCACTAAAAGAGCCTCGTGCTCTCACACTGTACTGACCAGGCTTAGCCCGAGGGGAGAAATCCCTGACGCGTCCCTACTGTTTACCGACTGAGCACTTGGGCACAAAACTGAATAACTAGAAAAGGGTCACATATGTATTGCATTAGCATGACCGACTGTTTTATGATGTTTTCTGAAATACGTGATGATATGAATTACTGCAAACTGTTACTTGTTACTGCAAACTGTTATAGACTACTGTTAATTGTTCTATGTATTGTAAATTGTTATACGATCTCGTAATGATTATCTTTGCATCGTTAATTGAATATTTACATTATCTTTACGCCACGTGCGTAATGCATGATTTGAGTGAATCATCGATGATGGTTTCTCACCGAGTTCATAAACTCACCCAAATTGCGACATATTTTTCAGATTTGTTAGAGTAGACTCTAGCTCAAGATCTTCTTTTCTGCCGCCGAGTTCTTTGGCGAGAGGCGCGATGGCTCATGGTCGGTCAGCTGGGTTAGCTTTTGAGGATGATTTAGGATAGATGCTTGTATCAGTTTCCTTTTTGGTTTTGTTAGGAGACTGATAGATTTGTCTATTCTGACGTTGGATGACTGTACTTGATAATTATTATTTTGGATGTCAATTCATTGATTTTTGTTATGCTGAGGTTTTAAATTACTGCGATGCCATGTGGATTTTTAGCGAAATTTTCTGGTAGTGAACCTTTATCGTGGGATACGCTTCGGAGCGACCTTCGGGTTTCCGATGTGTACCCTACGGTGAGGGGGCGCTACATCCAATATGTCCAGCAGATTATTTTAGTTGCAGTCTGGCCAGCGCGCATTGTCCTTGATAGTCGGCCCCGACAGGAACGATACATCAGTTCTCCGTCCCAGGGGTGGGTGACACTCAACACGAATGGGATGAGCAAAACCAACCCCCGCGTGGCCTCAGCTGGCAGCCTACTCCGCGGCCACATCGGTGCCTAGCTTGGAGACTTTGTGCAAAACCTGGGCTGGTGCTCTTCATTTATTGCCGAGTTGTGGGGAGTTTTCACTGGCCTCCAACTCGCTTGGAACCTCAGCTACCGTCGCGTGATCCTGGAAATCGACTCTCAGGCAGCTTTGAGCTCTTTTTCTGACCTCACCTCCCGTGCTTCCTCGCCCAATCCCCTTATCTTTGGCATTATCGAACTACTCACTCGCAACTAAACGATCCTCCCTCGACATATTTACAGGAAAGCCAACCGGAGTGTCGATTGGTGAGTGAATTTTGTTGCTTTTTTTACTTTAGGCATTATTACTTTTGTAACAACGCCCCTGGGTGCCTCTCGATCCTCCTCGCTGATATTATTGGAACTAGCTTCCTACGCTTTGTTATGTAATCAGTTCTTTTCCTTTTATGCAACCAAAAGAAAAGACTCGATTAAATAGAATCTTCTACTTTATTTTAGATAAACGTAAAATATAAATATTAAAATAATATCAACAACTGATTCTTACTCCTCCGCCTCTTCCACCGTCGTCGAGTTTGGCAGTTGCCTACGTAATGATCAAAGCAATACGTAAACAGAAGTTTTACACGAAACTTTTTTAGGTAAATATGTATTGTGTGTGGAAGAATAAGAAGCACCGGCCGGAAATATATATATATATAGAACAGAGAACTAGCGAATGATCTCCATTAACAAGCCGCGTGAGTTGAGATGTTCATGTTTAGGGATAAAACCCAGTCAAACAAACAAACCAGGGACTTCGTACCATCGGACCATCTACGGAGTTTCGTGTCAGGTGCGTCCTTTGCAATCGTCAAATTGAGTACAATACATGTACGGTCACGTCACGCAATAAAATATTGCTGACGTTTCTCATTTTGGAATCCAATCTTTTTTGGAGGAATAATAAATTTTAAATTTTGTAATTTAATTTTAAAATTTTTAAGTAACTATTTAAACATTAAAATTAATTAATTTAATTTAAAAATTTTATCAACATTTTACTAATATAACTCATGAATCACATAAAAGTTAATATTTAAATGAATTACGTAATATGATAACAATTTAAATATAATAATAATAATAATATGTAATTATTAATATGTTAGTCAAGTAACACTTAAACAATTATATCGACAATTATAAAAAGTTACTTAACTATTTTAAATGTTGATTTTATATATTATGCTAGTTATATTAACAGAAGATTAATAAGAAAAATTTTGTGAATTAAATTATGTAATTTTTAAATGCTTAATAAAAATTTTAAAAACAATATTAATACCAATGATTAAAAATTTGACCGGTTAAATTGTAAAACTTTTAAACCGTCCAACATTTTGATTCAATTTTAACTTTTATTTTGATTTATTTTAATAATTTATTTTATTAAAACTGATTAATTTATTAACTAATCAATCAATGTTTGTAAATAATTAAGTTCTTATAAATTGAAATAAATAAATAAATTTTATTTAATATTATCTTTTTAAAATTAAACTTCGTAAATAAAGACAATCTCTTTTAATTATATTTTAAATTTTTAATTTTAATTAATATTTAATGACGGTATAACACGGGTTGAGTCTTTTAAGCTTTAAACATCTTATCGTATCGGTTTAATTTACGTTCTGAATTTTGAAACATTAATTATTACACAACCGAATTGCTAGGATCATCAGAACAACATTTGTAACCTTAAGGCTTAAACTCATTCTTTGAGGCATAGGGACATTGCTGGAAGTGGATCTAACGCATTTCGTTCTGCGAGAGAACTCACTCACTGTTATCAAAAGAGCCTGCATCTGCATGTTACGTATTGTAATGGTTTGACATGCAAATACTACTACAATTCAGGGGCCAGGGCTCTTCTAGTAGAGCCGTTGCTTAGGCTCCAGTACTTGAAAAACGAGCTTTTGAGCATTGAATGTTCTGAAGTCTTTAAAGCTTCAATTGAGAGCTTTGTTAGTACAGTATAGTTCTTAACAATTGAAGAATCAAAATCACTCGTATGGAATAAAAAAATAATGTTAATTACATAAAAATGAGTTCCTTAAGCGGAAAACAAAATGGAAAGTACGAGAAGAAGAAGCAGAAGCAATTTGGATGAGTCATTGCATGCCATAGATGCAGAACCCGAATGTCCATCGACGTGGGTACCTACCACAACTGGCACATGACGGACCCCACCAGAGCCTCTATTGATGTTGCCACCGCCATTAACGTTACCGTCTCTGACGGTGTTGCCACTTTTGACACTGTTGCGAGGTACGGTGGCTCTGCCTCTTCCTCCTCCACGACCACCGCCGCCTCTGGCTGTTGCCGACGTAATGATCAAAGCGATGAAAACAGTCAACAGAAGTAGCGTCCTGCAGGCCACCATCTTAGGGTCGTTCTTAAGCTTTATACGAAACTGTTTAAGTAAATATGTAGTGTATGTGTGGAAGAAAATAGGAGAGATTGGAAAATACTTATAGGGTGGAGAGCTAGCGAGTGAACTCCATTCACAAGCCGCGTGAGTTGTTCGTGTTCAGAGATAAAACGCATTCAAACAAACAAAAGAAACGCCATTTGTGAGGTTTGGTGTTCGGTGTGGCCCCGGAAGTCGTCGGTCAATTATGTCTAACTATGTAATATAATTGAGACGGCCTTTGAAATTGGACACCATTTTCTCGTTATTATTTGACCAATCTTCCAAAGTAAGCGAAACGGCTGATATGGTGGGCGCTGACGTTTCCTATTTGGAATCTGAACTTTTTTTTAGAGGAAAAATAAATTAAAAACTGTATATTTTCATATTTTATTTTAGTATTTATTTTTAAATTTTTAATTAAATATTTGAACTTTTAAAATTTTAATAATTTAATTTAAAAATTAATTTTTTAACAATTTACTAATATAACTAACAAAACACGAAAAATTAATATCTAAATGAATTACATGATATTTTGCATAATTTTAAGTATCAAAGTTATGACCACATTTCAAGTACAACAACAATTGAGTGAAATTCAGTTGATATCCAAGTGTAGAGAAATTTAGTAGTACAGACTCTTACCCTTAATTGCTAAAACGATTATTTTGTAGTAAAGTTGACAAAGACAATGTGTAATTAGCCATGTAAGGAATGAAATTTTTGATATAATTGACAATTCTAAAAATTGTTGTATTTGTTTGATGGTGAAACTGTCATCAGGAAAAGGAGCATATATATTAAAATAATAAAATAATACTTACTTAAAATAAAATAGTCATAAAAGATAATAATAAAAATAAATAAATAAATAAACAAATACTTATGAATAAAATAAAAAATAAGTAATAAAATAAATAATATAATGAATATAGACAAGATAAAGATTAAAAATAAAAGATAATCAAGTAAATAAATACTCGAACAAGAAAGAAGACAAATAAATAAATAAATCAAACAAGTCATTAGAAGAATAAATTTAAGCTAAGTAAAGAAATGTTTAGGTAAAATAATTAAAATGTAAGTAATATATATTACGTGTTTAAGCTAAATATAAGATATAAGACTCGAAGAAAACTATTTAAAAAACCTACAAGAACAAGAAGGATCTCTTTAGTTTGCTAAAATTTTCTATTGAGGGTTGATGCGGGTGATTTAAGGAGATTGAAGATCAAGTCCTTACTTCCTCGTTGTCTCGCGCAAGTCCCAGAGCTGCTATTATTGGGCTGATTCCTTGCTCTTGTTATCCTTATTATCTTTAGTTCATTTTATTTAGGAATTGGTTGTCTAAAAATATGCAACATATATGCAACAACCATTGTTTAACATTCTCATGTAATGTTTTGCTGGCTATATAAGCCACAAGCCGCGATAATAAAAGGGGAGTTGAACAGAATATTACTACTCTCTTCTTTTATTTCTCTCATCTTCTTCTATCTACTCTGTTATCTCAAAATTACACGACATTTTGGTATCAGAGACGTCTGCTCAATGGGAACATGCCAGCAAACTAATGCTGAGTTTAGAAACGAGGTTCAGGAAGTTTTGGGAAGACACGAGTCTATGTTCGATCAGATCCAGATGACTCTACAGACCTTCATGACCAAAAATGCAAACTATCGAAGCAACTGTAACTCACCTAAAGAAACAATCGGACAACCAAAACCCTTTCGCCTCACCCGAAGCTCAACATTCACATCAACCACCACCCCATAATAGCCCACCTCGCAATACTCACGGAAACCCTCTCCCAACTAGGTCTAGCAACACCATAAACCCAAATAACCATCACCTAAAACTCAACTTTCCCAAGTTCGACGGCCACGATCCGCAAGGGTGGATATATAAAGCAGAGCAATATTTTGATTTCAAGGAGGTAGCCGTAAATCAACAGGTCCAGCTTGTTTCCTTTCACCTCGAAGGCATCGTTCTGCAATGGCACCGCTGGCTCAGTAAATTCAGAGGACCCATGACTTGGGAGGAGTTTACCAAAGCTGTCCTCGAATGGTTTGGCCCCATTGATTATGAAGATCCATCAGAAGCCTTAACCAGACTCAAACAAATTTCCAAAGTAGCTGTATATCAGGAAGAGTTTGAAAAATTATCTCACTGTGTCGATGGTTTACTTGAAAGTTTTCTTGTTGGTTGTTTTATTGTAGGGTTAAAAGAAGACATAAGGCTTGATATGAAGATCAAACAACCCTGAACCTTAGCCACTGCAATTGGCATTGCTCGCCTTATTGAAGAGCTAAATTCTCTTTGGAAAAAGGGCTCTATTCCTGGCCGATCTACATGGGCAAGTAGCACATCAAAAAATATTACAAGTCCCACTAGCATATTGGGACCAGCTCCTGCAACAAAAATAATTTAGTTGAAATAAATGCAAGAAGAATCTCACCCTAGGAAGCAAGAGAAAGATGAGAAAAAGGCCTTTGTTATTATTGTGATGATAAGTTTGTTCTGGGCCACAGATGCCTACGTCCTCAATTATTCATGATTGAAGATATAGGAGAGGAAGACATAGATTTGAGCGAAGATGAAGCTGACCTCAAAAGTCACATGTCAACGCCTGAAATTTCGTTCCATGCAATCACAGGTGTGGAGCATTCTCAAACTCTGAAATTACAAGGGCGGATACGGGATCGTGAAATCACAATCTTAGTTGACGGAGGAAGCACTCATAATTTCGTTGATCAATCTCTTGTTCAAAAATTGGGGTTAACGGTAACAATAGATAAACCTTTTCATGTGATTATGGCTAACAAGGATAGAATTGAATGTGCAGGAACATGTACTGGTGTCACTCTTGATATCCAAGATTTTCGAACCACAATTGATTTTTATGTGTTGCCAGTCACCGTGTCTTCGTGATTTTTGGAGTCCAATGGTTGCTCACTTTGGGACCGGTCGAGACAGATTATCGCCCCTTAACCATGGCTTTTATAGCTAATGGCAAACGAATTATTTTCCAAGGATTGAAACAAGGTGACTTACTGGTTTGTAGGCAACAAGATTTACAATTGATGAACAGTAGTGGTAGTGACGAAGTCAGAAAATTAAAATAGGAGGACTCAAATATTTAATTTTTTAAATTTTTGAGAGCCTAGTACACCACTAACTCTCAAATAACTCCATCTTTATATAAAAATATTTAATTTTTTAAATTTGAGCTCCATGTATCTCCGTACATGAGTAGTGGCATGTTTCTCCACATGCAAATCACGCCCACATCCTTAAGTGACCAGGTGCTTTCTACAAACATATCTCAACTACTTAAACAATTTACATGTGTGTTCCAGGTACCCACGTGCTTGCCTCCTCCAAGGCAACATGATCACCACATCACACTACAACCAAACTCAGGCTCAGTGAATGTATGCCCGTACCGGTACCTTTATTACCAAAAGACTCAAATCGAGAAGCTAGTGCAAGAGTTGTTACAGTCAAGATTAATCCGTCCTAGTCATGGTCCTTTCTCTTCTCCAGTACTGTTGGTCAAAAAGGTAGATGAAAGTTGAAGATTTTGCGTGGATTATAGAGCCCTAAATAAATCACGGTTAAAGATAATTCCCCATTCCTGTGATCGATGAGTTGCTGGACGAGTTGCATGGCTCAAAATTTATTATATTATTATTATTAAATATAATAATAATAATAATTTGTAATTATTAATACGTTAGTCAAGTAACAGTCAAAAAATTATATCAACAATGATAAAAAGTTACTTAACTCTTTTAAATGTTAATTTGTATATATTACGTTAGTTACATTGACAAAAGATTAATAAGAACAATTTTTTGAATTAAATTATCTAATTTTAAAATTTAAATACTTAATTAAAATTTTTAAAACAAGATTATTACCAATGATTAAAAAACTCAACCGGTTAAACTGTAAAAAATTTAAACCGTTCAACTTTTCGATTCATTTTTTAACTTTTTAGTTTGATTTATTTTTTTTTAGGGGGGAAAAAACCCATGTCACTAACTCAAAAACAGTAGGCAATACAAGACGGAGGGGAATCGAAAAACATAAAATCAGAAAAGGAAAAAGAACTACGAGCTAACTTGTGGGCTAAGACATTAGATTAACGACTTAGCCAAGCGACTTGGATATCTTGCCTTTGTGCTAACAGCAACTTGCAATCATGAATAATCGAACCATACTCGAGACCGGTCCGGATCGATTACTGAACGGAGAAGACTAAACTCGAGCATCATTGTGAACAACACCGCCCAAACAACACATGCTCACTTGTTCCAAAGCAATCCAGAACGCCAATGCTTGACCACTCGTGGAGAGTAGAAGCACAGTCGCATACGGAAGAAAAAGCATGAAGAAACGTGTCGTCCAACAAGTAATGTAACCGATCCCATGCAATGAGAAGCATCGAAAATCGCAGCATCAATAAAGCACTTCCAACTATGGAGAGAAGAGATAAGAATAGTCGGTCTTGAGCACACGATCGGCGGTCATTGGAGACGCGAGATTGAGCAATGGACCACGCGACTTAAGTAATCGGTGGCGTGGTGCAAAATGACACCAAAGCGAACACTACGATGATTCCAAATAGCTTCATTTCGAGCCCACCACAACCGCCAATGATCATAGCAAATTCCTCGAAAACAAAGAGATCATGAACGACAAAGAGCCGAAAAATAAGTGGTGAATGGCAATGACAAAGAACCACCTCCACGACCCCAAAGCTGCCAAACATCAACCGCAGCATTGCAGCGAAGAAGGACATGATCAACATCTTCCACCAACGAACCACACCCACACGCTGCATCCACATTCATACCACGCTGCAACAAACGACCCCGTGTCGGTAGCAAATTACGTAAAGCTCGCCACAAAAATTCACGAACCTTTGGTGGAACTTGTAATGTCCAAATTAACTTCCAATCGATGCCTGTAATGATCTCAGCTGTGCGATTCAAGTGAGAAGCAACATAGTAGCCCGACCTGACAGTGTAAACTCTACGCTTGTCATAGTGCCAAATCCGGCGATCTAGAGCAGAAGAAGAGACGGGGATGGACAATACAACCTGCGCATCATCATCACTAAACAAGGTTCGAACCTTATTAATGTCCCAATGGTTAGAAGAGCTATCAATCAGTCCCGAAACGCGCAAATATGAAGGATTGTGAGGAGAAGCGGAAGAAACATTAAAAGCAAAATCTCTTGGCAGCCACGAATCACTCCAAACTCTAACATCAGCACCATTAAAAACTGATTAATTAATTAATTAATCAATCAATGTTTGTAAATAAATAAGTTCTTATAAACTAAAATAAATCAATTAATTTTCATTTAACGTTATCTTTTTGTAATTAAACTTCATAGATAAAATTAATATCTTTTAATCATATTTTAAATTCTTTAATTTTAATTAATTTTAACAATTTTATGATGATATATATAACACCGGTTGAGCCTTTCGAGTTTTAAACATCTTGTCATATAGGTTTAATTTACGTTCTAATTTTTAAAACGTTAATTATTACACAACCGAATTGCTAGGATCATCAGAACAACATTTGTAACCTTAAGGCTTAAACTCATTCTTTGAGGCACAGGGACATTGCTGGGAGTGGATCTAACGCATTTCGTTCTGCGAGAGAACTCACTCACTGTTATCAAAAGAGCCTGCATCTGCATGTTACGTATTGTAATGGTTTGACACGCAAATACTACTACAATTCAGGGGCCAGGGCTCTTCTAGTAGAGCCGTTGCTTAGGCTCCAGTACTTGAAAAACGAGCTTTTGAGCATTGAATGTTATGAAGTCTTTAAAGCTTCAATTGAGAGCTTTGTTAGTACAGTATAGTTCTTAACAATTGAAGAATCAAAATCACTCGTATGGAATAAACAAATAATGTTAATTACATAAAAATGAGTTCCTTAAGCGGAAAACAAAATGGAAAGTACGAGAAGAAGAAGCAGAAGCAATTTGGATGAGTCATTGCATGCCATAGATGCAGAACCCGAATGTCCATCGACGTGGGTACCGACCACAACTGGCACATGACGGACCCCACCAGAGCCTCTATTGATGTTGCCACCGCCATTAACGTTACCGTCTCTGACGGTGTTGCCACTTTTGACACTGTTACGAGGTACGGTGGCTCTGCCTCTTCCTCCTCCACGGCTACCGCCGCCTCTGGCTGTTGCCGACGTAATGACCAAAGCAATGAAAACAGTCAACAGAAGTAGCGTCCTGCAGGCCACCATCTTAGGGTCGTTCTTAAGCTTTATAAGAAACTTTTTAAGTAAATATGTAGTGTATGTGTGGAGGAAAATAGGACAGAATGGAAAATATTTATAGGGTGGAGAGCTAGCGAGTGAGCTCCATTCACAAGCCGCGTGAGTTGTTCGTGTTCAGAGATAAAACGCATTCAAACAAACAAAAGAAACGCCATTTGTGAGGTTTGGTGTTCGGTGTGGCCTCGGAAGTCGTCGGTCAATTATGTCTAACTATGCAATATAATTGAGAAGGCCTTTGAAATTGGACACCATTTTCTCACTATTATTTGACCAATCTTCTAAAGTAAGCGAAACGGCTGATGTGGTGGGCGCTGACATTTCCTATTTTGGAATCTGAACTTTTTTTTGAAGAAAAATAAATTAAAAACTGATATTTTCATATTTTATTTTAGTATTTATTTTAAATTTTTAAATTAAATATTTGAAATTTAAAAAATCGAATAATTCAATTTAACAAGTAATTTTGTCAGCAATTTACTAATATAACTAACAAAACACGAAAAATTAATATCTAAATGAATTACATGATATTTTGCATACTTTTAAGTATCAAAGTTATGAACACATTTCAATTACAGCAACAATTAAGCGAAATTCAGTTGATATGCGGTATAAAGAGATGCAAGATACATCTTGGTCGAATTGGCCATTCCAGCTCGGACCTAATCAAGACGACTTCGGGCGATCGGCCTGCTCATCAAGATCAACTCTAAGGCCAAAGCCCACTTTACTCCCTACCATTAGCGAAGGAGATCTCCATGCAGACACGTAATAAGACCTAAACACGATTACTACTTCAGATATAAGGTATTATTCTCCCATAATTCGGTGTCGATCATAACCTAAGTCGTTTTCTCCTAATTCATCAATCTCATCTTCACCGAAGCTTACTTGGCGTCGGAGGGCTAATTGGGACATCACCCCGACTAGCCTTCCTTGTTTTACAAGTATACTTACGCCATATTCGTCATGAAGGAAGAAGACGATGGATTTCAATGGAAGCACTGTTCAAATTTAAATCCGTGAGAACCAATTGGCACCCACCGTGGGCCGACTTAGAAACCACGTCCGAACCACCGCAGATTAGCGGTAGCGGCGACGAATCTGATGTAGCCCTTATCGCGGCCACGGCGATCTGGCGTTTAGGTTTGCGGTTACTCAGCAATTATGCCGCCTGCACTGCATGTCTCCCGCACGGAATCCTCTGATCCTAACGATCAACAACAACCTCAAACCTTGGAATAGGAAGAACAGGCGTGGTACAGGAGGATAACGTCAGACTCAAAGACACACCCAATCTTCAACACCGACGGTGCAGAACCTATTCCTACCAGGCACTCCGTTCTAACCGAAAGCGATTGAGGAAGCAGCCGATTTGTTGATTCGCCAAATACTACAGTCACAACCGGCACAACAGTCGCCGTCCGTGCGGCCAGCCGCCCGACAAATCAGTTTGACAACCGATCATCGCCCGTATGAAGCCCTAGAAAAACTCGCGGATGATCGGACTCACATGGCTACTGAGCTTATTCAGACGCCTGACGGCAAGAAGACTCTCCCTTCACCTGACATATTGGATAGCCTCCCAAACCCAAGACAAAGATACTGACCCGAGAAATACACCGGAAGACCGACCCTTTGGACTACATGCGGACTTCCAGTCGATGATGAGCCTACACTGTGTTCCGGACGCTATCCAGTGTAAGGCTTTCTGCACGGCCTTCCAAGAGGGAGCTCGGCGATGGTTCAACAGCTTACCCCCGGGCTGTATCACATGCTTCGAGGATTTCAGGTCGCTCTTCCTGAATCAATTCGCCACTAGTAAGCGACCGCAGAAGACGGCTTTAGAGGTGATGCAGCTCACCCAAGGAAGGAGTGAGAGTTTGCGGGAGTTCATCACTCGGTTCAACAACGAGGCGGTCGAGGTACCCGATCTCACCTGCTCGTCTATGCTGGCCGCACTTATGAGCAATCTGAGGACGAGGAGTTCAAGAAGTCGCTAGCCCTCGATCAGCCCGATCTATTCAGAGATCGATGTCAGGCGAACAAATACATTCACCAAGAAGTGTTAAAGAATACAAAACGCCGAAGCGGATGATCGCGAGCCGAGTGGTAGAACCGATGAGTCTCACAAAGGCAGAGGATCACGACTGAGAAAGCCGAAGGTCGACATTGGAATCAACAAGACTTCACCCGCTTAACAAACGATCGCGGAAGTCTTGGCGGCTATGATAGCGGATGGAGAAACTATCCGAGAGCTGAAAAAATGAAGACCCCCTACAAGGACAGGAACACTAATGTGTATTGCCGCTTTCAAAAAAGGTCGGCCATGACACGGAAGATTCTTTGGCGATTGAAAAAGAGATTGAATTCCTCATACAAAGGGAAGGTTAGGCGGTTTATAAGCGAGGATGAATGCCGATCGGGACCATCAATATGAGAACAAGTCGGTCAAACAATAGGCGTATACTGGAGGCGAAATGACAGAAATAACGGGGGAAGGCAAAACACGAACACAAATAATCAACGAGAAGAGAGAGGGCATTCAAGGGAAAGAAACGATCGAAACACCGGCAACAAGAGTAACGACCAAAAATTTGGGGTCATTATCGATATTCGGTGGAAATGCGTAGGGGATCCACCACTAAGGCAAGGAAAGATATGCCAAACAGTCGACAAGGACTCATCCACCAAAAGCCGAGGAGAGCGACGGATGATATCATTTGATGAGTCCGACCTAAATGGAATAAGTTGCCCTCATGACGATGCCCTCGTGGTAAATCAACATGGACGGATCTGAGGTCAAGCGGGTAATGATCGACCCGGCGGCTCGGTCGACTTGTTATACTATGAAGCCTTCAAGCAAATGAGGGTACCGAAGAGCGGCTATTACCTACAGATGGCCCCATCAAAGGAGTGACCGGGGCGTCAGCCTACCCGTTCGCCCGGGTAAATTTGAAAGTGAAGTTCGGGCAGAAGCCATGTCAAGTAGAAAGGGACGTTGAGTTCCTGGTCGTGAAATTCCATGGGCCGTACAACGCGATAATCGGCCGGGCTACTCAAAATGCCCTCATATCGGTCGTCTCCACCTATTACCAAGTCATGAAGTTTCCGACACCCCGCGGAGTTGGTGTTGTCAGGGGTCAGCAGAAAATTGCTAGGGAATGCTACTTGGCGAGACGAAGACATTAGATGAGGCGGTAGTCTTGACGAGCTCTCGGATGTGAGCCCCGACGAAGAGACGGAAAGGATGAACCCGATGGAAAAAGCGTGAGAGTCGTCTTTGGGCCGACGGCCGACCCTTCTAAGTTTACAAACCTAGGCTCCGAAATGCGGGGGACTGGTTAAAGAAATCACAGATTATGCGGTTGAAAATAAGTCGGTCTTCGCTTTGTACCGAAGCGACATGCGAAATTTTCGATCAGTCACATCTCACTCCCTCGACATTCGGCACGACTATAAGCCGATCAGACAAAAGAAACGATGCCACAGCAAAGAGCGACAGGGGGTGATCGAGAAGGAAGTAGCAAAGTTGCTGAAGGCCGGTTTCATCCGAGAAGTCAAGTACCCTGAGTGGCTCGCCAATGTGGTGTTAGTAAAAAAGAAGAACGGGAAGTGGAGAATGTGCATAGATTTCACCGACCTAAACAAAGCGTGTCCAAAGGACAGCTTCCCATTGCCTAAGATCGATCAATTAGTAGACTCCACTTCAGGGCATGAACTGCTCAGCTTCCTGGATGCTTTCTCGGGCTATCATCAGATCCAAATGAGCCTGGAAGACGAAGAAAAGACCGCCTTCGTAACCGACCAAGGCACTTTTTGCTACCAAGTAATGCCTTTCGGCCTGAAAAACGCCGGGGCGACCTATCAACGACTCGTCACAGAAGTCTTTAAAGAACAGATTGGCCGGACTGTGGAAGCTTATGTGGATGATATGGTGGTCAAGAGTAAGACGGCCGCCGAACATGTACAAGATCTCAAGGAAGTCTTCCAGACCTTGAATAAATTCCAGATGAAGCTAAACCCGGAAAAATGCGTGTTTGGGGTCGCCTCCGGAAAATTCCTGGGGTTTATGATCACTCAGCGGGGAATCGAAGCTAACCCAGAGAAGATTGAGGCCATCATCTGATGCCTTCTCCGTAATGCTGAAAGATGTTGAATCTTGACCGTCGGATAGTTTATTGAAAGGTGTTCATCTCCGACTAGAGACAAGTGCCTTCCATTTTCAAAGTCTGAGGAAGCGAACATGACCCGCCCAATGGCGGATAAGTGCGAAAGCTCTCCAGCAGTTAAAGCAATACTTGTCCACCGCACTATACTGCAAAGCCCGGTAGAAGGGGAGAATCTGATCTTATACTTGGCGGCTACGGAGGGGTCGATCAGCACGGTACTCATCCGATCGGAAGGAAGCGAACAACATCCCGTCTACTATGTCAACAAAGTGTTGATCGGGCGAAACGCGATATATCGCCCATAGAAAGCTCGCCTCTCCTTGATAATGGCGCCGAAAAGTCGAGGCCTTACTTCCAAAGTCATACTATTGAGGTATGGACCGACCAACCACTCGACAAAGCATTCAAAAGCGAAACTTGGTCGGTGATAAAGTGGGCGGTAGAAGCGGGAGAGTTCGATTTACAATACAAGCCCTTGACGACCATTAAAGCGCGGTGTTGGCGATTTCATCGCAGAGATGAGCCACCGAGCTCGAAGGACGAGCAATTCCCGCTGGAATTTGTTTGTTGACGGATCGTCCAATGTCGAGGGGCGCGGAGGCGGGAGTAGTCTTGATCAGCCCATTTGGAAGAAAAGGTGGAGTCGCCTTCGCTAGAATTCAAAGTCTCCAACAACGAAGCGAATATGAGGCTCGATAGCGGTCTCCAACTCGCCAAGGAGATGGAGGTAAAGCACTTGAAGATATATAGCGACAGACCAAGTAGTGGTCGGCCAAGTCACCGGCGTTATGAGGCGAGGGACCAACATGGTCAAGTATCTAGAGTTAGTAAAGCAGAGTTGAGCAAGTTCGAAGCGATTACTCGATCAGCAGAATAGAACGAGCTCAAAATGCTAAAGCGGATGCGCTCTCAAAATAGCTTCCGATCGTGATGCCATAAATAATGTTCGTCGAACGACTAGATCGGCCAAAGACATTAAAAATCGAGGAAATTTTTAACGTAAATGCTGGTGGTCGAATTGGACGAAGCAATTACACAACCTTTTAGAAGGAAACAACGGAAGACGCGCCGGAAGCCAAGAAACTAAGGATAAAGGCCGCCGAGTACACGATGAGTTAATGGCGCTCTGTATAAGCGGTCTTCTGATGGCACGCTCGATGTTTGAATGAGGAAGAAGCCGAAAGGTGCAATGGCTGAAATCCATGAAGGGATGTGCGGAAATCACGTAGGGGCGTAATGTTGGCTCACCGATTGATCGAAAAGGTACCTTCGCCAAAATGAGAAGAGATTGTCGGGAAAAGGTCAACCGATGTGAGGCTCGCCAGAGAAATGCAATGTCTCACCACCTATCGAAAGTATGCAAATCGTGAGCCATCCTATCCCCTTCGCCCGATGGGGAATGGACATCTGGGGCCTTTCCTCTCGGTCCCGGACAAAAGAAATTCTGATTGTGGCGGTGGAGTATTTCACTAAGTGGGTAGAAGCGAGTCAGTCGCTACAATCATCGAGGGAAGATGGAAAGCTTCATAAAGAAGAATATACTATGCCGCTTTCGGGATGCCTATGGTGTTGGTTCTTGACAACGGTCGGCGAGCTCGACAACCGCAAGTTTAGAGATTTCGCGACCGACTAAAGATCGAGCTACGGTTGACTTGGTAGCCCATCCCCAATGTAACGGCCTCGCGGAGAACACCAACAAGAAGATAATAAACGCCTCAAAGCGCTGGGCGGCCTAAAGACACAGGTAGAAGAAATAGACGGTATTGTGGGCATATAGAACCACACCGAACGGAGCCACTGGGAGACCCTGCTCAGAATGACCTTCGGGCGAAGCCCTGTTTCGATAGAAGCAGCATTGCACAATCAGAGGGTGTCGGGCTACGCAGAAGAGCGGAATGATGAAGCTCGCAGAGCAGAGCTCGTTCTCCTTAGCGAAGATAGGGAAAGGGCAGCCGCTCGCTCAGAAGCCATCAGGCAAAAGGCGACTAAGTTCTATAACAGAAGGGTCAAGCCGAGCGATGTAAAGGTAGGTGGAGTGCGCCCTACTAAAAGTCGGTAGTGGAAAACATCCAGGAAAGCTCGGACAGATGTGGGAAGAACCCTATCGAGTGGTTAAGCAAGTCGGGCATGGTTCTTACATCCTCAACGATGAGAAAGGAAAGATTCTACCGAGGCCTTGGAACTCCCAGAATTTGAAGGCTTTCTACCAATAGATAAGTTTTATTTTTTGTCAATCTTTCCTTATTATCCTTTTTTGTACACATGTGGGTACCTTTTTCCTGTCCCTACCGACGGGTTTTTAACTACCCCCACCTTGTTATCATTAATAAAGGGGTTACAGATTTCTTGACAAAAAAGAGTTATATCGCATATGGCAAAGAGTAGAAAGTCCAATCAATCATCGCCCAAGCATTTTACATAGCTCGACCACGATCGGCTCGGGTCGCCGAGACAAGATCCTCGAGACCTCGCCATCGCCATCGCCTGGGCATTTTACATAGATCGATCACGGTTGGTCGGGTCGCCGAGACAAGATCCTCGGGACCTCGCCATCGCCATCACCCGGCATTTTACATAGATCGATCATGGTGGTCGGGTCGCCGAGACAAGATCCTCGGGACCCTCGCCATCGCCATCGTCCGGTATTTTATATAGATCGACTACGGTCGGTCGGGTCGTCGAGACAAGATCCTCAGGACCCTCGCCATCGCCATCGCCATCGCCCGACACTTTACATAGATCGACTACGGTCGGTCGGGTCGTCGAGACAAGATCCTCGGGACCCTCGTCATCGCCATCGCCCGGTATTTTACATTGATCAACTCGATCGGTTGGGTCACCAAGTCTAGTGCACAGGGACCTCGCTCAAGATCGATATAATCGATGCGGTCGATCGGTTTGAAACCGGTCGACTACGAGCTACTCCACCAAAACTCAACATACATAGAAAGTAAAGAGCATAAACATGGAAAAAAGACAACGAATGAAGCAAAGGTAAAGTTCATTGATTTCTCTTTGCCCTGGTCACAAGCCCGACTAGGTGAGCTCTACAATTGGGGAGAAGGGGGGTTGTGAACAGGAGGAGGAGAAGGAGAATACCCGGGGGAATACACAGGGGAAGCCCCGGAATCAGGCGGAAGAGTCGAAGCGGGGACATAAGCATCATCATGAGGAAGCTCGTCCTCCTCGACCGAGCTAAGGTCCAGCTCCTCAATCGGGACGGATCTCCGGTCTTCCGCGACCCTCTCCTTTACTTCCTCCAAAGAAAGGTCAAGAGCGGCAGGAAGCAACAGCTCGGCGAACGCATCAAACGAAGGACCGTCCGACCTCTCAGGAATGCAGGTGTCATAACAATTCTTCAAGATCACGAGGGCCAGGTCGTAGGAATACTCCAAGCACTCGTCCTGCAAGAACCGCCTCGCCATCGCAGGATCGCCTCGACCCTTTGTTCCTTCACCAAGGCTTGTACCTCCTTAGCGATCCTCGGTGCAGGCATGATCTTGGAGGGCCTTGGCATGATCTCGGAGGGCTTTCTCCTTTAGCACTCTCTCCGACTCCCACTGCCCCCGCAAAACTGCATACTCCTCAAAAAGCTTGGCCCTCTCCGCCATCGCCTTTACCCTTTGGAGCTCCTCCTTTGTGGTGAGCTCATGGCGCGCATCTCTTCCTCCCCCGTGTCAACTTGGGCCTTCAAAATATTGGCCGCCTCCTCCCGAATCTTCTTCTCCTCCTCTAAAGAAGAATTTTGAGCTTTTAGAAGGTCCCTCTCCTCTTCTACCTTCGGCTCGTCCTTGAGGGCTCAGATCTCTCTCTGAAAGTCCACGAATCTTACGGTCCGTAACGTCCAAACGCTGCAGCCGTCTCGAATGACATCATCGAGCTCCTCGAGCAAGTACGCAGGAGTAGGGACCCCATTTCTTATTGCCCTCTCGGTCAAATTTCTCCCGTCCATGGGAGGAGTAATCCTTTCAAGATGTGACGACAACGCCGATATCGATGGTTGTGGAATCCACAGGCGCTTGATCGAGACTCCCACAACCCGACGCCACCCGCTATCTCCTTTCCTTTGAGTTGGTTTGAAGGACGGGAGATTGGTCGACCACCGAAGGACAATTAGCCACCAAAGGGCAAAGAGATCGGTTGGCCACCGGGGAATTGGGAGATTGGTCGTCGACTCTGGCGGCCCTCCTCCTCTTCGAGGCCGTTCGACCTCCTCCTCCTCCTCGACTACAACAATGCTCGACCAAAGTAGGCGACTACAAGAAGCGCCGCCAATGGTTCGGAGACGGCCAGAGAAATACGCCGCGGCCTGGAAGCGATTGGCCGAGCGACCATCGAACTAGCCTCTCGTCTGTCTCCCCGACCTCGGCCTCCCGAAGGCCCTGCGACCTGACGCTTACCCTTGATGGACTTGGGGGCGTCGGGGAATGTGTTAACCCTGGTCATAGCTGCACAAACAAGGGAAACAGGTTAGAAACTGAATCCAACACCTACGAATAAAGAAGATAAATCAACCACGAGAGGTCAACCAAAGTGAGCGGTTCCTCTCTAGCCCACCAACTCGCATGGGGTCAATCAAGAGAATTGGCGAGGCCCCGCCATACCCCGAGATGAGCCGAGCAAAGTTACACGGCCGAGCTCCTTTATACGGCCCACTACCTCTCGCTCTTCCCTAGAAAGCGATAGGCTTGCCGAGTCATTCCACCGCTTCGGCTTGGGATACCTCCACCATGGGACACTAAGAAGACCCTGGGGCTTCACAAAGAAGTATTTTGTCCGCCCAGCGTAATTTTACCGGACGTCCGGTGGGCGATACCGCATCCTTGTACATCGTGGAAGGATGCCACCCCGAGCTTCGGACTCGACTCGACTCATCCTTAAAAATGGCGCAGGATGTTAACCGAGGGTGGCAGCCAAATTGGTGGCACAACAAAGACGAGTCCATTAATGAAACGCCACCCATTCGGAGGGATCTCGACTAGCCGCAATTGAAAATCAAGACACACTTCATCCACGATCGGCACGTCTGGCGCCTCAAGCCTCCGATCGAAAAGAAATATTCAAAGACGGCAATCCACCCACCTCACTGCTTGCAATTCCTTCATCCTCAGAAGCCAACCTGGGCTCCCAATCCTGAGGGATACTGTTCCTAAGGATGGACCGGCGCAACTCCGCCGCAGACATCTTTGATTTACCCTTGGGCAGCTCCTTCACCATCACCGTCCTTCCGCTCCTTGTTGTAATCTCTTCAACATCCTTAACCTTGACACCGCGCCACCTCGGCCATAACCTCCGACGACGACCTCCGTCAGTGAGAACCACTGAGAAATCTCACCCGAGAACCGCTAGATGACATGTTTTTAAGAGGAATCTAGAAGATGAGAATGAGGGAAGGGGACGTACCTATTCAATGGTAGGAAATCGGAAACTCGAGCAACGCCTAAAACAACTTTTGGAAATGAGAATAAGAAAGAACAGAAGCAAGAACAGGGAGAAAACAGAGGAAAGCAAGAAGACGGCAAGAATGAAATAAGCGTGAAGAAAAAGCAAACCGTCTGTCGACTCTGATATTTATAGAGACAACGTTGAACTACGATCCAGCCAAAGCCCGACGTGGAGAACATCCGAGCTCCCCAGGACACGTGGCATGATCTCAACGGAGGCAAATCGAGGTTACTCAAAATCCGAAAGACGCGAGCAGTTGAAAGGACGTCTGGATACGGTGAGTAATTACATAAAGACGATACGCTTTGATTTTGAAAGTCGCCGACAAAGACGCTGTCGTCCACTAATAAATGCTTCAATTGCCTTCACGCCCTCGCGATGACGACCGCCTGGCTTGCTTTAGCCGAGTGGGCTCATAATAATAGTCGAAGACGACCATTTGGAACGATCGGTAGACCAACCCCAAAGACGATGCAAGAACGCAACGATCGACATCGATCAATCGAAATCACCGAGGCGCTAAATGACCGACTCAACAACAACATTGCCGACCAATCAATTATTCCATTCAGCTGATCAACAGACGAGCTATATCTCAAGGCTCAACCGATCGACCCAACCCCGAGTCGTCCTATGATCAAGCTATAAAGCCTCTACGTACTCCTCCGACCCTTCTCTTCGCTCAGACTCGAGGAGTAGGGGGCTTATGGTCGGGTCGGCCATTCCGAGCTCGGACCCAATCAAGACGACCCGTGGGCCGATCGGCCCGTTCATCGAAGATCAGCTCTAAGGCCAAAGCCCACTTTACTCCCCAGCCCATTAGCAGAAGGAGATCTCCCATGCAGATACATAACAAGACCTAAACCTGATTACTACTTCGTATATAAGGTATTATTCTCCCATAATTCAGGTATGCGATCATAACCTAAGTCGTTTTCTCTGAATTCATCAATCCCATCTTCACCAGAAGCTTACTTGAGCGTCGGAGGGGCTAATTGGGACATCACCCCACTAGCCTTCCTTGTTTTACAGGTATACTCACGCCATATTCGTCACAGAAGGAAGAAGACGATGGATTTCAATGGAAACGCACCGTTCAGCCTAAATCCGGCAGAACCACATACCATTACCCTTAATTGGTAACATGATTATTTTTGTAGTAACGTTGATAGAGATAATGTGTAGTTAGCCACGTAAGGAATGAAATTTTTTATATAATTGACAATTTCAAGGAATTATTGTATTTGTTTGGTGGCGAAACTGTCATAACGAAAAGGAGCATATATATTAAAATAATAAAATAATACTTATTTAAAATAAAATAAAATAAAATAGTCATAAAAGATAATAATAATAATAATAATAATAATAATAATAATAATAATAATAATAATAATAATAATAATAATAATAATAATAATAAATACTTATGAATAAAAATATAAACATAAGTAAAAATAAATAATATAATGAATATATAACAAAATAAAGATTAAAAATAAAAGATAAATAAGTAAATAAATACTCAAACAAGAAAGAAGACAAGTAAATAAATAAATCAAACAAGTCGCTATAAGAATTAATTTAGGCTAAGTAAAGAAATGTTTAGGCTAAATAATTAAAATGTAAGTAATATATATTATGTGTTTAGGTTAAATACAAGATATAAGACTTGAAGAAAAATATTTAAAAATCTATAAAAGCGATAAAGATCTCTTTATGTGTAATCCTTTGTACATATTTTGGTCTACCAAAATTTTCTATTGAGGGGTTATGTTTTTGGAAAGTTTCAGAAGAGTCATTTCATTTTTTATTACCTCCCCCTAGTTTTTCTTAGGACTTCCATCATTTTCATAATAGTCTTTAAGTATAATATTTTCACATCTTCTTACTAAAGGGTTATGATGCCTCTTTTTAATATATCCAAACTATCTAAGTCTTATATCTCTTAATTTTCATTAATATTAGTCACTTTTAATTTGTCTCTTACTATTACAATTTTTATCTTATCTCTTCTAGTAAGGTTGTATGTCTAATAGAGCATCCTTATCTCCACCACTATTAACCTATGACTATGCACTTATTTAACTGGTCAACACTCTGTTTCATAGAGTATGGTTGGCCTAATAGTTAAATTGTATAATTTACCTTTGAACTTAAATGGTTTCATTTTGTTATACAAAACTCTTGATGCATTTCTCCAAATAAGCTACCCTGATATGATACAGAGAATTATGTCTTTATCAATTTTTCCATTACTTTGAATGATAGATTTTAGATACTTAAAACATTCTTTTTGTAGTATAACTTTTGAACCAATCTTTAACTCCACATTGGAAGTCATCCTATGAACCGAAAATTACACTCTAAGTATTCAGTCTTACTTCTACTTAATTTAAAATCCTTTGGCACTAATTGTTAGATCCCGATTTTTTTTTATGATGTCATTAAGCCTGAATTGTGTTAAGTATGTGATTATGCTTTCGTTTGATTAATTTGGAAGCATTAGTGGATAATTGCGGGTTATTTGCGTTTAATGTGGTTTTGATGAGAATTAATGGAAATGATAGGATAAAGATATATGAGGGCATTTTAGGAAGTTTGCTTATGTTAGAATGGGTTAAGGTTGGTTGGAAGGGTAAAATGGTCTTTACCTATTTCATTAGACTTGAGAGTAAAAGTTTAGAAGGAAAGGAAAGAAAATAGAAAGAAGGAAAAGAGAAAAGAAGAAGAGGAAGTCGTCAGTGGAGGAAGGAGGAGAAGAAGAAGAGAGTTGCGATCTTTGAGATTTTCGACACTTTCGAACCATTTTCGGGTAAGTTCTGCTTGTGTTAAACTTGTTTTAGTTGGATTTAACCTAAGGATAGGTAAAATGTGTGAGAATCGAACATGCTTGGTATCAGAGCGCTTAGGTTTAGTGTCCTCGGCTTAGAATGCATATAGGATGAATTGTTTGTTATGTGATTATGTGTTGCATTGATTGATTGCATTAAGTGACATGCATGTCATGCATACATGTAGATTGATCTGTAGCTAATCCTTAGTGTTTCCATTTGAAGGAGTACGATGCCACCTCGTAGAAGGACACGAGGAGTTCTGCAAGGATCTGCTTTTGACTCTCCATTAGAGAGGAAAGGATCGATGAGTCGATGGCCCGTGAAATCTTTGAGGCTTCTGTAGGGTTAGAGAGTGAGCCCATGCCTTCGCAGACTCAGGAGTCGTCAGTTCCGCAAGAACAAGTACCTCCTCTTGATCCTAGGCTATTCCAGGCCTTCACCCAGGCATTTAAGGCAGGCTATGGGCGGATGCCACGACTTTTGTTTCAAATTTCATTCAAAGGAGACGGTTTAATGATTGATAAAGTATGGGGCAGTTGATTTCTTTGAGACATCAGATCCAGAAGAAGCGAGATTTGGCTGAGAAAGACTGAGAGAGTGCTGGATCAGATGGAGTGTGAGGATGACGAGAGAGTCATCGATACTGCAAGTTTGCTTCAGGGAGATGCTCTGCATTGGTGGGAGACCGTGCCGGGCAATCAGATGAGACCCGTGGGGTTATCATGGTAGAACTTCTTGGCTGCTTTTAAGAAGAAGTATATGTCAGAGGTTTATATTCAGCAGAAGCAGAGGGAATTCCTCAGTTTGACTCAGAGGGAGATGTCAGTGAGTGAGTATGAGCGTCGATTCAGTTGGCGAGATATGCTTCGGATTTGATGCTTTGAGTGAGGCTGCAAGATGTCGCCGATTTGAGTCGGGTCTGCACTTAGTTATAAGAGAGAAAGTGATTGTGCAGAACTTCTGTTATTTTCAGCAGCTGGTTGAGGCAGCTTTGAGAGTGGAAAATATAGAGAAAATTAAGAGTGCAGTGAACAAGAGAAAGGGCAGAGAGCAGTTCAGAGAGGAGGTAGCACTAGTACTCCTATGTCAGACAGGGGTGCTAGGAGCTTCCCTGTTCAGTCAGAGGAGAGGAGCAGTGGTGCGAGCTGACCTAGGCCGATGAGGACTTCTACTGTTTCTTACCAAGCCTCAATGGTGGGTGGCAGTAGAAGAGGAGATGGGGATAGAGCTTTCGTCCCGAAGTGTGAGCATTGCGGAAGGTCCCATAAAGGATAGTGCTTCAGATTGATCGGAGCTTGTTTCAACTGTGGGGAGAAGGGACACATTGCCAGAGAGTGTCCTCAGCCTCCACGACAAGAGAGAGGCCAGATGCAAGTTCCGAGGAGGACAGAGACCATAGGACAGAGGACTGCAACAGAAGTGGGCAGTTCAGATGTAGCCAAGAGGGTGAATCTTCCGGGAAGACCGAGAGGGCAGGCACCAGTTAGGGTGTTTGCGATGACTCGGGAGGATGCAGAGACAGCTCATGATGTTGTGACTAGTATGATTCGACTCTTTGCTGATGATGTGCTAGTTTTGATTGATCCGGGTTCTACTCATTTGTTTGTTTCCTCGAGTAGACCCGTGTGTGATAGGATTGTGAGCCCATTGGATACTCCGCTATTGGTGAGTACTCCAATCGGCCAGTACATTGTGATTAGTCAAATGTATAGAGGTTGTGAGATTCGTATTGATGGAGAACTTCTAGTGGTCGATTTGATGCTACTGAAGATGGGAGGATTAGATGTGATTTTGGGCATGGATACTTTAGAGAAGTACAATGCTCGTTTGGATTGTAAGCAGAAGACAGTGGAATTTGATTTAGGTGATGGCAAAAAAGTGATGTTTACTGGGGACAGGAAAGCAAGTCCGCCCAGAATTGTTTCAGCTTTGACTGCAGAAAAGATGATGAGTAAAGGTTGTGAGGCGTTCTTGGCTTATGTGGTAGACACCAGGACAGAGAGAGGAAAGCTGGAGGATATTCCAGTAGTCAGGGAACTCTCAGATGTCTTTCCCGAGGAATTACCAGGACTACCCCCAGCTAGGGAAATTGAGTTTCCCATTGAGCTTCTGTCAGGTACAGCGCCGATTTCAATTTCGCCTTACCAGATGGCTCCAGCGAAATTGAGGGAGCTTAAGGAGCAGTTGGAGGAGTTGTTGGAGAAGGGGTATATTCGACCAAGCTCTTCGCCTTGGGGAGCTCCGGTTCTTTTTGTAAAGAAGAAAGATGGATCGTTGAGGATGTGTGTAGATTATCGGAAGTTGAATCAGGTCACTGTGAAGAACAAGTATCCACTTCCTCGCATTGATGATCTGTTTGATCAATTGCAAGGGGCGAAAGTCTTCTCTAAGATAGATTTGAGGTCGGGTTACCATCAATTGAGGATTAAGGAGTCGGATGTGCCGAAGTCTGCTTTCAGGACTTGGTATGGGCATTTTGAGTTTATGGTGATGCCTTTTGGATTGACGAATGCGCCTGCAGCGTTTATGGATTTGATGAATTGAATTTTTAAGCCATTCTTGGACCAATTTATCATTGTCTTTATTGGTGATATATTGGTTTATTCCAAGAGTGATGAGCAGCATGAAGAGCATTTGAGGATTTCTTTGGAGACCTTGAGGAGGAATGAGCTATATGCCAAATTCGATAAATGCGAATTATGGCTGAGGGAAGTTTCATTTCTTGGACATGTGATTTCAAAACAGGGAGTGCATGTGGATCCAAAGAAAATAGAAGCTGTGGTGAATTGGGAAGCCCCGAAGAATGTAGCAGAAGTGAGGAGTTTTCTGGGCTTGGCAGGCTATTATAGGAGGTTTGTGGAGGGATTCTCTATGATAGCCGCTCCGATGACGAAGTTGTTAAGGAAGAATCAAAAGTTTCTCTGGAGTGATGAGTGTCAGAAGAGTTTTGAGGAGCTTAAGCGTAGATTGACGATTGCTCCAATTTTGATGTTGCCTTCTGGAGATGAGGGATATACTGTGTATAGTGATGCTTCGAGGAAGGGTCTTGGTTGTGTTTTGATGCAGGGAGATAGGGTGATAGCATATGCTTCGAGGCAGTTGAAGCCTTATGAGTTGAACTATCCGACGCATGATTTGGAGTTGGCAGCTGTGATCTTTGCTTTGAAGATTTGGAGGCATTATCTGTACGGAGTTCAGACGAGGATCTTTATCGATCATAAGAGTCTGAAGTATTTGTTGACCAGAAGGAATTGAAGTTGAGGCAGAGAAGGTGGATCGAGTTACTCAAGGATTATGATTTGTTGATTGAGTATCATCCGGGCAAGGCCAATGTAGTGGCAGATGCTTTGAGTAAGAAATCTTCGATTGCTCATGTTCGATCAGTTTATCTTCCTTCTAGCTAACTTCCGAGTGAGATCGATTCTTAAGGAGAAGGTTAGGGAATTGCAGGCTCAAGATGCAGATTTGAGCAAGCTCAGAGAGGAAATGCAGAATGGTAAGATTTCTGAAGTGATAGTGAGAGATGATGGGCTTATGAAAGTAGGGAACAGGCTGTGTATCCCAGATGTGCAGGAGGTTAACGATGAGATTATGGATGAGGCACACAATGCGCCTTATGCTATGCATCCAGGTAGCACCAGGATGTATAGAGATTTGAGAGAGCATTTTTGGTGGAAAGACATGAAGAGGGATGTAGCAGAGTTTGTCAGTAAGTGTCTAGTATGTCAGCAAGTTAAAGCTGAACACCAGGCACCTTCAGGCAAGTTGAGGCCGTTGCCTATTCCGGAATGTAAGTGGCAAAGAGTGACCATGGATTTTCTGATGGGTTTGCCTAAGACCAGTAGGAGGCACGATGCTATTTGGGTGATTGTGGATAGATTGACGAAGTCAGCTCACTTTTTGGCGATTAAGCAGACTGATTCTTTGCATGTGCTGGCAAAGAAGTATATTGATGAGATAGTGAGATTGCATGAGATTTCGGATTCGATTGTGTCTGATAGGGACCCTCGGTTTACTTCGAGGTTTTGGGGCAGTTTGTAAGAAGCTTTAGGGACGAAGCTGAATTTTAGTACGACTTTTCACCCTCAGACGGATGGTCAATCTGAGAGGACTATTCGGACTCTTGAGGGGATGCTTCGGGCTTATGTGATGGATTTCAGAGGAGCTTGGGATGAGCATTTGCCGTTGGTCGAATTTTCTTATAACAATTCATACCATTCGAGCATTCAGATGGCTCCATATGAGGCATTGTATGGCAGGAGGTGCAGGACTCCAGTTTGTTGGGATGAAGAAGGAGAGAGGCAATTGGAAGGACTAGAGTTGATTCAGACGACAGTAAAGAAAGTCAACTTGGTTAAGCAGCGACTTAAGGCAGCACAGGATATGATGAAGAGTTATGTTGATGCTCACCGAAAGGAGACGGAGTATGATGTCGGTGAGAAAGTGTTCCTTAAGACGTCTCCTTGGAAAGGAGTGATGAGATTTGGCAAGCAGGATAAGTTGAGTCCGAGGTATGTGGGTCCTTATGAAATCCTTGAGAGGATTGGGCCACTCGCCTACAGATTGGCATTACCTCCAGAATTGGCTCAGATTCACGATGTTTTTCATGTGTCGATGTTGAGGAGGTATAGATCGGATCCTTCTCATATCATTCGATACAAGTGAGGTTCAATGAGGATGATCCGAGTTACGAGGAGCAACCAGTAGAGATTTTGGATACCAAGGACAAGGTTCTCAGGAACAAGATTCAGCTAGTCAAAGTCCTGTGGAGGAATCATTCGGTAGAGGAGGCTACATGGGAGACCTTGGAAGCCATGAAGAAGAAGTATCCGCATCTCTTCGATGTTTCAGGTAAATTTCGAGGACGAAATTTCTTTTAAGAGGAGGAGAAATGTTAGACCCCGAATTTTTTTTATGATGTCATTAAGCCTGAATTGTGTTAAGTATGTGATTATGCTTTCGTTTGATTAATTTGGAAGCATTAGTGGATAATTGCGGGTTATTTGCGTTTAATGTGGTTTTGATGAGAATTAATGGAAATGATAGGATAAAGATATATGAGGGCATTTTAGGAAGTTTGCTTAGGTTGGAATGGGTTAAGGTTGGTTGGAAGGGTAAAATGGTCTTTACCTATTTCATTAGACTTGAGAGTAAAAGCTTAGAAGGAAAGGAAAGAAAATAGAAAGAAGGAAAAGAGAAAAGAAGAAGAGGAAGCCGTCGGTGGAGGAAGGAGGAGAAGAAGACGAGAGTTGCGATCTTTGAGATTTTCGACACTTTCGAACCATTTTCGGGTAAGTTCTGCTTGTGTTAAACTTTTTTTAGTTGGATTTAACCTAAGGATAGGTAGAATGTGTGAGAATCGAAGGTTTTAGGGTTTGTAAGGCAAAAATGGCTAGATCTCTTGGGTTGATGCATTTGTGACTGATTTTGTGTTATTGCTGGGTTAGAAAGGTAGTATAAGACTTGATCTAAAGTTTAGATGTGTTGCAATTACTAAAGGGATGAATTGAAGTTAGAAAATGCAGGAAAACTGGGTTTCGAAGTCGAGCTCTAGACCCGCACGTCGCGACGTGCGTATGAACACGCCGCGACGTGGAGCTCGTCATGACGATAATAAACAAATTCGTCATGACGAGCGGAGAGGTGTTAAATCATGACGTGCAAAGGAGGCATGCGACGTCGAGAGAAGCATTAAATCGCGACGTGCGAGGATGGCTCGTCCACGACGTCTGAAGGAATTTGGCTCGTTCGCGGCGTAGCGCATTCCGCGCGCGAACGTCCACTTTTTTTAAGGAGATTTTTGGGCATATCTTGGGTTGTAGATGTCCGATTGAGGTGCTTTTGGATTCGTTGTGAGCTAGAAATAAAGGACTACAAGTTGTATGAAGAAGGGAAGTTCGGAATGAGCCGTTTAAGGTTCGAGAATTTAGATGGAAGTCGGATGGAGACTTTTAGTGCTTTACTTTTGTTTGTTAAGCTTTATGGAATATTTCTTTTGGATATTGATGGAATGAGAATTTGGTTTATTATAGGAAACCAAGCCGACTTCAATCGCAAGAGGAAGGACACCAGTGAGTCAGCTACTCGAGCGATATTAGGTGGGTAATATGTTTATGGTTATTGTCTGTATGGGCAAATTGCCTTACGTATGCTTGTTTGCACTATGTGACCTTGCTTGTATTGAATTATATGAGAAATATTGAATTTTCATTATGACTATGATTATGCTTGGCCTGATAGGCCTTATGGCATTTTGCAAATATGAAAAGATTGAGAATTTCGCAAGCTTTGCTAAGATGCTTTGAGCATGAAACGAATGGATTATGTGCTTTGTTTGGGTAAGAGAGTTACGGATGGAGTCACGTGCACGTTGACATAAAGCCTTCTCCACGCCGCTTGAGGCAAAGAGATCCTCGAGAAATCGGACTCGAGATAGTTTACTGGATGTAACCGGTTTATCCGGATCGTTCTGGAACTCTCGAACCATTTGTGTGCATCCATGATTGATTCAATAGGAATGATGCATAATGATTGTTATGTTGAGAAACAGAAATTGCATGACATATGTTTCTATGAATATGAATCATTGGATAAATCTTGAATTGTGATATGCTGGTATATATACATATTGCTTGATTGTGTGGCTCGTTGCCAATGGCTATAAACGATATGTCATCGAGCTTCGCACTCACCCCATTACTCTCCCTCCTCAAAAGTGCGGATCGAGGCGATTGTCGACCTTGCAAGGCATCGGAAACTTCATGCTAGTTAGAGCCTTGTATTAAGTTAGTACTTTGGTTAGCCGCCAAACATTTCATTATGGAGCATACTTATGTATTTCGGATCTTAAACTTTATTTTGTGTTATGCCACATTTGAGAATATTTGCAAAATTTCCTTTAATTTGTAATGGCATGAAGCCCTTAATTTATGGGTGTTTAATTTCACAAATGGAATGCATGGGTAGAATGTATGTATGAGTATATGAATGTATGTAAATCGAATTATGTATTTGTATGGATGTTGGGATTGGATCCGAAGTTATTTGGGCGCCAATATCGGTGCAGCCCGAGGGCCTCCTTGAATAGGGATCCGCCCCGCCCAACACTAATGTATTCCTTCAAAGTTCTAGATTGACACCGATACCCTTTTTTATCAATCCACTAAAACAATATCATAAGAAAACAACATGTACGAGGACATATCCCCTTAAATATTCTCGATGAGCTCATTTATCACAATTACAAATAAAAGGAGACCAATGAAGAACTTTAGTGTAAATCGATGTCAATAAAAATGTTATGTAATTTCTTATACCATTCTTACTTTTGATTTTACAACTTCATATATATCCATAATAACTCGTATATAAATTATAAGAATTTCCTTAATTTTAAACCTCTCCACATTATTAATATATTTGTCATATAATACTAAAAACTATATTAAGGAAAAAAGGTTATTTAACTTATATGTTACGTTAACTATAATAATAATAATATTTTTAATTGAGTTTTCTAATTTTAAATTTGTAAATATTTGATTAGAAGTTTAAAAATTTGAATGTTGGAAAAAAATTGACATTTCGTAATTGGTTATCCTTTTTATACATGTCCTCTAATGTCTCTCGAATCTCTAACAATTACTTATTTTATATAAATAAGAAAATTTTCTTTTAACAAATGATCTTTTTAGAAAAGAAAATTGATTTTAATATCTTGGTGTATATACTCTATATTGGGATCAATTTCTTTGTCTCTGTTTTAAATGCTACCTTATCTTTGGAGACTATCCATCTATTTATTAACTAATGTCTCTCATATCTCTAACAATTACTTAATTTATATAAATAAAACAAATTTCTTTTAACAAAAGATTACTTTTAGAAAAGAAAAATCTTATTTTAATATCTTGGTGTCTATACTCTATATCAGGATCAATTCATCTTTTCCCATTTTCGTGTGTTATCCTATGTTTGAGACAATCCATCCATCAATTAAATGAAATGAAAGCGGGAACAAGGACATTTAATAAATGGATGAATGGTCTCGAGTACAAGGTGGTATACAAAAACGAGATCAACCACTTTCTGCCTCCTTATCAAAAATTAATATTTTTCTTCAGAAAAAAATTAATATTATTCTATAATAACACTTGTTCCAAAAGGTTGAATCTTCAATTTCAAGGGCCTCCAATCGTAGGCCCCACCCATCGTTGAGAATCAATCACAGATAATTTTGGTCACTTTCAATGAGAGAGTCCACTACCTCTCATTATCAAAAGTCGAACCTAAGACCTTATTTTAATTAACCCTATTAGTTAGCTAATCAAGCTACCCGTGCGGAACACTTGAAATCATTGGTGGCAGCCTGGCAGGCGAAGACAGTGCAGTCTGTTAGACGCTTCCAGTGTCCGCAAATCAGATTCTTTGTCCAAAATAACCCTTTCTATTTTGTTCGATGTCGTTTTTTGGATAAAGTTATTTTGGATAGCGTCTCGTGATTTGCAATTTCCTTTCCAATGATTAAAACCGTACTTTTGTGTTTAGAGTTTAGACTTTAGACATATCAGCTTCAGACTTTTAACCCGAAGGTCAACCTTCCTGACAAGATCTTCTTGTAACATCAAATATATTAGTATTAGATAAAAATCTTAATCCCAATATAAATTTCTCTCAAATACAAGATAATTCAACTAATTATAAGATTTTCTTACATGAATATATTTAATTCTCTCATTTTATCTAATTATTAGTGTTAGTACTAATAATGTACATAATTACTAGTTGAATCATTATTAATAGTAATAAATGCCTAGTAATATATTAGATATCAAATTTAAAAATATTTTCTTAATTTGAGTCTTATCCGTTTAAAAGTAACAAATTAAATTTAGTTTACTTACAAATTAATATGAGACGAAATCAAAATTTAGCTCTATTTATAAATTTAATTAATTGTTAATCTTAATTAAACGAGTTTACTCAATTTAAATTAAAATTGATTTTTGATTAGTCTGAATTTAACTAAATGTAAATATTCAACCTATTATCAATCTTAATTAAAATTATTGAAATTGCATATCTTATACTTACCCTAAGAATTAAAATTCATATAATTTAGTAAAAGTAAAACCAAATTAAAACTTTAACTAATTCTAATTATTAGGATCTCAAAATTGACTTAATTGATAAAATTACAAAATGCTTACAAACTTGAAACAAAAATGACAACACTCTTTGAGATTTCCGCTAAAATGCGAGTATGAAAAGGTTTAATAGTATATAACTTTACTCTTGAATAATAGAGAAGTTGATTTTGACACCAAAAATCATTTCGTTCTTATAAACTTGTTTTAACCTATTCCGCCACAATACGATATTAAAACGACCTTGAATTGTGGTAAAACACGAATGGAACATGGTAATTGAAATAGAAAATTCGAACTTATTTTGGGTAGATCACATGTAATGCCAATTAATAATAATACAAAATAAATATATAAAAAATATACAGTACAGTACTTATAGAAAAAGGTAAATATTATCAATATAAGATAAAATATGTCATTTGCGAACTTGAAACAAGACAAGAAACATATTTGTACAACTCAACTCATAAGCAATCAATAAATGATTAATTACATAAGATGAGTTCCTCGTCTAAGCGGACAAGAGAATGGAAAGAGTCGAAAGAACAGGGAGAAGCAATTCAGGAGAGGTATCGTATTTGTATGCCATAGATCTAGACGCCGAAGTCGAATTTCCACGGGCTCGGTTCCCTCCCGCTATCGGCACAACACGTGCGGGGCCAGATCCTCCATCGCCACCCCCACTTCCTACGACAGTGTTGCTGCCACCTCCACCGCCACTAACGCTTCCGTCTGGTACGGTGTTACCACCTCCGCTGCCAACGCCACGTCTGGAGGTTGCCGATGTGATGATCAGAGCAATAGTAATAGTGAATGCAAGAAGGGGCCTGAAAGCCATTTGTAGAGTTGCGCCACACGAAGACGAAGGTTTAAAAACAATATGTGGATAATGGAAGAAATAGGAGATCGGATAATATTGAGAAGGAGAGCTAGTGACGTGAGGGAACTCCATTAACCAACAAGGCAACAACAACAACAAGCCGCGTGACTTGTTGCCTGTAGAGACTAAAACCCGGTCAAAAGACGTCTTCGTCTTAGGGACACCGGGCGAGACGGTTGAATTTCGTGTTGTGTTGGCGTCTCACTCTTGAAATCATCAAACCGAACACAATCACTTGTTTTAGACTTTGTGTCTTTTATTAATAGGAAGTGGCCACGTCATGCAATATAATATGTGAGTCAAGCTTTGAAATTAGACCTTAAAAACTTTTCTTATATATGGATAAACGAGATAATGTTTGTTTGCTTTTTCTAAATTTTTTATAGTTTAGTTTTTACAATTTACTTAAAAAAACTAAAAATTTTGATAAAATTAGAGATAACAATGTGTCGGTCCATTGACTCAAATTTAAATATTTTTCAAGGAAATAACCCGTGGGTCCAAACTAAGGCTCATACCAATATGAGACCTAATTCTTATTAACAAAATAACATCGTTTTATTTAAAAAAATAGAGTTATAACTGCCAATATCTTAATTCAATTAAACAATGAGTAAAATATTGATGCAGCCGGTCTATGGCCATCCCTAGATGAGATTGACATCTAATATATTTTTGTAATGAAATTGAGGTCTAATATAATTTGAGACATGCTAAAAAGTATTTATGTTTATTTAATAAAATATAAAATTTCGTGTCATAACTAACAATTATTAAAGTTTGTATTATAACTAATAATAATTAGTCAAAAATTGAAAAATAAGATGAATTATTTCTTAAATATAACGAAAATTTATAATATAATCATTTTAATTAAAGTACATCGTCTTTTTCCTAATTTAGCTTTACATAGATTTTATTTAAACATCTAGCCAATAATACTTAATAATAGTATAAAAATAATTATGGTGTAGGTTGTAAAGAAACTTGATTGACCGTTTTTTTAGGTTTCTTGCTTTCTGGTTTCCTGCAAATTCGGGATTCCAGGAACAAAAAAAGGAAAAGAGTACATAACAAATGAGAAAAAAGACAAGAGAAGGATAAAAACAAGCCTTCCTTTCTTATGGCTTCTTTGACATGACAACTTCTTGTGTCCAAAGCATTTCAACCATTATTTACTGTTAGGAATAATTGATTAAGAAGTCTCCTGTTCCTTTACGTTTCGTAAGGTTCGTCATACACATGCATGTCATTTTCCTGTGAAGAAGAACCTGACGTTTCATAGATTCTATCTCTGTTTAATTGGAATGAGCAAGTGTTTTTGAAGCTTTTAAAACCACCTTGTTGCAGGTGAATCTTTAAGGGAAGAATATAAAAATGGTGAACATCAGGGTGATAGAGAAACAGAAAAGTTTGGGCTCCGGCGAGGTTGGAGAGATTGATACGAGAGCACCATTTCAATCTGTCAAAGCTGCTGTTAGCTTGTTCGGTGAGGTTGCTGTTTCTAAGGAGAAACGTACGGTCGTTAGGGTGAAGTCAAAAGTATCTTCAGAGGTAAATCCAATAATGCCAATTAAGTTTCTTATCATATTCTAATGCCAAAACATCATCTTTCTCCGATATGTTTATGATGATTTATAGATTGAGATCGAGATTGATAATGAAAATGAGAGTCTTAGATATCAGGATATGCAAGCGTGTCAGGATTGAATTTCAAGTTCAGAACAAAAATTAGAAAAGATTTTCATTTTTTTGACATGCCCAGATCGTTTTTCTTTTCTTGGTTTTCTGTCAGAATGTCCTGGAAAAGGAGACCCAGTTTCTCTTGGCTCAGAAAGAATATGAGAAATACAAACAGAAGCTGGAGAGTGCTGAAACTGTAAAATCTAGAGCTGCTTCTGAGCTTGAAAGGGCCAAGAGAACGCTGGAGGAGTTAACGTCGAAGCTCCTAACTGCAAGCAAGTCCAAGCAGTTCGCGATAGAGAATGCAGAAGAAGTGAAGAGAAAGACGAAGGACCTTGAAATACAAAAATCAGCAAAGCAGCTTGGAGATGTTGCTGAAAGACAGGAACTAGACCTGGCCAGAGAGCAATACAAGATCACAGCTAATGAGCTTGATGCTGTGAAGCAAAACTCAACGAAGTTCGACAGGATTTCGATGCAGCATTGGAAGCGAAACTGGTTTCGTTCCAGCACGCAGCGGAAGCTCATCGTGCTGCCAATGTGAACACAGGAAAGTTCAGGAACTCTCAAAGGAAATCAAGGCTATGTGTGAATCAATGGAACAATTAAAAGTTACCTCCGCAAAGGCTAAAGAGTATCAGGATAAGATTTTGGCAGACAAAGATGCTTGCATTAAAGCATATAAATGTGCCATGAATGAAGTGCAAAATAATCTTGATTCTTTAAAGAGAGAGCATGATCCTGAGCTGACAAGAAATCTTGAGATTAAGCTCTCAGAAACTGTGGCGGAAATTGAGGCTCTACAGGAAGAGATGAAAAGGGCTCATGATGTTGAAATGGATGCAGTGAAAGTTGTAACCACTGAGTTGAATGAAGCAACAAAGAAATTGAAACTAGTTGCAGAGGAGGAGAACACTCTCAGAAACACGGTGACCTCTCTGAAACTGGAAATGGAGAATGTGAGGAATGAGAAAGCTGAATGGCAAGCAAAAGAAGCAGAAATGAAAGCCATTGCTGAAGAAAAACAAAGGGCTGTTTCCAATAATCTGAGCTTAGCACTTGAGCAGATATCATCAGAAACTGACCATTCAAAAAGGGAAGCAGAAGAGATGAAGTATAAAGCTGAAAAGTTGAGAAACGAATCTGAAATTTCAAGGAAAATGTATGATGAAGCAGATAGAAAGCTAGAACAAGCTCTTAGAGATGCAGAAGAAGCCAAAGAAGCAGCAAAACAAGCCCGTGAACATCTTAGCACCTTGTCTCAAGAAAAGAACACTCAATCTGAGGAATCGAATAACAAGATGATCAATCTTTCATTGGAGGAGTTTGAGACATTAAACAAGAAGTTGGAGGATAGCCAAAATAGAGCTGAATCAAAAGAAACAGAAGCCCTTGCCGAAGTGGCGTTATCCAATGCAAGGAAATTGGAATCAGAAAAGAAGCTGGAAGCCAACTTGAAAGCTATTGAGGAAATCAAAGAAGCAACTGACATGGCTTTGAAGTCGGCAGAGATGGCAAAGGCTGCACAGGCTGCAGTGGAGAATGAACTCAGAAGGTGGCGTGATACTGCTCCTGATGACATGGAAGATTGATTTGCCAAAAGGTTTATGGTGGTTATATAATTCAGACAAGTCCGCAGGATCATACCTCTTTCAAACTCTAGAATCTTGCAGGAGAACAAGGAATTGAAGCTAAGATGCTCTGTAGGATGTAGGAGACATATGTTCCAAAAAGGCTATTCTTACAAAATCATTGTCTTTTTTTTCTCTAACAATTTATTTTTTGTTTTTTCTTTGTCTTCCATAAAGTTTTGGACAGTGTCAGTTACTGAATGTATATTGATGTGATCTCTTATTACTGATTTTGGTAGAAAGAAATAAGGCTCAAAATCCTTGCTTAATTTCAATTTGAATGGCTACCATAGTTCCTATTAAGTCTTTATTCTATTGTATACATGACACTGGCAAGATACGGACACCAGCCACAGCAGATTCCTGTAAAACTATATCCATTTAGAACTAGGAAACCTGTTTTGCAATAGAACATGTCAGGGTGGGGAAAGGTTTTTCATACTGTGTCAAGCAAGCTCGTCACATTACTTTCCCCCATTATGTAAAGATTAAACGAATCATTTCTGGATTTTGTAGTATTATTTGGAAAGATTGTATAGTTATAGAGATCATATAAATCCCTGATTTATGGGGATTGGAATTAGAGAGTTTGTTATTATATTTAGGATAGACTATTGTATATATAAACTAAGGTTGTAACCTAAGATATACGAGAGAAATTTATTCTTTTCTGCTAATATTGGACATGGTATCAGAGTTGTTGGCTTTTACCTACTAAAACTTTGATTTTTTTTCTTCTCATCATACCAACTAAGATCCATCTTCACTGTTTTTCTCATCGTCCCAGCCTTCTCTCTCATATTACTCTATTCCTTTTCCTATTCTTATCTTTAGTCTTACTCAATCCATCATGTCGGAATCACCCATAAGTTCTGTTGAAATCATTAGCCCTGCATTCGAGAATGCTACTGCTACTATAACCGGAGATTTGTAAAACATTCAAGCTGCATATTGATTGAATGGGAAGAATTATTTTAAATGGTCACAATTGGTCCGCATATTCTTAATGGAAAAAGGGAAATTGAGCCATTTAATGGGCACAGGTCCTTCACAGGACGATCCCAAATTTGCAGCATAGGATGAACAAGACTCCGTGGTAATGTCCTGGTTATAGAACTCGATGCTGCCAAAGATTAGTGACACATGTATATTCCTCGAAATTGCCAAAGAGATTTGGGAAGCTATTCGCGAACATATTCTAAGGTTAATGATGCTGCATGATCTACGAGATTAAGATGTTAGTTTTAGCAACTAAACAGAGACTCGGATCACATTGAATATTCAAGTCTTTTACAAAGCTTGTGACAAGAGATGGATCATTATCAATGCATCCAAATGCACTTTGTAATGAAGATGCAACAATTCAAGCGTTTTGTAAAAAGAATCATATTTATGATTTTTTGGCAAGATTAAAAGTAGAATTTGATGCTATAAGGGTTTTAGGAAAATCAAACCTACCGCCTTTAAATGAGACGATCTTTGTGAAAGAGGGATGTCGAAATGTTATGATTGAACCTCGAGGAAGAGATGGTTCGCACTCATTACCAAGGCCACATAGTTGAAGGAGGCAAACAATCCTACATTAGTTACTAGAGGGACTCATCCAAACCTTTAACCAAGAATCCATATTCGCACATATTGCAAGAAGCATCGACACACCGGGAGAAATGTTGAAAATTCATGGCAAGCCCAATCAAAGTGGGAACGATCAAGTCAAAGATATGGTGAGCATTTCGTCAACTAATGAAAAAATTCCAAAAATATGTCCTTGAGTTTAACATCAAGAAATTAAGAAACTAAAAACCTTTGTGGAGTCCTTTGAGAAGCCAACCTCAACAGGTACTTGTTCATTGGCGTTTCCAGGTATTTCTTCTTCCTCTAATACTAATGTCTCATAAAGAAATTCTCCTACCATGTAGATGATTGATTCCAAGCAATGACCATATGACTTGTTCCTCCAAACATTTTATCTCTTATAAACCTAACTGTAGCCATAAAAAGATCACAATAGCTGATGAATCCATCACCGCATAGCTACCCAAGGGGATATATACATAAACAAGGACCTTACATTAAGAATTTTTCTCCATGTTCCAAAGCTATTTGCAAGCCTTATTTCCATTAAAAAATTAACCATATATTCAAATTGTAGTATAACCTTTTTCCTGCACATTGTGTCTTTCAGGAGCTAGGCACGAAGAAGATGATTAGATGTGCTAGTCAAAGAGACGGTCTCTATTTCTCGGATAAACAACACAGTATATCAGAAGTTGGAAAACCCTTATCTACATCCTTCTTTTCTGAATCTGTCATGTCAAACCAAGATAAAATTTGGCTTCATGATCGTCGTTTAGGTCACCCATCTTTTAGAGTTCTCAAGTTGATGTTTCCTTCGTTATTTAAAGGTCTTGCGTCTGAAATTTTTCATTGTGATGATTGTGAACTCGCCAAACACAAATGTGCTTCCTTTCCAATAAGCACTAAAAAAACCATTGTTCCTTTTTGTCTCATTCATAGTGATATTTGGAGACCTTCTACCATCCCAAATGTTTTGGGTGTTAGGTGGTTTGTTTCATTTATTGATGATTGTAACCGAGTTATATGGCTTTACATCTTGAAAATAAATCTAATGTTAGTACTGTTTTCCTAATTTCTACAACATGATCAACACTTAGTTTGATATCAAAATTAAGAGATTTCGATCAAACAATGTCAGGGACTATTTCAATCAAACCCTTTCTCCATTTTTTCAGAAAACAGAAATTATTCATAAGTCCTCATGTGTTACCACCCCACAACAAAATGGTGTAGTTGAGCGAAAAGATAGATATCTCCTAGAGATCATTAGAGCATTGTTGTTTCACAAAAATGTTCCTAAACAATACTAGGGTGAAGCTGTATTAACTATTGCTCATCTTATTAACCAACTTCCAACACATGTCTTTGGGTTCAAAAGTCCAATGGATATTCTCACAAAAATTTTCCCAATTTTTTTTTGTTTCAAATAGTCGTATGCCTCGAATCTTTAGCTATGTTGTGTTTGTTCATGTTCATTCTCACAATAGGAGCAAACCAAATCCACGTGCTCTTCGATGCATTTTTATTGGATATTTCTCCACACAAAAGGGTTATAAATGCTTTCATCCACCTTTTCTTTTTTGGCTCAGCTGATGTTACTTTTGTTGAAAATGAACATTTTTTTAGCACATTTATCTTCAAGGGGAGACCTTGAGGGGAGACCTTGAGTGAAGATAAAGCAAAGGATATATTTCTTCTTGATCCAAGTTTTGTTTAGTCTCGACCCATAATCGTGCCTGAATCCACTTCTCCCTCAATTGAGTCAATTACATTTGTTAAAATGATGAAAGATAAGGGTGTTGACTAGAGATATTAGCATTGATCTTGTATTAATATTGTTATAATTACTCCTATAATCTCTCCTATAATTGAGAGATTTCCTATAGTTAATAGCTAGATTACTTCCTAAATAGTCATAGGAATTTTGTAAAACCTTGTTAAACCTTGTTCCTATGTACAAAAATATAGTGAATACAAATTATATTCAACACATTTAACATGGTATCGAGAGCCTATCTGATTTAGGAATTGTTTTTTTTTTCCTATTGTTCTTCACCTATTGAGTTTGTACTACCTAACAAAGAAAACATTTTTCTTCTCACCATCCACCTAGCTTGCTTTAGCTGTGACCGACGACATCCACCGTGAAAGCTTAACGTCAACTGCGTCGCCACATGCCGCCACAACGTCTTTGCCATTGTCGCGCGTGAGTGCCACGCATCACCCTCCGACCAATATTTCGTCTCCGTTCTTTCTTCATCAGGTTCGCCGACCTCTTGCCTCTCCTTTGGTTGTGTCAGACATACACTTACCTTCTGTCAGTACCCTTGCTTCCTTGTCTCTCTTCGGTGTAGTTCTTGCTTCTGGTATGTCTAGTGACTTTTTTACCCATATACCAGCAACACATTTTTTTTAACAGCTTCTATTTGTTGTCCTGAGTAACACTAAAGATAATGGAAGGAAAGAAGGTAATTATGTCAAGTTCCGATAATCCTTCACTTCAAATTAGTCTCGCAAAACTTGATGGAACTAATTATCTTGCTTGGTCAAGATCTTGTTTGTTGTTCATCAAAGCTAGAGGATTACAGGGTTACATTAATGATGGCAGTAAGAGACTTGACGTCAATAATTTTGATTATAATCAGTGGGAATCCGAGAATTCTCTTGTCATATCTTGGCTCATCAATCCAATGAAGCCGGAGATTGCTCGAACATACTTGCTACTTGACATAGCAACAAAGATATGAAAAGCTGCCTCTCTGACCTATTCTCAAATAGGTAATAAAGCTCAAATTTTTTATCTTCATAATAAATTGCACAACACGAAGTAAGGAGATATGAATGTATCACAGTATTTTGTGGAGTTATGTGAGTTATGGCAGGAATTAGATTATTATCAGGATTTTCAAGCAGAATGCTCAAAAGACGCTGCTAGATTCCAGAAAATGATAGAAGAAGATCGGGTATTTGATTTTTTAGCAAGTCTTAACCCAGAGTTTGATCATATATGAGATATAATACTTGGAAAAGATCATTTCCCTTCCTTTCAACTTGCACATTCTCTCGCACAACAAGAAGAAAGTAAACGAAATGTTATGCTACATACAACTATCATTGAAAAAGTTGGATTAGTAGCAAGTTCTACCGAAAAGCCGAAACCTACAAATACCTCATCCAATAAGGATCACTTACATTGTGATTACCGTGAAAATTCTAGACATACCCGAGAAACCTGCTAGAAATTGCATGGAAGGCCTAATCAGAGTCGTGAAAAGCGAGGTGGCTCAGTGGTAAGCGTCAGGCTCACTTGGCTGATAGAAATGAAGTGTTTGAAACATTGTTAACTGGGGGATTATCCATTGAGGAAATTCAAGCCTTAAGACAGCTTCTCTAAAAAATAGGCTCTGCTTCCACAATTGGTACATCAAACCTTGCCAAATCAGGTATTGAGCACTACAATTCTAAAGGTAATCCTTGGATTATAGACTCTGGAGTTAACAGACATATAACAGGCTCTCAAATTTTTTTTAACATACTCTTATGGAAACAACAGGAATAATGTTAGAATAGCAGATAGGTCTTTACTTACGTATTTGGTACAGTTCTATTAATTGTACTCCCAATATTACCTATTCTCGATGACTTCACGCACCCCGTTTTCCTATTAATCTTCTCTCTGCTCTCTATCATTAAGGACCTTAATTGCAAAGTTGAATTTTTCCCGACTATTGTGTTCTTCGGACCTTTACAGGCGGAGGATTGGGCCGGTAGATTGCAAGATGACTTATATGTCTTGGAAGAAGAGCTCTGACAGCTTGCACATCAGCGTCTTTTGGAAATGATGTGATTAATAAAGAAATTCTACAGTGACATAGGTGGTTAGGATGTCCCTCTTTTTTTGTTCTAGCAAAATTTTATCCAAACTTGTTTAAAAGAACTTATTTTAATTCTTTGTTTTGTGAAGCATGTGAACTTGCTAAACACACTAGAAGTTCTTATCATTTATCAAGTAATAAGAGTTTTGTTCCTTTTATGACTATTCACTCCGATGTTTGGGGTCCTACTCAAATTCCCTCTCTTTCTGGCCATAGATGGTTTGTGACCTTTATTAATTGTTGCACCCCGATTAACATGGATTTATCTGATGAAAACCAATAATGAAGTTTTTTCATGCTTCCAATCCTTTCACAAAATGATTTGTACTCAACATGATGCTAGAATTAAGATCTTACAGTCAGATAATGGAATGGAGTATATGGATGGCAAATTTCGTGCTTATCTGGATTTTAATGAAATAGTACATCAAACTAGTTGTTTATACTAAGTGAACAAAACGGAGTTGTGTAAAGGAAAAAGAAACATTTTGAAGGTTACGCGATCACTCATGTTCACAATGAATCTTCCAAAGAGATATTGGAGTGATGCAGTCCTTTCAACCGCCTATCTTATCAACAGAATGCTACTTCGAATTCTAGATTTTAGAAGCCCTATTGAAATATTACAAAGTACAAACTATTACACTGTACCTCCAAGAGTTTTTGGGTGTGTTTACTTTGTTCATGCTCGGAACGTTGGCAAGTTGGAGCTAAGAGCTTTGAAATGTGTTTTTGTTGGATATTCTCCCACACAAAAAGGATATAAGTGTTATCATCCCTTGTCTAAGAAATACATTGTAAGTATGGATGTCACTTTCCTAGAGTATGAGTCCTATTTCACCACATCCTCAACCCATCTTCAAGGGGAGAGTGAGATTGAAGAAGAAGTGTTGCTTGACACTAGAGATAATGTGATCCAAAAATGAAGAACAATTCAAAGGGAGACAACTAGTTTTGTTCAAGAGGATCGAAGTCAGCGCTTAGATAAATCAGACTTAAAGACATACTCGAGACAAGATAAGACAGAAAAAGCCATCATGTAGTCTATGCCAATGCTGTCCTCTTCCCTTGAAAACACTGGTGAGCTAGAATATGATTTATCTTATGATTTAGATAAGCCAATTGCTCTTCAAAAAGGTGTTAGAAGTTGCACAAAATACCAAATTTCTAACTTTGTTACATATGACTCATTGTCTCCTGCTTATAGAGCCTTTGTCTTATCTGTTTCTTCTGTGTCTATTCCACATGATTGGAGAGATGCAATGAAAATTGTCCAATAGAAAGAAGCTATGATTGAAGAAATGAAAGCTCTGATAAAAAAAGAGACTTGGGAACTTGTCACTACTCCAAAAAGAACACAGACAGTTAGCTGCAAATGGGTATTCACTGTGAAGCATAAACCAGATGGGTCCATTGAGAGGTACAAGGCGAGATTGGTGGTTAAGGGCTTTACTCAAACATATGGAGTGGACTATCAAGAAACCTTTGCTCCAATTGCTAAGATGAATACAATCATAATCTTATTCTCGTAATGCATTAACTTGGATTGAGACTTCATGTGAGTTTGATGTTAAAATGCATTTCTTCATGGGGGTCTGGAGGAGGAGGTGTGTATGGAGATTCCTCCAGGGTTTGAAGATGAGAAGACACAAGGGAAAGTTTGTAGGCTAAGAAAGGCCTTGTATGGGCTGAAACAATCACCACAAGCATGGTTTGAAAAGTTCAATCGGCATGATCTCCTTTGGTTATCAACAGAGTAATGCTCTGAATTATACCATATTTATCAAACACTCCCAGGTAAGATCACGCTTCTTATTATTTATGTTGATGATGTTATTGTAAATGGAAGCGATCTGAAGAGATGGATAGGCTGAAAAACTACTCGCCAAGAATTTGAAATTAAGGACTCAAGAAAATTACAATATTTTTGGAAGTTGAAGTCGCTAGATCAAGAAGAGGAATAAAATTTGTCCTAGACTTATTAAAGGACACTGATATGATGGGTTGTAAACCAACTAAATCTCTTATCGAAAGCAATCACAAACTATAAGGTGAACGGTACATCAAGAGATATTAGAAGATATTAGAGGTTAGTTGGGAGACTTATCTATCTTTCTCACACTAGGCCAGACATAGCATTTGTAGTTAGTCTGGTAAGTCAGTACATGCATGATCCACGAGAATCACACTTACAAGCTGTGTTCCATATTTTGCACTATCTAAAGTTTGCTCCAAAAAAAGGGTTTATGTTCACTAACAATGGTCATCTTAAGATAGAAGCATTTATAGATGCTGATTGAGCTGGATCTTCGATGATAGGAGGTCAACCACCGTTATTATGCTCATAGGAGGAAATATAGTCACTTGAGAAGCAAGAAATAGAATGTAGTTGCTAGATCCAAAGTCTTGAAGCGAATATAGAGCTATGGTTCAAGGTGTAAGCGAACTATTGTGGGTAAAGAAGTCGATGAATGAATTACAACCGACGGATGAAGGAAGTTCATCTCTCTCTGTGATAACAAAGCGCCATTAATACTGACTCACAATCTTATTTAGCATGATCGAACAAAACATATAGAAATTGACCGACACTTTGTGAAGGAGAAATTTGTGAATGGCTCTCTGCAATTATTCTATGTGGGGTCAAATGAATAACTGCCAGATGTCTTCACCAAAGGACTCTACAACAAACAGTTTCATAACCTTATTTGCAAGTTGGGCATGTGCGATATCTATGCACCAACTTGAGGGAGAGTGTTGACCAGAGATATTAACATTGATCTTGCATTAATATTGTTATAATTACTCCTATAATCTCTCCTATAATTGAGAGATTTCCTATAGTTAATATCTAGATTACTTCCTAAATAGTCCTAAAATTTTGTATATAAACCTTGTTAAACCTTGTTCCTATGTACAAAAATATGGTGAATATAAATTATATTTAACACATTCAACAAAGGGAAATCAAGATAACATGCAACCACTGCACGTTTATTCTAGGAGGAAGAAACCAGTCTCCCATCCGTGCTATTACTCAAATTGTAAAAACCACTCTCAAACCAACTGACAATATCAAACCAGGTGGTGAGCCAAGTGTTGAGCCATTTGTACTAAAGAAACAAGTACTAAAGACCTACCAATTGCACTTAGGACAGGAACAAGAACCTGCACAAAACATCCACTTTCTTTTTTCATGTCTTATCAGAATCTATTCCAAAAACGTAGAGGTTTCCTAACCAATCTCCATACAATTCCCACATCGAGAAATCTAACTGAGGCATTAGGAGACAGAAAATTGGAGGATGCTATGAAGACTGAAATGGAAGGCCCTTAAGAGAAACAAGACATGGGAGTTAGAGGAATTGCCGAGAGGGAAGAAACTAGTTAGGTGTAGGTGTGTTTTCACCATAAAATACAAGGCAAGATTGGTGGCTAAAGGGTACACTCAAACCTATGGCATCAATTATCCAGAGACATTTGCCTCTATTGCTAAGATGAACACGATACAGATACGGTTGTCATTAGCTGCTAATTTCGAGTGGAATCTGCAACAAATTGATGTTAAGAATGCGTTCCTCCATGGTGATCCAGAAGAGAGAATTTACATGGAAGTTCCTCCTGGATTTGAATCTAAAGAGGGAATGGTATGCAAGCTGAAGAAAGCCCTTTATAGGCTCTAAAAATCACCACGAGCTTGGTTTGAGAGGTTTGCTAAGGTGATGATTTCATTGGGATATAAGCAGAGTCAAGGAGACCATACTTTATTCATTAGTCACTCAATTCTGGGAGAGACACAACATTCTTAGTTTATGTAGATGATATCATTGTGACAGGTAATGATGTAGAAGAGATGAAAAATCTGAAGCAATGTCTCTTGAAGAAATTTGATATCAAAGAGCTAAGAAAGTTAAAGCACTTCCTAGGCATTGAAGTAGCTCACTCAAATCAAGGGATTATCATCTCTCAACAAAAGTATGTACTTGACTTGTTGAAAGGAACAAGAAAGCTGGGTTGTAGACTAGTGGAGACATCGATTGAATTCAATCATAGATTAGGTAATGCTCCAGAAGATCCCATGTTCAAAAAAGGATCATATCAGAAACTTGTTGGGAAGTTGATATATTTGGCACACACAAGACCAACTATAGCATTTGCAATGAGCACGGTCAATTAATTTATGCATAATCCCAAAGAATCACATGTCAAGGCAGTAAATAGGATATTACAATACTTGAAAGGCAATCTAGGAAGAGGAATTCTGTTTAATCGACAAACAGTCATAGGTATGACATTAGAGGCTTATACCAATGCAGATTATGCAATGTCTTTGGTCGATAGGAGATCAACATCTGGTTATTATACACTCCTAGGTGGTAATCTTGTAACATGGAGAAGTAAGGAGCAGAACGTAGTAGTAAGATCAAGCGCAGAGTCAGAATTTAGATTTACGGCATTGTAAATATGAGTTACTTCGGCTGAAGACAATCTTAGATGACTTAAGAATACAATGGGAAGGACCTATGAGGTTGTACTGTGATAACAAATCAGCTATTAGCATTGCATATAGCCCTATTTAACATAATTGAACAAAGCATATTGAAGTTAATAGGCACTTTATCAAGGAAAAACTAGATAGTGACTTAATATGCACGCCATTTGTGTTAACTAAGGATTAGTTGGCAGACATACTTACAAAAGGACTAACAAGCATAATGTTTCAAGATATTATAGGCAAGCTTGGGATGGAAGATATCCACTCACTAGCTTGAGGGGGAGTGTCATATTATGTAGTATTATTTGGAAAGATTGTATAGTTACAGAGGTCATATAAATCCCTGATTTCTAGGGATTAGAATGAGATACAAATTTCTAGGGATTAGAATGAGATACAGATTTCTCTACCTTTAAGGAGTTTGTTATTATATTTAAGATTGACAATTGTATATATAAACTAAGGCTATGACCTAAGATATATGAGAAAGAAATTTATTCTTCTCTGCTAATATTTGACAATCATCTATATTACATCTACTAATATTGTATATGCTTTGACAGGATGATCGAGCCTAGCATTGATAATTAAGATTTCCCACAAAGCACATCTTAAAAATCTACAGGATCAGCTCCTTTCCGTTCCCAAACTTGTTTAGCTCAGACTCTATAGTTTTAGCTATATCCGCTCCTTCTGTGTCTGTTTGAGGAAGATCCACGTGGAATGATCCTTGCTTGATTAGTACAGCAGATTCATTTGCAATTGCCTGCTTGCTGATGTAGTTGTAAAGCTGTTGATGGAATGGATGATCCAAGGAAAAGCAGTTCTCAATATCACTCCCTGGGTGTCGAGAAGATCTAGAGACTTCATGTTTACAAAAATGTGGAAGCGAAGCAAGATCCATAATCTAAACCAGACATGTCAAATGACGTAAGTAGATGGATGAAGTATGGTGAAGAAAGGACAAGCAAATGTGTCCATAACTTTTCAAATGATCACAAAATTATGTAGCATATCATACGCTCAAGCTTTGGCTGCTTTAAGCATAATGGAGAAACCAGCTTACCTTTAACAGTTCATCTCGTCCGTTACCTGACAATACTTGCACTTTTTTCCTCGTCCTCTCTTGAAGTAAAGGTTTGACAACCTGCCAAGAATGTTAATCTTAAATGGTGCCAAAGTCAAAATTTCATCATAACAATTTGCAAGTATGAGGATCATTTTACTTAATGGACTCAAGATAATAACTCCTGAACCTAATTACACGGAAAAACTAGTTAAACTTGAGATACAATTGCAATGAAAAAGAATGGGGACTTACCTTCCAACAAGCTGAAAATACGTAAGGGGCATTCACGATGTAACAAGTATTTGTCTTCTCTGGATAATTTAGATCATCAATAGTCGATATAATCGTCAACAACTGCACACAAAATCAGAAGCAGTCAATGAGATATGAAGCAAAAGCAACAAGATATAGCGGCGAATGTTCCCAGTAATTATAATTGTTTGGCATTGCCGGACGATATCTGAGCTGTTATTGATAAGTGTAACTCTTTATGAAAGGTATTAAAATTGTGCAACAAATTCAAAGACAAGTATAGCCACAAGCGGAACGATGCTGTAAAACTAGAAATTGAAAGAATTCCAACTGCACCTGTATGGTTATGTATAAAACTCGTACTCATATTAATGTTAAAGTTACTATCTGATGCAATTTGAGCTCACCATAGCTTTTGATTAGCCACCTCGAAGCACAAACCAAATGGTATATGATCATAACATATGCATCACTCGGTGACAAGTTTTGTAGGTTCATGTAACATAAAGAGTAACAAGAAGTAAATGAAAGTAATATTGAATCCTAACTTATAAAGAATAGGTGAGAACTAATAATTAGTGATGTACAATTAGTACAATAGACACATGCAGCCGTGGAGACAAGCTTCTAGCGCGGGTAGTTTTACCTTTAATTGGCTTAGTGCTGAAAGCTTCAGGCCAGTCATATCCAAAACCTTCACACAGGTCGTTACTGGTCGGCCATACTTTTTTGATGCAATAGGCTGGGAATATAGCACACAGGTTAATACAAGCATATAAAGAAAAACACAAATGGCAACCTTAGAAATAATGCTTACCAAAATTACACGATCCCGATATTCATTTATTTGAATATGTGATTGTACATAGTAGTTGACCTGCAATCAAAGAAGAGACAAAACAGTTTCAGATTTGGTAAACTAAGAAATTGAGTGTTTAAAATATAAGCTTGGTATAATACAGCATAATCAACGCATTGGTCATATACTTACAGATACATTGCCAAACGAGCTTAACCCAACTCCAATAGCAAACACAGGAAGCCCCTGAAGATAGTAAAGAAAGCCATAAGACTATTGACTGCAAAAAACCTTCCATTGGATATAAATAACTTAACTTTACGTTCTTCATTGGCAGGATCTAGATGTATGTGAATGAAACCGACTACTAGTGAAAAGAAGACATCTATTAATCCATCACGAAGAAAATACCTCTCTCGAGAAGCCAGACATTCCAATGAGTTGCGAATCACGTAGAGATCTGTACAACTTGGATGGAATAATTGGTTTCTGTAAATGGAAAGTGCAGCAGATTAGACATTTAAGAAGTCATATTCCATGACAGAGGCTAGAGGGGAATAATGTGCCACCAAATGCAATAAGCTTTAGGTATATGATATTGATTCATTATATTCTGGATGTGTGTGTAAATCCATTCACTCCAGAAACAAATCTGAAAGTCTGCCAGTTGAAAATATTAATGGTCGGAATTATAAAAATACTGGTTCCCTGACATGAAACACATCAAGGAAAAAGAATTTTACATCTTTCAGAATGTAACAATAAACTTCATTTGAAGAATAATAGAAGTGGCAACACCACACTAAACCTTGGCTTTCCAATAAAAAATACACCATTGAATTTTCATTTAAGTACATATTTTCACAATCTTTTTACTTATTAGTCACAGAGAAACAGAATACACAATCCACAGCCAGAACTACCAGCTTTTTCTGTTCCAAGCAGGGTACAGACTTCGAGATATTTGCCCGGATCACATTCAGAAACTTAATTTGTGAGACATGGGATACAAAAATTATCCAACTACTCAGGTAAGTAACAGAAGAATGTGACAAAAACTTACCTCCAATATACTGTCAATGTCATTTTGTACCCTCCATTTCAAACAAACCACTAACTGAAGGAAAAACATGCATCATGCCAAGAGATTGTCAGTCAATTTTATTTGAATTCGGAATTCCAATCATATGTGCCCCCACTAACCATTTTATAGGCTTCGGCTACATTCCCTTCTCTAGCTTTTAGGTAACGGACCAGAGTTTCAGTTTGGTACCCTTGATGAATATTCTGCAAATAAAGAAACAATGGTTCATTCAATACATAGCCCAACAATATGCTTTTTTCCCTGATGTTCATAATTATCATATAAATTCAAAAAGTGTAAATCAGTAATAAAATTTGTAAAAACTTCTTTTTTTCTGGGGAAGACTGAAGCACATTTTCCTTGTTGCCAATCAAACTCAGAAAAAATGAGAAAGTTATAGATTCAAATGATCTTAAATAGGAATTGTCAAGCATGACTCATAAAGTAGTTAAATGTGAAAAGTCCATGCGATTAGAAGATCCTAAGGTTTCCAGAGATTTGATTCAAAGTGCGAGCAAGTTAAAACCAAGTCCAGTAACTCATTATTCCTCCTGTTGATCTTAAAATTACTGACAGTCCTGGCTTATCACAATCTAGTATAGCTGCTTATGTGAATGGTTTTTGTAGAAGATGCTACATCACTTAGGAAATTAGAAAATGCCTTGATAAAGTGATTCTGAATTTTAAGTGGGGCCTTGAGACTACTTCGAACAGAAACATTAGCACTAACTATGAGTCGCAACAAAAGTTTCTATACTGAAAGAGAGGATCACACTTGAAGTAGGTCATATTTTCCAGTATCAGATCCAAACAAATTTTATCGAATATAACATAGGTGGGAAATTTTAACGGTCTTATTGAATCAGTTTTGCCTCACTGAAAGAAGCTTTCAATCTTCTTCTGAACTCATTCTCAAATGTACTTTCCCACATAGTGCTAAAGAGAATCTTATCAGACTCCAGGAGTCATCAAAAACCTAGTTTCAGTAGGAACGGAGAATAAAGTTCAAAACTTTACTGGCGTTGTGAAAGTTAACATCCAGAAATGGAATAGTTGGAGCCAAAAAAAAAAAAACTTGGATCTGATAGACTCTAAGGAAAATTCATTTAAATAATCACAGGTCTAAATTGAATTCAAAAGTGGTAAACAGATCAGATATAGCAAGCAGAACCTGCAATCCCGAATTCAGTAGACCCTATAACTCAACATGCAGCCTCTCTTGATCAAATTTAACAATTTCCCACTTCACATTATGTCTATATTTTCATTGTCTTAATCAATCACAGGCCTCGAATAAAAAATATAATACCATACTCCTGCCTCTGGAATTGAAAACTACCAAATGAAAGGGGAGTCCATGACAATTTACGTCCAGTAAAAGAACTGAACTCAAGCAGGTCAATAAGTGCATCAGTATCACAAACTACAATTTTAGACAACAAAAGTAACCAAATTTACTTAAACAGGAAAGGAAAAACTCAGATCGGATGAAGCGGAAGGAAGCAGATAGAGAACCTGATATGTTTTCTTCAATGGCTCCTCAACTGTCATCACATTTTCCATGGAGAAAACAGAAACAGAAAATTCAATCATTATTGTGCATAATAAAGCCAACAAACTTCTGGGTCAAAAAGAAAAAGACAAAAATAGGTAGAGATCAAAGCGTAGAATAGAAGTAAACCTTGATCCATTAATGCTTTGAACTGGTTGATAGCTTCTTGTGTAACGATCTCCATTTCTTGTATATCTTTCCCTTCAGTCCACGGGAAATAAAACCAAGAAAGACAATGGGAGATGCGCAAAGTTCAGTACTTTGTAGCTTTATTCTCTCTGTTGACTATTTTTTACTCGTTAAAACTAATAACTACAACAATGGATTTGGACAGAGAGAGGGAGAGTTTGGAGACAGACGCCCAAATGCAAAGGCTTACATAGGACTTTGCTCTTTTTAAGGTCATAATTAAGGTTGAGATGAGAAAAATAATATAAATGGGCATCATGTCCAATCCATAGACCACCTAGGAATCCATGAAACCTTCCCCATAAGCTCTCTGTCTTCACATATAATTGTCAGTCGTTACACAACACACAAACACATGGCTCTCTGTCTTCCCTTTTGTCGTGCGCTTTGTCTTGCTACAATACGTAGGAAGTTCCAAAGGAAGCTTCAGAATCTCCAACTTCTTTTTGTTTTTTTTTGTCTTAATCTGAAATATTCGAATCTCAGTCTGGTGATGCTCATATATTCTCTGAGTCTCAGAGTTCAAAGCGATTTAAATATATTAGCAAGTAAAGCTTCAAGCTTTGGAACAAACAATATAAAAGATTCAATCTTTTTCCTTTCCACCGGTTCATGCCGTTCTGGTTTGCTTCAATTGGCCGTCTCAAAGTATACGTTAGGTTGAGAAGGAAACGTTGGCCGCCTCTGTGCACTTTGCTCACACTAGCAAAACACTTTAGTAGGAAGCTTCCTCGAGTTTAGTATGAAGCTTCCTCGAGTCTTCTTCTCTGTTTTACAAATTGCCGTTGACATCTATCGTTCTTTATTCTTTGACTGCCTTAACAATCAAAGTGACGAAATTTGGTTCAATAATGTTTAATTTTTTATTTATAAGGTAAACTATAATAGTTATTAATTCTCGAGAGAAAACGCGTCGTATTTAAAAATTTATGAATTTAACTTAAATAATAAATAATATATTAAATTAAACTCGAGTGATAATAAGATTCTTACCGTACATTTCTCAAGATGAAAATAGATAGGATCGAACTTAAGTCCACTCAAACTCGAGCCTAATCTGAAATTTTGTAATCAAATTTGAGTTCAACTTTAAGATTAATCGGATCTAAAATTTTAAACTTAAATTTAAACTCAAACTTAAATAGACTTGAAAATTTTAAAGTTTGATTGAGCTAGTACTAAATTTAATTAAATATATTTTTAAAAAAATTAAACTTCTGACCGACATATTTGATTGACTGGAATAGTTATTCTATTACTGATGTATTCTTAATGAATAGTTATTCCTTTGTTTGGTTAAAATAACTTACAAAATAATTAATTACAAATCTAGTTACTCCTACACATTGAGAAATAGCTAAAGATACATCCTCGTGTCTTTACCTATTCCATAAAACGCGAAATAGATCTTCTCTTTTTTCTTATTATTATTATTATTATTATTATTGTATCATTAATTTTCTTATTATATACTATAATAATAATAACAATAATAATAATAGTGAAGATTATAATAAATATTTTTATCTTTTATTAGTTATTCTTTTGTCATCTCAAATTTATGTTTCCAAATCAAATATTAGTATACATTATTATTAGAAATTCTTAAAATAAACCAAACTAAGTAATATATATTTTATTCTATTCTTGATCTATTATATTTCTAAGAATAACTATTCCGCTCCTTATTTATTTCAACAAATGAACTAAATATTCGATAATGATGATCGAGAAATTCGCCTAAAAAATTAGTGGAAAAATCTTGTGTTATATATGGTAATCTTTCGATATCCGAATTTGATACGGATTTTTGGATTGTTTCATTAATGATATTGAACATAATCCTTTTTTTATTATTCAACATCCTCGATTCTACTATTATTATTAGTATATATTATTAGTATATATTACTATTTCTAATTATCACTGGTGACAAAGAGGTGGAGGGTTTAGTGATACCAAAAAAGTGAAAGGATCTGTCGGTCACAATGGCCACCTACTTTGCCTTTCTCTTTACCTTGTGCTAGTTCATGGCATGAAAATGGTAGGTCTACAAGTTTTTTATCATCAATCTAGTGGTAACCAAGTCGATATCCAACAACAACATGATATTCCTACAAAGAAGTTTGTAGGTTTTTTTTAAATTCAAGGCTTCTTTAAAATATATTAAGAAGTGAGATTACATTATATTTAAAAACATATTACTAATTAATATAGATAATCAAATATTATACAATTTAGTGGACTATTAAATAAGTTATTATGGGTATAAATAAAGGTTATTAGTTTTAAAATAGTAACTTTAACCTAACTCAATTAATTGAAGATAACAATTTAACTTAAATTAATCAATTGAATTTAAATTTTTAGTCAATAATTTAAAATTGTCACTTTTAAATTTAAAAAGAAATTCACTAAACTTAATTTGACCTTAATAAATTTTAAACTATTCAAACCTGATCGAGCTCAAACTTAAGCCGCAAATCCTGAATCTAATCAAATTTCGGGTTGAACGAGTCTGGTCAGTCCAATTCAAATGCCACTTATATCTCCATCACTTTCAAGTTTCAATGGTCCAGGAACATGCAAGACTTTACCAACAATTTCTGACGTGAAGGAGGTTATTATCTGATAATTCGAGGTCAGGTCTCCTTCTTGTGAGCAATGAAGATGAAGTCTACATAGTACATACTTTTATAAACTAATAAGTATTTAATAAATTTAATATAATTCAAGTAAAAAATTTTAACCTATCGAAGAGCAAGTGAGCCTGAACTGCTGGAGACCTAAATGGCACCAAGAGAGAGGAAAGAGGAAAGAAAGATATAGTAATCATCTTAGTCAGTTGTAACGGCTCGCGTAAGCTAACACAAAAGCGGGGATAGCTCAGTTGGGAGAGCGTCAGACTGAAGATCTGAAGGTCGCGTGTTCGATCCACGCTCACCGCATTTTGGGATTTTGGAAACTTTTAAGTCACCTGATGCCTTGCTAGATCTGCGCATATTTTTTCTTCATCATAGATGGATGCCGCAAGGAAAACAGATCCATCATTAAGAATCCTTCCTGATGTCATAAACTATTGGTATAAACTTAAACTATAATATCACAAGACCTGAGCAGTTTTACAGAGATTCTTCCACACTGGAAGGAGACTCAACGACAGGATATGAATCAACCGGCTTTTGGCAATGTTCTGGTAGATTTGCTTTTCTGTAATCAGTTCAATGTGATGTATGATTTGGCGCTGGTTACTGAAACTACTTGGTAACAAATGAAGACGTTCCTTAACGTCCCAGAAAGCAAAGTTAATGTAAAAATGACATAAAGATTCCTTTTGATGACAAGAGTTCAAGAATAATTATGCATTACAGATTTGGAACTACTAACAGGTAACAACATCATACATTTCCTTATCATTTGTCAAGAACACGAAAAAAGACAGACCTTTTACATCCTCATCACCAGCAACTCCTGCTATCATCAGAACAGTTATAACCCTTTAACAGAAATAACTGCAGACTGCAATCACTACCCTTCTAAAAGAAATCAAACTCCAGATAGTTATTGGAACCTTTCTGACCAGGATGAGCACCTGCTACAACGGTGGCCGCAGCCTTTTCACTGGTTGATGCTGGAGGTGGTATCCGCTCAATTTCTAACGGCTTTGGTATCTCGGGAGGGGTAGCACAGCGTATCAACGCCCAATTCACACCTTCGAAGAAAGGATGCTGCTTAATTTCAGTTGCACCTCTCTTATATGCCAATCTGTGTTGTGGTTCTTTAACAAGTAAACCCCTTATCAGATCCCTTGCAGCAAAACTGACAACTGGTGATTCTGGAAACCGAAGAGGCTGGCCCACAACATTGGACAATGTTGCCCGGTTGCTTGATCCCTTAAAAGGTGTTTTACCAAACAACAATTCATAGAGAAAGATCCCAAAAGTCCACCAATCTACAGCACTTCCGTGACCTTCACCTTTGATAATCTCAGGGGCCAAATACTCGTGAGTCCCAACAAATGACATAGACCTTGCTTCAGTTGGCTCTGCTATGAGCTCAGGTAAAGGACTGACTTGATTCCCTGGTTCAGTTTTGGGTTTCCTGTCCTTCTTGGACTTACTAGAAAAGAGGCGAGGTGAGAAACATGTCGAGGGCAACACAAGATGGCTGGATGCATGACGGCTCGATACAAGCAGGCTGCACACAGTAAACAGGATTCTTTCTCAACAGGTCAGACTCAAGTGACGAAGTTTTGACAAGAGTTGGGCTCACAGCACAACGAAGAGAAAGATCAAAATCAGATAGCATTATGTGTCCATCTTCCCTGACAAGTACATTTTCTGGCTTAAGGTCACGATAAATAATTCCTAGCATATGTAGATACTCCAAAGCAAGTAGGACCTCAGCTACATAAAACCTGCCATTAAGAACAAAATAGCGATAAAACATTCTCAATCATTCAAGTACTTGTGTAATCAGAAACTTCTAGTCATAACTTTTATCTACTAAAAGTAATCAATATGAGGTAAACGGCAGTGCTGCAGCCCAGTAATTACCAATATCTCATTGAAAGTACCATTCTCGAATTCAAAACTTTCATAATGTGAGAATTTGTTTTCATGAACATCAAGTCATTAACCAAGAAGGGCGAGGATCGACCAAATGAAACACAAACTTCACCTTCAACTAATTTGACAGCAAAGCAAAGAAAAGGTTTAAATGTTTAAAATTGACAAGATTTGGTGCTAAAAGTTTACATTCGTCATTTGGAGTTAATATTATAACTTCCATCTCAAATATCACCAGGTAATAACGTACCATAGCATCCTTTCTAGGGATTACTACTTAGTGGCCAATAATGAGCTGATGAGTATCCAACTGTTAGTTTCCAAGATAATAAGCTGAACCCTTTTACTTTTTCTTCCAAGCTATTTCATCACACAATAATTAAAAGAAATGGTGATAAAGTCTGATGGATCATGAGATTTTGAGTGAAAATGAGTCTTCAGTTTTCCCCTCATTGTACTCTTTCAACATTTAGACAAGGTTTTCCAGGAAAGTTTTTCAACTATAAGCTTGAAACACCTGTTTCTGACATTTGCTGGATCAGAGGCAGACAATAGTATGCTACAAAGAATTATTGCTTAATAAATGAAACTGTAGAAGTCAATTTCTTTATCCCGTTTTCCCTATTGTCTCAGTAACATACATAAGATGGTGCCACACTAAAGCACATTTACTCAGCAAGCAAATATAAGTTTTACTTAAGGAAACTAAAAGAGAAAAATTCCAGTCAAAGAAAGTTGGTGAACTTTCGCAATAAAGCAGAAGCAGAAGCAAATTATAGGACTGAAACCTTAAAGAGCAGCATAGCAATAATAATAGGTACACAAAGGCAATGAATGCATCAAGGTCGCATCAACGTGAGAATTTGCTAATAATTACACTATCTCTACATAGTGACAATAATGAAAAAGTATTATCCATATAATCTGCTCATAATACATAAGAGAACATGCTTGATGGGTGTGCAAACTAGTAGTAGTTCCCCTTTAGGTAAATCAATTGTACTCATCTCTACAACGAAACCCTGAGACATGCACTAATGCACTCCTAGAACAAAATACGGATGCATGCTGCGAGGATAGTTTAAAGTAATATGAACATGAAGACTATAACTCATTCGGTAACTTAGTAATCAGGATCATCACGTATATTCTACTGCTTGTTTATATATGCAACACTATGAGAAGAAACTAGAAGATATACAGAATGCCATGCATCCAGCTCAGATTATATGTAAAAACAGGAACCTATAGAAGATATACAGAATGCCATGAATCCAGCTCAGATTATATGTAAAAACAGGAACCTATATATAGCAAGTCCTATTTGTTGCGATCATTGAGAAAAAGAATGACCATCCAAGATCTTAGAATTTCTTAATAAGGCAAACTTTCTAATTAATAAGATGTCAGAAATCAAAACTAAATCATGTGAATGTGTAGCCAAAGAATGATCTATTAGTTGCAAATAGTACCTAGAAACAAGTATAAATACTCGATTGTAAGGAACCACAGTATAACAAAGTTTACATATCATACTTCACTGCTTGCTCAGGAAAATATTTCCCTGGCTGTCTCTGTCGAAGAGTGTGCAGATCTCCTCCAGGGCAGAACTCCATCACCAAACACGAAAACTTTTCAGTTTCAAAGTGGGTATAAAGTGTTGGAAGAAATGGGTGGTCCAGAGATTGAAGTATTTCTCGCTCTGTCTGAGCCCGAAGCAGTTTCTTACGACCGGCAAGAGATCCTTTGTCCATAACCTTCATTGCAAAACAACACTTAGTCCCACTCAACTCTGACAAGTGAACACTCCCAATATCCCCACAACCCAACCTCTTGAGGAGTCTAAAATGACTCAAACCCAAAACTCCATCCTTCGATCTGACAGCTTGAATGGCTTCCCATCTCAAGTCATTTGCTTTGTGAGGTTTGCTTATACTGCTACTAAAGCTGCTACAAGTGCTCTCATCACTGACATCACTGCTTGTGCTTCCTCTACGCATACTACTCTTACCACTCTCAACATAATCTACACGATCACTAATCTTTGCACTTCCACTAGTCTTAGCAAGACTGCTAGCTCCATCACTAACTTTGGCAGATATAGAACTGTTTTTAACACTTTCATTGCCAGATATTTTCTTGTCTTGGTCAACAGAATTATCCTCTGAACCTCTGGTTTCATTGATGGTTGATTCTACCTCAGTTAATGTTTGCTCAGGAGTAGTTACAGAGGAACTTGATTCTAGCTTACTACCCAAAGAATCAATAAACTCTTTCTTATCAGAATTTGGTGGCTGCTTAGTTTCAGAAACTGGTAACGCCATCTTTATTGATGTGTTTTCCACAGACCTTGGAACATGCTCATTGACCCATTCAGGCTTGTCTGTTTTGGAAACTTGTGAAGGAAAAGGCTTCAACTCATTAACCTCTAGTTTCTGAACTCCTACTGTCTTATGTTGCTGTTTTTGGGAGGTTTTGCTGCCATTTTTTGAGGCCATCAGATGCCAAACTATCTTGGAAAACTAAATAAGACTGAATGAGCCTACTTCCTGTAACCACATGTTAGGATCATCTTTGGCAGCCAACTTGGAACTCTGCCCGATGATGTAGAGGTAAGAACTAAGAACTAAGAACTGACAACTGAGAAGCAATCTGTCAAAGACATGAAAACATGTTTAAGAAATCAATACATAAGGCATCCTCACCGAATGATACAAATGATAATAACTAAAATCTGAAAATGGAGTAAACCTTGCAGCATATATTAAATCCATTCAAGAATCAAACAGAACGGTTAGAGACATAGGTCAAGTAAGGATTAACACATATTTGCATATCATTTGGCCTTAACACTAGTACAGAACTTCAGATCAGAAAAGACTAGCTAGTCATTCAACAATACAAACCATTTAGTCATCATATGGCTCAAAGAAACAATGATATTTAGCTAACGAGATACTTCAACTTGTTTTAGACGTCAAGGGCACAAAATTTCAAGCCGAGAAAGTGACACGACACACAACGTATTTTGAGATCAAAGGATTAGTTTCTCATGAAAGAACAAGTTTAATAACAGAGATGCATGCAAATATTGATCAAATGATGCTGCTGAAAAGGGGGGAAAAAATGGGAAAGCTCGGCAAGTCATAGCAAGCCACTTCAATCATAAAATATTTGAACACAAACAAAAAAAACCATATCTAAATCAAAATCATCTCAGCTGAAATGAAATGGTGAAATAAAATCAAGAAAAGCATAAAGCATCCAAAGACCACCAGAAAATAGTAAAGCAACTAAATTAATGCAATTTTGTACACGGAGATAAGCTCATCTCAAGCAAATAATCAGACAGAATACAAGAACAAGATCAAAATCGAATTCAGTAAAAACCGGATCTTGATAATAAAAATTGCTGCTTTAACCATAACCCCACCATAGATCCAAATAAATATTGGAGACCCAGATGGAAAAGGCAGGACCATAAGGTGAAAAAAAATGCAAACCATGGAGATAAGAGCTGAAAAAGAGTACCTAAATTGAAGGATCAGGAACTCGAAGAAGGCTTTGCTTTTGCAGTGTAAAAGGAGAGATGCACTTTAGAAAGAGAGATTCCTGTAGCAAAACGACCCTTGTCTAGAGAAAGGAGAAAGGCAAGAGCAAGCAAAGATTAAGAGAGAGAAAGAGCGGAAAAAATAAACTGAACCTGTGCTTCTGTGGGACTCAGGAGAATAGAAAATGTGGAGAGCGAGAGAGAGAGACAGAGATGAGTCAAAGTAAAGTTAAAGCTAAAGTCCTCCATCAAAGAAATAATAATTGGAAAATAACTCCAATAATTTCATTGGTTATTCTTAGCAAAACTAAAGTTGTCCAAATCACCGAACAGTTCTGAGGTGTTTCATGTGTCTGTGTATACTGCATCCTATAAAAACTTGCTTTTTATCCTTCAAACCAGTTTGGTTCTTCTTCATCACCTTGTTTTCTTCTTGTTTTTCTCATTCTTGATCGGCCATGAAAACTGAAAATTTAAAGATAACGTTCTGACCCATTACAGGAAATGTAATCAACAGGCGTTTGCCACTTGGTTAATGTTTCATATAAAGAAAGTTTCTGATCTTTCATCATTTTGAGATTCAGGTATGTGCTTATAGTAAGAAAGTTCATAAATTTTTATGCTTTCTTGATACAAAAAATCACACCTACCACATTAGCAAGATTACATATTTATTAAACTTTTATTATTTTCAGGTATTTCAGGTGAAAAGTAAAATATGTGATCACAATCTTGGATTGACTTCAGAAATCATCTCTTTAGACTTTGGAGCTTTGGTTAGTCTGACAGACAACAAACTTCAAGAAATATCTAAATTTTTAATTAGATATTCTCTATCAACTAAATCAACAAGATTGTAATATGTTTGCTTCAAATTTTATATTTAGATACCCCAAGTTCTGAAATTTTGATGACTGAGCATTATTATTCAATTTAATTAATGAATTTAATAGATTTTCCAAGTAAGTTTACATGACAGCTCTTGGCTTTATCTAATAATATTCATGTCCATATTCAATACAAGACATTTTGCTTTGCATAAAAATTATAATATTAGGAATTTTCCTAACAGGTAATTAACAATTTGTTATAAAATTATTTAATGAACATGGAAAAATAATGACTACAATTTTTAATATTAAAAAACTTTCAATCATATTTTAAATTTTTAATTTTATTTAATCGTTAGTCGATTTTATAACGGTTTAATATCGATTAAACCATTTAAACCTTAAATTTATTGTTTTATTGGTTTAATTTTCGGTCCAATTTTTAAAATATTGATTTTATCAAATGATCAAGTTTGTTATTAACTCTCAAGATTAAATAGTCACTTGAATTAATTTATTGATTTTAAATTATTAATTTGTTAAACAATTTACATAATATATAATCAATATATACTAACTACAGGAACTTCCATAATTGAAAAAAAGGTTAAAATAACTATGTTTGCAAACTAAACACATTGCTAAGTTTTATCCCTTATTACTCTTGAAGCTCGGGCCTAACATACTTGGTCTTTTTGTGTTAGAAACTAATGAATGATTCCAAAATAGCTATAGCTAATTAGCTACAATGTGATGTTTTGTATGGTTGCATGGGAAGGAGCATAGGAGTCAACCAGGAAAGTACCATCATTGATGCCCGACATTAGGATTGTTGATCTCCTTATATTAAGGTATCAACTTTATTATCATTATTAATATTTTTATTACTTTCGTATAGGCATATGATCTAGAACCATAATCTAGAAATGGGACCAATTAATCAATGGTGGGATGAGCATGTTGGAGAAGATGATCAACTCTCTTTATCACCATCTGTAGATGTGATGTCAAGATTGGAATTGAAGTTGAAAGTGTGATTCGTTATGTGGGGTGAATCGATTTTTAAGTTTTATCCAAAACCTATCTTACCTCTTAATCACCTTCAAAATCCACATACGAACCCTACAAAGATGGAGACATGAACATATATGCATGTGTGAAATTAGGAGTTTTTTAATTATTTAAAATTAAATGAAACGAATGGTATAATTAAAAGATAAATTTTAAAATATTATATAGGTGAATAATCTGATTCGAAAACAATTATTGATTCCAGCTCCCGAGACACTATAGAAATGTTCCCATTGAGCAAAATTTTCAAAAGTCTGTAGATTCTCCCCTTAAACCACTTCCTAGAAGACAAGACTTCTGGTAGTAACAAAATAATGTCAACTCATACTTTTATTTTAAATCATAATATATACCATTTACATGAAATTCTATCTTTGTCCTAAAATATATGGTTATTATTTTGAATAAGAGATCAATTTCAAATTTCACTCAAATTTGATATATATTAGACTATAATACTTTAACTTTTACAAAATAAATCGGCATTAAATTTTTATTAATATGAATAATACGACGAGTCATATCATATTAGTAGTTTTACTTACATAGCTATCATATATTATACCCATATTACGTGTGAATTTTATTATTTAATAAATTTAAATATATGTAAAGTATAATATGTGCAATCACATGATAAAATTTCACGTTAATAAAAACTTATTATAAACTTATTTTTACTAAATTTTGAGTGTTTAATCACTTTAACGTGACTTTTCAAATTCACGTTAATTAATTAATACTATAAAATTGAATAAAATTTGATATTGTTTTACAATTAATCCAAAATACTATTATCACTTATACAATTTAAGAAACTTAACGGAAATGTGCCTACCATGTGATATAGTTATGGCAACACCTATAAGAAGGGTTTGCCCTTTATTGATGAGGTCCCAATAAAAGGAACAATATAGGGATGCTAGTAATTAATAACGAGAAAGCTAAGTTGGAGAAGTGCCAACCTATAGACTAAAAAGACTAGTTAAGTAAGTATATATGTGAACTAGACTATCTAGACATCTCCATCTTCACCTTTCACACGAGAGTCACACAGAAAGAGAGAGAGAGGGTCTCTTAAGTCTATTGGTCACGCCAAAAATGCAAGACCAGCTTCCATTTACGTCCCAACAAGTTAAGATCTTGTGTAAGATCATGCATTATTACCAAAGATGTTGGAATCACTCGTGTCCCCCAATCACTTCACTATGGTTCTTCTTACATTACAAGAGAAGGGGCAACTTCTGGTGCTACCAGCTCAAATCACTTATATAAGTTCCTCTTTTACTTCATCTCATTTCATGCGTCGTCCTTTCATCGTGCCTTTTTTAAGGTTTCAACATGGTCTCTCAGCTGTTATGAGCCCTATGCATTTACTCATTATGTTGCTCCCATGTTAGTTATTAACAAGTTAGTGGGAAACTTAATTAAATACCAAATTTATAATCAAGAGACCTGGAAAAAGACAACAAAACAACTTTGTGGGCGACTTTTATTTTACTTAATTTTTGTTTGTACCAATATCATCTTGTCGGCTTTCTCGAAGGTTTCTTTTTTCCTTATTAAAGCCCGGCCTCGAGTTGCTATCCAAAGTCGTCGACGACGACGACGACCCACAACCACATGGGTCTATCCTACTCGTGATGGTGAAGTTAGTGGCTAAGTTAAAAAGAGTTTCTCGTGTTCCATCTACAGCTCACTTCATCCTCGTTGCTTGAAACCCTAAAAATAAGTTTTTTCATTTTTTTTGTACTTTATTCCTAAATTAATCATTTTGTATTTTCTTTGGGAATTGGGAATGGATACGATGAACTTAAGAAATACAGATTCTCCTTGCACATATATATATATGTATACAATAATCTCACTAATGGTTTTGGTCGAATTATATTTATTTCAATCATTTCAATCAAAAAAGCCAATCATTCGACCTATAATCATCGTTTAATCCCATTGATTCACACATTCACGCCCATTAGCGAAAGAAACTCCCACGCAAACACGTATTTACTTAAATCTAATTGCAAAATCGTATATAAAGGTATAATTCTCTCATAATTCGGTGTCGATCATAACCTAATTCGTCCTCTCAATTCATCAATCCTTCCTACACCAAAACTTACTTGGCGTCGGAGAGCTTAATTGGGTTGTCACCCCGACGCCTTCCTTGTTTTTGCGGTATATTCACATCGCGTTCATCATGAAGGTAAAAACGATGGATTTAATGGAACGCACTGTTCGGCGAATCCGGCAGAACCAATTGGCGCCACCGTGGGGCCGACTTCCGCACCACGTCTAGAACCACGCAGATAAGCCAGCGGCGGATGAATCCCGACATATTTCTTTGTTGCGGCTCTGGCGATCTGACATATCGGTTTGCGATTCTCTACATTCGCTGCTTTGCCACACATCTCCGTCTGAGTCTTCTAATCTAACGATCGATCGCGGCCTCAAGCCTTGAGCAAGAAGAACGAGCGTGGCTGGAGGATAACGTTGCGCACCATGCAACCTCAATCTCCAAAGACCGATTAGGTGCGAGATCCTCCTCCGTCCACACACGCCTGGCCCGAAGCAGATAGATAAGAGCGGTGAGTTGGTGATTCGCCAGATCTGCGAATCAAAGACAAAGAAAATGCCGTCTATGCAACCACCGACCGAATTCAATTTTAACAACAACGATCACCGCCAGTATGAAACCCTATAAAAATCGTGGATGATCGGACTCACATGCTACGAAGCTTCAGTCGAGATCGCCCGACGCGCAATACAACTCTCCTTCATTCGGACATTTTGGATAGCCTCAAGACCGTACAGAAAGATACTGAGCCACGAGAAATACACCGAAGACCAACCCTTTGACTACATGCAGACTTCCGATCCATGATGAGCCTATATCATGTCCGGATGCTATTCAAATGTAAGGCCTTCTGCACGGCTTTCAAGAGGGAGCTCGGCGATGGTTCAACAACCTACCCCGGTCAGATCACATGTTTCGAGGACTTGGTGTCGCTTCTTCCGAATCGATTCATTACTAGTAAGCGGCCATCGTAGAAGACGGCTTTGGTGATGATCTCACTCAAGGAAGGAATGAGAGTTCTGAAATTCATCACTTTGCTCAACAATGAGGCGGTTAGTGCCGATCTCACCGCCGCCTACGCTATCTTAGCGCTTATAAGCAATCTGAGGACGAGGAGTTCAAAAGTCGTTAGCCCTCGATCAACCTCGCTTCGGTTCAGAAATAAGAAGTTTAGGCGGATAGGTATATTCAACGAAGAAGTCTTGAAAAACACGAGACGTCGGACGGAAGATCGTCATGAGCAACGACAGATGCGTACCCGCAGACAAGCGCAAAAAGCCAGTCCGAATCGAAAAGGCCGACCGATCGACAAGGATATCGCCAAGAGTTCACCCCGCTAAATAGGTCGTATGCTGAAGTACTAGCGGCCGTTAGAGCGGACGGGGAAACTATCAAAGAGCCCGAAAGAATGAAGACCCCGTACAAGGACAGGAACCCCAATTTATACTGCCGTTTCCACAGAGAGGTCGGTCATGATCTGGAAAACTGGCGATTGAAAAAGAGATCGAGCTCCTCATTCAAAAGGGAGGTTAGGCCGATTCGTGAAACACGAATGAAACGCCGATCGCAGATCCAAGGCGATCGACGACTCTGAAGCGCCACCCCTAGATGTAATGATAGGAATGATGGGGGTAGCGAGAACGCGAATACTGAGATAACCGCCGAGAAAAGCAGAGGGTGGTCAAGGAAAGAAAGCGATGGAAATGCCGAAAGCAAAATGACCGAAATGCCGGAGTTATTAACACGATATTTGGTGGAAATGCAGCGGGGGATCCACCGCTAAAGGCGTAAAACGATATGCCAAACAATTCGGTGGCGACACTCCCATCAAAAATCGAAGGAGAACGACGGAATGATCTCTTTCAATGAAGTCGGACCTAAATGGAGTATATTGCCCTCACGATGACGCCTCGTCAGAAATCTCAACATGGATGGTTACGAGTGAAGCGGGTGATGATTGACACGGCGATTCGATTGACTTGCTATACTATGAAGCCTTCAAGCAAATGAGGGTACCAAGAGCGGCTATTACCTACTGACGGCCCCATCAAAGGAATAACAAGGCGTCGATACCCGTCGCCGGGTTTATCTGAAAGTGAAGTTTGGGCGAAGCCATGCCGATAGAAAGGACGTGGAGTTCCCAGTCGTAAAGTTCGAGGGGCATACAATGCAATAATTGGGAGAGCTACTCAAACGCCTCGGTCGGTCGTCTCCACATACTACCAGTTATGAAGTTCTGACGCCTCGTGAAACCGGAGTCGTCGAGGTCGTGAAAATCGCCGGAATGTTACTTGGCGAAACCAAGACCCTAGAAGGGCGGTAGTGCTAACGAGCTCTCTTGGCGTGAGAGCCGACGAAGAGACGGACGGGATGAATCCGGTGGAAGAGACCTTGAACGGTCGTCTTGGATGAAGCCGACCCTCCAGTTCACAAATCTAGGTTCCGAGCTGCAGAAGAACCTAGCTAGAGAAATCACCGATTGTTTGGTAGAAAACAGATCGGTTTAAACTAGTACCGAGCGACATGCCCGGTATTCTCGGACGATTGCATGTCACTCCTCGGCATTCGGCATGACCGCGTTTCGATCGATGAAGAAAGCGATGGCATAGTAAGGAGCGTCGAGGGTGATCGAGAAGGAAGTACGAAGTTGCTTGAGCGAGGTTCATAAGAGAAGTCAAATACCCGAATGGCTCGCTAACGTGGTCTTAGTAAAAAGAAGAGCGGAAATGGAGGATGTGTATACTTCATCGATCCGAACAAAGCATGTCCAAAAAGATGACTTCCCATTCTGAAGATCGACCGTTAGTAGATTCTACCTCGGGGCACGAATCGCTCGGCTTCTGGATGCCTTCTCGGGCTATCATCGGATCCGATGAGTCTAAAGACGAAGAAAAGAACGCCTTCATAACCGACCAAGGCACATCGCTACTGGTAATGCCCTTCACTTGAAGAACAGCAGGCGACTACCAACGGCGTCGTGGAGGTCTTTAAAAAGCAGTCGGTCGGTCGGTCGAAGCATACGTAGATGATATGGTGGTCAAAGTCGACGGTAGGAGCATGTGGAAGATCTCAAGAAGTCTTCCGGACTCTGAATAAATTTCGAGATGAAGCTAAACCGGAAAAATGTGTGTTGGGGTGGCATCCGGAAAATTCACAGGGTTTATGATCACTCAAGGGGGAATCGGGTTAATCCAGAAAGATCGAGGCCATCATACGATGCCTTCGCCACAATGCTTGAAGGATGTTGAGATATTAGCGGTCGGATAGTCTCATTGGCGAGTTCATTTTGATTGGGGATAAGTGCCTCCCATTTTCAAAGTCTTTGAGAAAGCGAATGTGACTCAATTCGATGGCCGACGAGTGCGAACAAGCTTTCCAAAGACTTAAAGCGATACTTGTCTGCCCGCCAATCCTACAAAGCCCGTAGAGCGGAGAGAACACGGTGTTATACATGGCGGTTCTGAGGATCGATCGTGGCAGTGCTAATTGGTCGGAGGAATGAACGACACCTATCTACTACGTTAGCAAAGTGTTAACCGGACCGGAAACACGATACACGCCTATAGAGAAGATGGCCCTCTCATTGATACTTGACTTTCGGAAGCTGAGGCCTTATTTCCAAAGTCACACCATCGAGGTATGGACCGACCACCCCTCGGCGGTGCCTTCAAAAGCCCAAACCTCGTGTCGGTGATTAAGTAAAGCGATGAAGCTGGGTGAATTTGACATACAATACAAGCCCGCACAACTATTAAGCACTGATACTAGCAGACTTCATCGCGGAGATGAGCCAACCAAGCTCGGAGGACGGCGGTTCCCGCCTGAGCTTGTTTGTCGATGGCTCATCCAATGCCGAGGGATGCGGAGGGAGTTGTCTTGATCGGCCCGAACATGGAAGAAAAAAGTAAATCGCCCTCCGACTAGAATTCAAAGCCTCCAATAACGAGGCGAAATATGAGGCCTTGATAATGCCGGCCTCCAACTCGCCAAGAGAGATGGAAGTGAAGCACCTAAAGATATCTGATGATAGCCGGTGGTAGTCGGTCAAGTTCTCGGGCATTCTGAGGCCAGGGGAACCACATGATCAAATACACAGGTTAGTCAAGCGAGGCGAGCAATTTGGACGTATTCGATCAATGTAATAGAAACGAGCTCGAGAATGCCAAGGTTGATCGCTCTCCAAAATGGCTTCCAACCGTAATGCCAAAAATAATATTACGTCGAACGATCGGATCGGCTAGCATTCGAAGACCGAGGAAGTTCTCAAAGTAAATTACGATCAACCGGGACGAGAACCGATCATGCAAGACCTTTTGGAAGGAAGACAACCGGAAGACAATTAGCGACCAAGAAGTTAAGGATAAAGGCGGTAGAATACGGTTGTCAATGACTCTATATAAGGCGGTCTTCACGAATCGCCGCTCCTTCGATGTCGAATGAAGAAGAAGCCGAAGAGCAATGGCGAAGTCCACGAAGGATGTCGCGGAAATCACGTAGGAGGCGAATCTTTGGCTCACGGTTGATCGAACAAGGCTACTCTACGGCCGACGATGAGAAGAGATCTGTCGAGAGAGGTCGACCGTCTGAATCTCCGGAAAAATAGCAATCTGTCTCACCAAATGGCCGAGAGGATGAAAATTGTAAGTCACCCTATCCCTTTCGATGGGGAATGGATATCTTGGGGCCTTTCCTCTCGGTCCCGGACGAAATTTTTGATAGTAGCGGTAGAATATTTTACTAAGTGAGTAGAAGCGGCGTTGCACAATCGGAGGTGTCGGCCTCGAAGAAGAGCGGAATGATGAAGCCCGCAGAGCGAGCTCGTTCTCCTTAGCAAGGATAGAGAAAGGCGGCATTCGTTCGAAGCCATCGTGCAAAAGTCGACTGTGTTCTATAACGGAAGGGTCAAACCGAGCAATGTAAAGGTAGGTGGATACGCCTCTACAAAAGCCGAGGCTGGAAAACATCCCGAAAAACTTCGGGCGGATGTGGGAAGGACCTGTCGAGTGGTTAAACAAGTCGGACACGACTCCTACATCCTAGCGATGAGAAAGGGAAGATTCTACAGGGGCTTGGAACTCCGAATTTGAAGGCTTTCTACCATAGATAAGTTATATTTTGTCAATTCTTCCTTATTATTCCTTTTGTATACATGTGGGTACCTTTTTTCCGTCTGTCGAGACAGGTTTTTAATGGCCCGCCCTCGTTATCATTAATAAAGGGTTACAAATTTCTTGGCAATTAAGAGTTAGATTGCACGAGGCCAAGTAGAAAGTCCAATCAATCATCGCCGCGGCATTCTCCATTGACCGACTACGATTGGTCGGGTCGCCAGACGAGATCCTCGGTCCTCGCCATCGCCATTGCTCGGTATGCCATCGCTTCGGCATTCTCCATATCTGACTACGGTCGGTTGGAGTCGCCAGACGAGATCCGGGTCCTCGCCATCGCCATTGCTCGGTATGCCATCGCTCGGCATTCTCCATATACCGACTACGGATCGGTCGGTCGCCAGACGAGATCCACAGGTCCCTCGCCATCGTCATTGCTTTCGGTATGCCATCGCTCGGCATTCTCCATAGATCGACTACGGTCGGTCAGTCACAAGACGAGATCCTCGGGACCTCGCCATTGCTTCGATGACGCCATCATGCGGCATCTCCATAGATCGATCATGGTCGACCAGTTCAAGCCGGGTCGACTACGAGCAACTTTAAAACTCAACATATATCTAAGGTAAAGAGCATAAATACGGGAAATCAACAAATGAAGCAAACGTAAAGTCCATTGATTTTAATTAGCCACAGTCACAAGCCCGACCAGGTGAGCACTACAATTGGGGAGAAGGGGGCTATGAACAGTAAAGGAGAAAGAAGGAGAATTCCGGGAAACCTCGGGGCCGCAGAAAAGACGAGGTAGAAGCGGAAACCAAGGAGCGGAGGAGAAACATCTTCATAAAGCCCTTCCTCCCCGAGATCGTCATAATGGGGTAGCAGGACCCGGAAGCGATCAAGGAACATCATGAGGAGCTCTTCCTCTTGAGCCGAGATCTAGCCTCCCATCCGAACATCGATCGGTTCCCCTCGACTTTCTTTGTGATCCCTCCAAAGAAAGCCCGAAGCGAGGAATAAGCGGTTCGGCATAGTCTTCAAAAGAAGGGCATGCCACCCCTCGAGAGTATAGAGCTCGTGGCCCTCTTCAAAATCGAATGGGCCACCTCGCAGCGAGCTCTAAACTCTCTTCGTCAAAACCGCCTCTTCCATCTTTTAATGGCCTCGTCCGCTTGCTCACTTACGGAGCACCGCACCTCCATGAGGTTCTCTCCGCTGTCTCTCTCTCACGCGTGAATGGCGATCTGGCGGCACTTTTGTTGATCTCCCTCTCGCCTCACCGCTTTCCTCCACTCCTCGTTCTCTTTCTCCCTCTTCCCCTCTGCCTCGGCCGATCCGGCCAAAGCTCCCACCTCCCTCTCACTGGGCCGACTTCTCCTCCTCAAGAGATGCATTTTAGCTGAAGGAGGTCCCTCCTCCTTCACCTCTGCCACCACCTCAAACCCTTCATCCGATCATGGAGATCCCGAACCTCCTTGTCGAGTCTCCAAGTGCCCAGCAAGACGGTAAAAGACATTGTCGCAGCCCAGCCTGTCTGTATCTGCACGAGCCGAACCCAACTCAGGTTCCCTTCTTCTCCATAAACCCTCGTCCATGGGAGTAACCTCTCAAAGAGGTGGCGGGACACCTCGAGGTCGCCGAAATGTTACGTCCTGCCCAATTTAATGGCAGCTCCCACCGCCAAGGCTCACGGCTGTGCCTTCTCTTTCCCTTTTACATTTACTCACCCCGGCTTCTTGGCTGGCGGGGTGGGCGGTCACCAATCGAACCAACCTCTTCCTTTTAGAGGAGGCCGCGTCCTCCTCCTCCTCTACCACTGGAACAATTGTTAATGGCTCAACGCCACAGGAAGATCCTGGCGGGGGCACCACTGTGCAGAACAAGGAGACCAACCCAGTACAAAGCGAGGCCTCATGGGTCTCCGCCTCACTCCCTTTCTTCCCAGAGGCTGCTTCCTTGGCGGAAGTTTGGGTGGGCATCCTCACCATGGCTGCACAAGGTTAAATTGAGTTAGAAAACAATTGATATAAGTTCAAAATTAATACAATCACGAGGAGTCAACCGGACAGGCGGTTTCCTCCTCGGCCGCATTAATACGTGGAGGGGATCGGCGAGGAACAGGCGCCGAGGCCCCCAGGATACCCCAGAATGAGCACAGCAAAATCGTGTTTGCCGAGCTCCTTGATCGACGGACCACCTCCCTCCTCCTTGGCGAGGGACAAGGTCGACGAATCGTTCCATTGCTTCGGCCAAAGGATACCTCCACGGTCGGCACTCGGAGGAAGATCCGGGACTTCACGAAGAAATACTTCGTCCGTCAGGAAGAAATTTTGAGGGTGTCTGGCCAAGGCGATCCGAGCATCTCGATCTTGAAGAAAGGGATTCCACCCACGAGCTCGGATGTGGCTCATCCTCGGGAAATGGCGCGAGAATGCCGATTAGGCGGATATGGTCGAACCGGTGGCATAGCGCCAACCCATTTATGAACCTCCAACTGTTAGGAGGAATCGACTCGTGCAATAACCCGAACAGGCGCACACCTCGTCCTGATCAGGCGTCACGGGAGCCTCGGGCCGCCCATCGAGAAAAAGCTCCGAGACGGCGAAGTATCCACTAAAGTTCTTTGTGGATCCGCTCATGCTTCAAGGCCAATCGGGCCCCAAGCCGTTGGATATTATACTTGATGCACAATCTGTTCAACTCCCAACAGTCATCGACGATCACGGTCTTAAGCGGCAACTCCACAACTAAACCATCTTTCCTCTCTCATCGACACTTCCTCCATACCTCAAACCATGCTCCCGGAACTACCGTGGACATGATTATCAAGAAAAAGCACTAAAAGAATGGAGAGGAATGAAGAACAAAAGAGCGTACCTATTTAGAAAGAAGTAGGTAAATTGACGGCGAAATAAAAGAAGTTTGAGAACCGCGAATGATTTGAGAGCAAGTGAAAGCAAAATCGAATTACTGATCGAGCAAAAGATAAAAACCGTCACATTTCGTCATCTATGAGTATTTATAGAGGAAGGCGGCGGGAACCCTAGTGAGTGACCAAATCAGATTACTGACGTGGCGAAAATCCGGCGATCTCGGACACGCGGCGAGATCTCGAGGAGAATCGAGGATATTCAAGATCGAAGCGACACGACCGGATCGAAAGGACGTCTGGGACAATTTGGAGTAGCGGTTACAAAGGCGATCGCTTGATTCTGAAAGCCGTCGGGCAACCGCGCCGTCTACAATAAATGCCTCACACGCTCACCAATGATAACCAATCGATCCGTCTTCGCACAAGCCGCCACGATAAGTGCAAAGATCGATCGGTTGGGGCCATCGATCGACCTATTCTCGAACGACGCTTATACCCGACAATCGGTATCCGAAACAATTATACCCAACCGGCCGACATCCGAAAGCGGTCATGCAGCAATTGACATCCGATCGGTTGAATCATCCGGCCGGTTGAAGCGCCGAGTGACCCGTGAGCGAGCTCTGAGCCAATGACCGATCGATTAACCACGTGACGAGCTATCACCTTCGACAGCTATGAAGCCGCGGTGAGCAACGTCGAACATATTCCTCGACCCTTCTCTTCGCTCGGACTCGAGGAGTAGGGGCTTATGGTCGAATCGGCTATATTTGGGCCGAGCCCAATCAATGAAGGCCAATCGGTCGATCTATACTCATCGTTTAACCCGCTTGATTCACACATTCATGGCCCATTAACGGAGGAAACTCCATGCAAACACGTGTTTGCTAAACCTACCGCAAAATCGTATATAAGGTATAATTCTCCATAATTCGGTGTCACGATCATAACCTAATTAATCGTCTCTCTAATTCATCAATCCTTCCTACACCAAAAGCTTACTTAAGCGTCGGAGGCTAATCGGTTGTCACCCCGACGAGCCTTCCTTGTTTTGCGTATATTCACGTCGCGTTCATCATAGAAGGTGAAAGCGATGGATTTCATGGAACGCACTGCTTCAAATGAGAATCCGTGAGAACCGGTTTAATTTTTCAAGATGTTCCTAATGAATTATAAAAATAAAACGATTCAACTTAGTTAGTAGTATAAGAATATGAAATAGCAATGCTTTAAAAAGCGGAACCAATAAGAGGTTTAAAATTTAATCCGTATTAGACTACTACAAAATTGACTAAAGATTGAATATAATTAAAGAATTTACAATATAATTAAAAGAGATTTGAAAGTGCGGAAGTTTAATTTAAAAAGATTATTAAATTAAAATTAATTAATTTATTTTGATTTATAAGAACTTATTAATTTATGAAAATTGACTGATTAATTAATAAATTGATCAATTTTTAACAACAAGAGTTAGTAAAATAAACCGAACCAAAAAGTTGAATGATTTGAAATTTTACTATTGAACCGATTAAACTAGTTAAAAATTTAATCATTGTGAAATAGCATGCCATAGTTTTTTGGAAGAGCATTTTCTTATACTTTAATTTAATTTTATTCTAAACTTTGTACATTTAAATTTTTATAATGAAAAATTCATAACTATTACTTTTAATTTTTCATAATTATATATTTTAAAATAAATTATTCAATAATTTGTGTGTTTAAATTAAGTATCAACTTTGAGTTAAATAAATATATAACCTTGACATTGAGCATCTTTTGATTTGATTAAAACTTAAAACTATTCCTTGATGTTTCATTTAAACCCTAATTTGGTATATACGTTATACATAGCTCCAATTGCACTCATTTTCTAGCTTAATCCAAGGTATATTTAATTGATTAATCACACCCAATATAAGATAAGTAATCCCTTTTAGAGTTAAGAAATAATAATTAATTAAAGAAAAACAAAGCTTATCCACAAAGGACAAAGCTCAAGGCACATGCATCCTCTCCACTCCATGACTCCATCTGTATATGCACATCTTTCTTTCAGTGGTCCTCGAGGACCTTAACCCAATTCAATTTGACCATGATTTCAAAAAGCACAGGACGTCTGATGCTGATGCTTGCACCAGATCGTGACACGTTGCAATCATGTGAAGAGTTGGGTCCACAAATGCTATTTGTTTAACATTTCTTTTTTTAATTTAAGTTTATAAAATATTAAAATAGATTCGGAATATATTCGTTGGGTTTGACTTGTGCATTGATGGATGCTCGTCGTTTGATACGTGCACGTTGTGCGAAGCTTGTGGTAAAACAGCACACCTCTTCACTTGGCTCTATGTTGGTTAATTATTCTAATTCTAGAATTAATAATCTGCTTTAACATAATAGGTTGCTTAAATTTTGTTTTTAGTAATTGTTACTTTAATTATTTTAATTAATTAATTAATTATTTATTTACATCTTTATTTTTAGTTAAAATTTTATTTTTATTTATGTATTTATGACATCGAAAATTTTGTCTTTTGTAATTTTAAAATTAAAATAACAATAATAAATAATCGTCTACTTATAATTGTTATTTTTTTACTAAATACTTAAAATAAATAGATTTATAATATGTAAGTTTGAAATTGAAACAATGCTAAATCAAATATCCTTCTAAAATTTGCTGAAAAGAGATGCTACTAAGTGACGAAAGTAAAACTTAAAGAACATTCTAAAGGTTTTCTTTTCTATTATAACATAATAATTAAGATTTTTAAAATCTTTTACTGTATTATTTTTGAGTAATCTTCTTCAAATGAGAGTGTGCTTATTGGGTAAATATAATTAAGCAAATGGTTAGGTTGTTTGTTGGCTTGATGCTCATATCAAAAATAAAAAGCACAAAACTAATCTCCATTGATTAAAAAATTAAATCGACCGGATTGATTTAACCATAAAATCTTAACCCATTTAATTTATTAGTTCCATTTATCTTAATAATCTATATTATAAAAATCAATCATTAATAGGTTTTGTAAACTAATTGATTTTTATTTAATAATCTCCTTCTTCAATTAAATTATAATCTTTTCAATTGGTAAAAATAGTCTCATTCTTTAATATTATTTTAAGTTTTTCAATTTTTATTTTATATCGATTTTATGATAACATATTAAATGTTTAAATTTTAGTTCTCTTATTTTATCAGTTTAATTTATATACTATTTCTAAAATATTGTTAACATTTGCTCCAACCAATGGTTTAATATTCAATCGATTTAATAGTGAAAATTTGAACCAATTCACTTCTCGGTTTGATTTTCAACTTTTCGGTTTGATTTAGTTTAATAATCATGTTGTTAAAAATCGATAAATTTATTAATTAATCGATTGATTTTATAAACTAATTATTTTTATAAACTAAAATAAAATGATTTTTTTTATTTAACAATTTTCTTTTTAAATAAACTTTAACTATTCAATGATAAAGATTGTCTTATTCAATTATTTTGCAAATTATTTAATTTTATTTAATATTTAATTAATCTTGTAACGATTTAATATCAGTTAAACCTTTTAAATTTTAAACTTCATTTCTTACCATTTTGAAAATTTTGGCTCCACCTCCAACAACCAATGAAGCTTTGTGAGCCTTTTAAGTTATTCTATATAAACATTGCCTAATCCAACATATAAAGAGTTATTAAGGGTATGTGATAATTTATTTTAATACATTTTACTAACTTAAAAAAATACAATCATGCTTAAATCTATACAAAATAGTCATAATATCAATAATAATAATAATTTTCTTATGATTATACTTAGCTCGTTCATAAGCAGTTCATGAATCTTGGGTTCATGGATAAGCTACCCAAAGGTAAGTTAAAGAGTAGGAATCCATTAGAAATATGCTGCTTGGTCAACTTTATAAACACAATAAATGTACCATTTTCTTATATCACAATCACACTTTATACGCAATGAGACTTGAACCTCTTGAATATCTGAAATGAGTACTTGCAAATGTGTGCTTTGAGAGTAGGAAGAGCCCACACATCACCATCGCATATACAAAGAAACGAAGATAAGAGCGAGGTCTAACGGCAAAGGAGCCAGAAGGAGAAAAAGAAGCTCCTTAACGTCCAAATCCGCAAGGGACCACTGAATGGTTGGGATTCCGACAGTCTAATTACTTTTTGATGCATTGTCCTTGTGAATGTCCACTCGTAACAATGCTGCTTTGGCTAAGCATTACCATCGTGTAAGACTTTTAAGTAGTCCTTCTGGTCTCGCCAATTCGGTGAGAGGAAGTAGTCCGATTGATCTCACCCTCGTCGCCGCCACTTCCTCTCACCGGCCGAAGGGAAGCACCGTAGCAGCCTAATTCTGGTACAGGAGTGTAGCCAGAAACGTTTTACCAACATCTATAGGCTTACATCTACAGGCTTCCAGCACCAACTCTATTCCACATACATGAATGGAACAGAATTCGCGCTGAATAAATGGAACAGAAGATTTAGTTCCGACGTAGGGAGTGAAATCCTTTATTCCATTTATCCAGCACCAATTCTGTTCCACTCATGCACATCTATTTATTTAGCATCAACTCTGTTCCACTCATGCATAACCATAAATTTCAATAGGTCCCAAGAAAATCCATAGCTTAGCATAAGTGGAACAAAATTGATGTTAGATAAATGAAACTCCCCACAACGGAATCAAATCCTCTGTTCCATTTATCCAGCACAACTCTTTTTCACTCATGCACAACCATAAATTTCAGTAGGCTCCAACAAAATCTATAACTGAGCATGAGTGAAACAAAATTAGTACTAGATAAATGGAACAGAGGATTCACTCCACCACAAGACACTCCCGTCAACTAACCAAATCTACATTGTCAATTTAAATTAAATAAAATTTAAGTTTTCAATAGATAAAATAAATTATTTTTGTAATTTTATTCAATTTTACCATTACAGTCTAACATCAATTGAACTCTTTAAATCTTAAACTTCTTGTCTTTCGATTTAACTTCCGTCCAATTTTCAAAACATTAATCTTTATCATAAAAAGAAAATTTTATTTTATTAAAATATACCACCTTCACAACATCTGAAGACCCATCTTAGTTCTGAGATTCAGCCTCTCTTTTCTCTATCAGTCTGATGAAATTACGAACGATTTCCTTCCCTTCACTTGTTATAATACTTTCTGGATGAAACTGCACTCCCTGCAATTTACCCATCAGATTTCAGTACAAGCATATGCAGATACATGGGTGATCTAGCAGCAAGTAAAATCTTTCTTGCAGAAATAAAAAATCCTTTCTTTTACTGGCCAACACATCGTAATTGCAGGAGATATCTGCAGTTCTCGAATTGGTATCAGGATCACCAGGTTTGTTTGTAAATTAAAAGAGAGGAAAGATTAATGGAAATGCCAAAAAAGGGTTCAGGGAACCAAAACAGAAAAGAAAATATGGAGGATGACAGAGTTGAATGTCTTTAATGGAAAAAATGGTTAAATCTAACAAAAAACATTACTTGAAGGATGACGCCAAACTACTTAAATAGTTCAAAGGTAGAATACGACAAACCGACATATTAGGATCCAGGTTTAAGACTTCCAAATTTGATCATATGTCTGAAAACAAATCAACCACTTTAGTTTTCTATAGTTAATATCCATTTCCATAAAACCCTCCTGTGGATGGGAGGAAGGAACAGCTTCACTAGGAATTTCTTTGCAACCTATGTTATAAAGCAACATATTGTTGTACCTTGCTTTCAATTCATTTGTCTAAGCCTTAAATGAACACGGCCACTTCCAATGGTGATAAACAACTCTTCTCCACGTCAGACAAGAGAAGGGATAAAGAATATATTTACCTGTAGATACTTATATTTCTTATGTCGAGCTGCCATTACTACTCCGTCCTCTGTCCATGCAGTAATCTCTAGTTCATCATGAGGAAAACTATCCTTTTCAATCACAAGGCTGTGATATCGTCCTGCAGTAAAAGGGCTGGTAAACATAAAAGATGGTCAGCCATATGAACATATTCAGAAAGGAGTCTTTCAATCTAGTAATAGTCCGACATTTGATCTATATATTCCTAATTATCGGTATTTTAAACATATGCATACAAGTGCCCGGGACCTTTTATTTTTGAAGAGCCTGACTAAGCGTTCTTTAAGAACACAATCAAGCGTGGAAACAATTCTCTATATATTCCATCTTAGATCACTACATACAGCTAATGTTTTCGTTGAATTCCATGATATACTTACAGGAATTTAGTGAATAAAATCTTTGATGAAAAATAAATATTTTTATTACAGCATTCAATCAAATAATAGCCTTCTTGTGATGCATCTATTCTCTACGTTCCATTTGCCGATATAAGATGCATCATCAACCAACTATGAGCATACAGACAGATGTTTTCATTCACTTGGGTACTATTACAGTAATAAATCCAGCTATAAACCTAGTTTTCCAGTAAAAGTCTGGGATAATATTCATAGTTTAAAACCAAACATAAGTCCCTAGTTTGTCAGAAATTCCTTTCTATTCCTATCATATGATACCTAATTTAGAAAACAAGCTAGTCAACCTAAGTCAACCCATATTTAGCAAATTACAAGCACAAAATCCATACTAAAAAGAGAAGGGTGGTTTCAGACAAGGAAGTATATGATATACTTCCAGATAATGTTTTAATTTTTGTTTCATGTATATTCTTTAACCTGAATGTAACAAAATAACTCTCTGGTTACTTATTGCAGACGTGTGGTGGAACAAACAACAACCGTCTATGGAATATGCACAAAAAATTAGGTTGTCAAGTTTGTTTAAACTAAAGAAAGTCAAATAATATTTTTTTTTATTGCATGCGGAAAAAGACTCTCTTTTGACATTTTTATAATTCTTTGCTTACACCTGAAACAGAAATTCAATAGCTTAAAAGACGACCAGCTTCTGCCAGTTACAACCTGTGCAATTCCACTTTCATAAGAACTAATCTCCGGATTAATATTTAATCTTGTACTTGCAAATAAGTTTCTTAACTTTACATCACTGAAGGGAATCTTTTGCTCTACAGTGATTCAAAGTATGTTTGGAAATTAAAAGAAATATTTTGAGATACATATGAAGATCCAAAACAAGCTGAAGAGAGCAAAAAAGAAGACACTTACTTATCATTCAAACAACTATTTCCATTCCTAAAAAAACAAATTAAAACTACGTTTTGGCGCCAAAATGTTATCGTGCAACATGTATAAGCAATTCAGGGTTTCCTTGTGTAAAGTGTAAAAGGAATGGAGAGTCTAACGTGTGAAAGTAATTGCCACTAACACTAGACAACTAAAGGTAGATGCACAAGTGGCATATCTCTTTCCTAGTTTTAATAACCGAAAAACAAAGGTATCACATAATAATGGGAAATGCACATACTTTGACAACCCAGAAAACAATCCATCTTCCCCCTTTTCATCATAATATACGAGGGAGCCTTTCCCATGCATCACACCATATGGAGAGCGCACAATCCTCCCTGCAACAGGACAAAGGTTCAAAACTCATGTAAAGAATCCAAAATCTAAAAACATAATGTAATTAAAAGTTCACGGAGCTTTATTTCAGAAACTTCTTAAGCTGTTATTTACTCTCACTAATAGCATTACAAGACACTGCTTTGAATAGTCAACACACCAACAACCATAAAGCTTTTACATGCCTTAGGATACTCACCTCCAAAAGCCTCGCCAATGCATTGGAGACCCATGCACACACCAAACAAAGGCACAATAGGTCCAAGTTCTAGAACAGTCTGCAATGATATTCCAGAATCTTGGGGTGCCCCTGAAAAAACAAACAAATTCAGTTTCCAATTCATGTCTTGGCTTGGATTAACTTTGAAAGTTCCTAGTGAACATAACACAATAACTGAATCAAAACATTAGCCCTACATCAATAACACTACACCAACCTGGCCCTGGGGATATAAGCACTCCTCTTGGATTTTTCTGCTAAGACAGAAAGGAAAAGTTACACAAATGCCAACCAGAAATAAGACACATATAACTATAGCAAGTTAAAGCATAAAATTCTAGACCACTGCACAAGTGATGAATGCTTACTCTTTCAACTCCTCTACAGTTAATTCATCATTTCGATAAACCTCAAAGTAGCATCCAAGCTCTCCCATGTACTGTATAAACTAAGGTATTAGAATTACAGTTATAAAAATAGAGGAGAAGATGGGACAATTGCAACAAATACAAAAATCAAATAAATTAATTTACAAAATGTAAGATGTGTAAATATCAAGCAAAGCATCAAAATAACTTAAAGCAGTAAAGGTCGTAAAGATGATAAAATGCAGTCCCAAGGAGATAATGCAATACGGTTCACTACAACTTGATAAACAAACTAAAAGGAAGCTCCAAGTATGAAATTGATTTCATTAAACAGGAGGATTTATTCATAATTCCAAATAAAACAAAATTAATCAATTCGACATTTAGATGTTCAAAAGAATCTATAATTCCATTTCCAAGGCTTTGTAACTTGTAAAGACAATTATGTGACATTAAAGTAAAGAAGCACGAGTAAACATGACAAATAGGAAACAAGATACCTTCTAATCTTTATATGATGATTCTTCTTCATAATTGAGAATCAAAATTGTAGCAGTCTATGTTTGTTTAGAATATGAAAAATCACTGAAACAATTTATAATGGGGAAGCTTAAACTATAATATTTACTGCATCCAAACAACTTATTGAATTGAAATTCCAATTTCGGGAGAAATACACCAGAACAAGAGCCCAACTAGCATTTTAAAACCAAGAAAAGTTGAAACTTTAATATTATAAAATCAAACAGACGAAAAAGGAAAACGAGAAGAAAATATAGAACAAACTAACCTGACAAAGATTGTAAGTAAAGCTATCATAGTTGTCAATGACAGCTATGGGTTTCTTCTTGATCTTTGTATCATTGAATACCAGAGAATGCGAATTAAATTTTGTGATAACGGCTGAACACTTTGCAGAAAACTTATTTTCCTCTTTGCCGAAAAGCTCAATTCTGATATTTAAACATCAAACAAAGGATAAAAGAACAAATCACACAACAAGATCAACACAGGGAAAAGAAAAGGGTAGGAGAAAGGAAGTCACCTAAAGGCAGAGATATTGCAGAGGTGAGCTGAAGGTGGGTTAGGATGAGTTTTGAGGGAAAGCGAGGGTCTTGTTTGCAGCAAAAGAGCAGACTGAGAGTACAAGAAAGCCATTCTTTGGGATCTTCATTAAAAGGTAAAAGTTTCCATTATTTTCTCGCAAACAACGTGCCAGAAAAAATGAAAAATACTAATTTAGCTATGCCACAGTTAGGTTGAGCATTATACCATAACTATGAATCCGATAACAGGAAAAATAATAAGTCTACGGAAGCAACAGATAGGTTGAGCATTATACCATAACTATGAATCCAAGAACAGGAAAAATAATAAGTCTATGGAAATAACCGTAATGTACGAGCAGACAAATCAAGCCATAAGGTCAACTTACGGTCAAAGTCGACTCTTCTTCTTCTTCTTTTTCTCTTCTTCTTCCTCTTTCCAGCTCCCTCTCAAACCTATTTTAAAGAGATGCACAGTCCTTAAAGATCATAAATCCATCAACTTAATCAACAAACACAGTTTTCCTCCTGGGGAGAAATTATTTTAAAAACTACAATTTTAAGACAACACCATAAGCCTAACACAGATTTGAGCTTGCTTTGTACCTAAAACACATACTTAAAATAAACCACACATGAGGGTAAAACAGAATGATTAAAAAAAAAGCAAGAAAATTTGGACTGGTTATGAAAAACTACAGGTGTAATCTTGAATCTTACGAACTACAGGCTAATCTCAATTGCATATCTTGAGACCCAGTTCATCAAAAATATGAAAAAAAAAAGAAAGAAAAATGACAGCAAGTGGCCTGGATGTTCATGAAAGAAGTCCTGAAAACATGAGTTCAAGCATTAAGAATGGAATATGAAGGAGAAATCGAGTGGATGAAGTCGGGAAAGTAAAAACTATAAGAAGAAACTAGTATTATTCACATCTTTCAATTTTAGGCGGAAAAGCACAGACCTTTGAAGAGCTAGAGAGAACCGGAAAGGCAGAGCGAAAGGTGGCGACGGTGGCTCAGTGTGGCGTCGAAGTGGCAAGCGCAGCTTTTTCCTCCCCATTGGCTCCATAATGACCATCGTACCCTTTGTCTAAAAAATCTTCACTTTTTTTTTAATATTTCATATTTATTATAAAACTGAAACTAAAATGTAAGAATATTTGGGAGAGGAGAATTTTCTTATGAAAAATGGTGTATCATCATCAAGTTAACCTTCTATTTATAATGCATTTTAACCTTTAACAACACACGTGATCGCTCTTACGTATATATGTTATTGTGTTAGGTAAAACCTAACCAATAATCATCTACCTCCATTCTTGTATTAGGTAAAACTTAACAAATAACCATCTACCTCATTCTTGTGTTAGGTAAAACCTAACCAATAATCACCTACTTCATTCTTGTGTTAGGTAAAACTAAACCAAATCATATATACATTAACTATTAAATGAATGCATCGACGATTAGTGAGTGCACCATATTATTTCTATCTTTATAACACTCCTTGGTGTGTCACATAATTGTCTCTTCTCACGGCCTTTAAACGCATTTGGTGTTGCTCGTTAAAAACCTTATCGGGAAAACCCAGTGGGATAAAACCATGATAAGGAAAAAGAGTGAATTGCGTAAGCTCCCTCATTTAACACAATGAGCTCTTACCTCATAAATTTCTTAGATGTCGCATTTCAATCTACGTGGACATGCTTCCCGAAGGTATAGTAGAAGTGCCTTTGTGAAAAGATCCATGACATTGTTGCTTGATTGAATATCTTGGATGTTGATTTCTTTGCTCTTGTCGAGATCTTGGGTGAATTGGAAAAATTTAGGAGGATATGTTTGGTTCTATCACTTTTGATATAACCTCCTTTATTTAAGCGATACATGTTGCATTGTCTTCAAATATAATTGTTGGTTCTTTGTTGGTCGATAAGCCACGAAGTTGTTAAAATGTGATGCGTCATTGACCTTAACCATACACATTCTCGAACTTCTTCGTGAAGTCGATGATTTCAGCGTGATTTGAAGAAGTAGACAAGTGTTTGTTTACGTGAGCGCTAAGAAATTGCGAGTGCCTCTATCGTAAATACATAACCATTTGGGATCGCTTTATCGCGGATCGATAAGTAACTAAGATTCGCATAACCAACCAAAACTTGTTTTGCATTTTAGTGTAAAATAATCTCAAATCAATTGTACCTCGAAGATAACGGAATAGATGTTTAATTCCATTCCATTGCCTTTTAAGTAGGAGATGAACTAAATCTTGCTAGTAGATTAACAACAAAAGCTATATCGTGTCTAATCTGATTAGCAAGATACATGAGCTCTATCGCACTTAGATATGACGTTTGAATTAAGAACTTCTTCGTTTTTCTTGTGAGCGAAATGGATCCTTCTCGACATTAAGCGATCTACCAACCATTGGTGTCTTAATGGAGTTGCTTTATCCATATTAAGCGCCTCAATACCTTTTACAGATATGTCGATTGATGCATTAAAATTCCGCTTGGTCTATATTCAATTTGCGGATCAAGACAATATTTAGTTTTTCCAAGATCTTTCATTTCAAATTCCTTCTTTAAGTACACTCTTGTTTCTTGGATTTCTTTAGTAGTACTAATGATATTCAAATCGTCAACATAGGCGGCGATAATCACATATCCGGATGTTGTTTTCTTTATAAAAGCGCAAGGGCAAATATGATTATTTACATATCCTTTCTTTGATAGATACTCGCTTAGACGATTGTACTGCGTCGTCCGATTGCTTTAGTCCATATAAGGATCTTTGCAATTTGATCACATAAATTTCCTTTGGTTGTGATTTTAATCTTGTAGGCATTTTGAATCCTTCAGAATTTTCATGTAAATATCACTATCAGTGATCCGTGCAGTGGTATAATAACATCCATAAGACGCATTTCCAATTTCGAAGGACATTAAGTGATTAAATATCTAAACGTAATTGTATCCATAACGAGAGTATGTTTGTTCATAGTCAATTAGGGTCTTTGAGAAAAACCTTGTGCAACAAGTCGAGCTTTGTATCTCACAATCTCATTTTCTCATTTCGTTTCGAACAAAAACCTATTTGTAACCTCTGGTTTTACACTTTGGGGTGTAAGGACAATAGGTCCAAACACATTCGCTTGTTAAGAGAATTTAATTCAACTTCAATAGCATCTTTCCATTGAACCCAATCATGTCTATTTTGACATTCAATGATAGATCTTGATTCGGGATCTTCATTTTATTGAGGATATCACATGCTATAGCATAAGAAAATATTGCATCAATCTCTTTTATATCATTCGGTTCCATAATTCTTTTGTATGAATATAATTAATTACGATTTCTTGATTAATATCGGTTTGTGTCTCTTACGGGACCTTATCCTCATCTTGTGTTTCTAAAGGAACACTTTTATCTATCTTGGGGTCATTAATCACATTTGCTCCTTTTCTTTTTCGAGGATTTTATCTTTGGAACCGATTGGTCTACCACGCTTCATGCGTGTCGTGGATTCATGAGTGACCATGTTCTCGATTGTCCTTTTGGGATTTCAATCCGGCGAGGAGCATTCTGGTGGTATAAATGATTTAGTCACTCTTTGTGTATCTGTGAAAGCATCGGTAATTGATTTGCAATTATTTGCAAATGCACAATTCTTTGCATACATTTCGCATTGTTTTGTCGTTGATCAAGATACAATAATGATGGTTCGCACCGTGTAATTTCTTTCATCATTTGTTTATTATCTCCCTAATGTTGGGAAAGTATTTTCATCAAAATGACAATCGAAAACGTCTTGTAAACATATCACCCGTTTGAGGTTCAAGATATCTAATAATAGATTTACTTTCATAGCGACATATATCCCCAATCTTCTTTGAGGTCCCATTTACTACGTTGTGGTGGTGCAATAGCACATATCTTGCCTGACCAAAAATTCTCAAATGGGAGATATTTGGCTCTTGACCAAATGCAAGTTGTAGTGGGAGTATGCATGATATGCACTTGGTGGGATGCTAATTAATGCCTCAAGATGTAAAATTGCATGACCCCATACGAAATTGGAAGCTTTGTTCTCATCATCAATGGTCTAGCAATAAGTCAAGGCGTTTAATTAAAGATTCACTAAACCATTTTGAGTATGCTGCATGAGCAACAGGATGCTCGACCATAATCCCAATTGGCATACAATAGTCATTGAAAGTTTGGGATGTGAATTCACCAAAGATTATCGAGTCGACTTTCTTTATTGTATAGTCGGAAATTGTGCTCGTAATTTAATAATTTGTGCAAGAAATCTTGAAAATGCCATATTACGAGTTGATAGTAGACAAACGTGAGACCATCTGCTGGAGGCATCTATCAATACCATAAAATATCGAAATGGTCCACATGGTGGATGAATTGGTCCATATATCACCTTGAATACGTTCGAGAAAAGTAGGTGATTCAATTTTATTTTAGTTGTTGATGGCCTTATGATCGGTTTTCGAAGAACAAGATGTACATGGACTCTTATTTATTTGAGTAATCATTTTGTTACTCAATGGATGTCCATGTGTATTCTCAATTATTTTCGCATCATTGTTGATCTGGATGACCCAGAACGATCATGCCAAATAGAGATTATTGAAGGATTAATGTGTTTTGCTTTAACTACCATATTAGATTCCATCACATTTATATATGTATAATGCAATCCAGTAGGGAGCATTGGTAGTTTTTCCAATATGTTTATCTTTCCTAATTGACAGGTTGTAAGATACATATATTTCATATTTCCCTCAGTTGCAGACTGAGTATCATATTTATGAGAATATATATCATTAAAACTCAACAAATTTCTTTTAGACTTTGGCGCAAATAAGGCATCATGTATTGAGAACTTTGTGCCATTTGGCAATGTGAAATTGGCCTTGCCAATTCCTTCAATCAAGTCTATAGGACCTGATATTGTGTTCACAATTGTTTTGTTGGTTTTAATTACGAAAAGAACCTTTTATCTTCGAGTTGTGTGCGTTGTGCCACTATCGGTATGCATAAATTACCATAATTTGCGCTCCTCTTACAGAGCGATCCATATCAAAACTTAGCGTAAAAATAAATAATCTAATGAGAAAATTGCGCAAGAATAAAGAGAAAGAGATGTTATGTTAACTTAAAACAATCATCGTAATTGAAACTAGTAACATAACAAGCAATTGAAACTGAGTGATATAATAAGCATAATAATACTTAACACAAACATAAGTACATTATTTTAATTACTCACGCCACCAACAATGTCACGATCCACAAAATCATCAAAAATCCGAAGCATTCAGATATGTAGAGTCATCTGAAGGATTATGATTCTTAATGAAATCAAAATCAAAAGTACCAAAGTCAGTTGAATCACCTAAAGGGTGTTGTTCAGTAAAATTCACTTCCTTTTCTTTCCCTTTTAAGGATGCTTTGTATAACTGACATAGATGTTCAGGAACTCGACAAACTTTAGCCCAATGTCCTTTTGTACCACATCTAAGGCAAGAATCTCCTGAAGTCCTATAAGAACTTCCATGAACATCATTAATATGGTGCTTGTTATTGTGGTGGCTCGTATTTCTTTGAAGAGAGTTATATGGATAACTTCCTCGGCCACGTCCACGACCACGACCACGAATGTAGTTACGACCATGGCCACGACCACGGCCACGACTAGGCTCATGATGATTTTTTCTTTCATTTCGAATTGCAATATTTGCTTCGAAATCTTGCCGCCGCCATGATGAAGGCGGGATTGGTGATTTTTCATCAAAAGTTCATTATTCTTCTCGGCTACAAGGAGGCATGAAATCAAGTCAGAGTATTTTTTAAATCCACGCACTCGATATTGTTGTTGCAATGTTACATTTGTTGCGTGGAAGGTAGAGTATGTTTTTCTAACATATCTTCCTCGATTGATTGTTTGCCCACAAAATTGTAGTTGTGAGACAATTCTAAACATAGTTGAGTTATACTCATTGACCTTTTAAAATCTTGGGCGTAAAGCGCTCCATTCATCACGGTAGCGGAAGTAAAACTTCCTTTTGATGGTCATATCTTTCTTGTAAATTTTTCCACAAATGACTTGGATCTTTAATTGTGAGGTATTCTCTTTTAATCCTCATCAAGATGACGACGAATGAAGATCATCGCTTTGGCTTTATCTTGTTTTGATGTTGTATTATTTTCTTTAATGGTATCTAAAAGATCCATTGATTCAAGATGCATTTCGACATCAATCATCCACGGCATATAATTATTGCGCAACATCAAGAGCGGCGAACTCAATTTTGGCAAGATTGGACATGTTGGCAACTATTATACAATAGAGAGAAATAATTAAGACAGGATATTCAAAAGATATTACATTAAATAAATTACATGTCTGTTCAAATGCTATGCCAAGAAATAACATAGGATCATAATACATGGTATTACTAAGAGAAAATATATGCTAACCTGAATTATCTAGCTCTACATTAAGAATGAGACAAAGATATATAATGATTAGAATTATACAAAAGATAAAATAGCGGACAATATTTGAAAAAATTTTGTAAGAAATTTGAGGTAAGAAATAGAGTGGGGATGAAGTAAATTATGAAGGAGTGGTATCTATTTATAGAAAAAAATTTTTACCGTTACCTAGCCGTTATAAAGTTACAGTTATATATATATATATTACCGTTATATATATAGCCGTTATATATTTTTTATTTTTATTTTTATTTTTATATTTTAAAACATTGATGATATATACTATACAATAAATTACGTATATGTATTTAGAGGTGGTAATAACTTTTCATTATTAAAAGAAGGTAAAAAAAATGAGTCGTCTATAATTTGTTTTAATCATATCATAAGTAGAATTAATGTAGATAAAAAGAAGAACTTTATTTTAACAACATCGTAATTAGGATAAATAAGCGGAAGAACTTACGTTTGTTTGATGTCGTAATAGAAAACGTTTGTATGATGTAGGTAGACGGAAGAACCTTACGCATGGACGGAGATATATGGGGCCCAGTGGGGCAATTGGGCCCCCAAAGTTTTTAAAAATAAATATCAGTTTTTAAAAATAAATATTTTTATTTTAATATATATATATAAAGGTGTTAAAAGACATGGACGGGAGATCTGAAAGTTTTAAAACATGGAAGCACAAAAGTTTTAAAAAATAAATATTTTTTATTTTTAATTAAATATTATATATATATATATATATATATATATATATATATATATATATATATATATATATATATATATATATATATATATATATATATAAAGGGATAAAATTAGGTTGTATAACTAAAGATGGGAAAGCTTGAGTAACCGACATCGATGCATATTATTATTGAAATTGAGAGCGAAGGAGAGCGACAAGAGGATAGAAGATACTAAGCTCTCCAATCTTGAAAGAGATTGTAAATAGAAAAATATAAAGCTTTTAAGGTAGTTTCAAAACTCAAATAAAGCTTTCAAGGTGGTTTCAAACTCAATCTAGATCATCAATGTTTTCCTATCATTTTCTTACGTGATCGAGCTAAATTATATCTACTCTGCGTAATACTTATTCATAGCTAATCGGCATGTCGATCGTTTTTCCGATTTTTATTTTTACATCACATTTGCTTTTATATTAACAAGTTTTATAATATTTATTCCACGACAAGATTTAGGGATGTTTCGGTGAATACATGTATGATCGTTTGATCAATAATTTAACTAAATTATTGCGGTAGGGAATGGGTTTTTTAGGCATATGAGCATGTAGGGAATATATATATATATATAAAAGAAAAGGAGATTCAATTATTTTTAGTATATTTGATAATTGCTACCTCTTTTATGGAATAAGTAAATATTGATTCTAACTAAATTTTTTTACTTTGCGATTATGAAAAATACTTTAAAAATTAAGATCGACCATTCATCATCATCGTGTGATTTAAATCGAAATGTTAATAAAGCACCTCCAAGATCGAAGGAGATTATTATTGATGAACTTGTGTTTGACTCGGAAAATCTTCTTTCCGATTCGAGTTGAGACCTAATATAATGGAGTATCTTTCCGAAAACGAGATCAGTGCGTAGAGTTTATTTATTAAAAGTCCTTGTCAACCTCGAATTGTTAGTCAAATTGTCATTACTTTTACCAATTACTACTGATCACAATGGAAGAGCTTTTTCCGATGAAAATTATCAAGAGTTCACTTCGTAATAAAATGGGAGATGACATATTGAATGATTGTTTAGTGTGTTACATTGAAAGAGATGTATTTGCAAATATTGACAATGATCTTGTTATGAAAAGATTTCAATTTATCAAAAGTAGGCGAGTATCATTATAATTTTAACTATTTTATATTATTAATAAAACATTAGTTTTAATTTAATTTTGATGTAATTTTTTTTGTGAAATTTATATTTTATTTGGGCCCTTCTATTTTAAATTCCTGGCTCCGTCAATGACCTTACGATTGCTTGATGTTGATAAGCCGAATTTAGAAACGAAAGCTTCGTGCTGATAACGTGTTATAAAACTGAAACTAAAATATAAGAATATTTGGGAGAGGAGAATTTTTCTTATGAAAAAAATGGTGTATCATACATCAAGTTAACCCTTCTATTTATAGTACATTTTAACCACCTAATACACATGTGATCACCTACTTCATATATGTTATTGTGTTAGGTAAAACCTAACCAATAACCATCTACCTCATTCTTGTATTAGGTAAAACCTAACCAATAACCATCTACCTCATTCTTATGTTAGGTAAAACCTAACCAATAATCACCTACTTCATTCTTGTATTAGGTAAAACTAAACCAAATCATATATACACTAACTATTAAATGAATTAAATCGACGATTAGTGAGACACTATATTATTTCTATCTTTTATAACAATATTATCTATTTTTTTCATTTATTGAAACGACGTAGAGTTGAGTACTAAAAACGACAATCAGTTTTAGTAATGGCAAAAATTGCAGGTCAGACTCTAGTTTGAATTGTCTATTTCAAAATTTTACAAAATTACATTATTTTAATTTTTAAAATAAAAATAAATTTAATTGAACATTCGAATTACTTAAACTCAATCGTGCTCATTCTCAAGTTTAAGCCTAAAGTATTAGACTGTGATCAAATTTCAGGTTAAGTCCAATCTTGAACGTATACTTTTAGGTCGAGGAACAATTTCCAATTTCATTATTATGTCATCTTCCCATTAATTGAGTTTTAAAATTTAAATTTTGACTATTTTATCTCAAATTAAACCTATTAATCTCAACTTCAATACTAAAGTCTAATAAAACCTAATAAAATAAGATTACAATGGAACTAAAATCTAATCAATTTTAACTAATGTTAATTAATCTTTATTAAAAATTAACTATAATTAATTAAACACTTTAAGGATATTTTGTTGCATAATTTAATCTAATTAACCATAATTTAAAGTTATTTAAATCTAGTTTTGACTAATAAGATGCAACAGAAAATTAATTTAATTTAACAAATTTTAGTTAATCATAATGGAAAGTTGCTTATATTTAATTAAAATTATTTAATCAAAATTAAAAGTAATTTTATTAAAATTGAGAAGAATTAACCTAAATGAAAATTCTAAAATTAAAACAAAGATTGCTCAAAATTTACGCCTATTAAGAAAATTAAAACCTAACAAATCCTAAACACGTCACAATCAGTCAAACAAAGAAAACACCCAAAATTATAATAAAATATTAAATGAAACTCCTACTCTTGATTAGAATAAATTTTAGGAAACTCAAACTTAGATCAAATTATTTCAAACTCATATTGAAGCCATGTGAAAAGACATTAATCATAAAAGATTTGTCAAAATTAAGTTTAAACACATAATTAAAAGTGTCCAAAGTCTAGTATGCATGTTAAAATAACGGCTTTATTTGAGATTTAAGTTAAATAAATAAATAAGCATAAACTATGATGTGTGAGAGATAAATTATAAAACATAATAATCATGCAAACCATTAATTATTAAAAAGCTAAGAAAACTTGAACAAGCTAATTTTTTATTCTATATATTTTAAAAATTTTATTGTTAAAAATTGATCAATTTATTAATTAATTTATTAGTTTTGTAAATTAATCAATTTTATAAATTAAAATAATTTAATTGATTTATTTAATAATTTTCAAGTAGATAAGCACAATCTCTTTTAATTATATTTTTAAATTTTTAAATTTTATTCAATATTTCTCCAACCTTAGACTTCTTATCTTACAGATTTAACCTCCGATTTAATTTTTAAAATTTAACAAAGCATAATAATGAAGTCATGTTCAAAGACATAAAACTGTATTATGTAACGTCTGCATTACCTAATCCTCTAAATCCATCGTTTTATGATACAAGTACTCATATTCATATCCAAAAGTACGAAAGTATGGAAGGTTATCATAATTATTTTTCAACATTTATTATAATATTTGTTCTCCTTTTTTCGCATTAATTAAAAAGGGTGTTATAATCAAGATCATGTGTTTTAATTACAAAATTAATAGCTTATTTAAACATTATATTTTCAATACATTATCATAAATAAGAAACAATTCAAGATCATAATGTCACTTTGTGTAGGATATTATCGTCTCTGTTATAATATGCTCCTATTTAAATTATATGGATCTTAAGATTACTTTAGAACTACTATTTAAATATCCAATAATTTTTACCCTATTAATTTATTAAATATTTTTAAAAAATATAGTGCTATAAGTATTATTTATTTATAAGATTATTTTAGAAATAAATTTTACCATATATTATAATCGTAGAATAAAAGAATATTTTAAAGATAACTCTCAAAATTCTAAATTTCAAATTGTATTTTCACAGGGCTTGTCGGACCTTTGCGAATGTTCGGTCGTCTAGGAATGTATTCAGGGATGAACTATTTCTTTCTCATAGGTTTTCTTGCACCGTTTGTACCTTTGTGGTGTGGATTCTATCTCCGATGTTCCCCTGAGCGGAAGTGGATCAAGCTTATTAACGGTGCCTGTCATATTATCTGGGGCAGGAGGTATGCCAGCAGCCACAGCTGTGATCTACGTATGCTGGATTACTGTAGAATTGTGTTCCACTTCAATGTTTACAAGAGGTACAAGAACTGGTGGGCTCGACATAACTACATCTTATCCGGTGGGTTGGATGCTGGAGTGGCTTTTCTGGCAATTCTGTGCTATCTTACCTTACAGAACAAGAACATCTTCGGACTAAATTGGTGGGGCTTGGAGTTATCAGACCACTGTAGTCTTGCAAGCTGTCCCATTACTCCTGGGATTGAGGTCAAAGGGTGTCCTGTCTTCCATTAATTGAAAAGACGTGTACGAAGAAGAAGAAGAAGAAGAAGAAGAAGAAGAAGAAGAAGAAGAAGAAGAAGAAGAAATTATTGTTCAAACTGATTACAACCAAATGTTTCTGTCTGCAAATGAAAAATTGAAACTACAAGACACTAGAGAAAGAGAAATTAAAGATTAAGATGAGTTATTCCTTAAGCAAACAAGGTAATGACAAAACTAAGCAGCAGAAGTCCAACGAAGTTTACGTTGGAAACAGTACCACTCCATGCAGCTGCAGCAGAAGACGAACTTTTCCGACCATTGCTCTTCGCTATTATTCCACTGCCTCTCCTGCCGTTGCCACCCCCGCCACGAACACCCCGACTGCCGGTACCAGGTTTAGCTGCCGTTAACGTTAGCACCAAAATAATGACTGCCATGAGCAGAACGATCTTGGACTGATTTCTTGCCGAAAGATTAAACACCTTCATCTCCCTAACAGCTTAAGACCCTCAGTTTCTGTTTTTAATAATGTTTATGGAAGTATTACATGACACCCATGTAAGTGCAGAGCCAGAGACACTTTATCCGCGTGATACTGAAGAGGAACAGAGACCTTACGTACTGAGGAAAACGACAGGCAACAGAGTGAAATTTTAGGCGTTGTTAGTGGAGTGGGAATAGTGTTGGATAATTTTGTCCATTCGTATAGACTTAGAAAATTATTAATTGTATTTTTGATTTTCAATAACTTATCAATTAAGTTAAATTACGTAATTTGATACAAATAAAATAATTAAGTGACTCAATAAATGATCTAAATCAATTAATGAAGTCGAACAAAAATAAATCCTAATTAGTGTAGACCAGTCGTATTAGCGCTTGTGATAGAAAATTTGATATGAAAGTTACATATAAAGGTGGATTCGTGTTCGTTTCGACTTCATAAAGCTTGTTTAAAGTTATGGAGACTGAAATCAAATATTTTCACAATTTTTCGTTTTTTGCCCTTTCACGTTCAATATGAGATATGTAACTAAGGTACTTTTACGTATTACACGTGATATTAAAGCAGTGATATGATCAAGTGGTTAAAAACGGAAATTTTTTGGTTTTTGGAGATTTAACTTTTGTTTCTTAGTTTTTTTCTTGTTTTTTATTGCACAAAAGTAGTATATATGTGTATAGCTTTGAGAAACGGGTTAAAAACGAGCTCGAGAGCCCAAAAAATCAACCTAGAACTCGTTGGAAATTGCCATTTTTTTGGCAGACCCGACGGAGACCATCGGGTGCGAGGCGCGTGGTTGGGCAATGCGTGTGACACATGCACGACAAAACTCCACTCTGGCAATCGTCATGCTTGTGTCAACGGATGACATTAAGCGCTGATCTTGTTGATGCGATGTTGATATCATCTTGACGTCTGATTTTTTACGATATTTAAAAACACAAAAATTTTAGATTTCTCGTAAGGGTGTCCCAGGATGTTTTGGGTTAGTTTCCGAGTAAGGGAAATTCATAAAGTGATTTTTTCTATTTTTATGGATTTATTATATTAGTAATAAATTAACATTTTACTCTAGAAAAATGAATTAAGGTATTCTGAATTCAATTTCGAGTACATTTTCAAGCTTCGGACATCATATGAGGGAGATACTTTAAGTTTTCATGTCTCACGTCTCATGTTCAATGTTCGGGATCGCATGATAGTTACTCAAAAAAAGAATTGAGACATTATGAAGGCAATTTGAGTGAATTCTCATGCAAAGAACTTATCATAAAGGGAGATACATGAGGTTCTCGTGTCTCGGGTGATCAGTTTAGTATACGGTGAAGCACGATAGTCACTCTACTGAGATTTTTTCTTTACGAAAGTCTCAAGTGAAGTTTTCAAAAAATGTTTTCAGCATGAGTGAGTAACAATGAGACTGTGCATTCGAATTTTTGCATTTATTAATGTTACATTGTCACATACCATATACTCATAAAAAATGTGAGGATAATATAAAGATGTATTCTTTGTATTTGTGGACTTTTAAAGTGCTAATGAGGATGTAGTTATCAAAGTAGCTTTTCAAATCGATATTTTGAATTGTTTTACTTGCATGTTGGGGGATGTCTCTAATTTTATGTTCGTTATTCTACTTAAAAGTATTGACCTTACATAACATTTAGAAATGTAAATAAAGGCATTAGATGGAGGAAAGTTCTTTGCTCAGTGATCTATTCACCAAAGATGGTAGTGTCATAAGAGTTGATAGTTTGTACTATGATCACTTTTATGCGAAATCTAGTTGCATATATTATATTTTCAGCCTAAAAGTGTTTTATAATATATGTGATAGAATTTTCAATAAAGACACTATTATTTGTTCACCTATAAATATTTTTCCTATGACGCAATTCATTGTACACGTTTTAGTTATTGAAGAGAATGATGGAGGAGTTGGGGAGATCGTGGCGCACTATTTTGTGAATAGTGTGTGAAATATCTTGTTGTAATTTACTCCTTGGAAGCTTGAAGACGGGATGTCGAGTATTGAATGCCTAGCAAGTCTTTACTAGGGAGATTGATCACGAAGAATTGTAGACTCTTTCTAGATCAATTGTTGATGTTGAAAAAACATCATCAAATCTTTGGCTCACTGATTTTTTAGCCAAAGGCAGTTTTACCTCATTGACTGGGTATTGTTTCACTTCTCTAATTTTGGTGTTTGGACTCAAAGGCACTTTTGGACTTGAATCTGTTGCACCCTTATGTATCAATTCATCAGGTAGGTTAATGTCTCTCCACTTTATGAATTTTGGAATAACAGTAATGGATTTTGATAGATTTGATTGTACGAATATAGTTTTACTTTTACCTTTCTGACTGTTGAAAATGTGGTGTTCGTGACTTTGTAATAAATTTTGTAAATTAAAGCTATATGGATGGATCATGTGTTCATTTTGTAATTAAATCGAAGATTATTTTTCTTTAAGAGAGATGGTTGAATTTGGATGGAAATGAAATGATATTTGTTGGGATTTCTACTGCTTATCTGATATTCTTAAAACAGAAACTTGACAAAGATTTGTAAATTTGTAGATATAAACTTGCAAAAAATTAAAGAAGACAGGTTTTACTTGGTTCGATAGTCAAGAACTATCTACATCAAAGGTTCCCACTTGATAGTAGTGGATGAATTCACTATGAAAAATCAGGAGAAGTGAACCAGATACAAAGATGAGTGTAATTCTACACTTGTAAAGAGCCTCACCAAGAAACCCTCTTAGTACCCACAGGTGTATCCTAGCAACCTCTGAATATTTTCTCTACTCTCTTTTTCACTTTCAACTCACTGAATACAAAATACAATCAAACTTTTAATTTCTGTGTGTTGTTCGAATATTGTCTGAAGCCTTTGCCTTTTATAGCTGACGAGGATGAGAAGATGCTACGGATGTGACTAATGAATGACTCAAAGTAAGTGACATGTGCTCTCCACGTGAGTCTCTAAGTGGCTTCCCTTGATGCTGTGCGTTTTGTGCCTTTCATTGAAGCATGTAATACGGCTGTGTTCCATGTTAAATGTAGCTGGCTGTTTTAGAGAAACGACAATGCTTTGATCTATTTGCACCATGCTTGTGTCTTTTGCTCACGTGGGTATGTCTTCATGTAAGTCATTTGTTTCTATCATATTCAGAATCTTGAGAGCTTTGCTTCATGTCCCTTGACATTTCGGACACCATTTTCTTACATACTTCATGTGTTCTTACGCTTTTGTTTGCCTACAGATGATTGATGGAGAATCGGTGGACTTTTCTCACAATATTGTGTTGGTGTAAAACTAGATTCTATGGATCTTAGTAGGGATTCCTAAAAGTTGGATGGCAATGAAGGTATCTTGTTTCTAATCCTATAAATCCATCGTTTTGTGATACAAGTACTCATATTCATATCCAAAAGTACTAACAGTATGGAAGGTTATCATAATTATTTTTCCAACATGTAGTAAAATATTTGTTCTCCTTTTTGGCATTAATTAAAAGGGTGTTACAATCAAGATTATGTGTTTTAATTACAAAATTAATAGCTTATTTAAACATGATATTTTCAATACATTATCATAAATAAGAAACAATTCAAGATCATAATGTCACTTTGTGTAGGATATTATCGTCTCTTATATGTTATAATAGGCTCCTAAAATTGTTAAACTTCTTGAACTAAATATTTTTAGTGAGGATTTGATTTTCTGAATGTAAATGTGCATTTATTATTAAAATGTTAAGATTTTCATTGCCTAATAAATACATACAACAACAACAAGAATAATAACAATCAATTAAAATCTCACTAACATGTAGAGTTTGGAGAGATTGAATAGTATATAGTCTTATTCTTAAATAGTAGTAGAGAAATTGTTTGAAATGACCTACATAAAATAAATAAAATATAAAATAAGTAATAAATCAAATAACATGATAAAAGTATAAAATATTTAGGCCAAATCACAATGGACAAAAGCAAATTAATTCATTTTCCTTATTTGTTTAGTATTTTGGTGCCACTCCTAAAAAACACCATTTAGTTAATAAGCTTTTTTTTGCTATTATGAAAAGATTATGATATTAAAGCAATTATTATTCCAGATTGCGGCCTACTACTGGGTGTAAAAATTCTATATGGTTAAAGATTTCATTCTAATGTACATTTGTAACTAGTGTCACATAATTTCATTATGTGGCCTATATATTTTGGTTTAATCATTTAAGTATATTAAATCCTATTAGTTATTTGAGTAAGAAATATTAGGTTTAATTATGTGAAGAAAACACAAAGATTCTTCATAAATCTACACAGAAACATCTCTGATCAAGAACACAACCGGAAGAAACGAAGAAGAGAGGAGAAAGTATCTGAAGTTTACAAGAAAGAAGAGACTCTCGAATGTTCTAAGTTAATGAATATATTGAGCCTAGCTTCACTTATGTTCAAACACACGAGAGGTACATCAAGCATGGTCACAAACGCACAACACAAGGAATCTACTTAATTAAATGCAACACTTCGTTGGTTTCAGATGGAAGCAAATAAATGAACAAAGGCCTTTCAGTGAGTCACGTGGAGTATATCTGTGGACCCATTCAAAAGCATGTGTGAAAGGACAAGGAAATTAAAGAGTCTTTAATTAAAGCAACGAAGACCAAACTAGCACATGTTGACCCAATCAAAGGCAAAGTTCTATAAATAGCCAAGCCAACCATTCGGATAATACACATACATATACCAATACAATCAAGTTATTATTTTCGATTACATTCTGAAATTCAAGTGAGGAAATAAGAGAGTACTAGAGTCCATTACATGTGGGTACTAGAGTTTTGGGAAAACTCTTGCGGTGTTATTGAACACCCAATCTCTTGTATTTTCTCCTTCGATCCTACTAATAATAATGCGGTGTGTGAGTTTGACCCTTGGACGTAGATAGCTTTGTGCTATCGAACCAAGTAAACTTTGAGTGTCTTCTTTACTTTCTTGCAATCTTCCTTCTCTGCAAAATCAAATCAAGCAAAATTTTCATCAGTTCAGAAAGTATTAGACAGAAATAATACAAAAGTTTATAACAGATTGGTATCAGAGCCATTTTAAAGTTTCTGCCTACCTTCACCAGCCAAGAATCCATCAAAGAAAGCTCAAGAACAAGCCTTATACAAAGATCCTACAAGATGGTGGGAAAGAAGATGGAAGTATTCACTGGAAATGAGGATTTTGCTATCTGGAAATTACAGATGCAAGCCCTCCTTGAATCCTATGAGTGCTTTGGAGCCATAGATGCTACATATGAAGATGAGCAAGATCCTGTGAAGAATCTCAAGAAGGCAAGATTAGCACATTGCAAGCTAATGTTGCATCTTTCACCAATTGTCATTAGAAAGGTGAAAGATTGCAACACTACAAAGCTTCTGTGGGATAAATTAGATGAGATTTATTCCAGAAAATGCTTACCAAATAAGATGACATTGTTGCACAATCTTGCCAACTTCAAGATGAATACAACAGTAACTCTAGAAGACAATCTAGATTACTTTTTCAAATTAATTCAAGATCTTGAATCTACTGGAGAGATTATTTCTGAAGAACACCAAGCAGTGGTGCTTCTAAAGTCCCTACCACAGGAGTATAATACATTCAGAAAAGTGGTGAAGCATGCTAGTGGTGATGCTCTAACAGTGAAGCGTGTTCTTGACTCTTTAATGGAAGAAGTGATAGACAACAATCACTTTAAGAAAGAACCAGAGGTGATGTTTTTGGACAATAGATCCAAAAACAGACCAGCACAATCTGCTTTCAAGAAAGGTGGACAGAAAGCTAAAGGAAAGGGCAAACAGAAGAAAACTGAAGATGAAAAGAAAAAAGGTAAAGCAAAAGGTAAGAAATGTTTTTACTGTGATAAAATTGGTCATTTTGCTAGAGATTGCAGGAAGAAAAAGAAGGATAAAGAAGAAGAGAGGGCTGCTGCTGGAAATGTTGAAAATCTTGAAGAAACTAGTGAAGATGAGATCCTAGCACTGACAGCCGAAGGAGATGAGCCAACAACAGATTGGATCCTTGACTCTGGCTGCACAATGCATGTCACTTCCCACAGGGAGTGGTTTTCTACATTTGAGAACTTGTCAGCTAAGGTAAGGATGGCGGATCTGAGGAAGCAGGACATTAAGGGCATTGGCAATGTTTCCATCAAGATGCATGATGGAAAGAAAAGAACATTGAGCAATGTGAGATATGTCCCTGGAATCAGAAGAAATCTTCTATCCGAAAGTGCTTTTGACAAGCAAGGATACAAGATTAGATCCAAAGATGGCTTCGAGAGAAATCATCAAGGATGGAAAGGTGGTTATAAGGGCAATTGAGAGAGGAGGCCTATATTATGTTGTAGGAACTACGTAAATCAACAACGATGAGAGGAAAAGGGTTGAACCAAACAATCCTATGGCATACAAGACTTGGACATGCAGGAAATAAGAGTTTAAAGCACCTAGAGCAACAAGGAATGCTACCAAACACTCAGTAAAGAAAATTGACTTCATGAAGGGTGTATCTTAAGCAAACACCACGGGACTCCTTTCCCAAAGAATGCAAGAAAGCCACCAGCAACATGGAGTATGCTCATAGTGACTTATGGGGGCCAGCACAGACTCAAACCATGGGAGGAAAGAGATACTTCATGTTTATCATTGATGACAAATCCAGAAAATGCTGGATTTATCTCCTAAGGTCTAAAGATGAAGCACTAGAAGCCTTCATCAAGTGGCATACACTGATGGAGAACCAAATTGGAAAGAGGCTGATGTGTTTGAGGACAGATAATGGCTTGGAGTTCTGCAACAAGGAGTTTGATGACTACTGTGAAAAGAAGGGCATTCAAAGGCACAGAACAGTTAAAGCTACCCCTCAACAGAATGGAGTAGCGAGAAAGGTGAATAGGACACTCTGGAGAAGACAAGGTGCATACTCATGTCTTGAGCCTATCCCAAGCACTGTGGGGAGAAGCCATAAAGACAGCAGCATACCTAATCAACAGACTTCCTACATCAACAAATGAATACAAGACTCCTGAAGAGGTATGGACTGGAACTAAACCTATTTTAACTAACTTGAGACCTTTTGGATGCAGTGCCTACATCCACCAAACAGAAGGAAAGTTAGAACCTAGAGCCATAAAAGGAGTGTTTCTAGGATATCCTGAAGGCACAAAAGTGTACAAAGTTCTAATCCTACAGCTAGGAGTTCACAAGACTCAAATAAGCGAGAGATGTAGTGTTGAGGAAATGAATTCCCTCTGCTTTGAAGCGAAGCGGGAGGAATAAAGGTTGGAGAAAGTGTCTCTACGTTGGGATCAAACAACAGTTTGACTCCTTTTATGTCCCACCCTCCACATATGAAGAAGGAGAAAGCAGGACCAGTTATTGAACAACCTAGAAGCGATAGAAGATTCAATGGACTCAAGTTCTAATCCTCGGGAGGAACAGAACAAGAAGAGCCGACAATCAAACCCAAACACCTCTGCAAGACTATCAACTAGTTAGAGATAGAGAACCAGGCGGTAATACCTAACGAAGGTATTTTGACACTAACCTAGTTGAATATGCTTGTTTAGTTCAGAGAATCTGTAGAATCTGAAGCATCGAAAAGCTATGAGGAGGCTATGATTAGGGTGATGCGGATCGATGGAAGAAGGCTAGCCAAAGTGAATACTCTTCTCTAATGAAGAATGACACTTGGAAGCTAGTTCCCAAGCCACCCAATGCTAAGGTGATTGAATGCAAGTGGATTTTAAACTCAATGATGGAGTATGAAGTGACCAAGACCTACAAGGCAAGACTAGTTGCAAAAGGCTTGAGCAAAGGAAGGAGTGGACTACAAAATCTTTTCTCCAGTGGTCAAGTTTAAAACAAGAAGGATAATTCTAACTCTAGCAACATTAAATGATTGGGATATACATCGGATGGATGTGAGGACACCTTTCTATATGGAAGACTAGAGGCAACCATCTATATGAAGCAACCTATTAGCTTCATAGACAAGCAGAAATCAGATCATGTATGTTTGTTAGATAAATCACTATATGGCCTGAAGCAAGCCCCTAGGCAATGGAACAAGAAGTTCCATGAAGTGGTGACAGAACTAAGGTTCAAAAGGAGTGCCTATGATTACTGTCTATACTACAAAGACTTGGAGAAAGAGGAAGTGGTCTACATGTTGGTGTATGTTGATGATTTAATCATCACAGGAAAGCTGATGAAGAAAATACAAGAAGTGAAAGAAGCCTTGAAAAGGAACTTTGACATGAAAGACCTAGGAAGAGCCAAGAAGCTACTGGGAATGCAAATCATAAGGAATGAAACTAAAGGGAAGCTATGGTTGATACAGAGGGACTACATTAGGAAAGTCCTATGCAAGTTCAATATGGAAGGCTCTAAACCTAGTCCTGTTCCTATTGCTACACACCTACAGCTGACAGCTGATAAGAGTCCAGCAACAGAAGCAGAGAGGGAACATATGCAGAAGTATCCTTATGATGTAGGTATAGGTTGCATTTTGCATATTATGATTTGTACTAGACCTGACTTAGCACATGCAATCAACCTACTCAGCAGATTCATGTCTAATCCAGGTCTAGAACATTGGTCTGGATTTAAGATAGTACTAAGATATCTGAAGGGAACCCTTAACCATGATCTATGTTTTTCTAAGTCTAAACTAGAAATGCATAAACATGTGAATTTAAATGGCTATGTAGATGCAGATTATGCAGCAGACAGAGACACACGCAAGTCATTATCAGCATACTATTTTACACTATCAGGAAACACAGTAAGTTGGAAAGTACAACAACAAGCAGTGGTGTTATTATCAACAACAGAAGCTGAATTTTACGCAATCACAGAAGGCCTAAAGGAGCTAATATGGCTTAAGGGACTGCTATCAAAAATTAAAGTACCAATAACAGAGGCAGCTATACACACAGATAGTCAGAGTGCGATTTACCTCAGTAAGGACCCAGTCCTACATGAACGGTCAAAGCACATAGACGTCCGACTCCACTTCATCAGAGACAAGGTCAACACCGGAGAAGTCGACCTGAAAAAAATAAGAGGAGAAGAAAACCCATCAGATTTTGGAACGAAAATAGTTCCAATAAAGAAATTCATTTTCTGTAGAGAGTTTCTACAGATAAATGAAGCACCTTGATAGAAGAGGAAGGACTTACTCGTTGATCGCACAACACCAGAAGACAAGGAAGGAAAAATTAGGGATTTGAATTTTTCTAGGGTTTCGGATTTCAGAAATCGACCATGAAACGAACGATTGAATGAGGGTTTATTAAGGAGGAGGGAAAAATGTGAAGAAAACACAAAGATTCTTCATAAATCTACACAGAAACATCTCTGATCAAGAACACAGCTGGAAGAAACGAAGAAGAGGAGAAAGTATCGAAGTTTACAAGAAGAAGAGACTCTCGAATGTTCTAAGTTGATGAAGATATTGAGCCTAGCTTCACTTATGTTCAAACACACGAGAGGTACATCAAGCATGGTCACAAAGCATACGACAAGGAATCTACTTAATTAAACGCAGCACTTCGTTGGTTTCAGATGGAAGCAAATAAATGAACAAAGGCCTTTCAGTGAGTCACGTGGAGTATATCATGGACCCATTCAAAGCATGTGTGAAAGGACAAGGAAATTAAAGAGTCTTTAATTAAAGCAACGAAGACCAAGCTAGCACATGTTGACCCAGTCAAAGGCAAAGTTCTATAAATAGCCAAGCCAGCCATTCAGATAATACACATACATATACCAATACAGTCAAGTTATTATTTTTCGATTACATTTTGAAATTCAAGTAAGGAAATAAGAGAGTGCTAGAGTACATTACATGTGGGCACTAGAGAGTTTTTGGGAAAATTCTTGTAGGTGTTATTGAACACCCAATCTCTTGTATTTTCTCCCTTCTTGATCCTACTAATAATAGTCTGGTGTGTGAGTTTGACCCTTGGACGTAGATAGCTTTGTGCTATCGAACCAAGTAAACTTTGAGTATCTTCTTTACTTTCTTGCAATCTTCCTTCTCTGCAAAATCAAATCAAGCAAATTTTTCATCGATTCGAAAGTATTAGATGAAATAATACAAAGTTTCTAACAAATTAAAATAAATAATGTGATATATTTATGTTAATGAAACGTAAAATAAGGATAATAAAAGAGGTGTCGTTTGAATTTTAAGCAGATAATTACTTCTCTATCTCTCTCTACCTATTAAGTCTTTCATGACTTCTCTATCTCTCTCTCTACCTATTAAGTCTTTCATGACAATATACTTAAAATAATGAAACAAAGGTCAAGAGAGAGAAAACAAAATCTAAAAATATCTTGTTGAAGATTATCTATTTTGAAAATATGGGGAATACTGTTGCAAAAATTATTAGATTCTAAGATCCTACAATTTATGTGTTTAAATTTATATGATAAAATTTTCATGTAAGAAAGATTACAACTAGTGCTTCCCAAATATAGGCTACTTGCAAAATCTTTATATACGTTGACTGTGAAGGCTTTAAATTTGTGAGAAAAGAAAACCTTAGAGTCTTGATGGGATTAATAATGTTTTAAAATTAAACCAAAAGTTAAACGATAAGATAAGAATTTGAAATTTAAAATGTTCAATTAATATCAGATGTCTTAAAATTAATCCAAATTTGAATAAAATAAAAAATTTTAATTTTGATATGACAATTTGATCAATTACCTTTCCTACCAACATTTATGTTTGTTCAATATGTTGTCTTTCTCATCAGCATTCACAGATTTTGGAGTAGTGTCTCTGCCCAACCAAGTGGATCACCTAACCATATGACCATTGTTAAGTATGCTTGAAGAGAACAACCTTAAGCCAAACTTACACTAATCACCTATCCGAATTGGTGATTAATCAAACATTGTATTCGACTTCAATGTTTACAAGAGGTACAAGAACTGGTGGGCTAGACATATAACTAAATCCTATCCGGGGTTGGATGCTGGAGTGGCTTTTCTGGCAATTCTGTGCTATTTTACCATGCAGAAAGAAGAAGAAGAAGAAGAAGAAGGAGAAGAAGAAGGAAGAAGAAGAAGAAGAAGAAGAAATTATTGTTCAAACTGATTACAACCAAATGTTTCTGTCTGCAAATGAAAATTTGAAACTACAAGACACTAGAGAAAGAGAAATTAAAGATTAAGATGAGTTATTCCTTAAGCAAACAAGGTAATGACAAAACTAAGCAGCAGACGTCCAACGAAGTTTACGTTGGAAACATTACCACTCCATGCAACTGCAGCAGAAAACGAGCTTTTGCCACCATTGCTCTTCGCTATTATTCCCCCACCGCTCCTGCCGCTGCCACCCCCGCCACGAACACCCCCACTGCCGATACCAGGTTTAGCTGCCGCTAACGTTAGCACCAAAATAATGACTGCCACGAGCAGAGCGATCTTGGCCTGATTTCTTGCTGAAAGATTAAACACCTTCATCTCCCTAACAGCTTAAGACCCTTAGTTTCTGTCTTTTTAACAATGTTTATGGAAGTATCACATGACACCCATGTAAGTGCAGAGCCAGAGACACTTTATCCGCGTGATACTGAAGAGAACAGCGACCTTACGTACTGAGGAAAACGACAGGCAACAGAGAACCCCCATTGAAATTTCAGGTGTTGTTAGTGCAGTGGGACTAGCTCATGTTAGCATTAAACCAGAAAACCTGTAACTAAAACCTTGTAATGGAATTATAGGACACCATTACAAGGTACCTTAGAAGGTTAGGACTTAGGGTATGTTTGGATGTGGGTAGAAGGATGGAAGGGAATGGAATGGAATGGCCCGAATATTTCGGTAATTATTTGAGTCTATTTTGAAACAGGATGGAATGACAATTGATGGCTTTGGAAGCCATCCTTTGCCATCCAAATCCTAATATTTTGTGACCTCCCAAATTGGGGGGTCAAGGATGGAATGACATAGCTTGTCTTTCAAATTTTAATTTAATGACAAAAGTACCCTTAAAAAATTAACGAAATTACAATCTCAGTCCAACAAAAACCTACCTACGTGTTACTACATCTATTGTATTTTCCTTCAACTCACTTCGCCATTGACGAACCCTCAGACGGTGATAGAATCATCTGCCTTTGTTCCATCAGGTAAGCATCGTTCCATTAAACTTGACTATTGCTTTCGTTATAATTTTTGTGATTCTATTTACTGGCAATATAAACGAATGAGTTTGGGGAAAAAGCTTGTTTTGGGATATATTACAAATTAAAAGCTTGCCATCTTGTCATCTTGTCGTCTTGTCATCTTGCCATCTTGAAGACCACGTTAGTTTCTTTTAATTTATAAAGGAATTGCCATCTTGTCATCTTGTCATGTATCAACGTCAATATCAACGAAAGTGTTTGGTGAAGAAATTGTGTTTCTTTATTGTGAAGTTGAAAGCAACTATGTACAGATACATTCTTGAAATCAACATCAAGTTTGGTAAAAAAATTGTGTTTGGTTAATTCAACTCTTTCAGACACCCTGTTGTTTGCTTTGTCAATTTTGTTTATTTCTACTGTCTTCACTTTCCTACACACGCTCTCGTCTCATTTGTTTACCATACCTTTCAAAGTTTCAAGCTTCACCTTGACTAACCACAACTAGCCATAATTTATATTCGTGTGTTTCTAGTCTTACAACTACGATACCGTACTAGCTACTTACTCTACTTAATCATTAAAGTCTACAGATAAGTTCTTGATTCATTCTTACTCTACTTGGGAGAGGGACATAAACGACATACAATAAAAGCGTCTAGCCTAACACATCTATATCATGTGGATGAAACTGCAGTTTTATTGATTCAATAGTCATCTGCATCATCGTTTATTTGAAGAATTAGAAAGCGCATAATAATAAATACGCTCAATTTTACATCAAACCATTCCCATTCGAGTACTATCTATGCTTGCATATTTGTTATTTTTTGAAGTGATTTCGGCTATCTTTAATTTAAATTTTACACCTGCAATCTTATGTATTTTACTGATTAGATTTTTTTTTTGCACTTTGAAATAGATGGCAGATCAAAATATAATACGCAAATACATCTTACTCGACATCTATTTATTATGTGTTATTATTCAAATAATCTGCTTGGCGATTATATGGTATTTGACCCAAAAACAACATAAAAGAAATAAGCTTTCTAAAATCATAAGGAAGAAAGAGAACAAGCACGAAATGAGTTAATGAAGCATCTTTTGGATAATGAAGAAAGATGTCGTGCTATAATGCGGATGGGTCCCATAGCATTTTAAATTTGTGTGATATATTACAAAGGAAAGGTGGTCTTGACCAACTCAGCGTGCATCGATTGAAGAACAAGTGGGAAAGTTTTGTATTTGATTGGGCACGATGTAAGAAATAGAGCACTTAACTTCTTCTTTAGAAGGTGCGGTGAAGCTGTAAGTCGCCATTTTCATAGTGTGCTTAGAGCATTGATTGAATTAGAAGATGAATACTTGAGACAACCCAGTGGTGAAGAAGTTGCTCGAAATACTAAGCAATGAATAGGTTCTTTCCATATTTTAAGGTGAATATTACTATTACATTAGAATCAAAATTATAAATTGTATTCTATAAATTTTCTAAAAAAATTGTTGTAGGATTGTATTGGAGCAATTGATGGAACCCATGTATGCGTGTTAAAGTCCCGTGCAAGATGCTCCTAAATTTAAGTGGTAGAAAAGATTATCCCACAAAACATTTTGGCATCTTGTTCTTTTAATATGAGATTCACCTATGTTTTGCACGGGTGGGAAGGAACAACATCGATTCAAGAATTTTAAAAGATGCCTTAAGACGTCAATATCCTTTAAAAATTCCAGAAGGTATTGATTAATAAAAAGTTGTACTTTTTAAAACCCATTTAGCCTTAAATTATTTTACTAAAGTTTTAATTACTTTTCTATAGGCAAATTTTACCTTGTTGATGCTGGTTACATGTTAAAAGATGGACTCATTACACCTTACAGAGGAGAACGATACCACTTGAAGGAATACTCAAGAAATCCACCACGAAATCCTCGTGAATTATTCAACCATCGACATTCTTCTTTGCGAAATGTAATAGAGAGAGCTTTCGGTGTTTTGAAGAGGCGGTTTGCAATTTTCACAAGTGCACCAACCTTTGGTATTAACACCCAAAAGAAAATTGTTTTAGCTGCTTGTATCTTGCATAATTATTTGATGGGAGTTGACCGAGATGATGAACTTATAGCTGAAGTGGATCGTGAACTTGTTAGTCAAACTCGTTATGAAAGTGAGCAAAATACTGATAGGGAAGATAGTGAAGAGGCAGCTAGAGGGGCCTTAATTAGGGACTCAATTGCAGCTGCTATGTGGCATGATTATATATCTTAATTTTGAATTAATGTTATTTTCGGAAAAAAATATATGAATAAATATTTGTAGCTACTATGTTTGCTTTTCTATTGTTTTGACACTTGAAGTTAATGTTACTTCCTAATTTTGAGTTAGTGTTATTTCTTGGTTAACATTATTTTGTGTTAATGTTACTATGAATGTTAGTTTCTATTTTTGCTATTATTTAATTATTATTATTTATTTCATTCTTTATGTTCAATTAGACATGCCAAAACGAAAAATTGGAAATGATGTACCAATCACAACTACTGAGTATGCTGAAAAATGTGTTTGGACCACGGCTATGGAAGATGTTCTTGTTGATGCATATGTGCATCAACATAATATAGGAAATAGGCAAGGTGGAACATTCACTTGAAAGCACTTGATGAAATCCTAAAGGAGATGAGAGAATGCTTTCCAAATAGGCAAATTGACAAGACAAAAATAAATGATCATATGAAAAGGCTAAAGAACAAATTTACACCTTGCTATGACTTATTTAAGCATGGACTCGGTGGTTTTGGATGAGATCCAACTACTAATATGTGGATTCTTTGAGCACTGAAGTTTGGGAGAAGTTAATTGAGGTAACCAATGTATTAGTCTTATAAGTAAATAGTTTACTTTCATGTAGTTTCTTTTTACAAATTCAATTATTTATGATGTGTGTTTTACTTTTCTAGGCAAAACTGAAGGCGCCATATGGAGGAACAAGCCAATGCCATATTATGAGAAAATGCTTACATTGTATGGGCAAGATAGGGCAGCAGTGAATGAATATCTGACTGCGCAGAAGTGAGACAAAGAAGAGAAACAATTGATACTCCTGATCTTGAAACCATAGATGACATTGACTTTCTAGTTTCTAACAATGAAGCGACTTTGCATAACTTTAATGTGAACAATGCTGAAGTGGTGGAGAATTCTTCAGGGGAACAATCTCAAGCACCTACTCAAGGTGCCACTAAAGGTGAAACATCATCCAGGAAAAGAAAAGGGAAATCAAAAAATGACGATGTGGGAATGGACTTATTTGCTAAATCTATAGAAAAGCTAGTTGAAAGTTTTGTAAAGTCCACTGCATAAATTGTCAAGAGTGGTCAACCAACACGTCCTATGTCAGACAACGAAGTTTGGTCTCTTTTGGAAGGATTGGAGATTGATACAAACACATCACTCAAAGCTTACTACTTTCTCATTCAAGATGTTGATGCTCAAAGGGCCATAATTGGATGTCCTCCAGATAAGCGGAAGCAAATGTTGACCTATCTTATGTCTCTCAATAATCAATGAACTTAGTTGTGTATGGATATGACACAATAACTTAAATACTGCATTAGTGGTTTTTTTTTGAACTTTTTTTAAGTTGCTTGTTCAAAGTGACCTTCAGTTTGGAGACCATAATGCTCTCCCATTTCTTATTTGAATTGACATTTTTTTCATCCAAAAATTTGCTTTTATGTGTTACTTCAAGTTTTCATGCATGGGACCATCTTTAATTTGGGCTTCAAACTTATCTGTTCACAAATCTATGCAAAATTTTCTCTATGGGACCAACAAGAAAGTTTTGTCTTCATATGAACCTTTCAACATAACATCGTAATTGATTTAATCGTTGGAATTGTGAAAAACCAATTGAGCTTGTTTTGTGAAGTAGTAAATATTTGTTTAGAGAATATTATATTTGTACATAAGATGTGTCCCTCGGAATATAACATGGCAATTCATGGCAACTATGCATGTTTTATTACAAGGGTAATTTTGGAAAAAAAATATTACAAGCCATTCCATTCAATTCCATTCCGAGGTACACATCTTATGTACAAAGATTTCACAAAAAAAGAAAGAAAGAATAAACATAGTAGTTTTTATGAATGTTTTAAAAATTAGGAAATTAAGCGATAAGATAAGGTGTTTAAATTTTAAAATTATAATTAGATTGTAATAAAATAAAATAAAATAATTTAAAATATAATTAAAATATATTGTCCTTATCTATAAAAAATTAAAATTTGATTAAAAAGATTGTTAAAAGAAAATTTATTTATTTATTTTAGTTTATAAAACTTAATAATTTATAAAAATTGAAATAAATTGATCAATTATTAACAATAACAATTATTAAAGTAAATCGAATCGAAAACTAAAAACTAAACCGAAATCGAACTGAAAAGTTGAAAATTAAATTAAAATTAAACGATTCAATATTTTTATAATTAAACCGAATAAATGGCTTCAATTTTTAATGATTGATGTGGATGTCGGTAGATAAATTCCTTTAGGCCATCATCCTCCAACTTTTCTTTTCTAACTTATCATTCATTTCAAGATCCGGGTCGAATCATTTTATCTTTTTCAATCCATGTCTTAACTAAATTCCAAAAGATCATTATCTTTTTCAATCCATGTCTTACTTGAACGTTGGAAATTTCGGTTGAACGTGATGGAAAACCATAGTTGGGTTATGTGGTTTGAGTTGAAGATATATTGTGCAGCTTCGTGTCTGTGTGAAGTCTGGACCGTTTAAGACAAGGAGAAAATCCTGTAATCTGTTATCATTTATAATTTATGATAGAATTTTGTCATTATTTTGTGGACTAGCATAATAAATAATTTTATACAAATCTCGATTAATTTGATTTCAAGATAATTGGGTTTGTTAATTATCTCTTTAACGTGTCATTGGACTGTGTTCATGAGCTTGCTATGATGAGTATGTTGACCCATATTTTGCGATTGCAGGAGGCTCTCTATAGCCGAGCTTTAAATACATCGCTCCATTGAGAAGCTGTGATGTGCTTTTCTTGATTAGGGTTTGGAATAATAGTAGTCAATCATCTGCGTCTCAGTCACGTCTCTTCACAGAAACAACAATAGATTCAATTGTTTTACAATTTTCAGGTATTTGTCCATATTATTATTGAATATAGCATGTTGCAATCTTATGATTAATTAATTGTGTTGATTAATTATAAAATTAATATGTAATTTCGAGTTAAATTTCCTTCAATTGGTATCAGAGTCAATTAACCCTAATTGTGACTGCTAATTTTTGTGTAATTTTTGGGATATTATTTTCATAGAATTTGGGGTTTTTTCGGATTTGTTAATTATTACTTTGAAATCGTTTTTTGTTATTGTTGATTTGTTTCGGTTTGGTGTCAAAGCATATAGTAGGTTATTAAATTTTTTGTTGTCTTTTGAAACCTCAAGAACTCGAAGAATCGAACCATAAAATGTTTTCTTTCAAATTTTTTGAACCAATTTAGTAGCTTATTTTATGAAATTGATTGAGGGGTTTTATAGATTGTTAAATTTTGAATCTATTAACACCAATTTCGTTGAACACGGATCAAAATTGAGTAAGATATGATGTTTTTTCCAAACCAGGTCGCGAACTGGGTTGAGCGACCCGGATATCAGTCAGCCGAGCAAGGAAAACGTAGCCCAACTTGGTTGGTCTTCTCCCACGAGCGGTGGTGTGGGCACGTTCCACCTTTGTCGGTGATCGTTTTTCCCCAAAATTTTCCTATTTGCTCCACTTTCTCGGTTATATTTTATGGTTTTTGGAATTTTTGAATCTAGAAAGTTTATTTTATTTTCCGAATTTTAAAATTAATAAAATACAATGTACTCTCTGAATTTTTCTTGAAAATTTTGTACTTATTCCTAATATTATTTGGGCTTGTGGGGTATTGTGTACTCTCGGTGTTATATAGTTATGGATCAAAATTAATTTTGGATTTCATTTATGCATATAATGTTATATTATATGATTACTATGGTTAATTTTGTAATTGTGGTGCTAATTGAACCTATGAGAACAATCTTAGGGAATGTTATTGACTATTGTCATTCACTTTGTGTAATTGTGAGCTCGCTTATCGTGAGACCAATTATTACAAATTGTTGTTGTGATGTTATTATTGGGCATACATTAGATACTATGTTAATGATACACTTACCTATCGGTTTGTCTTTATCAATGTAGTTTCTAATGTTTTGTTTAATTCATTGAATTATGTCTTTAAAGTTTTCAATATCTATCGATATTAGCTTTAGGGCATAGTTCAATGTTACAAATGATCTGTGTTGTAATTGAGACCACTTAGGTAGGATTGTAATTGCATGAGAACTTAAGCCGTGTTGTTTGTCCAATTATCCTAGTTGTTAATACATTTGCTAAATCTCCTGCTTTGTATCAATTTCCAGCTTTGAATTCTTTGATTAATTTGAATGGGATCAATTATGAGGACCCATGAATCCTTAAATCGTTTTTTGACAGTTTCTAATGTTGATGTTGCTCTTATTGAGAATGAGCTCGCATGATCCATCGCTTCGATCTTCCGCGCAGATAGAGTTAAATATGATAAGTGAGTTCATTATAACAAGGTTTGTTTGATGACCATCAAGTACATAATGTGAAGACCATTAAAGAGAGCATCACGAAACCGATAATGCCAAAAATTATCTCAAGGTCATTGGTGAAAAATTAGAAGTTTGATAAGATGAAAAGTCTAATTAGTTGTCTTTATTGTCGGAAACCAAGTATGATGGTATGGATAGTGTTCGTGAGCATGTTATGAAGCTTGTGAATTGGTATAATAAGTTGAAGGCCATGAAAGTTGTGTTAGGAGAGGATTATCTGATCTGGCAAGTGTTTGAATCTCTTCCATCTGAGTTTGATATTCTCAGGACTACTTATCATGCTCAGAAAAATGAATGGAGCATTGATGAGTTGATTTCCATTCTTATTCAAGAGAAGCATATTATGAAGAAAGGAAAGTCCCACAATATTCATCACACTTCTCACAAGAATGGTGACAAGAAGAAATTTTATAAAAACAAATAGAGTAAGCCTCAATTTAAGAAGAAGGGGAATGATAAACCTGCATTACCTTTTGGGCCTAGTGAGAGTTCTGGTGCTAAGCACAAGTTTGTTTTTAATGGAAGCTGCAACTTTTGTAAGGAACATGGGCATAGGCAGCGTGACTGTGTGAAGTTTAAGAATTGGTTGGCAAAGAAGAAAGCTATACCTCAAATCTTTATTTGTTTTGAATCAAATATGGTTGATGTTCCTCCTAATTCATAGTGATTAGACACTGGTGCAACTATTCATGTAACGAACTCATTGTAGGAGTTCAAAAGCAGGCGGAAACCAAACAAAGGGGAGTTGACGGTGCAACTAGGAGATGGATTTAATGTTAATGTTGAGCACATAGGAATAGTCTCCTTGAAGTTGAGTAGTGGACATGATTTGCTTTTGAAGATCTTGTTTATGTGCCTTATGAGAAGGAATTTGATTTGATTTGTTTTGCACAGATTGTGGATACATTTTCCATATAATCAATAATGGTATTGTTTTGTATCTATGATTACTTTGTTGTTGGTTACTGCAATTATTCGTGATGGATTATTTATGCTAATTGCTAATTCTTCTCATTTTGACCAACCACATAATGATGTTAATGTTATTGTTGGAAAGAAACGTGGGAGAGTTATTGAAAAATCTTCTATGTTATGGCATAAACGGTTAGGACATATCTCTAAGGAGAGAATGAAGAGGTTGATTAAGGAAACTATTTTGCATGATTTGGACTTCTCTGATTTTGACACTTGTGTTGATTGCCTAAAGGGAAAGTTTACAGCTAAAGTAAGAAAGGAGAAAATCATTAGGAAGGAGGAACCATTACAGATAATTCACACAGACATCTGTGGACGCATTACTCCTATTGCCATGGGAGGCTATAGGTACTTCATCACCTTTATTAATGATTTTCTCGGTACATTTGGATTGAATTGTTGCATGAAATCTGAATCATTGGATGCTTTTAAGTCATTGAAAATGTTATTGAATTGCAACTTGGGAAGTGATCAAATGTGTAAGATCGATAGAGGTGGTGAGTATTATGGTCGATATGATGAAGCTGGAAGAAACTCGGCCCTTTGCTAGATACTTGCGGGATTGTTGAATTGAGTATGATATACTATGCCCGGCACTCCTCGATAAAATGGGATTGCGAGAGATGAAATCGTACTCTTATGGAGATGGTTAGATGCATGTTAGTCACTCCACCTTCGAGAGTTCTTGTAGGAGAGGCGACTTGAAGACTGTTGTTTATGTTTTCAATCATGTGCCTAGTAAGTCTGTACTAAAAACTCCTTTTGAGCTTATATCAGGAAAGAAGCCCAGTTTGAAGCATTTTCGTGTTTGGGGCTGTAAGGCTGAGGTGAGGATTTATAATCCTCAGCTAAAGAAGCTTGATTCTAGAACTATTTCAGGTTACTTTATTGGTTATTATACTGGCTCAAGAGGTTCAAGATTTTATTGTCCCAATCACACTATTAGAGTTATTGAATCAGATCGGGCTGCCTATTTTGAAGGAGACATGGAACATAATGAAAGGCATGAGTCTCGTTTTGTTGATTTCATAGAGGATCTTGTTATTGTTCCTATACTTATTATTTTTCATCCTAAGGCAATTCCGTCTCCTCTGATTCATGATGCTGTTGTTGATCCAAGAAATGATGTTGAAATTCCTCAACAGGTTGGCATTGATACTGAAGTCCCAGATGTGGTTGTAGTTCTACCTACGAGATCTGAAAGGATTCCTAAATTCACCGAGTTTTCTAAATTCTGAGACTATTACATTTACTTGGAGGAGCATGAATTCAATTTAGTTGAAGACTCAGATCCAATTTCTTTTCAGGATGCCATTTCTGGTCCTCGTAGTTCACAATGGTTGGCAGCCATGGAAGATGAGTTGGCTTCTATGAATATGAATGGTGCTTGGGATTTGGTGGAATTACCCAATGGTTGTAAAACTGTTGGGTGTAAATAGGTCTTTAAGACTAAACATGATGCTAGAGGTGAGATAGAAAGGTACAGAGCCAGACTTGTTGCAAAGGGGTATAACCAGAGGGAAGGTATAGACTATAAAGAGACTTTTTCTCTGGTCTCTACTAAAGATTCATTACGCATTGTGATGGCTTTGGTTACTCATTTTGATTTGGAGCTCCATCAAACGGATGTGAAAACTACTTTTCTAAATAGTGATTTGTATGAAGATGTGTTCATGAATCAGCCTGTTTGTTTTGTTAAGAAAGGTAAGGAACACATGGTATGAAAATTGAGAAAATCCATTTTGAAATGAAACAAGCCTCAGACAATGGTACTTGAAATTTGACCAAATTATTTGCTCTCTTGGTTTTAAGAAAAATGTTGTTGATCAATGCATTTACTTTAAGAATTGTGGGAGAAAATTTATTATTCTTGTCTTATATATTGATGATATTCTTTTAGCCAGTAATGATATGGGTTTTCTTTTTGAGACTAAACAAATGTTGACAACTCATTTTGATATGAAAGATCTCGACGATGCTTCTTTTATTCTGGGCATTAAAATTTATCGTGATAGATCTCGTGATGTTCTTGGTTTATCTCAGAAAAGGTATATTGAAAGGATCTTGAATATATTCAACATGAAGACTTATAATCCTTACAATGCACCTATCCAAAAGGGTGATAAACTCTCGAATAGCCAGTGTTCTCAAAATGATAAAGATAAGTTAGAGATGAAAAAGGTCATATATGCTTCTGCTGTTGGCAGTCTTATGTATGCTCAAGTTTGTACACGTCCTGATATTGCTTTTGTTGTTGATATACTTGGGAGATACTTGAGCAACCCTAGTGTGGGTCATTGGCAAGATCTGAAACGAGTTCTGAGGTACCTATAAGGTACTAGAGATTACATACTCAATTACAGGATGTCTGATCACCTTGAGGTGATAGGTTATTTTGATTATGATATGGTGGCTGCTTTGATGATCATAAATCCACATCATGATATATCTTTATGCTTGCTGGAGGAGTTGTATCTTGGAAAAGTATTAAACAAACACTTACAGCAACTTCAACTATAAAGGCAGAGTATGTGGCTTGTTACAAAGCTACTCGACAGGCAATATAGTTGAAGAATTTCATTTATGAGCTTCATCTCGTGGAGAGTGTTTCCAGAACTCTAACCATATATTATGATAACTCTGCTGTAGTGGGCTTTTCTCAAATATGCAAGAACTCCAAGCCTTCGAAGCATTTTGATACAAAGTATATGTTTGTTAGAGAGAAGGTTAAGGAGTTTCAGACTCATATAGAGCATATACCCACCAATGTTATGGTGGTAGATCCTATAACCAAAGGCTTGATTGTTAAGGCTTTTGTGAGTCATGTAACTTATATGGGTCTATTTAGATGTTTTGATGCCTTGGATTAGTGGAGTCTATCTTTTATGTTAATTTTGGTAGCAACATTGTATTTGACTATTTTGTTATTCGATCTAAAGACTTTTGCTTATAATTGTTCCTATTATTGTTGTTATTGCCATATATTTTATTGATATCTACGAGATCGTTTAAATATTTGTATATAATTGACATTTTGTTAGAGACATTTTGTACCGGTCTCATCTTGTTGTTACGAGATATTTTTGTTAAATCTCTGTTGGCATCTTAAGTGGATGCTTAGGCTATTTTGCTTGGAATTGCACAAACGGATCACTATTTTATGTATATTTCCTTATGACACATTCTGTTTAGGTCATCAAGGTATGGGTATCTTGCATATATGTTATCAGTACTCCTATCGGGTCTGATTTCTATATTGTTAAGGTACTTGTAACTTCATTTTGGACTTACGATTGGGAGATTGTTGACTTTACTTTGACATCTTATTGTGGCCGCATATTGTTATATTAATATGGAGATTTGTTTATATTGTTCATTGATGTTAGTTATGCTATTCAAGTGGGAGAATGATATAATTTTGTCATTATTTTGTGGACTAGCATAATAAATAACTTTGTACAAACTCCGATTAATTTGATGTCAAGATAATTAGGCATTAATTATCTCTTTAACGTGTCATTGGGCCTATGTTCATGGGTTTGCTATGATGGGTAGACTTGGCCCATGTTTTGCGGTGCATAGGAGGCCCAACTATTAAATGACTTTAAATCTGATAATACTATTGAGAGCGCATGCGCTTTTCTTGATTAGGGTTTGGAATAGCGTAATCAATAATTTGTGTCTACATCACGTTGCTTCACATAAACAATAATGGATTCAATTGTTCCACAATTTTCAGGTATTTGTCCGGACTATTATTGAATATAGGATGTTGCAATCTTAGGGTTAATTAATTGTGTTGATTAGTTATGAAATTAATCTATAATTTAGTGTTAAATTTCCTTCAATTCTGAGTTGTTAGGGGTTGCCTAGATATAGTTTACAAGTTTAAAAATATTTAATTGATGAAAATCAAATTTTAGAAAATGAAGTATATGGATCTTTTTTTCAAGCGAATTTTCAATCATATTATGGTTTAAATAAGATCTGACTTATGAATTTTGATAGCTTTTCAATTATTATTTCTTTTTTATTTTCAAAATACATATCATGATATTTTAAATAATTATAACCTCACCTTGCAATTTTTTCAACATTCAATCTATACATTTAAAACAACGAATTTTATTAAATTTATGACAAGGAAAAAGGACATAATTTCCATAAACATTAATTTGAAACTTATTTCTTTTACCAAACATTGACTTGATGTGCTCATATGCTTTATTATGATTTCGATCCCAAAAAAAAAGTTATTAACTATGATATTGAAAAGTTTGTTAAGTTCAAATGTGTGAATTTGTGACATAAAGATTCTAAAGTTTTGAAACATGTTGGTTTATATCTTATAGTAAATCAATTAGTTGTAATTTAGTAATATAATTATTTAAAATCATTCATTATTTTATATATATTTAGATATATGATAAAAACATAGGTAAATATACATTGCAAATAATAAAATTATAGTTATGAGATTCATATTATATTTATGTTTTATCCATATATTATTTCTAGCCACTATTCTATTAGGACTAAACATTAATAAAATATTAAAAAAATGCTATGTTTTTTCATGAAGGAAGTAATTGATTTCATATATAAAGTATGAAAATACTTAAACAAATGTAGGTACTTATTAAAGAACAAGTTCGTTAAACTAATCTATATGAGAATTCTTTGAAATATTACTTGTATATCTATAAAATTATTGTGGTAATAATTATATAAGTGATTATTTGACTTGACATCTCTGAAGTTATCTCGTATATTGATTGTTATGTTTTGATACTACTTATGACATATTTTAGTCAATGGTAGCTTAGTTGGTAGTCATTGAATATAACATGAACTATATAGAGATAGTTGAGTGATCAACGTAGGATTATCGTTTTAAAGCAATTAGGAGAATTTTCATTTTCTCTATTAATATTGATTAAAAATCTTTGGGCAAGCTATAATAGTAATTTGAAAATATTTTCAAATGTCATTAATTGAATTAATTGTTAATGGTGAAGAACTAATATGATTGGACTTATATAGAGTAGATGTTAATTCTATATTATATTTCTAATTGAAACATTATGTGATAAAATTAATTGAAATATATGAAAAATCATATACAAAAGATTAGCTAGAACCACTTTAATATTCTTAAATATCTATGTGAGTTATAATGTATTACTAGATATCAATCTTAATATATAGATATAAATTATTTAATTAGAAAATTTAAAATAAATTAAATGAGTTTAATTTATCTAATCTTAAACATAATTAAGTAATTATAATTTATATCTATTGTTAACCTAATAAGTTACACAAAAGCGGATTGAAGAGAAATTTTAATCAAGATGAATTTGAATACAAAATTTGAGAAACTTTATGATTAAATATGATATATTAATAATAAGGATCAATATGAAATATTAGATTATTAGTGATATGATATTATTTATTTATTTCTAAAAATGAAATATTCGATCTTATCTAGGCATAATTGGTATTTGATTAGAATTAATTATAATTCTCATAAAATTTAATTGAGATTAGAATTTAATTTTAATTAAATTATTAAAATATTCAAAATTTATTATAAATAAATTTAAACTCTAAAGGAGTTAGTATTCTTTTAGTAACTCTCTCTAGCAGCAGGTTGTAGAGTTCTCTTAATATATTCTATGAATATCATTTGAAGTATGTAAAGATTTATGAAAGTGCAGTTGTTTTATTTCATCTTTGTAAATGTTTATATACACACGATGAATGAATGTGAATCATTCGGTTATAACATAAATAAATCACACAATTGTGGGGTATTATGTTTCAATGAAAGTGTAAGACAACTCATGTTAGCTAGCGTTGGAATTTCCTTTTATGCCTCTTGTACTTTCTCTTCTTACATTGCTCTGTTAAGTCAAACCAGACTTCACGTATTAAATAATTTTGATAATAAACAAAAGAATATGAAAAAAAGCAATGAAAAGAAAAGCGAACGATAAAAAAGACGAGGCGAAAGCGGACGATCTGCAAGCGGACAAAGAAAAGCGAGCGAAAAGGAAAAGCAAGCGAAAGAAAAAGCGAGGCGGAAAAGCGCGGCGAAAGAAAAAGCAGAGCGAAAAGAAAAGCAGGCGAAAGGAAGCGGGCGATCTGGCGAGCGAAAGAAAAATGAAGCGAAAGGAAGCGGGCGAGACAAAAAGCGAGCGAAAGAAAAAGCAGGCGAAAGAGAAGGCGAGCGAAGAAAAGCAGAAAAAGAAAAGCAGGCGGAAGAAAAAGTAGGCGATCTGGCGGGCGGAGGCTACGAAGACAAAAGCGAAGAAAAAAGCGGGCGGAAGCTTTACGAAGACAAAAGGAGCGATATGAAAATAAGGCGGAAGAAAGAAACATCAGTTTAAGGCAGTTCTGAGCTAAAGCGAATAACCGTTCTTTAAAGATTGAAAGCGAATAGTCGAAAGCAGTTGAAGTTCCGTATAAATAAGAGTCGAGATTGGAGAAGAAATAACTTTTGAAAAAGTGAATGAAACTCTTTGTATTCATATCATCATCTGAGAGAGAAAAATTGCGAACTATTTTAAGTGTATATTGTGAAGAGCAACTCTTTTGTAAAAAGCTCTTTATCGGTTTTCTTTTTGAAAAGTGCTTCTGAATAGCTGAAGAGGCTAAGAGTAAAAGAATACTAACATTAAGAGACACGAAGGCTCGTCTAAAGAATACTTATGTCAGTTTGGAGATAGTGAAAATCTCGAGAAGAATATCGAGGATTGGGCGTATTACGGTTTAGGGGTGAACGAGGATAAAATTCTTGTTTCTCTCTCTAACTCTTACTTTTCTTAAATCGTAGTTTTCATTATTAACAAAGTTTTCAAACTAGTTAAGAATTGATTCGATAAGTTTTACGAAAGAACAAGCAATTGTTATTGAAGGGATTAAAGAAAAGTTTATCCAATTCAACCCCCTTCTTGTGTATCTTGGTCATATTATTACTCGATATATTAACGTGTGATTTACTTGATTGGTATCGAGCAAGGTGTTCAAGAATCACTCTAACAAAGTGTGAACTAAAGAAAATGGTGGAATCACTGCATATATTGCGAAGGAGCCTCGGTCACGGACCTCCGGCATTCATGGTGAAGACTACCACTATTGGAAGGATCGGATGAGATTGTTTATCGAGTCTACTCACATTGACCTTTGGGACATCATCGAGAATGGACTTTACACACGAAGATGATGATAAAATCCAATTTCACGAGAAGATGGACAGGTGAAGCGAAGAATTTCAACTAAACTCAAAGCGAAATTTTCTTGAGTTGTGCATTAAGCGAAGCGAGTATGACAAAGTGCATGGATGCGATCTGCCAAAGAAATGTGGGATACATTATCAATTGCACATGAAGGAACAAATCAAGTGAAGGTCCAAGATAAGTATTTTGGTGCATCGATGCGAGTTATTCAAGATGAAAGAAGAAGAGACCATTGATCAAATGTTTGGAAGATTCCAAACAATTGTTAATGGGCTAAAAGCTCTTGGAAGAGCATACAGCAGTCAAGACCATGTTCGAAAGATTTTGAGAGTGCACCCAGATGGAGACCCAAAGTAATTCTTGTCTGAAGTCAAAGACCTAAGCGTCTTGAAGCTTGATGAATTGCTTGGATCGTTGAAGATACAGTAAAGCTTGATCACGGAAGATAAGCCCAAAAGGAGAAGTCTATAGCGCTTCAAGCAAGTCAAAAGAATCACAAAATCGAGAAGAAGAAAACAAAAGGAATACATCAAAGGCGTTAAAGATTGAAGAAGCAAGGATGATGATTCAATGAAGTCGAATCTGAATCAAGTGATGAAGGCGATGAGCTATCTTTCATTTCAAGAAAGATAAGAAGAATGTGGAAAAAGAAGTCGAAGGAAATTCAACATTTAGAAGGAACAATGGCGAAAGGCGATGAAAAAGTCGATAAAGCATCCATTACATTATGAATGCAAGAAAGCGGGACATTACAAGTCCGAGTGTCGATGTTGAAAAAGACAACCCAGAAGGAGTAGAGATAACAAGAAAAGCATGATGGCAACGTGGGAAGATCTGGATTCATCAGAATCAGATACAAGTTCACAAGCGTCAGAACATGCTAACATATGTCTGGTAGCTGAAGAAGAAAGTGATGAGGAGGTAACTTCCAGCTATAATGATATACAAGATGCATATTCAGAATTGTTAGAGGATTCTCATGCTATTCTGAAACAGTACAAGCTGTTGAAGAAGAAATATGTAGAAAACCTCAAACATACTCGTGAAGATAGAGTGAGAATATAAGTTTGAGAAAGCAAGTTGAGGAATTGAATAACAACAAAGTTGTAGATAGATCTGAAGAGATTAATCAATTAAAGCGAAATTAATAATCTCTCGATTGATCTAGCTAAATTCTGAGATAGTACAAAAGATGAATGAAATGATAGGAGAATCTGACATCAGGGATAAAAGCTGGATTAGGTTTACTAAAAATAAGCTGACATTCGTAGTAAAATCGGTTGCTCGAAAAAATAAGAAAAGATATCAATCAGATTTTCAAAAGGTCATCAACATTATCATTCTACATCATTATCATTCATTACATCGTACTAACCTAAAGGACCCGAGAATCTGGGTACCTAAAATAAAATAATATCTCCGAAAATCCTTCGTTGGAAGAACCGTGGCACCGTTGGTATATGGACGATGGATGCTTTCGCGTCACGTAACGAAACAAGTCTATGTTCCTAGATCTTGATCTGAAAGGAGGATCGGTAACTTTTGGAGACAACCAACAAGGAAAGATAATCGGGTTTGGTAAGATTGGTAAGAATTCTCATGCATGCATTAATAACGTCTTACTAGTTGATGGTTTAAGCATAACTTGTAGAAGTATTAATCGGTTATGTGATTACGGTTTTGAAGTTTCTTTTAATCAAAAATTTTGTGAAGTCGAAAACAAAGATGGTTCCATCTTCTTTTAGACAAAAGGCGAAACAATCTTTATAAAATTGATTTAGGCGTTTTCGGTCTCAAAATATTTCATGTTTTCTATCTTGAAGATGAAAGGCGATGCGGCATAAAAAACTAGGTCATGTCAGTTTTAAACATATTTCAAAACTTTTGAAACATGATTTGGTAAAGGTTTGCCACAAATTCATTTTGACAAAGATTTCTTTTGTGAAAGTTGTCGAAAGGGAAGCAAGTTAAAACCTCTTTCTCTTGAAACATTTCATAACTTCTTACAGACCTTGAGTTGTTACATATGGACTTATTTGGTCCAACAAGAACAATAAGTCTTGGTGGAAAGAAGTATGGACTTGTGATTGTTGATGATTTTACAAGGTTTTGTTGGATACTTTTCTATCACATAAAGATGAGTCTTTCAGTGTTTTAGAAACCTTTCCATGAGATTACAAAATGAAAGAGGAATGTCTATAGCAAGCATAAGGAGTGATCATGGAGGAGAATTTGAAAATGAGAAGTTGAGTATTCTGAAGAAAAGGAATTTTTCATAACTTCTACTTGAGGACTCCACAATGAGAATGGAGTTATTGAGAGGAAGAATAGAGAGCGATTCAAGAGATGGCATGAGAACAAA